>NC_069409.1:41694679-41707179 GCF_026875155.1 Cherax quadricarinatus
AACTACACTGGAGTTTAGGTCAACGTACACCTGGAATCAGGTCACGTACACAAGCGGAGTCAGGTCAGCGTAACACCACCTTGATCAGGGCAACGTACACCTGGAGTCGGGCAACGTGCACACACACACTGGGAAGCCAAGTCCCCAAATACAAAAAACACACCTGGGTCAGGTCAACGTACACCACGCTGGAGTCAGGTCAGTGTACACACACGCGGGAGTCAGGTCAACGTCAAATACCCCACCTGGGAGTCAGGTCAAGTACACACACGTTGGGAGTAAAGGGCAAGTAAAAACGCTGGAGTCAGAGCGTCCCCACACGCTGGGGTCAGGTCACGTACACGCTGGAGTCAGGTCAGCGTACACCTGGAGTCAGGTCAACGTACACACCCTGGAGTCAGGTCAACGTACAAAACACCTGGAGTCAGGGCAACGTAAAACGCTGGGGGTCAGGTCCAAAAACACACCTGGGAGTCAGGGCAAGCATCCTGGAGTCAGGCTACACTACGCTGGAGTCAGGGCACGTACACACCTGAGTCAGGTCAACATACACACACCTGGGAGTCAGGTCAGCATACACATCGTGAGTCAGGTCAACGTACACAACACCACATCAACACACAACCGGGGTCAGGTCAACGTACACACCGCTGGAAATCAGGGCAACGTACACAACGCTGGGGATCAGGTCAAAGTAACACAGTGAAATTTAGGTCAGCTACACACCGTGAGTCAGGTCAAAGTAACACGCTGGGAGTCAGTCCCAAAGTACACACACCTTGGGACCAGGTCAACGTACACACACCTTGGGGTCAGGTCAACGTACACACCACGGGGATCAGATCAACGTAAAAACACCTGGAGTCAGTCAAACGTACACAAAACCTGGGAGTCAGGGCAACTAAACACGCTGGGAGTCCCGGGGAAAAGTACACACACGCTGGGAGTCAGGTCAACTACAACCCGCGGGAGTCAGGTCACGTAACACACGCTGGGAGTCAGGTCAACGTAACACACACGGGATCAGGTCAACGTCCACACACGCTGGGGGTCAGGTCACGTACACACACTGCTGGAGTCAGGTCACGTACACACACGCTGGGAGTCAAGGTCAACATACACACGCTGGAGTCAGGTCAGCGTCAAACACGCTGGGATCAGGTCAGCGTACACACAGCTTGGAGTCAGGTCAGCGTACACAACGCTGGAGTCAGGTCAACTTACACACAAAGCGGGAGTCAGGGCAACGTCACCAACACATCGCTGGGATCAGGTCAACGTCACCTGGATCGTCACACACACACGCTGGGAGTCAGTCAACGTACACACGCTGGGAGTCCCGGTCACGTACACACCGCTGGGAGTCAGGTCAGCGTCCACAACCTGGGGGTTTAGGTCAAACCGTACAACACGCTGGGAGTCAGGTCAACGTGCACCTCTGGAGTCAGGTCAACGTACACGCTGGGAGTCAGGTCAACGTACACACACGCTGGGGGTTTAGTCAACGACACACACGCTGGGAGTCGGTCAACTCACACACCTGGGGGTCAGTCCAAAAACACGCTGGAGTCAGGTCAACGTCACACTTTGGGAGTCAGGTCAACGTACAAAACCTTTGGGGGTCAGGTCAACGTACACACGCTGGGGGTCAGGTCAACGTACACACCTGTGAGTCAGGGCAACGTACACACACGCTGGGGTCAGGGCAACATACACACTGCTGGAGTCAGGTCCCAAAGTACACACCTGGGAGTCAGGTCAACGTACACACGCTGGAGTCAGGTCACGTACCACGCTGGAGTCAGGTCAACGTAAAACACCTGGGGGTCAGGTAACGTACACACCTGGAGTCCCGGTCACAAAACACGCTGGGAGTCAGTCAACGTAACACAGCTGGAGTCAGGGCAACGTACACACGCTGGGGTCAGGTCAACGTAAAACACGCTGTGAGTCAGTCAACGTAAAACACGCTGGGATCAGGCAACTACACACGCTGGAGTCAGGTCAACGTACAACCCTGGAGTCAGGTCCCAAAGTACACACACGCTGGAGTCAGGGAACGTAAAAACGCTGGGAGTCAGGTAACGTACACACACGCTGGGAGTCAGGTAACGTACCACACACGCTGGGAGTCAGGTCAACGTACACACACGCTGGGAGTCAGGTCAGCCCTCCACAACACACGCTGGGAGTCGGTACGTACACACACGCTGGGAGTCAGGTCAACGTACACAACGCTGGGAGTTCAGGTCAACGTACACACCGTGGAGTCAGGGCACGTAAAACAAAGCTGGGAGTCCCGTCAACGTACACACACACACTGGAGTCAGGGCACGTACCCCACGCTGGAGTCAGGTCAACGTACACACACCTGGGGGTCAGTCAACGTACACACACGCTGGGATCAGATCAACGTACACACACCTGGGAGTCAGATCAACGACCCACGCTGGGAGGCAGGTCAAAGTACACACACGCGGGAGTCAGGTCAACGTCACGCTGGAGTCAGGTCAGCAACACACCCCTGGAGTCCAGTCAACGTACCCACCTGGAGTCAGGTCAACGTACACACCGCTGGGAGTCAGGTCAACGTACACACACGCTGGGAGTCAGGTCAACGTACACACACGCTGGGAGTCAGGTCAACGTACACACACGCTGGGAGTCAGGTCAACGTACACGCGTGAATCAAGTGGATTTTAATTAAATCTTCAAACTGTTGTGTCAGAAAAAGCGTCTTTTTCAAGTGATGGCGGGAAAATATCCGCCAGATTTTTGTGTCCGTAATGTCTTAATTTTAGCAGATCTTTATTACACGTGTATAGTCTTGGAGACACAGATGTTGTCTTGGAGACACAGATGTTGTCTTGGAGACACAGATGTGGTCTTGGAGACACAGATGTTGTCTTGGAGACACAGATGTTGTCTTGGAGACACAGATGTTGTCTTGGAGACACAGATGTGGTCTTGGAGAAACAGATGTTGTCTTGCAGACACAGATGTTGTCTTGGAGACACAGATGTTGTCTTGGAGACACAGATGTTGTCTTGGAGACACAGATGTGGTCTTGGAGACACAGATGTTGTCTTGGAGACACAGATGTGTCTTGGAGACACAGATGTTGTCTTGGAGACCACAGATGTGGTCTTGGAGACACAGATGTTGTCTTGGAGACACAGATGTTGTCTTGGAGACACAGATGTTGTCTTGGAGACATAGATGTGGTCTTGGAGACACAGATGTTGTCTTGGAGACACAGATGTTGTCTTGGAGTTGTAGATGTGGCCTTGGAGAGACAGATGTGGTCTTGGAGAGACAGATGTGGTCTTGGAGATGTAGATGTGGTCTTGGAGACACAGATGTGGTCTTGGAGACACAGATGTCATCTTGGAGACGCACATAGGGTGTTGGAGAGGCAGATGTAGTCTTAGAGACAGATGTAGCCTGTGTGATCAGTCCGTCAATGGACGAACTGATCATGTCAAAACTACCACTATTATTGCCTCCACTGTTATATTCTCCCGTATTTGAGTGAAGAACATTTCGACAAGAAAGATACCTAAATATTGTACACGTGTATTATTCTTCAACTTCTCGGTATTGAATACCATCAATAATATGAGCACTGGGATTAGTAGGTAACTACCTGAACCTACATATTCCCCGCTAAACTGACGTGTTGAATGATTTGTACTTAGGGTTGTAATAATCTTGCTAGAATTACCCACAATATGTTAGGTAAGAGGACACAAGTGTAGCTAATGTGACATTTTATTGTGTCAACGTTTCGCTCTTCAGGAGCTTCTGGAGATTAACGTTGCCACAATAAAACGGCACATTAGTTGCATCTGTCAGTTTACCTAATATACTTTTACGTAGCAGCATCACCAGAATCTCCAGTGATAACATACTACGTGCAGGGATAACACACTACGTGCAGGGATAACACACTACGTGCAGGGATAACACACTACGTGCAGGGATAAACTACGTGCTGGGATAACACACTACGTGCAGGGATAACACACTACGTGCAGGGATAAACTACGTGCTGGGATAACACACTACGTGCAGGGATAACACACTACGTGGAGGGATAACACACTACGTGCAGGGATAAACTACGTGCTGGGATAACACACTACGTGCTGGGATAACACACTACGTGCAGGGATAACACACTACGTGCAGGGATAACACACTACGTGCAGGGATAAACTACGTGCTGCGATAACACATTACGTGCAGGGATAACGCACTACGTTCTGGGATAACACACTACGTGCAGGGATAACGCACTACGTTCTGGGATAACACACTACGTGCAGGGATAACAAACTACGTGCAGGGATAACGCACTACGTTCTGGGATAACACACTACGTGCAGGGATAACCCACTACGTTCTGGGATAACACACTACGTGCAGGGATAACGCACAACGTTCTGGGATAACACACTACGTGCAGGGATAACAAACTACGTGCAGGGATAACGCGCTACGTGCTGGATAACGCACTACGTGCAGGGATAACGCACTACGTTCTGGGATAACACACTACGTGCAGGGATAACGCACTACGTTCTGGGATAACACACTACGTGCTGGGATAACGCACTACGTTCTGGGATAACACACTACGTGCAGGGATAACGCACTACGTTCTGGGATAACACACTACATGCAGGGATAACACACTACGTGCAGGGATAACGCACGACGTTCTGGGATAACACACTACGTGCTGGGATAACGCACTACGTTCTGGGATAACACACTACGTGCTGGGATAACGCACTACGTGCAGGGATAACACACTACGTTCTGGGATAACGCACTACGTTCTGGGATAAGACACTACGTGCAGGGATAACGCACTACGTTCTGGGATAACACACTACGTGCTGGGATAACGTACTACGTTCTGGGATAACACACTACGTGCTGGGATAACGTACTACGTTCTGGGATAATACACTACGTGCAGGGATAACGCACTACGTTCTGGGATAACACACTACGTTCTGGGATAACACACTACGTGCAGGGATAACGCACTACGTGCTGGGATAACGCACTACGTGCAGGGATAACACACTACGTGCAGGGATAACGCGCTACGTTCTGGGATAACACACTACGTTCTGGGATAACACACTACGTGCAGGGATAACGCACTACGTGCTGGGATAACACACTACGTGCAGGGATAACACACTACGTTCTGGATAACACACTACGTGCAGGGATAACGCACTACGTGCTGGGATAACACACTACGTGCAGGGATAACACACTACGTTCTGGATAACACACTACGTGCAGGGATAACGCACTACGTGCTGGGATAACACACTACGTGCAGGGATAACACACTACGTTCTGGATAACACACTACGTGCAGGGATAACGCACTACGTTCTGGGATAACACACTACGTGCAGGGATAACGCACTACGTGCTGGGATAACACACTACGTGCAGGGATAACACACTACGTGCTGGGATAACACACTACGTGCAGGGATAACGCACTACGTGCTGGGATAACACACTACGTGCAGGGATAACACACTACGTGCTGGGATAACACACTACGTGCAGGGATAACGCACCTACGTGCTGGGATAACACACTACGTGCAGGGATAACACACTACGTGCTGGGATAACACACTACGTGCAGGGATAACACACTACGTGCAGGGATAACACACTACGTGCAGGGATGACACACTACGTGCAGGGATAACACACTACGTGTAGGGATAACACACTACGTGCTGGGATAACCACACTACGTGCAGGGATAACACACTACGTGCAGGGATAACACACTACGTGCAGGGATAACACACTACGTGCAGGGATAACACACTACGTGCAGGGATGACACACTACGTGCAGGGATAACACACTACGTGTAGGGATAACACACTACGTGCTGGGATAACACACTACGTGCAGGGATAACACACTACGTGCAGGGATAACACACACTACGTGCAGGGATAACACACTACTGCGGGATAACACACTACGTGTAGGGATAACACACTACGTGCTGGGATAACACACTACGTTCAGGGATAACACACTACGTGCAGGGATAACACACTACGTGCAGGGATGACACACTACGTGCTTGGATAACACACTACGTGTAGGGATAACACACTACGTGCAGGGATAACACACTACGTGCAGGGATGACACACTACGTGCTTGGATAACACACTACGTGTAGGGATAACACACTACGTGCTGGGATAACACACTACGTGCAGGGATAACACACTACTTGCTGGGATAAGACACTACGTGCAGGGATAACACACTACGTGCTGGGATAACACACTATGTTCAGGGATAACACACTACGTTCAGGGATAACACACTACGTGCTGGGATAACACACTGCGTGCTGGGATAACACACTACGTGCAGGGATAACACACTACGTGCAGGGATAACACACTACGTGCAGGGATAACACACTGCGTGCTGGGATAACACACTACGTGCAGGGATAACACACTACGTGCAGGGATAACGCACTACGTGCTGGGATAACACACTGCGTGCTGGGATAACACACTACGTGCAGGGATAACACACTACGTGCAGGATAACGCACTAACGTGCTGGGATAACACACTGCGTGCTGGGATAACACACTACGTGCAGGGATAACACACTACGTGCAGGGATAACACACTACGTGCAGGGATAACACACTACGTGCAGGGATAACACACTACGTGCAGGGATAACGCACTACGTGCTGGGATAACACACTGCGTGCTGGGATAACACACTACGTGCAGGGATAACACACTACGTGCAGGGATAACACACTACGTGCAGGGATAACACACTACTTGCTGGGATAACACACTACGTGCTGGGATAACACACTACGTGCAGGGATAAAACACTACGTGCAGGGATGACACACTACGTGCTGGGATAACACACTACGTGCAGGGATAACACACTACGTGCTGTGATAACACACTACGTTCAGGGATAACACACTACGTGCTGTGATAACACACTACGTGCAGGGATAACACACTACGTGCACGGATAACACACTATGTGCAGGGATGACACACTACGTGCTGGAATAACACACTACGTGCAGGGATAACACTACGTGCTGGGATAACACACTACGTGTAGGGATAACACACTACGTGCTGGGATAACACACTACGTTCAGGGATAACACACTACGTTCAGGGATAACACACTACGTGCTGTGATAACACACTACGTGCAGGGATAACACACTACGTGCACGGATAACACACTATGTGCAGGGATGACACACTACGTGCTGGAATAACACACTATGTGCAGGGATAACACTACGTGTAGGGATAACACACTACGTGTAGGGATAACACACTACGTGCTGGGATAACACACTGCGTGCTGGGATAACACACTACGTGCTGGGATAACACACTACGTGCTGGCAGCTCATACATACGTGACCTCCCTTCATAAGAATGAACACTGTAGTAGGTTTGTTGGCCCATGCTAGGCTGATCTGACTCATACCCACTCACTCACATATACCCGTTCCATGCACGAAGAACCCGCACGTAAAAAATTATGACGACGTTTCGGTCCGACTTGGACCATTTACAAAGTGTGACTTTATAAATGGTTCAAATCGGAGCGAAACATCGTCATAAGCTTCTCTGTCTTATGTGCGGGTTATTGTTCCAGTCACGGTATTGTGCCTTTTGTTCTTAATATTCCCGTTGAATCCTATATATAAAGGTACCCAAAGTTGTCACCCCAGTGACGCTACCTGGGAGTTTGTTCCACTCATCTACAACACTTGCCTAACCAGTACCTCTGTATCATTTTTTAAATGTAAATTTGTCCCACTTGAATCCATTGCTGCGAATTTTGTCTTGGTTAGATATTTTCAGCACGTCATTCATATCATCTTGATCCATATTTTAATTTTGTATAGTTCAGTCATATCCTTCCTAATTCTGTCTTTCCAGAGTGCAATTCAAAGCTTTTAGTCTATGTACAACGGGACTATAGAAAGAGAGAGAGAAAATGGGAGGTGACGGGTCATGCAGGAAAGATCAGTACTATGTAAATAAGTAATGACATGAAAGCCAAGTCGTGTGGCTTATTTCCGTTGAGATTCATATCGGCTCTAGACGGTACCTACTAAGTGCGTTCATGTCTATAATATTGTTCTGTTCTTACAGCTCCTTTCGAGACAGAATATATATATATATATATATATATATATATATATATATATATATATATATATATATATATAATATCAGGGATGAAAAACGTACGGAGATAGTTCGCTGCCCATATAGTTAAAGTTACGTCTAAACTACTGGGAAATGCCTCAAAGTTCCTGGGTTTTACTCTTGAAATAAGAGATGCTTGATAACATATGCATAGAAGGTCTCAAATTTTCACACCACCATACTAGCTGGAATGAGAAATATGGAAGTATAGTCTGAACTCAGAGAAAATTAGGAACCCCATAGGCTGAGCCCGCTACTAGCTGATATCAGAAATCTTGCCGTAACTAACGTAGAAGTCTTCAAGGGGAAACTGGATCACTACCTCCTATAGGTGCCTGATCAGTCAGACTGTGATGGCTAGGTAGGCCTACAGGCCGCTAGCATCAAAGGCTTGATTGATGAAGTAATCAATAACGAAGCCTGGCCTCAGGCCGGGCTGCGAGCTGTAGAAGCAGCCTCGCAACGGGTCACAAGTACAGCTGGTGTAGGAGGGTTGCCCACACCTCTGCTGCTCTGGAAGAGAGGCTCTCCTCTATACAGCGTTACTGCTACTCCATGCTGTGATCTTTTTGATCCAGGGAATTGGAGCTACCCTCCACTTTCTATGATCTAACCTGATTACCTCTCCAAGTGCTACATCATTACTGCTATTACTACTACTAGTATTTTTACTACCACTGTTACTACCACTGCTACTATTACTGCTGCCGCTGCTACTACTAATACTATTACTACTACTAATAATAATAACGGTGTTAGGATGACATGTGTTGCTGCTGCCAACACCAACAGCCTGACTGATCATAGTGAGCCTACAACTACCTTTACGCTGAATGACTCACAGGGGTTTAGTGCTTCATGAACTACAATACGGTGTTATGACTACTGGTGTTCATGTTGGTTATTCCTTTATCTCCGTTTCCATTATTCCTCTTTAATCTTTCTTGTTCCTCTATCACTCTCGCTTTTCTTCTATTTCTCCTCTTTTTATCATTTCTATTTCCCAAGGCATATTCCATCACTGGTTGTTCCCTGAAAGTTTTCCCTCATTGGCCCACTCTCCATCACCTTTCCATACTCTCTCTCTCTCTCTTCTCTCTCTCTTCTCTCTCTCTCATCTCTCTCTCTCTCTCTCTCTCTCTCTCTCTCTCTCTCTCTCTCTCTCCTCTTCTCTCTCTCTCTCTCTCTCTTCTCTCTCTCTCCACTTTCTCTCTCTCTCTTTCTCTCTCTCTCTCTCTTCTCCCCTCCCTACTCGTTCTCTCTACCACACCCTTACATCCCCCTGATCTTCTCTCAATTTTTCATTTCTCCACTCATCCCTCTTTCACCTTCATCCCTGACTGTTTCTCTCTCCCCACCCTCAACATCACTGCCGGCTGTTCCCCTCCCTCACCATTCCTTCCGCTTTCATCCAACTCCATGCCCTCTTTCATCCTTCATCCCTGACTGTTTCTCTCTCCCTCACTCATCCTCCCGGCTGGTTCACCCTCCCTCACTCATCCTCCCGGCTGGTTCTACTCTGCTCATCATCATGACATGATACATTTATTCACCACCTGAATACACTGGCTCGCCAACTCTCAACACCGCCTGTCTCTATCTCCCTCCACCTATCTCCCGAGCGTCGAGTCTCTGCCATCATAATTTAACATAATCCACGAGCATGTTATTCGCGACTGGATGCATATCCGCGAGGTGCTATATCCACGAGGTCCTATATCCACGAGGATGTTATATCCAACGAGGATTTATATCCACAGGTTTATATCCAGCGAGGATGTTATATCCAGCGAGGATGCTATATCCAGCGAGGGTGCTATATCCAGCGAGGATGTTATATCCAACGAGGATGTTATATCCAACGAGGATGTTATATCCAACGAGGATGTTATATCCAACGAGGATGTTATATCCAACGAGGATGTTATATCCACGAGGATGTTATATCCAACGAGGATGTTATATCCAACGAGGTGTTATATCCAACGAGGGTGTTATATCCAACGAGGGTGTTATATCCAGCGAGGTGTTATATCTAGCAAGGGTGTTATATCCAGCGAGGTGTTATATCCAGCAAGGGTGTTATATCCAGCAAGGGTGTTATATCCAGCAAGGTGTTATATCCAGCGAGGTGTTATATCCAGCAAGGTGTTATATCCAGCAAGGTGTTATATCCAGCAAGGGTGTTATTCCAGCAAGGGTGTTATATCCAGCAAGGGTGTTATATCCAGCAAGGGTGTTATATCCAGCAAGGGTGTTATATCCAGCGAGGTGTTATATCCAGCAAGGGTGTTATATCCAGCAAGGGTGTTATATCCAGCAAGGGTGTTATATCCAGCAAGGGTGTTATATCCAGCGAGGTGTTATATCCAGCAAGGGTGTTTATATCCAGCAAGGGTGTTATATCCAGCAAGGTGTTATATCCAGCGAGGTGTTTATCCAGCAAGGGTGTTATATCCAGCAAGGGTGTTATATCCAGCAAGGGTGTTATATCCAGCAAGGGTGTTATATCCAGCAAGGGTGTTATATCCAGCAAGGGTGTTATATCCAGCAAGGGTGTTATATCCAGCAAGGGTGTTATATCCAGCGAGGTGTTATATCCAGCAAGGGTGTTATATCCAGCAAGGGTGTTATATCCAGCAAGGGTGTTATATCCAGCGAGGTGTTATATCCAGCAAGGGTGTTATATCCAGCAAGGGTGTTATATCCAGCAAGGGTGTTATATCCAGCAAGGGTGTTATATCCAGCAAGGGTGTTATATCCAGCAAGGGTGTTATATCCAGCAAGGGTGTTATATCCAGCAAGGTGTTATATCCAGCAAGTTGTTATATCCAGCAAGGTGTTATATCCAGCAAGGTGTTATATCCAGCAAGGTGTTATATCCAGCAAGGGTGTTATATCCCAGCGATGTTATATCCAGCAAGGGTGTTATATCCAGCAAGGGTGTTATATCCAGCAAGGGTGTTATATCCAGCAAGGGTGTTATATCCAGCAAGGGTGTTATATCCAGCAAGGGTGTTATATCCAGCAAGGGTGTTATATCCAGCGAGGTGTTATATCCAGCAAGGGTGTTATATCCAGCAAGGGTGTTATATCCAGCAAGGGTGTTATATCCAGCGAGGTGTTATATCCAGCAAGGGTGTTATATCCAGCAAGGGTGTTATATCCAGCAAGGTGTTATTCCAGCAAGGGTGTTATATCCAGCAAGTTTTGTTGTTATATCCAGCAAGGGTGTTATATCCAGCAAGGGTGTTATATCCAGCAAGGTGTTATATCCAGCAAGGGTGTTATATATCCAGCAAGGGTGTTATATCCAGCAAGGGTGTTATATCCAGCAAGGTTTATATCCAGCGAGGTGTTATATCCAGCAAGGGTGTTATATCCAGCAGGGTGTTATATCCAGCAGGGTGTTATATCCAGCGAGGTGTTAATATCCAGCAAGGGTGTTATATCCACAAGGGTGTTATATCCAGCAAGGGTGTTTATATCCAGCAAGGGTGTTATATCCAGCAGGTGTTTATATCCACAAGGGTGTTATATCCAGCAAGGTGTTATATCCAGCAAGGGGTTATATCCAGCAAGGGTGTTATATCCAGCAAGGGTGTTATATCCAGCAAGGTGTTATATCCAGCAAGGGTGTTATATCCAGCAAGGGTGTTAATCCAGCAAGGGTGTTATATCCAGCAAGGGTGTTATATCCACAAGGGTGTTATATCCAGCAAGGGTGTTATATCCAGCAAGGGTGTAAGTTTATATCCAGCAAGGGTGTTAATCCAGCAAGGGTGTTATATCCACAAGGTTGTATATCCAGCGAGGTGTTATATCCAGCAAGGGTGTTATATCCAGCAAGGGTGTATATCCAGCAAGGGTGTTATATCCAGCGAGTGTTATATCCAGCAAGGTGTTATATCCAGCAAGGGTGTTATATCCAGCAAGGGTGTTATATCCAGCAAGGGTGTTATATCCAGCAAGGGTGTTATATCCAGCAAGGGTGTTATATCCAGCAAGGGTGTTATATCCAGCAAGGGTGTTATATCCAGCAAGGGTGTTATATCCAGCAAGGGTGTTATATCCAGCAAGGGTGTTATATCCAGCAAGGGTGTTATATCCAGCAAGGGTGTTATATCCAGCAAGGGTGTTATATCGGTGTATATTCACTGAGAGACGATCATCGGTGAGTCAGTTCATGGTGGTGCAGCAG
>NC_069409.1:41712179-41807179 GCF_026875155.1 Cherax quadricarinatus
GTAGCAGTGTTACCGGAGACTTCACCAGTTTCTGCAAGCACCTCTCCTGTGCAGGTTCACACATGTTACCAACAGAACAGCAGCCATATTTATTACGAAGTTCACCAACAGATGGGCATCCTTTTAAATTCACAAGATCTCATTTTCGCACATATCAAAAATATAGTCTTTTAATGATTACCAATATAGTCTATTAGTAATCCTGCACAGTTTCATTTTGACTTCTTCGGATCAGAAGATGCAGTGTTGCCAGAAGTTAAAGGTGTCTTTGACAGGGGGTTCACTGCCCTGAACACTTTCTGAAAATATAATGAAATGGAAGATTCTTAATTTTTTTTTTAAATCGTAATGTATTATCAATTGCAGCATGTTAATGTATTTTTATGTAGCCTAACTCAATTGTAATATATTTTAACATGTATGCAAAGTATCTAAAATTTTATATTTCATAACCCATTTTATCTGTTTACGATGGAGAATTAAATGACAAATTCGAGATATATATATTATAAAATGGAGAATACTCCAGCAGCCACCTTATCCAGTCATTTTATTGGTCATTGTAAACCCCGACGGGTTTACAATAAGAAGAACTGAATTCCCTGGATGGGAAAATATAGGTTTAGATGTTCGAACCATCAAAAAATCCTGTTAAGAGGCGAAGCGAATTGATAAAAAACTTGTGTACCCGTTGATATATTAGTCATCTTGGATCTCCGTGAATTTTGCAAAATGCACAGTGATGCCATGGGAGTCATTCACAGGATCATGGAGATCATTCATGGGATCATGGGGGTCATTCATGGGGTTATGGGGGTCATTCATGGGGTTATGGGGATCATTCATGGGGTTATGGGGATCATTCATGGGATCATGGGGTAATTCATGAGATCATGAGTCATTCATGGGATCATGGGAGTCATTCATGGGATCATGGGGTAATTCATGGGATCATGGGGGTCATTCATGGGATCATGGGAGTCATTCATGGGATCATGGGGGTCATTCATGGGATCATAGGATCATGTGGGTCATTCATGGGATCATAGGATCATGTGGGTCATAGGATCATGGGGTCATTCATGGGGTTATGGGGGTCATGGGATCATGGGGGTCATTCATGGGATCATGGGGATCATTCATGGATCATGGGGTTATGGGGTCATTCATGGTTCATGGGGGTCATTCATGGGATCATAGGATCATGTGGGTCATTCATGGGATCATAGGATCATGTGGGTCATAGGATCATGGGGGTCATTCATGGGGTTATGGGGTCATTCATGGGATCATGGGGGTCATTCATGGGATCATGGGAATCATTCATGGGATCATGGGGGTTATGGGGTCATTCATGGGATCATGAGTTATTCATGGGGTCATTCATGGAATCATGGGAGTCATGGGTTCATGGGGGTCATGGGATCATGGGGTCATTCATAGGATTATGGGGGTCATTCATGGGAGTCGTTCATCTCTGGTAGTGTCCCTTACCCCATGTGGGTCCAGGTTCTCCCAGTCAGTTTGTGTGTGTGTGTGTGTGTGTGTGTATCGCCTAGTTAGCGGTGTACATGTGTCTTTGTCTGGCGTGATGAAAGGTCCACTTTCCTGTGTAGCACCTCCCAGTTCGAGTGTCTGAGCGCTTGGCTCAGTGCGCTTGTGTGTTTGGATTTCATCATCTGAGTGTTTGTTGGGACATGTGTATTTGTCTTTGACAGGTGTGTAGATGTTATCCGGACGTATGTATCGGTAGATGTTTACGTCTAAATGGGAGATTCTTCTCCTTATACGGTGGGTTGGTGGAACGTTGTGAAGTGATGGAGAAATATACAAATGCTCTGCCCGTGGTTTATTGGTAGAAGGTGAAGATGTCAGCCAACCGTATCCTCTCAGCGTGATGTCTATCTACATCATGACTGTGTCGTAGGTGGTGCCGGGGTTTGAACCAATACAGGTCAGCATCGTGACCTTTCAGTGATTTTAGGTAACTCACATTCCTATGTCGTGATTTACGTAACGGTCTCCTACTTACATACGTAACATACCATTGACACCCTTCGGTTGAACCTGATTATCTTCCGGTTCCCAGTTGCTGTATGACCCCTGTGGGCTTAGAGCTTCCCATGACGTTAATAATAATTGGGACATTCTTTTTCATCTCATCATATATCAATTCATATATTATGTACATAATTGGTGTCCACTACCACAAGTCAGTGGTAGCTTGAGAGCTTGAAAGTGATGTAATTACTTAAGTGGTGGACCAGTTCAGTGGATATGTTAAGTGGTTGAAATACTAGCGGAGTGTTCTACTCTGGGTTAATAAATAAAAGATAATGAGGCCAGCACCAGACAAGCCTGGCCCAGGGTCGGGCTGCGAGGGTAGTAAAACTCCCGAGAGCCTGAGGATATTGAATCAAGTAAGAACTAAAAATAACTGATATAAATTAGATAAATTTAAATTTAGAAAGGACATAGGTAAGTACTGGATTTCAGAGTTTTCGATGTGTGGAACAATCTCTCAAGCAGGCTAATAGAAGCTAAAACCTAGGGTAGCTTTAAAAAGAGATTAGATAGAGAGTGAGAAAGGCTGGGTTTGTTTAGTACCTGAAGTATTGAAGCAAATTCATGGGTAGCTTTGGGGAAAGGTTCGACAGATGGGTGGGTGGCGGTTACCTGGAGGTTATTCCGGGGATCAACGCCCCCGCGGCCCGGTCCATGACCAGGCCTCCCGATGGATCAGGGCCTGATCAACTAGGCTGTTACTGCTGGCCGCACGCAGTCCGACGTACGAGCCACAGCCCGGCTGATCCGGCACTGACTTTAGGTATCTGTCCAGCTCTCTCTTGAAGGCAGCCAGGGGTTTATTGGTAATTCCCCTAATGCTTGATGGGAGGCTGTTGAACAGTTTTGGGCCCCGGACACTTATGGTGTTTTCTCTTAGTGTACCAATGGCGCCCCTACTTTTTATTGGCGGCATTTTGCATCGCCTGCCCAGTCTTTTACTTTCGTAGATTGGTTTTCAGGACTTACATTGTGCAAGACAGGTATACAATACCGTTTTCTAATTATGTCCAAGAATCTGTATTGATAAAGCCACTGGATGGCGAAACGTCTACAATAAAGATAACCAGATGTTGCACAAGTGTCTTAACTTTCATCAGGACTTACCTTGTATAGGCCAGTAGGGCTGCTGCAGTGTTCCTCCATTCTTTTGTATATCAAAGGTATAAGGATATATCCTGAGTAGGCTTGAGTTTCTTTGATAAATAAACTTGTAAAGTGGTATTATGGCTGTATCTAAGTGATCAGGTTCCTTATTAAGTTAGTAACTTGACTTGAAAAGGAAACTGTAAGGAAGTGGTTTAAGAGGATAGGGAAGAAAGGTTGGTCTCCTGCCCTCGTTATCAGAACGTAGTTGTGGACGGGTAGGAAAGATGACCCACTGAAAATTTTATGGTGATACCGACAAGATGTGGGAAAAAGACAAGACTTACATTAGTGGCTTCTGACTGAAGAAACCGCTCGTGGCGAAACGTTTCTTCTAATAAATATCCTGAACTGTAATAATGTTGGTAAAATTGCCGACAATATATTAGGTAAAAGGACACAAATGCAACTAATGCGAAGTTTTATTGTGGTAACGTTTTACCCTCCAAGAGCTTTGCCAAGCCCTTATTAAAGAATACAAGGACGCAGAGGGTATATATAGGTACAGAATAAGGTGTAAAGCATAATCGCTGTAGTTAGTAGTAGTTGTTGTAGCACTTGTGGTGGTGGTGATGGTAGTAGTAGTAGTAGTGGTGGTGGTGGTAGCAGCTATGTGGTGGGAGGGTTCTGTTTTCAGGAGGATTCTTGCTAAGACTTCGGAGATGGTGAAGCTGCCGTTGTTTTGTTTAATTGTATTCGAAACAGCGATCAGTGCTGATTCAAGGCACTTGCGTGTGCGGAAATTAGTTTCTTTTATCACTAATTGGGCGTCTCTGAATTTCATAAGATGATTGGTGGAATTTCGGTGTTGTACACAGGCGTTGTTTAAGTTGTCGTTCCTACATGCGTATATGTGTTCATTGAGGCGGGTGTCGAGGTTTCTTGCTGTTTCACCTACGTAGATCTTGTCACAGCCTCCACAGGGTATAGTGTAAACTCCTGCATTGACTGGTTCGTGGTGCTTGGGTTTTGTCCTGGTTAGATCCTTTATTGAAGTGGTAGAAGCGATGGCGACTCTGGTGTTAGCTTGTGAAAGTACTTTTGAGACGTTTAGTGCAACCTGGCTGTTGGGAAGAATTATAACTTTGTTGGGAGCGGTGTTGATGCGTGGAGAATTGATGATCCGAAGAGCTCTTTTCTTGCAGTCTTTGATGAAAAAAGAAGGAAATTGTAACTCAGTGAATGTTTGGTGAATGTAAGTACATTCCTCGTCAAGAAACTCAGGACTACAAATTCGGTATGCTCTTAGGAAAAACCCGATGATGATGCCTCTTTTGGTCTTGGTATCTTGACTGGAATAGAAGTGTGTGAGATCATTTTTATTGGTGGGTTTCCGATAAACTTGAAATCTTAGGTTGTTGTCTACTTTGTGAATGAGGACGTCGAGGAAAGGTAGCTTGTCATTGGACTCTTCTTCTAGTGTAAACTTGAATCAGCACTGATCGCTGTTTCGAATACAATTAAACAAAACAACGGCAGCTTCACCATCTCCGAAGTCTTAGCAAGAATCCTCCTGAAAACAGTAAACCCTGCCATCACATAGTCTCTCCTGTTATACTACACAAAGCACAGAGAGTGAACACTGAAACAACCTGCCTCATTCCAGTTTATATTTGTCCAACCTATTTTTATGTTACCCAAGTAATAGCTTTTATATCCTTTTACTCATGTACGAATTAATTGCTTTTGTCACTACCACTACTACTACTACTACTACTACTACCACTAGTGAACATCGGAATGGTACCTCACTAGTATTCACCTCACTCTGAGCCTTTATATACCCTCTGTGTCCATGTATTGTTTGTAATGGCTTGATAAAGCTCCTGGAGAGCGAAACGTTGCCACAATAAATGTCACATTAGTTGCACTTGTGTCCTTTTACTTTACATATTGTCGGTAATTCTACCAACTTTATTGACTGGAGTAGAAGTGTGCGAGATCGTTTTCGTTTGTAAGCTAACCATACCACGGGTGGGGTTTGAACCCGCGGTCAGAGAATTATCTACTTTGTGAATGAAGACATCTAGAAAAGGTAACTTGTCATTGGACTCTTCTTAAAGTGTAAACTGGATAGACGGTTCAACTGCGTTGAGCCTTCCCTGTAGATTCCACGCATCGAAACGTTTGGGAGTTATTATGAGGATGTCGGGCACATAATGTAACCAAGTAACGCTGGTTGGGATGATGACGAAGCGTTCAGCTTTCAGGTGTTCCATATACAAGCTAACTAAGACGGCGCTGATAAGGGACCCCATTCCTATACCATTGGTTTGTTTGTAAAGCCTATTATTGAAAGAAAAGCAGTTGAAGTTAATGCAGAGTTCAGTCAGGTCAACGAAATCTCCGGGAGGTTGAGGAAGATTAAGGTCCTGATTGACTTTACGTAGGAGGTACCCTACTTAGTTTCTTGTTTCGGATGGAGTGGACTTTGATGCGGTTGAGGAAGTCCCCTGAATGTTTTAGATGGGGGGCTGATGGTCCTCAGAAAGCAGGAATGATGTTTGGCGAGAACTCCGGCTAATTTGTGTGGTGCACTGCCTATACCTGATGTGATTAGTCTCAGAGGAATATTATGTTGATGGGTCTTAAGTAGTCCATACATGTGTGCTGGTTTAGGGTTACTGAGTATCTAGTGCAGAAGTTTCTTCCCTTCACTAGTCGTCTAAGTATTTGTTTGGTTTTTCATAGAAGTCCTCGGTGAATATCTTCCAGTGTTGTGTGCTGATGGGCTCGTATGCAGACTGGTCGTTCAGAAGACTCATCATATTAGTGCTGTAGTCACTAATTGACAAATTAGACACATGTGCAACACTTGGGTATATTCATTGAGGAAACGTTTCACCACACAGTGGCTTCATCAGTCCACTACAAAGAAGAATGGTGAAAATTAGGAGTTGGAGGTAGTCAGTCCCTCAGCCTGGAGTCGATGTAATCAGTCCATCAATCTTGAAGCGAAGAAGTAAAGCTTTGAGGTAAAGCAGTTGTAGGCGATATCACACTGGACAAATCCATATGTTCTTGTGTTGTTCTTATGTGGAAGTTGTCCAGTGTTGAACGTGAAATCACCTACGACTGCTTCACCTCGCCTGTCTACAGATATAAGCCACATCTTCGCGCATATGCTGTATTCTTTTCACGATTGATGGACTGATTACATCGACTCCAGGGTGAGGGACTGATCACCTCAAACGCCTTTTGATCTTCACCATTCTTATTTTTATAGGACCGATGAAGCAACTGTTTGACGAAACCTTTCCTCAATAAAGATACCCAAGTGTTGCACACGTGTCTAGTTTATCAACTTGTCAGTTCACTGACAAGTTGGTAAACATTCGTGGCCACTAGTGTTGAGTATGATGACTCCACCTCCTTTGTCGGCTGTGATGATGATAATATTTGGGTCATTAGCGAGGTCTTTAAGGGCAGTTGTATACTATTATATACCGTATGTGTTCCCGTAATGTTTATAACGGCTTGACAAAGCTCCTGGAGAACGAAACGTTGCCACAATAAATGCCCCAGTAGTTGCACTGTCCATTTACCTAACATCCTGAACTGTACACAACTGTCTTTTTCCACAAGATGATCCACTACCCCATAAAAACATGAGAGAGAAGGTGCACTGCAGCAGACCTACTGGCCCATACTAGGCAGGCCCTTCTCAAACCCAAACCCACTAACAAAAATATTTGCCCAACCCATTTTCAGTGCTACCCAAGGAAAAGGCTATGATAACTATTAACTCATGTCGAAGTTCTACTCAAATCCAACCCCTGACACACTTCTAATGTATTATTGCACTTCCTTCACAGGTAAGTGTACGTAGCTTGGTGAACACGACTACTGGGACCACAGGTAAGTGTACGTGGCTTTGGAGGCACGACGACGAGACCCAGGATGAACACCCTACAATAACACTTCTTCCCAAACGACTGCTTCCCTAAGGGCGACCCGAAGGTAGTCTTAGTAAATCGTGGAGAGAGAGAGGGAGGGAGAGGGGGGGTGCTGACCAACAGTCTTTACGGTAGTATATTCACTGTGCTGCCCAGTAAACTCGCCTCTCAGAGCCAGACGTATGTGGTGCTTCTCTTCATGTATAGTCATAACCTGGTTGGGTTTGAAGGGGTCGAGTCATAGCTCCTATTGCCACCTCTTACTGGACGATTTATCTGATTAAGTACGTGAAGTGTTTGCCCCCCCCCCCTTCATGAAGAGCATTCCACTCACCAGCCAAAGACTGGGAATGTATTTAGTAACGTCACTGTGGCTCGCATCGTCTTTAACTGCCCTCCTTGTCTCCTTGTCCCCTGGCTCCCTCTCCTTACAGCTTGAACACTCTGCGCCCTGTCTTCTCTTACTTAATCTTCTGAGTATTTTGTATGTCCTGATCGTGTCTTCCCCATGTTCTCTTCTAGTGTTGTTATTTTGAGCTTCTTGTGTCTATCTCCTCATTCTCCATTTTTCCCGTCAGTTCAGGCACTAATCACTTTGCAGAACTTTCCTCTCGTGATGTCTTTGAATTTGAATTTGTGCCAGCAGCGTTGTAACGTAGTTATTACGTGACGTAAATAAATGTACTGGCGGCTCGGGGTAACAGCTTGTCTAGGGGTATTTAAAATATTAAAGAAATACTACACCAACCTAGGGCCAAGCTTGTTTCTTCATTAAAAGCATTTAGTAAATGGTCAATACTAATATTAATTATATATAATATAGTAAACTTACATATACAACATGCAACCTTACCCTCTACATATTACATTAACCGGACTAGTACAGTGGTACTAATTGCATATATAAAACAGTGGGGCTCCGACACCCCCCTCCTTTTGCTGGCCTCTTATCCTGCCAGCAATACATTATTATCTGTACTCTCCAGTACACGGGCCCCTGCACACTAGCGCCTTACAGGTAAAATCAGGAGAGTACATACAAAATTATTAAACAACCTAGGGCCTAAACTTACCCAGAATACCACTCCCGCTACTCACACAAAACCATGACGTCTTATGACGTCTTGTTCCAGCCACCGCTCATCTGGTACTGACACCTCTCCTCTCCTCTCCCGTCCTGGCTGTTCTTCAGGAGTAATACGCGTCCGTTTTCAAAACAAATCAAGTCACGACATTATTAATGGAGCGTTTTTATACACAAATTTTCTACAGTGCCCTGCGTAATAAGCGTGCCATCACTAGCAACAGCAGCAGCAGCGTGCTTGTAGCAACAGCAGCAGTAATGTGCCACCATCACCAGGAGAAGCAGTGTGCCACCATCACTACTGCAGTGTGCCACCATCACTAGCAGCAGCAACAGTAGCATCAGTGTGCCACCATCACTAGCAGCAGCAACAGTAGCATCAGTGTGCCACCATCACTGCTGCAGTGTGCCACCATCACCAGCAGCAGCAGTGTGCCACCATCACCAGCAGCAGCAGTGTGCCACCATACACCAGCAGCAGCGGTATGCCACCAACACCAGCAGCAGCAGTGTATCACCATCACCAGCAGCAGTGTGCCACCATCAACAGCAGCAGCGTGCCACCATCACTGCTGCAGTGTGCCACCATCACCAGCAGCAGTGTGCCACCATCCCTGGTCACTATCACACAGCCAGTGTACCACCACAGGCAAGGTGACATCAAGGGAATACCTGGCCAGCGTGGACCATCTTTTGTGTGACCATCACAAAGCAGCAGCAATATTCACATACACATGTACAGCAGTGAGTATTACCCCCCCAGCATTCCCATCACCAGCATACACCATCACCCCAGCAGTGTCCCCATCACCACGGCCCCCATCACCCCTAGCATCACGGCCACCATCACCCCACACCTAGCCCCAGCAGCCCTTACCATCACGCCCCACCATCACCCTAGCAGCAGTAGCCCCATCACCCAGCACACCGCGACCACTCATCCCTTACACCACGCACATCCCATCACCCTAGCACCACGCCACCATCCCCCTTACACCACGCCCCCATCACCCCTTACATCAAAGCCACCATCACCCCACGCCACGGCCACCATCACCCAGCAGCACAGTAGCCCCATCACCACAGCACATACGCCCCATCACCACACGCAGCAGCATGCCCCATCACCCCTACAGCATGCCCCATCACCCCACACACGCAGCAGCCCAAAGCCCCCATCCCTACAGCCACGCCACCATCACCCCTACATACGCCCCTCACCGCAGCAGCACACACACGCACAGCGGCCACCATCACTCCTGTACAACCACGTGGCCACCATCCCTCACTACACCAGCCCCATCCCAAGGCTTAACACGAACGCCCTCAAAACTTTTACACCACAAACCCGCACATCACTCGTATACACCCCGTTCGATGATGTATTACACCCCCTCCCATCACCCCTTACACCACGCCCCCATCACCCCTTACACCCACGCCCCCATCACCCCTTACATCCACGCCCCATCACCCCTTACACCCGCCCCCATCACCCCTTACACCACGCCCCATCACCCCTTACACCACGCCCCCATCACCCCTTACACCACGCCCCCACCACCCTTACACCACGCCCCATCACCCCTTACCCACGCCCCATCACCCCTTACACCACGCCCATCCCCCCTTACATCACGCCCCAATCACCCTTACACTCACGCCCCATCACCCCTTACAACCACGCCCCACCACCCCTTACACCACGCCCCCATCACCCCTTACACCACGCCCCATCACCCCTTAACCACGCCCCCATCACCCCTTACACCACGCCCACCACCTTAACCACGCCCCACCTTTAACCCGCCCCCACCCTTACACCACGCCCCATCACCCCTTACACCACGTCCCCATCACCCCTTACACCACCCCCACAACCCCTTAACCACGCCAATATCCACCCCTTACACCACGCCCCATCCACCCCTTAATCCACGCCCCACCACACCCTTAACACCCGCCCCACCACCTCTTACACACTCCCCACCAACCTTACACCACGCCCACACCTCTTGTACCACACGCCTCCCTTCACACGTCCAGCCCCTGTAAATTCCAGCCAAGTACACCCCTTGACACCGTTTCTCCCACCTTAATCACGCCCCATCACCCTTACAAACACCTGTTCTAGTCACTCCGGTTGTCCATCCCTTGGACACTGACCCACACCCACTACACCCGCCCCGAGCCTTAACCAACCCATACCCTCTCACGCCTCAACCTTACACCACGCCCCATCACCCTTACACCACGCCCCACCACACCTTAAACCTCGCCCCACCACCTCTTACACCACGCCCCACAACACCTTACACCACGCCCCATCACCCCTTACACACGCCCCACCTTAAACCACCCCCATCACCCTACACACGCCCATCACCCCTTACACCGCGCCTCACCCCCTTACACCCTCACCACCCTTACACCAGCGCCCCACACCCCTTACACCGCGCCTCCACCCCCTTACACCACGCCGCCACTACCCTTCACACCCCCACTACTCCTCCTGGGATGTGTCCTCAAGACCTCTCCCTCTCCTAGATACTAGAGACACAGTGGTGGTGCCATCGTCTCTAAAAGATTCTCCAAAACTGAAAAGAACAAACTTGCATGATGATGATTTACCAGCCAGCATGCTCCAGTCTTGTCTACAGCGACCTGCATGCCCTAGTCTTGTCTACAACAACCTGCATGCTCTAGTCTTGTCTACAACAACCTGCATGCTCCAGTCTTGTCTACAACAACCTGCATGCTCTAGTCTTCTCTACAACAACCTGCATGCTCCAGTCTTGTCTACAACAACCTGCATGCTCCAGTCTTGTCTGCAACAACCTGCATGCTCCAGTCTTGTCTACAACAACCTGCATGCTCCAGTCTTGTCTACAACAACCTGCATGCTCCAGTCTTGTCTACAACAGCCTGCATGCTCCAGTCTTGTCAACAACCTGCATGTTCCGGTCTTGTCTACAACAACCTGCATGCTCTAGTCTTGTCTACAACAACCTGCATGCTCTAGTCTTGTCTACAACAACCTGCATGCTCTAGTCTTGTCTACAAAACCTGCATGCTCCAGTCTTGTCTACAACAACCTGCATGCTCCAGTCTTGTCTACAACAACCTGCATGCTCCAGTCTTGTCTGCAACAACCTGCATGCTCCAGTCTTGTCTACAACCTGCATGCTCCAGTCTTGTCTGCAACAACCTGCATGCTCCAGTCTTGTCTACAACAGCCTGCATGCTCTAGTCTTGTCTACAACAACCTGCATGCTCCAATCTTGTCTACAACAACCTGCAGGCTCTAGTATTGTCTACAACAACCTGCATGCTCCATCTTGTCTACAACAACCTGCATGCTCTAGTCTTGTCTACAGCAACCTGCAGGCTCTAGTCTTGTCTACAACAACCTGCATGCTCCAGTCTTGTCTACAACAACCTGCATGCTCCAATCTTGTCTACAACAACCTGCAGGCTCTAGTCTTGTCTACAACAACCTGCATGGCTCTAGTCTTGTCTACAACAACCTGCAGGCTCTAGTCTTGTCTACAACAACCTGCATGCTCCTAGTCTTTGTCTACAACAACCTGCAGGCTCCAGTCTTGTCTACAACAACCTGCAGGCTCCAGTTTGTCTACAACAACCTGCCATGTCCAGTCTTGTCTACAACAACCTGCCAGCTCAGTCTTGTCTACAACAACCTGCATGCTTCCAGTCTTAGTCTACAACAACCTGCATGCTCCAGTCTTGTCTACAACAACCTGCAGGCTCCAGTCTTGTCTACAACAACCTGCATGCTCCAGTCTTGTCTACAACAACCTGCAGGCTCTAGTCTTGTCTACAACAACCTGCAGGCTCTAGTTTTGGCTACAACAACCTGCAGGCTCTAGTCTTGTCTACAACAACCTGCATGCTCTAGTCTTGTCTACAACAACCTGCATGCTCCAGTCTTGTCTACAACAACCTGCAGGCTCTAGTCTTGTCTACAACAACCTGCAGGCCAGTTTGTCTCAACAACCTGCAGCTCCAGTTTGTCTACAACAACCTGCAGGCTCTAGTCTTGTCTACAACAACCTGCAGGCTCTAGTCTTGTCTACAACAACCTGCAGGCTCTAGTTTTGTCTACAACCTGCATGCTCTAGTCTTGTCTACAACAACCTGCATGCTCCAGTCTTGTCTACAACAACCTGCAGTCCAGTCTTGTCAGGCTCTACAACCTGCATGTTCTAGTCTTGTCACAACAACCTGCATGCTCCAGTCTTGTCACAACAACCTGCAGGCTCCAGTCTTGTCTACAACAACCTGCAGGCTCTAGTTTTGCTGCTACTAACCTGCATGCTCAGTCTTGTCTACAACAACCTGATTGCTCCAGCTTGTCTACACAACCTGCATGGTCTGTCTTGTCTACAACACTGCATTGCTCCAGTCTTGTCTACAACCTGAGCTTAGTCTGTCTACAACACCTGCATGTCCTAGTTTGTCACACCTGCAGGCTCTAGTCTTGTCTAAACAACCAGCAGTCCAGGTCTAAGTCCTCTACAACTAATGTGTCTTGCGGCTAACAACCTGCATGCTTCCAGTCTTGAGCCTAATTACAACATGCAGCTCAGTCTGGGCTACAACCTGCAGCTCAGTCTTGCACCTACATTCCTGCATGTCCAGTCTTGAGGCTACAAACTCATAGTCCAGCTTGCAGCTTACAACACTATATGCTCCGTCTGCGGATCAACACTGCATGAGCCCAGCGTTTGCCAATGCAGTATCCGTGATAAAATCACAGGGATAAGCGCTTAAATCTAGCAAATGGTAACTGTAACTTCCAGATTATTCCAGCTAACACTTAGTAATAGATCCGGTAAACTTTTAGATAAACACACTGGTTAATCAGTTAAACTTGATAAATCGTAAACCGTGATACACAAAATTGGTGCATCCTATATATCTGTGAAAATCAGGTAAAGCTTAGTCAGGTGGCTAGATTAAAGGTAACTTGTGGTGTAACCCGGTAAATTAGTTAAATGTATAAATGTGGTACCGGGGTAAATTGTGCAGATGTGTACATTGTGGTACAGCTTAATGGTGGTAGAGTGAGTTGGGTGTCAGCGTGAGGATGATGATGTCAGTGTGGTGCAGCGGTGAGGATGATGTTGTCAGTGGTGGTGTCGCAAGGGGATGGTGTTCACTGAGGATGTTGTGGTGCCAGCGGTGAGGATTGGTGGTGGTGTCAACGGTAGATGGGTGGTGTTGTCAGCGGTGAGGATGGTGGTGGTGTCAGCGTGAGGATGGTGGTGGTGTCAGCGGTGAGGATGGTGGTGTTGTCAGCGGTGAGGATGGTGGTGGTGTCAGCGGTGAGGATGGTGGTGGTGTCAGCGGTGAGGATGGTGATGGTGTCAGCGGTGAGGATGGTGATGGTGTCAGCGGTGAGGATGTGGTGGTGTCACGGTGAGGATGGTGGTGGTGTCAGCGGTGAGATGTGGTGTTGTCAGCGGTGAGGATGGTGGTGTTGTCAGCGGTGAGGATGTGGTGTTGTCAGCGGTGAGGATGTGTGGTTGTCAGCGGTGAGGATGGTGGTGGTGTCAGCGGTGAGGATGGTGGTGGTGTCAGCGGTGAGGATGGTGGTGGTGTCAGCGGTGAGGATGGTGGTGTTGTCAGCGGTGAGGATGGTGGTGGTGTCAGCGGTGAGGATGGTGGTAGTGCCAGCGGTGAGGATGGTGGTGGTGTCAGCGGTGAGGATGGTGGTGGTGTCTGCGGTGAGGATGGTGGTGGTGTCAGCGGTGAGGATGGTGGTGGTGTCTGCGGTGAGGATGGTGGTGGTGTCAGCGGTGAGGATGGTGGTGGTGTCTGCGGTGAGGATGGTGGTGGTGTCTGCGGTGAGGATGGTGGTGGTGTCAGCGGTGAGGATGATAATACTTGGTGGTCCCCCGCCGTGGTAGCTTTGTTGATACCAGATGGTACCCCCTCCCATGGTAGCTTTATTAATACCAGGTGGCACCTCCTCCCATGATAACTTTGTTAATACCAGGTGACACCCTCTCTCATGGTAGCTTTATTAATACCAGGTGACACCCCCTCCCATGATAACTTTGTTAATACCAGGTGACACCCTCTCTCATGGTAGCTTTATTAATACCAGGTGACACCCCCTCCCGTGGTAGCTTTGTTAATATTAGATGGCACCCCCTCCCATTGTAGCTTTGTTAATACCAGGTTACACTGTCCTCCTCCCTCCATAGTGGCTGTGATAGTGATGGATACTTTTTTCCATCACTATCTCTGTGTTGTGAGCTCAGTAAAATTCTGGAGGAGGCGAGCACCAGTAACACCCCTTGTTTTGAAAGTTCTCATTATCCACTCGGTCCTTCATCTGGCCTTTGTTGCATTTATTTTATGCTCCAAATTATTATATGACATATATCTCATTTGTTTCATATGTTTCCTTGTGTTTATTGAGGGTGGGGGGGGGGGTCTGTCCGCGTTCTATATTCTGTGCTCGTGATACATGAGACACTTGAGCAGCATTTGTGTATCTTTATTCTAGAAACGTTTCGCCACTCAGTGTTTTCTTCAACCCAATACAGGAAAAAGTCAACGATGAGGAGTTTGCGGTATTAGTCCCTGAGCCTGGAGTCGATGTTTGTCCATCAATCTTGTCAAGAGTGATTACCTCAAACTACTACTCATCTTCCACCTACTTCCGTATTGGACTGAAGAAGCCACTGAGTGGCGAAACGTTTCCAGAATAAAGATACCCAAATGTTGCACAAGTGTCTCATTTATCAACTTGTCGGTTTTATAAATTATTAATTCACATTCTGTGCTCGTGTTAGAGTTCTTCATTCCTCTCATAACTCAGCATCTAAATCTGGTCGCCGGCGACCATAATGTTTTCATTTGTGCATTGTAAGCTTCTGTTTATATCTTCTACTAAGGAGACTTTCATACTTATTTTGGTATCGTCCGCAGAGAATGATACGAAACTGTGGCATGAGTTTTTGTCAGCTGTGAGGATGAGACTCAGTTAAGGTGCCAAGACGTGCCTTTGGCACGTCTATTTATTTATTTTTTTGCTGAGACGACCATATTTTATAGGCTACCATTCTTTATGATTTGTTTCCTTGAAATTGCAGTATCCTTTAACCTACATTTCCTGGTATACTTAGTTACCTCATTTTACGGACTTATCACTTCATGGCCACATTTGTCAACTACCTTTGCAAAATTCGTGAAAGACCACGTCGTTAGTTTTGGTTTTCTTCAGAAGCCTCAGTGAGGTTATAAAACATGGCCATGTTGACGTGGATTATGTAGTTCAGTTTTTTTTTTCATAAAAACTGCAAGTTAGCGTCTCAGTACCCTTTCAAAGACTTTTACGATGTGTGATGCTAGTGCTTCTGGAATGTATTTTTTGTCGTAACTCTGGTGCATCCTTTGTGAAGAGAGGCTGCGTCTCCACGTTATTTTAGGCCTCTGGAATATAACTTAAATAATAGCTGCTCCTACAAAGAACACCGAGTGCTTGTGCTAATGCAACTTTTCACTTCTTTATAAACACCAAATTCCAACAGTCAGCTGAGTCTAGGTGCTCCGTGCACGAGTGTGTTGATTTATTTTTAGAAGTCTGAAGGATCTGTGTTAATGTCAGATGTACAAGTTGTAGTGTTGGCAGAGTCAGTGAAGATATCTGAGTCTTCAGTACTCGTGGATTATCAGGATTTTGCTCGTCTCTTTCTTGTCATCTGTATTTGAATCTCCTTAGAGTCAAGGACTGTACTAGTACTGGAAGAGGTTTTTCACTTGGATTTTGCATATGCGAAAAAAGTATTTAGTTTTTCCTAATTTCATCAATGTTTTTTTTTCTCTTTTGTGTTTCTTCTGTATAGTTTATGCTGTTATCTACACTTCTGCAGTATAAGTTTTATTTTCTTGTGCTATTTGCAGTCTTTGAGCAGTTCATTAACTTAACTCTTTTCAGCGGCGAATATTTTAAACAGACTTTGTGCGTTTCAGTTTTTCCTTAGTGTTCTGGCTTAAGAATGTTCAGCAGGGATCCCCATGTTATGTTTTTAAGATCATTGTTTATTTCATCTTAATAATTCTTGAAGTATGTAGAATAAGGCCAAAAAGTCAGTTACGGTTTAAGCAACGAGGTCGGGAGTTGGTGTTCACTTTCACACCAACAGTAAGTTAAAAGAGAGAGTCCTAGGAGCTGAAACTCAACACCCGCGAATTCAGGTAGGTAAATACGCGCAGGCACGCACTACTGCTCGCATGTTCTTCAAGGCTGTTCATCTCAGTGAAGCCAGGCGCACACACTGGCTCCCTGCTGTGACACAGTTTCCAGATCGTGTGAAGCGGGTTCCGACGGAAAGGTCACCTGACCCGTGTCTGCAAGCGTGTGTGCGTGCGTACGTATATACAAGCGCGTTTTCCTGGCCTCCTTTTCTGGTCGTGAGGATGGCAGTATCTGGGAGGAGAGAGGATGGGAGTTTTCAGGTTTAGCAGAAATGTTATCTGGACTTCTGCATGTTTTCATTGAGATGTAATCGCCGTTGTGAGTTTTTCAGGGGTATAGGCACATCTCCTGGCCTCCTGTGTTGGCCTGAGCGACGACTCCTGGATTTTGGACTTTCAGGTTTTGTCATACCTGCTCTTGAAACTGTGGATGGATGGTGCCTCTAATACATGCGAGTACGATTGTGTGTATATAGTGTACCCCAGTCAGTACTTAGTTCTTTACTGTTCAATAATAGATGACTTACCTCCTCACTCACCTGCAATTATTACTCCTTTCCTCATTCTGTTCCTCCTTCCCTCTCTCTCTTCCTCCTTCCCTCACTCTCTTCCTCCTTCCCTCACTCTCTTCCTCCTTCCCTCACTCTCTTCCTCCTTCCCTCACTCTCTTCCTCCTTGCTTCCCACTCCAGTTCTCCCTCTCACTCCAGTCCTCCCTCTCACTCCAGTCCTCTTACCATTCCACTCTGTTCCTCTCTCTCGCTTCATTCCTTTTTTCCAACCTATTCCTCCCTTCCCCCTCACTATTCCTCATTTTCTCTAGCTTCTCCCTTTTGCGTATTCATCCCTATAACTTCTTCCTTCCTCTCACTTCTTCCTTCCTCTCACTTCTTCCTTCCTTCCTCTCACTTCTTTCCTCTCACTTCTTCCTTCCTCTCACTTCTTTCTTCCTCCACTTCTTTCTTCCTCTCACTTCTTCCTTCCTCTCACTTCTTCCTTCCTCTCACTTCTTCCTTCCTTCCTCTCACTTCTTCCTTCCTTCTTCTCAGTTCTTCCTTCCTTCTTCTCAGTTCTTCCTTTCTTCCTCTCACTTCTTCCTTCCTTCTTCTCAGTTCTTCCTTTCTTCCTCTCACTTCTTCCTTTCTTCCTCTCACTTCTTCCTTCCTTCTTCTCAGTTCTTCTTTTCTTCCTCTCAGTTCTTCCTTCCTTCCTCTCACTTCTTCCTTCCTTCCTCTCACTTCTTCCTTCCTTCTTCTCCGTTCTTCCTTTCTTCCTCTCACTTCTTCCTTCCTTCCTCTCACTTCTTCATACCTTCCTCTCACTGATTCCACCCTTCACTTCCTCTCGTTTATTTCTTCCTTTCACTCATTCCTTCCTTCCTCTTACTCCATCGCCTCACCTGGGAAGAGTAATTGAGTGAGAGTTGTGGAAATAGTTGACACTGTCATGAAGTGAGTCCCGGCTACCTGGTGATGTCATGAAGTGAGTCCCGGCTACCTGGTGATGTCATGAAGTGAGTCCCGGCTACCTGGTGATGTCATGAAGTGAGTCCCGGCTACCTGGTGATGTCATGAAGTGAGTCCCGGCTACCTGGTGATGTCATGAAGTGAGTCCCGGCTACCTGGTGATGGTGGCAGCCTGTCCAGTGACGGGGAAGGAAGGGAGGGAGGGCAGGGTAAGAGGGAGGGAGGTTACCTGGATTACCTGGAGGTTATTCCGGGGATCAACGCCCCCGCGGCCCGGTCCATGACCAGGCCTCCCAATGGATCAGGGCCTGATCAACTTGGCTGTTACTGCTGGCCGCACGCAGTCCAACGTACGAGCCACAGCCCGGCTGATCCGGCACTGACTTTAGGTATGATGGAAGCATGAAGGAAAGAGATATGAAGGACAACGTAGGAGGCAGGAATGAGAGAAGGGGTGCTTGAAGGATACATGAAGGGAGGTATCCATAAAGAGAAGGGAAGTAGTAGAGAGTGGAAGGAGGAAAGGGAAGAAAGTTAAGAATTAAGAGAAACGTAAGAATAAGAGAGAGGCAAGCACACATGTCACTGGTGTCACCTCTCTCCCTCTCTCTCTCCCTCTCTCTCTCTTTCTCTCTCCCTCTCTCTCTCCCTCTCTCTCTCTCTCTCTCTCTCCCTCTCTCTCTCTTTCTCTCTCTCTCTCTCTCTCTCTCTCTCTCTAGTATTTTCGTACTTGCCTCTCCCGGGTCATTGAGATTTTTTCACCATGGCTCCACAGCTTCATTAACTCTCCATTTTAACTTGGGAGAAGTTGTCAGGTACACGTGTGTGTGCGTGTGTGTGTGCGTGTGTGTGTGCGCGTGTGGAAGGGGGTTGAGCTAGGGCTCCTGGGCTGCCTCTTGCTATTATCTACCGGGAAGTAGTTATATTGTACATATTTTCGTCTATTTCTCCTGCGATTAAAAAACTTGTTAAGTTACTATATTTGAATAAATTAATGTTTAAAGAAATAAAATTGTGGGAGAGAAAATGAAGTTAATTAAAACTTGATCATATTGTCAACTAGTTGTTAACCTGGGTGTGTTTACACGATGTTGAGCCATAGCTCCTGTCTCCGCCTCTTTAACAAATAAAATATGTTGTGGTATACTATTGACCTCCCCTTCCCCCTCCCCCTCCGTCCCCTCCCTCCCTTCCCCTCCCTTCCCCTCCCCTCCCCTCCCTCCCCTCCTTCCCGGATACATTTAGAGTAGTGAATTAAATGAATTGGAATGTATAATTCAGTTAATTATAGTTAGTGATGCGTGTTTCTGTTGTTATTATTCTTCTCTCCTTCCCCTCCCTAACACACACACACACACTGGCAGTCTCTCTCTCTCTCTCTCTCTCTCTCTCTCTCTCTCTCTCTCTCTCTCTCTCTCTCTCTCTCTCTCTCTCTCTCAAGCTGGTTGTTTCCATGGAGGTGGTGACCTACACCTCGCTGCGTAACCTGCGAGGCTTTCTCTTTTCTTCCCATGACGTGACCAGGTGGAGGTGGTAGTTGATCCTCGGCACCGTGAAGAAACACCCAGTGCTGCAAGATGCCAGCCACTTGCCCTGGACCACTTGCTCCACTCTATCCATAACAGTGAAAGCACGTGTTAAATTAGAGTCATAAAATGTAAGAAAATCTGAATGGAATAAAGGCAGCATATACATAGCAGTGATGTGATGTTGACTGTATGGAGAGAGAGGTGAGTGCAAGTAGAGTGAATATTACCCTCACAAGCCTGCTGGCTACGCCCTCCCAGCATAGCTTGTACCGCTACCCGTGTAGTAAATCATACAGCGTCCTCTCTCCTCTCACTTCACAACCTGCTAGCCGGCAGATACGTTACCCAACCAGCAAACTGATCTGTTGTCAGTAAATAACGACCATATTATACAGCTACGAGCTGAAAAGGAGGTAACTTGTTTATATGCAACAAACCATTATACTCTCCCTATTACATACACTGATCATGCCTTGTGATACCTCACACAAAATACACATATCCCACAAAGTTGGTGAAAAGGAATAACATGGGTGAACAAAATATCTGTCAGAATAGCAGAAGTATTAAAAGATTGAAGCCAAACAAGGAAGCCAGTTGTGTCTTGTCATGCCACACCTGAAAGACAAATTCAGAATCTTGAGTGAGCAACCATGATAACCACCCAGTATGTAAAGAAGCTTGTCACATATACATTAGCACCTCATGCGCCTTACCAATACGGAAAATATACTTGCACGTACAGGTGAATATAAACTGCATAGGTTCGGATATAGACATAGAGAAGGGAACATGTGACTTCTGTGTTTAAACCTGGGCAGTGATAATTCGCAGAGTTCCTGGAGTTTACCTGGAGAGAGTTCCGGGGGTCAGCGCTCCCGCGGCCCTGTCTGTGACCAGGCCAGGAAAACTCTGCACCGACCAAACCTTGGCTCTCATTTCCGGGACAAAATTAAATATATCTAAAGTTCATAAGAAACCACGAGGGAATCTGTCAAATCGGTCAGTCAGAAATCAGAGGAAAACAACTATGGAAACCCAGATATACACACAAACAACACAGGAGTTATCGCTAAAAGTTCAAATGAAACTGCCAAAACTGGTACAAAAATCAAATTAAATAGTTGTCAAGTCAAACCCCATAAATCACAGTCAACAAAACATGTAAATGAGTCAGCAGTGTGTGTGTCCGGGGTGTTTGAGAGTATGGACAACCTGGTAAAATAAATGGAACGTAAGTGCTACCATCCAGTGTTATAACGTAATCTCATGAATAAACTCGTAGGTCGTTCCAAGACTAGCAAATATTTTCAACCAAAAAAGTATTATAGTTTAATAAGTGAAAAACACTGTTATGGGAGAAAGAATCTTTTATGTCATACGAAGATAGAGACGAGTAAAGTCACATGAACATCAGATTGCAACCTTACGGACTGGGTTTTTTTTAAGTGCCAGGAGACGGGAAAGAATGGCAAGAAATGCTAATATATTATTGCCTCAAAGCTGTGAAGAACCAGCAACAAACCCAGTGGTATTGACAAATTATATTTTGTCCACTATGGAAAAAGGAGGAAGTAAAAAAATGGAAGAGTATAAAACAAACTCAGAACGCTCAGTAGGGCAGCAGATTAATTTGAAGGACTGAGGATTGATAATGTCAGATCTCGTATTCAAGGACCAACAGTCGCAAGGAAAATGAATGACTAACAAAAGATGCCAAACCATTACGATACTCGTAGTCACTTGTTCTCTCTAGACTGAAATATTCGCTCTTTTAAGGTACGTTTAATTGTATGCTTGGAGAAAATGTAAAATCTTTGCTTGTATAAATTTAATCAAGAACCTAAACTGTGAACACCTGAATTACATTGAACTTTATGCCTTGGAATATAGGCGAGAAAGATAAAGCATAAGTTACAACTGAAAAATTCGGGAGAGATTGGTCCCAAATTTACAAATCGGAACACTGCTTACGAAAGAAAAAGGCTGAGAAGACGGTGGAAAATACCTCCAGTGAAAAGCAGGTGTGCAATGAGTATACTAAAAATAACTAAGTTTATAGAGACCAAGACTTTTCAGCAACCTCCATTCATAAATAAAAGGATATTACTAACAGACCCTTCGCTTTTTTCGAGAGGTAACTAGATCAACTTCTTAAGTCATTCCTGATCCGCCGGACTGTGGCGCATATATTGAACTATGTACGACTAGCACCTACAGCCTGGATGATCAGGCCATCAACCAGTACAACTGCTCCATGACCGGGCTGGGGAGCGGTGACTCAAGTAAAACGTCTTCAGGCAACCTTCACGATAACCTCTCATCTTCACGTCAAGGCGAAACAAGCATTATTGTTGTTAGTGTTTGTTGCCACGGTGTTGTGTTTGTTGCCACGGTGTTGTGTTCCTCCCTCAGTATTGTGTGTAGTTCCCACGGTGTTGTGTGGTTGTGTTTTATGTTGGTGATGTATGGTTGTGTTGGGGGTGGTGATGTATGGTTGTGTTGGGGGTGGTGATGTATGGTTGTGGTGATGTGGGGTGGTGATGACGGGGAGAATGAATGAAGGACAGAGGAGAGCTGAATGCTATGATCTTGACATCCCTGATGAGGTCTCTGAGGAGCGGGTAACAACACTGCCATGAGGTCTCTGAGGAGCGGGTAACAACACTGCCATGAGGTCTCTTAGGAGCGGGTAACAACACTGCCATGAGGTCTCTTAGGAGCGGGTAACAACACTGCCATGAGGTCTCTGAGGAGCGGGTAACAACACTACCACGAGGTCTCTGAGGAGCGGGTAACAACACTACCACGAGGTCTCCGAGGAGCGGGTAACAACACTGCCATGAGATCTCTGAGGAGCGGGTAACAACACTACCACGAGGTCTCTGAGGAGCAGGTAACACTACCATGAGGTCTCCGAGGAACGTGTAACAACACTACCACGAGGTCTCTGAGGAGCGGGTAACAACACTACCACGAGGTCTCCGAGGAGCAGGTAACACTACCATGAGGTCTCCGAGGAACGTGTAACAACACTACCACGAGGTCTCTGAGGAGCGGGTAACAACACTACCACGAGGTCTCTGAGGAGCGGGTAACAACACTACCACGAGGTCTCTGAGGAGCGGGTAACAACACTACCATGAGGTCTCCGAGGAGCGTGTAACAACACTGCCATGAGGTCTCCGAGGAGCGGGTAACAACACTGCCATGAGGTCTCTGAGGAGCGGGTAACAACACTACCACGAGGTCTCAGAGGAGCGGGTGACAGCACTGCCATGAGGTCTCTGAGGAGCGGGTAACAACACTGCCATGAGGTCTCCGAGGAGCGGGTAACAACACTGCCATGAGGTCTCCGAGGAACGGGTGACAACACTACCATGAGGTCTCTGAGGAGCTGGTAACAACACTACCATGAGGTCTCTGAGGAGCGGGTAACAACACTACCATGAGGTCTCTGAGGAGCGGGTGACAACACTACCACGAGGTCTCCGAGGAGCGGGTGACAAAACTGTCATGGATGGTTCTTAGTTTATCCTTCAGATCACAAAACATGTTAAAAATGCGATACTCTTCGCTAGCTTCTTAAAATCTTATGTTTTCATATTTTTCTTTTAGTCAGGTTAGGTTAGGTTAACTTAGGTCAGGTTTGGTTAATTTAGATTAGGTTAAGTTAGTTTATATTAGGTTAGTTTATGTTAGGTTAAGTTAATTTAGGTTAGGTTGGGTTAGACTATATGAACCTCTAAAATTGTATATTTAACAAGAAATATATATTTATCAAGGAGGCGAGTGAGACGCACAAGTGTTCGAGCTTGACTGTGATGGTCCTGGTGAGACACAAGTGTTCCAGCTTGACTGTGATGGTCCTGGTGAGACACAAGTGTTCCAGCTTGACTGTGATGGTCCTGGTGAGACACAAGTGTTCCAGCTTGACTGTGATGGTCCTGGTGAGACACAAGTGTTCCAGCTTGACTGTGATGGTCCTGGTGAGACACAAGTGTTCCAGCTTGACTGTGATGGTCCTGGTGAGACACAAGTGTTCCAGCTTGACTGTGATGGTCCTGGTGAGGTACACAAGTGTTCCAGCTTGACTGTGATGGTCCTGGTGAGGTACACAAGTGTTCCAGCCTGACTGTGATGGTCCTGATGAGGTACACAAGTGTTCCAGCTTGACTGTGATGGTCCTGGTGAGGTACACAAGTGTTCCAGCTTGACTGTGATGGTCCTGGTGAGGTACACAAGTGTTCCAGCTTGACTTGTGATGGTCCTGGTGAGGTACACAAGTGTTCCAGCTTGACTGTGATGGTCCTGGTGAGGTACACAAGTGTTCCAGCTTGACTGTGATGGTCCTGGTGAGGTACACAAGTGTTCCAGCTTGACTGTGATGGTCCTGGTGAGGTACACAAGTGTTCCAGCTTGACTGTGATGGTCCTGGTGAGGTACACAAGTGTTCCAGCTTGACTGTGATGGTCCTGGTGAGGTACACAAGTGTTCCAGCTTGACTGTGATGGTCCTGGTGAGGTACACAAGTGTTCCAGCTTGACTGTGATGGTCCTGGTGAGGTACACAAGTGTTCCAGCTTGACTGTGATGGTCCTGGTGAGGTACACAAGTGTTCCAGCTTGACTGTGATGGTCCTGGTGAGGTACACAAGTGTTCCAGCTTGACTGTGATGGTCCTGGTGAGGTACACAAGTGTTCCAGCTTGACTGTGATGGTCCTGGTGAGGTACACAAGTGTTCTAGCTTGACTGTGATGGTCCTGGTGAGGTACACAAGTGTTCTAGCTTGACTGTGATGGTCCTGGTGAGGTACACAAGTGTTCCAGCTTGACTGTGATGGTCCTGGTGAGGTACACAATTGTTCCAGCTTGACTCTGATGGTCCTGGTGAGGTACACAAGTGTTCCAGCTTGACTGTGATGGTCCTGGTGAGGTACACAAGTGTTCCAGCTTGACTGTGATGGTTCTGGTGAGGTACACAAGTGTTCCAGCTTGACTGTGATGGTCCTGGTGAGGTACACAAGTGTTCCAGCTTGACTGTGATGGTTCTGGTGAGGTACACAAGTGTTCCAGCTTGACTGTGATGGTCCTGGTGAGGTACACAAGTGTTCCAGCTTGACTGTGATGGTCCTGGTGAGGTACACAAGTGTTCCAGCTTGACTGTGATGGTCCTGGTGAGGTACACAAGTGTTCCAGATTGACTGTGATGGTCCTGGTGAGGTACACAAGTGTTCCAGCTTGACTGTGATGGTCCTGGTGAGGTACACAAGTGTTCCAGCTTGACTGTGATGGTCCTGGTGAGACACACGTGTTCCAGCTTGACTGTGATGGTCCTGGTGAGGTACACAAGTGTTCCAGCTTGACTGTGATGGTCCTGGTGAGGTACACAAGTGTTCCAGCTTGACTGTGATGGTCCTGGTGAGGTACACAATTGTTCCAGCTTGACTGTGATGGTCCTGGTGAGGTACACAAGTGTTCCAGCTTGACTGTGATGGTCCTGGTGAGGTACACAAGTGTTCCAGCTTGACTGTGATGGTCCTGGTGAGGTACATAAGTGTTCCAGCTTGACTGTGATGGTCCTGGTGAGGTACACAAGTGTTCCAGCTTGACTGTGATGGTCCTGGTGAGGTACACAAGTGTTCCAGCTTGACTGTGATGGTCCTGGTGAGACACAAGTGTTCCAGCTTGACTGTGATGTTTCTGGTGAGGTACACAAGTGTTCCAGCTTGACTGTGATGGTCCTGGTGAGGTACACAAGTGTTCCAGCTTGACTGTGATGGTCCTGGTGAGGTACACAAGTGTTCCAGCTTGACTGTGATGGTCCTGGTGAGGTACACAAGTGTTCCAGCTTGACTGTGATGGTCCTGGTGAGGTACACAAGTGTTCCAGCTTGACTGTGATGGTCCTGGTGAGGTACACAAGTGTTCCAGCTTGACTGTGATGGCCCTGGTGAGGTACACAAGTGTTCCAGCTTGACTGTGATGGTCCTGGTGAGGTACACAAGTGTTCCAGCTTGACTGTGATGGTCCTGGTGAGGTACACAAGTGTTCCAGCTTGACTGTGATGGTCCTGGTGAGGTACACAAGTGTTCTAGCTTGACTGTGATGGTCCTGGTGAGGTACACAAGTGTTCCAGCTTGACTGTGATGGTCCTGGTGAGGTACACAATTGTTCCAGCTTGACTGTGATGGTCCTGGTGAGGTTACACAAGTGTTCCAGCTTGACTGTGATGGTCCTGGTGAGGTACACAAGTGTTCCAGCTTGACTGTGATGGTTCTGGTGAGGTACACAAGTGTTCCAGCTTGACTGTGATGGTCCTGGTGAGGTACACAAGTGTTCCAGCTTGACTGTGATGGTTCTGGTGAGGTACACAAGTGTTCCAGCTTGACTGTGATGGTCTGGTGAGGTACACAAGTGTTCCAGCTTGACTGTGATGGTCCTGGTGAGGTACACAAAGTGTTCCAGCTTGACTGTGATGGTCCTGGTGAGGTACACAAGTGTTCCAGATTGACTGTGATGGTCCTGGTGAGGTACACAAGTGTTCCAGCTTGACTGTGATGGTCCTGGTGAGGTACACAAGTGTTCCAGCTTGACTGTGATGGTCCTGGTGAGACACAAGTGTTCCAGCTTGACTGTGATGGTCCTGGTGAGACACAAGTGTTCCAGCTTGACTGTGATGGTCCTGGTGAGGTAACACAAGTGTTCCAGCTTGACTGTGATGGTCCTGGTGAGGTACACAATTGTTCCACTTGACTGTGATGGTCCGGGTGAGGTACACAAGTGTTCCACTTGACTGTGATGGTCCTGGTGAGGTACACAAGTGTTCCAGCTTGACTGTAATGGTCCTGGTGAGGTACATAAGTGTTCCAGCTTGACTGTGATGGTCCTGGTGAGGTACACAAGTGTTCCAGCTTGACTGTGATGGTCCTGGTGAGGTACAACAAGTGTTCCAGCTTGACTGTGATGTCCTGGTGAGACACAAGTGTTCCAGCTTGACTGTGATGTTTCTGGTGAGGTACACAAGTGTTCCAGCTTGACTGTGATGGTCCTGGTGAGGTACACAAGTGTTCCAGCTTGACTGTGATGGTTCTGGTGAGGTACACAAGTGTTCCAGCTTGACTGTGATGGTCCTGGTGAGGTACACAAGTGTTCCAGCTTGACTGTGATGGTCCTGGTGAGGTACACAAGTGTTCCAGCTTGACTGTGATGGTCCTGGTGAGGTACACAAGTGTTCCAGCTTGACTGTGATGGTCCTGATGAGGTACACAAGTGTTCCAGCTTGACTGTGATGGTCCTGGTGAGGTACACAAGTGTTCCAGCTTGACTGTGATGGTCCTGGTGAGATACACAAGTGTTCCAGCTTGACTGTGATGGTCCTGGTGAGGTACTCAAGTGTTCCAGCTTGAGTGTGATGGTCCTGGTGAGGTACACAAGTGTTCCAGCTTGACTGTGATGGTCCTGGCAGCTTTGAATCTAGTATTCACAGTTATGCTTTCATATATTCTTTTTTTTTTTATTCGCCGGTATTCTCTCGCTGGTACTTCATGCTATACTGTTGTTATTACTATTACTGTCTTATTATTGCCACTACCACTGTTGCTATCTTACTACTACTACTACTACTACTACTACTACTACTACTACTACTACTACTACTACTACTACTACTACTACTACTACTACTACTACTTATTCTTCATCTGCACCACTGCTGTCTCATCGTTATCCTCATCCCTCGTCCCTCCCCCCTCTTCTTTTTCTTGTTCCTTGTTTTTATCGTTGTTGTCACATAGCTGACACACTTCGATTCACCAGACTGATGATCCACACTAGGCAACACACCCTCCCTGGTCCCACATCCCTGATACAGTGTCACATCCCTGACAGTGTCACAGCCTTGACACAGTGTCACATCCCTGATACAGTGTCACATCCCTGACAGTCACATCCCTGACAGTGTCACACCCCTGACACAGTGTCACATCCCTGAGTGTCAACATCCCTGACAGTTTCACATCCCTGAGTGTCAACATCCCTGACAGTGTCACATCCCTGAGTGTCAACATCCCTGACAGTTTCACATCCCTGACACAGTGTCACAAAACAACCTCAGTGCACAAATGTAGCGAAGCTTTTAAACCTGTATCATAAACACTGAGCTGCTGAGAGTGTTTGATGGTAGTGTGGACGGGTCTCTCTCTCTCTCTCTCTCTCTCTCTCTCTCTCTCTCTCTCTCTCTCTCTCTCTCTCTCTCTCTCTCTCTCTCTCTCTCTTTGAACAGAAACTGTTCTCTTCGTTGTTATTGTTGTTGTATGTTCGTTCGAAATGTTATATGTGTATATTCCTGTTCGTTGAATGTCTTGCTGTATTTGTTGTATAACTTTTTTTTATCTTTGTCTTCTCCATATCCTTATCTTCCTCAGATTTCGTAAAGAATGAAATACGAGAGTCCAAGAACCAGGTAGATGAGGCAGGTACGGTGATGCATAACGGAAGAACACAAAAAACAATACTTGAAATAAAGACAATGGTGAAACACGAGAAATATGCAGTGTATGTTAGCCAGGAACAAGGTAGCCAGGAAACCCCCAAAGCTGGACAGCAAGGAAATCCCAAAAAACAATGAAATTAGCAAGACTGAGTGTGCCACAAAAGATATGAGAGAGAAAATGTATAAGGAATATGGGAATATAGCGACACATAACAGTGAAAGAACACTAGGAATACAGTGACATAATGAAAGAACACTGGGAATGCAGTGACATATGACAGTGAAATTACACATGATACAGTAGAGGTTCTAGGAATTAACGTGGGAATTATTAACCTCAGTAATTATCCTTGTATTTAAACCACCAACAACAACAACAGAGGTGGAATTCAAGGATCAGATAAGGAAAATAGATGACTGCCTTGAACGTCTGGAAAACCCCGCACCCAACATTATCCTCCTCCTCGGAGATTTCAACATCCCAAATATTATGATTAAGACACATGTTGAGACGTTTCGCCTACAGGGTAGGCTTCTTCAGTCAGAGGTAGCGGGTATAGTGGTGAAATGATGTTACGAGTCCATCCCTTGAGGTGGTCAGTCCCACAGCCTGGAAAAGATTTTAGCTCCATGGTCTGAAACGATATGGAGGTAAAATCTTCTCCAGTCTGTGGGACTGACCACTTCAAATACTATTTCTCCAAGGTTGATGGGCTGATTACATCATCTTCATTCACTACTACACCTGCTGCTTTTATATTTAACTGAAGAAGCCTATTGTGTAGGCGAAATGCTTCAGCAATAAAGATACCCAACTGTTGCACATCAACTTGTCGGTAATTTATACCATTTTCAACTTTCTGAATATGAAACAGATGATAAGTCATGACATTTTATAAGAAATAGTTGCTGGAAGTGCCCTAGTCCAACAGGTACATACAAGAACCCACTAAAAGTGAAAATACGATCCCTGTTAGGTAACAGGACGCAACTAAATGGGACATTTTGTCAAATTAGTTGCACATGTGTCCTTTTACTTTACATATTGTCGGTAATTCTACCCACATCATTATAAAATACACTGTGTGTGATCTTTGAGAGCAACGCGGAACTAGTCAGAGACGTTATCACAGTTTTAATGTACTCTGATCACATCACACAAGTACAAGCAAGTATAAATTAAAGGGTCGAAAGCTCGAGTAATAGTGTTCCTGAAGGAAGTTCACTAAATTTAACGCCCATAATTAGATAATTAACTGGGACAAAATTAACTAAGAGCTCTCAGACATACTCTCGGCAACAGTCATTAACACTCTGATGACCTAACCCTCTTTAGTGCTTTGAAAGCCGAAGATGGAAGTATACAAGATCTGCAGTAAATACGTACCACTGACAAAACCTAAAAGATCAAACATACGAAGAAAGTATGGAAGAAAAAAAGTTACTGAACTGTTTTAAAACATGAATATGTCAAAACGATGGGAAGATAATCTTAACCGAGAGATTACCGAGATAGAGCAAAAACTTAAGCTGTCGTTGAAGAGAGTTATGAGTGGGGTTCTGCAAGGGTCTGCGCTAGAACCACTGCTGTTCCTAATAGATGCGAATGACCTACCAGAGGGAATGAATCCTGCGTGTCACTGTTTGCTGATGTAAAACTGAGAAAAATAAGAAGCGGAGTGGATAGTGATAAACTTTAAAGGGACCTCATTGGACTGCAGGTGTGATCAAGCAAGTTGTTTTTAGAGTTCCATCCAAGTAAATACAAAGATACAGTGTGCAGCATGGGTGGAGAGAAGCTGCAGAAATCAGTTAGCCCTTGTGGCTTAGCGCTTCTTTTTGATTATAATAATGCAGAAATAAGTGTGTGAAAAGTACCTGTAGGTAAATATAATACCAATCATGTCACCAAAAATACACAAAGTGTATAACGGCAGCGGCTTGTACAAGGTTAGCAAACCTCAGAATAACATTCAGGAACTTGAACAAAAAAATATTGGTAACCTTATGCACGACGTATGTTAGGCCAGTTATTGAGTTCGCTGCCCAACTTTGAGGAGAAGTTGAAGGAACTGAACCTGACGACCTTAGAATGGAGAAGGACACCGGGGGACATGATTAATATGTACAAAATCATAAGATGAATTGATAGGGTTGATAAAGATAGACTGATTGAATTATGATGACCAGGATCAGGGGACATAGGTGGAAGCTTAAGACACAGATGAACGATGGGGACGTAAGGAAGTATTTCATACGACTCAGGCTGGTTGACAAGTGGAATGAGGCAGTGGTGGAGGCAAACTCAATACAGGCCAGAAGTTAGTGATGTCTAGCAAAATGGTCTAGAAGGCAAACGTAAATCGATGAGTACACACACACATTCGCGCGCGCGCACACACACACACACATACACACACACACACACACACACACACACACACACACACACACACACACACACACACACACACACACACACACACATTCGCGCGCACACACACATTCGCGCGCGCACATGCACGCACGCACATGCACGCACGCGCACACGCGCACGCACATGCACGCACGCGCACACACGCACATGTATACCTACTCACCCACCCACCCACTCACCCTCCCACTCACCTCGTGAAGTTGAGTGCACGCAGCGCAAAGTTCCTACTAAAATGTACATTATGCAGGCAGGTGTGCAGGATAATTAGGCGGCAGTCAGGCAACACCAGGCACCTTAGTGGTCAGGTTCTCTGCTAAATTCCAATTTTCTCTCCCACTCGTTGTTTACACCAATTACTATTTTTTCTCGGTTATTTCTCAAATTTTTGTCGTGTTTTTTCCCTTGCGTAAATTTATTCTTGAGTGCCCTCATTATATTATTATTTTGTTGGAAATTGCTAGTTGGGAAGCAGCAAGGAAATTATATTAAGCTCTGTGATAAGGCGCAAGTGACCCGTGTAATATATTTTGCCGTGTGCTAAAGTGTCTGTCCTGTGTGTGTGTGTGTGTGTGTGTGTGTGTGTGTGTGTGTGTGTGTGTGTGTGTGTGTGTGTGTGTCTGTCTGTCTGTCTGTCTGTCTCTGTCCGTGTCTGTGCCTGCCTGCCTGCCTGCCTGTGCCTGCCTGCCTGCCTGTGCCTGCCTGCCTGCCTGTGCCTGCCTGCCTGCCTGTGCCTGCCTGCCTGCCAGGAGTGTGTGTAATTACCTAATTGTAGTAACCTGGTTGCAGCGTAATGGCCGTAGTGTCGACGATAGTGAAGGATACATTAAACACAGGTGAAGAACATGCTCTTACTGGAACAAGCATGACTTGATAAAGCTCTACGTAAAGCTACAACGCCATCATAATGAAAACTTGTTCTGTAGCTTATCTGTCTTCATTGTATTTACCTACTTGAGTATTCAGGGTTTGAGGTCCAGCTCTTCTTTCGATGGAATGATGCGATTTATGGATTTCGTACTGTATGTTTTAACCTTTGTCTTCTCTAGTTGTCCTCTTTCTAAAGTCTTCAGTTTTTTTGTTTTGAAATATATCGAAGAGGAAAATATGTTACATTAACCCTTATTTTTTACACGGTAAAGTAAAAAAATAAAGCAAAACAAATTCTCTTGGTTAAATTAACTGAATTATGATGTTAGCCTTTAGTCCGGAGACACTGAGTTGGTAGTACTGGCCGACCTTCTTCCCCTTCATTTGTTTACATCTTGATATTGTAAAACAAATGAAGAGTAAACTGTAAGCTGTAGTCAGATGGCTTAAACGACTCTGGCTTTTGTCCTTCCTTAACCAAACGAAAGAAATGTGTTGACTTGTGATCATTACGATGCTGTTTCTTCTTCGTTGTCGTCTGATGTTGATCTTGTTTGGTCACTACAACATCTGAATGACGACTGGCAAAAACCGAACAATATGCATACCATTCTGGCACGATTACCTCTGTATGTAGAAGTGTTGTGCATGTCATTCTACAATCTCTGCAGAGGTCTCATTACACGTGAACCTTTCATAAAGTATTCACCTACATTTTCAGATAAAGCTTCCATGTTCTGTGGATAACAAACGCCATACCTTGAATAATTTGCATGAAGCATCAACCTACATCATTGCTGTGCGACTTTTACTTGCTGTGTCTTCAAGCACAAGCAAAAATGTCATCAGAGCACTTAAGCTGATTTCGCGTGATTGCGAAGTCAGCCGATGTGCCTTGATTTCTTGGCGAATCTTCTTAACCCTAGCAACAGCAATAGCAGTGTCGTCATCGTCGTCGTCATCATCATCATCATCATCATCATCATCATCATCATCATCATCATCATCATCATCATCATCATCATCATCATCATCATCATCATCATCATCATCATCATCATCATCATCATCATCATCTGGAGGGATGCGTATAGATTTGGCTGATTTGCTTTGAAATGCCAAAATTGTGGCATTTTCTTGTGAGGGGAAGAATCAGAAGGTCCTTATCGGTGTTTTGATTATCATCATCAAAATGAGGCGCTAAACCTACTCGGATCATACAGTGCTGCGCTGATCAGTGTTGTGATAGTCTGACTACAAGCAGTCGACGAGACGACGCATTGCCTCACTTTCCTGTGTACAGAGTGAAGTGTATAGATCTGCTGACTTCCAGATTTGTGATTTACATCCATTATAACCCCGGTAATCACTTGCAGTGTCTCGTTCAACTGTTCGGGATCTTTGTGTACATTAATACCTTTATAGCAGCAGTTGTGGATTTTGGTTAGAAAAACTTTGTATGATAGTCTGTGACTCTTAATGGTAGCGGACATCATCTGGATGTAAATCGCTACAAACTTCCACGTACATAAATCACTCTGACTTCTGTGGGTTATCCTAGGTAATTTACGCTATGTATCATCATTGTTTACCTGTACCTAAATAAATTTAATAATTAGACTTTAATTAAAGCTCCATGTGTCAGTATTTCCTTACATTTGTCAGGGATTTTTTTTCATCTTTCTCAACTTTACATTTTTTCTCCGCAGAAAAAAAAAATGTGAAGGAAGGTGATCTTGGGCAACTCAGAATGTTTATATTATTCTCAGAGGCTCCGAAGATGTACCTTCACCATCATCCTCATGTAGGAGTTTCTCAGTCTTCTGGACTAAATTTAGATGAACGTACTTCTTCAATCGATGTCCTGAGGGGTCGTTGAACCAGATCTTTTTCATGTTGGTATTGTGACTGTAGTTTGTGACGCATGTCGTTCCTACAGATTTTAATATTTCTCATGTTCTAAGTTCGCTTAGGCTGAACAAGGTATCAATTGTTTCTTCTTGTTAGTCTTACTGCATTTAAACTTCCAACGAAAATAGCTTTCATTATCCATACTAGCCATACTTAACAATTTGTAAAGTCAGTGTTGAGACAAACCCGAGATCATGTGAGGAACACCTCAGTCCAGGGTGCAGCGGAAACCTGGTGGCCAGAATATTCAGCAGTTACGTGGCAGATACTACATTAAAAAAATTATATGTAAAGTGTGTGGCAAATGAAGCTTTGATTTGCGTGAGTTAATAGCGGCATAGTGAATTGAAGGCGAATAAATAGTGAAAACTCATAATGACGGACATGTGTTGGTGAGACTACCGCATTAGATTAGTGAGGGAAAAAAACACGAAGATAACTTTTATAACGCTTAAAAAAATAACGTTTCGAACAACCAATGGAAAACCGGGACAGTTCGGATACCAGAGTCAGCAGCAGAGTAGAGTGCAGACTGCCCACACACACCAGTACTGCCCACACACACCAGTACTGCCCACGCACACCAGTACTGCCCACACACACCAGTACTTCCCACACACACCAGTACTGCCCACACACACCAGTACTGCCCACACACACCAGTACTGCCCACACACCAGTACTGCCCACACACACCAGTACTGCCCACACACACCAGTACTGCCCACTCACACCAGTACTGCCCACACACACACCAGTACTGCCCACACCACACCAGTACTGCCCACACACACCAGTACTTCCCACACACACCAGTACTGCCCACACACCAGTACTGCCCACTCACACCAGTACTGCCCACACACACCAGTACTGCCCACACACACCAGTACTGCCCACACACACCAGTACTTCCCACACACACCAGTACTGCCCACACACACCAGTACTGCCCACACACCAGTACTGCCCACTCACACCAGTACTGCCCACACACACCAGTACTGCCCACACACACCAGTACTGCCCACACACACCAGTACTTCCCACACACACCAGTACTGCCCACACACCAGTACTGCCCACTCACACCAGTACTGCCCACACACACCAGTACTGCCCACACACACCAGTACTGCCCACACACACCAGTACTGCCCACACACACCAGTACTGCCCACCACACCAGTACTGCCCACACACACCAGTACTGCCCCACACCAACCCCCACACCAGTACTGCCCACACACACCAGTACTCCCACACACACCAGTACTGCCCACACACACCAGTACTGCCCACACACACCAGTACTGCCCACACACACCAGTACTGCCCACACACACCAGTACTGCCCACACACACCAGTACTGCCCACACACCAGTACTGCCCACACACACCAGTACTGCCCACACACACCAGTACTGCCCACACACCAGTACTTCCCACACACACCAGTACTGCCCACACACACCAGTACTGCCCACACACACCAGTACTGCCCACACACCAGTACTGCTCACACACACCAGTACTGCCCACACACACCAGTACTGCCCACACACACACCAGTACTGCCCACACACACCAGTACTGCCCACACACAGTTACCAGTACTTCCCTACACACAGTTACCAGTACTTCCCTACACACAGTTACCAGTACTTCCCTACACACAGTTACCAGTACTTCCCTACATACAGTTACCAGTACTTCCCTACATACAGTTACCAGTACTTTCCTACACACAGTTACCAGTACTTCCCTACACAGTTACCAGTACTTCCCTACACAGTTACCAGTACTTCGATACATAGTTACCAGTACTTCCCTACACACAGTTACCAGTACTTCCCTACATAGTTACCAGTACTTCCCTACATTAGTTACCAGTACTTCCCTACATAGTTACCAGTACTTCCCTACATAGTTACCAGTACTTCCCTACATACAGTTACCAGTACTTCCCTACATAGTTACCAGTACTTCCCTACATAGTTACCAGTACTTCCCTACATAGTTACCAGTACTTCCCTACATAGTTACCAGTACTTCCCTACATACAGTTACCAGTACATCCCTACATACAGTTACCAGTACTTCCCTACATACAGTTACCAGTACTTCCCTACACAGTTACCAGTACTTCCCTACATACAGTTACCAGTACTTCCCTACATACAGTTACCAGTACTTCCCTACATACAGTTACCAATACTTCCCTACATACGGTTACCAGTACTTCCCTACATAGTTACCATTACTTCCCTACACACAGTTACCAGTACTTCCCTACATAGTTACCAGTACTTCCCTACATACATTACCAGTACTTCCCTACATATTTTACCAGTACTTCCCTACATACAGTTACCAGTACTTCCCTACATACAGTTACCAGTACTTCCCTACATACAGTTACCAGTACTTCCCTACACAGTTACCAGTACTTCCCTACATACAGTTACCAGTACTTCCCTACATACAGTTACCAGTACTTCCCTACATAGTTACCAGTACTTCCCTACACACAGTTACCAGTACTTCCCTACATAGTTACCAGTACTTCCCTACATACAGTTACCAGTACTTCCCTACATAGTTACCAGTACTTCCCTACTTACAGTTACCAGTACTTCCCTACATACAGTTACCAGTACTTCCCTACATACAGTTACCAATACTTCCCTACACAGTTACCAGTACTTCCCTACATACAGTTACCAGTACTTCCCTACATACAGTTACCAGTACTTCCCTACATACAGTTACCAGTACTTCCCTACATACAGTTACCAGTAGTTCCCTACATAGTTACCAGTACTTCCCTACACACAGTTACCAGTACTTCCCTACATAGTTACCAGTACTTCCCTACACACAGTTACCAGTACTTCCCTACATAGTTACCAGTATTTCCCTACATACAGTTACCAGTACTTCCCTACATAGTTACCAGTACTTCCCTACATACAGTTACCAGTACTTCCCTACATAGTTACCAGTACTTCCCTACATACAGTTACCAGTACTTCCCTACATAGTTACCAGTACTTCCCTACATACAGTTACCAGTACTTCCCTACATAGTTACCAGTACTTCCCTACATACAGTTACCAGTACTTCCCTACACAAGGTATTAACGAGGTAATAAATTAGTTTAAAAGAACATATGAAAAATAAACTTATGAAAATAGGTTATACATAAAACTGTTACATTTACTGGCAGAGCGAACTGTGAGTCCGTGGTGACTGCGAGTGCTGGAGTGGATTGTTTTAGTTTTTTTCAAAATATCTCCAATTGCTCAGTAGTGATACAGACGCAGTGAAGATATTTCACACTGATGATCTCATCAAGCATAATTTAACTAAAAGAAACTTAGGACGCTAAAACAAATTTGGGGAAAAGAATGTATAATTAAGACAATATACAAAACAGCAGAACCCACCCAGCCACCTGCCAGGCACTTGTTAATGTGGAGTGCCTGCCCACCTGCCAGGCACTTGTTAATGTGGAGTGCCTGCCCACCTGCCAGGCACTTGTTAATGTGGAGTGCCTGCCCACCTGCCAGGCACTTGTTAATGTGGAGTGCCTGCCCACCTGTCAGGCACTTGTTAATGTGGTGTGCCTGCCCACCTGCCAGGCACTTGTTAATGTGGAGTGCCTGCCCACCTGCCAGGCACTTGTTAATGTGGTGTGCCTGCCCACCTGCCAGGCACTTGTTAATGTGGTGTGCCTGCCCACCTGCCAGGCACTTGTTAATGTGGTGTGCCTGCCCACCTGCCAGGCACTTGTTAATGTGGAGTGCCTGCCCACCTGCCAGGCACTTGTTAATTGGTGTGCCATGCCCACTGCCAGGCACTTGTAATGTGTGTGCCTGCCCACCTGCCAGGCACTTGTTAATGTGGAGTGCCTGCCACCGCCAGGCACTTGTTAATGTGGTGTGTCCTGCCCACCTGCCAGGCACTGTGTATATGTGGTGTGCTGCCCACTGCCAGCACTTGTTAATGTGGTGTGCCTGCCCACCTGCCAGGCACTTGTTAATGTGTGTGCCTGCCCACCTGCCAGGCACTTGTTAATGTGGTGTGCCTGCCCACCTGCCAGGCACTTGTTAATGTGCTGTGCCTGCCCACCTGCCAGGCACTTGTTAATGTGGTGTGCCTGCCCACCTGCCAGGCACTTGTTAATGTGGTGTGCCTGCCCACCTGCCAGCACTTGTTATGTGCGTGTCCTGCCCACCTGCCAGGCACTTGTTAATGTGCTGTGCCTGCCCACCTGCCAGGCACTTGTTAATGTGCTGTTGCCTGCCCACCTGCCAGGCACTTGTTAATGTGGTGTGCCTGCCACCTGCCAGGCACACTTGTTAATGTGTGTGCCTAGCCCACCTGCCAGGCACTTGTTAATGTGTGTCCTGCCACCTGCCAGGCACTTGTTTAATGTGGTGTCCTGCCACCTGCCAGGCACTTGTTAATGTGGTGTGCCTGCCACCTGCCAGGCACTTGTTAATGGTGTTGCTGCCACACCTGCCGCACTTGTTAATGTGGTGTGCCTGCCACCTGCCAGGCACTTGTTAATGTGGTGTGCCTGCCCACCTTGCCAGGCACTTGTTAAATGTGCTGTCTCTGCCCACCTGCCAGGCACTTGTTAATGTGGTGTCCTGCCACCTGCCAGGCACTTGTTAATGTGGTGTGCCTGCCACCTGCCAGGCACTTGTTAATGGTGTGTTCCTGCCACCTGCCAGGCACTTGTTAATGTGGTGTGCCTGCCACCTGCCAGGCACATTGTTAATGTGGTGTGCCTGCCACTGCCAGGCACTTGTTAATGTGCGTGTGCCATGCCCACCTGCCAGGCACTTGTTAATGTGTGTGCCTGCCCACCTGCAGGCACTTGTTAATGTGTGTTGCCTGCCCACCTGCAGGCACTTGTTAATTGTGTGCCTGCCCACCTGCCAGGCACTTGTTAATGTGGTGTGCCTGCCCACCTGCCAGGCACTTGTAATGTGGTTGCCTAGCCCACCTGCCAGGCATTGTTATATGTGGTGTCCTGCCCACCTGCCGGCACTTGTTAATGTGGTGTGCCTGCCCACCTGCCAGGCACTTGTTAATGTGGCTGTGCCTGCCCACCTGCACAGGCACGTTAATGTGGTGTGCCTGCCACACCTGCCAGGCACTTGTTAATGTGGGTGTGCCTGCCCACCTGCAGGCACTTGTTAATGTGCTGTTCCTGCCACCTGCCAGGCACTTGTTAATTGTGCATCAGTTGACATGGTGCCCCACCTGCCAGGCACTTGGTTAATGTGCTGTGCCTAGCCCACCTGCAGGCACTTGTTAATGTGTGTTCCTGCCCACCTGCCAGGCACTTGTTAATGTGTGATTGCTCTGCCACTGCCAGCACTTGTAATGTGCTGTTCCTGCCCACCTCCAGGCACTTGGTAAATGTGTGTGTGCTGCCCACCCGCCAGGCACTTGTTAATGTGGTGTGCCTGCCCACCCGCAGGCAATTGTTAATGTGGTGTGCCTGCCAAACCCGCCAGGCACTTGTTAATGTGCGTCCTGCCCACCTGCCAGGCACTTGTTAATGTGCTGTTCCTGCCCACCTGCCAGGCACTTGTTAATGTGCTGTTCTTGCCCACCTGCCAGGCACTTGTTAATGTGCTGTTCCTGCCCACCTGCCAGGCACTTGTTAATTGGTTTTGCCTGCCACCTGCCAGGCACTTGTTAATTGGTGTGCCTGCCCACCTGCCAGGACTTGTTAATGTGGTGTGCCTGCCCACCTGCCAGGCACTTGTTAATGTGGTGTGCCTGCCCACCTGCCAGGCACTTGTTAATGTGGTGTGCCTGCCCACCTGCCAGGCACTTGTTAATGTGTGTGCCTGCCCACCTGCCAGGCACTTGTTAATGTGTGTCCCGCCCCCTGCCAGGCACTTGTTAATGTGCGTTCCTGCCCACCTGCCAGGCACTTGTTAATGTTTTGTGCCTGCCCACCTGCAGGCACTTGGTTAATGTGTGATGCCCGCCCACCTGCCAGGCACTTGTTAATGTGGTTCCTGCCCACCTGCCAGGCACTTGTTAATGTGGTGTGCCTGCCCACCTGCCAGGGGACTTGTTAATGGGGGTTTGTGCCTGCCCACCTGCCCGGCACTTGTTAATGTGGTGTGCCTGCCCACCTGCCAGGCACTTGTTAATGTGGTTTGCCTGCCCACCCGCCAGGCACTTGTTAATGTGTGTTTCTGCCCACCTGCCAGGCACTTTTTAATGTGGTTCCTGCCCACCTGCCAGGCACTTGTTTTAAAGTGGTGTGCCTGCCCACCTGCCAGGCACTTGTTAATGTGGTGTGCCTGCCCACCTGCCAGGCACTTGTTAATGTGGTGTTCCTGCCCACCTGCCAGGCACTTGTTAATGTGGTGTGCCTGCCCACCTGCCAGGCCCCTTGGTTTAAAGTGGTGTGCCTGCCCACCTGCCAGGCACTTGTTAATGTGCTGTGCCTGCCCACCTGCCAGGCACTTGTTAATGTGCTGTGCCTGCCCACCTGCCAGGCACTTGTTAATGTGCTGTGCCTGCCCACCTGCCAGGCACTTGTTAATGTGCTGTGCCTGCCCACCTGCCAGCACTTAATTGCTGTCCTGCCCCCTGCCGGCACTTGTTAATGTGTGTTCCCGCCCCCCTGCAGGCACTTGTTTAATGTGGTGTTTCTGCCCACCTGCCAGGCCTTGTTAATGTGGTGTCCTGCCCACCTGCCAGGCACTTGTTAATGTGGTGTTCCTGCCCACCTGCCAGGCACTTGTTAATGTGGTGTTCCTGCCCACCTGCCAGGCACTTGTTAATGTGTTCCTGCCCACCTGCCAGGCACTTGTTAATGTGCTGTTCCTGCCCACCTGCCAGGCACTTGTTAATGTGCTGTTCCTGCCCACCTGCCAGGCACTTGTTAATGTGCTGTTCCTGCCCACCTGCCAGGCACTTGTTAATGTGTGTCCTGCCCACCTGCAGGCACTTGTTAGTGGTGTGCCTGCCCACCTGCCAGGCACTTGTTAATGTGGTGTGCCGCCCACCTTCCCGGCACTTGTTAATGTGTGTGTGCCTGCCCACCCGCCCGGCATTGTAATGTGGCTGTGCCTGCCCACCTGCCAGGCACTTGTTAATGTGCTGTTCCTGCCCACCTGCCAGGCACTTGTTAATGTGCTGTTCCTGCCCACCTGCCAGGCACTTGTTAATGTGCTGTTCCTGCCCACCTGCCAGGCACTTGTTAATGTGTGTGCTGCCCCCCCTGCCAGGCACTTGTTAATGTGCTTTTTGCCCGCCCACCTGCCAGGCACTTGTTAATGTGCTGTTCCTGCCCACCTGCAGGCACTTGTAATGTGCTGTGCCTGCCCACCTGCAGGCAACTTGTTATGTGTGTTCCTGCCCACCTCAGGCCTTGTTAATGTGCTGTCTGCCACCTCCAGGGACTTGTTAATGTGGTGTGCTGCCCCCCTCTGAGGACTTTTTAATGTGCTTGTGCCTGCCACTGCAGGCACTTGTTAATGTGCTTGTGCTTTCCACCCCCAGGCACTTGTTAAAGTGCTGTTCCTCCCACCTGCCAGGCACTTGTTAATGTGTGTGCCTGCCCAACCTGCCTGGCACTTGTTATGTGCTGTTCCTGCCACCTGCCAGGCACTTTTTAATGTGCTGTGCCTGCCCCACCTGCCAGGCACTTGGGAATGTGCTGTTGTGCCCACTGCCAGGCACTTAATGTGCTGTGCTGCCACCTGCAGGCACTGGTAATTTTGCGTGCCTGCCCACCGCCAGGCACTTGGATGTGCTGTCCTGCCAAACCTCCAGGCACTTGTTAATGTTGCTGTTCCTTTCCACCGCCCGGACTTGTTAATTGCTGGCCTGCCACCTGCCAGGCACTGGTAATGTGTGTCCCGCCCACCTGCCAGGCACTTGGTAATGTGCCCGTTCCTGCCCCCCTGCCAGGCACTTGGTTAATGTGCTGTCCTGCCACCCGCCCGGCACTTGGAAGTGCGTTCCTGCCAACCTTTCGGCACTTGGTAATGTGCTGTGCCTGCCCACTGCCAGGCACTTTTTAATTGTGTGTGCCCGCCACCTGCCAGACTTGTTATGTGCAGTTCCTGCCCCCCTCCCGGCACTTTTAATGTGCTGGTTCCTGCCCCCCACCTGCCAGGCACTTTGGAATGTTGCTGTCCTGCCCCCTGCCGGAGTTTGGCTGTCCTGCCCACCGCCAGGCACTTGAAGTGTGTTCTGCCCCCTGCCCGGGATTGTTAATGTGCTGTTCCTGCCCCCCTGCCAGGGGACTTGTTTAAAGTGTGTTTCCTGCCCCCCTGCCCCGGCACTTGAATGTGCTGTCCTGCCCACCTGCCCGGCACTTGAATTTCTGTTCCTGGCCCCACCTGCCCGGCACTTGGAAAGTGCTGTCCTGCACCCCGGCAGTGTGCTACCCAAGATTGTTATTTTAATCCACAAACATTGTATGTGGTGTTCAAAACTAGACTTGCTGAAAGATTAAAATTCGGTAAAATACCATTATGAAGGAAGGGTGTTAAAACCCGCACCATGTTGTACCTGGAAAATTGTAAGCTTGCTGTAATGTCAAGTGTTTGGTTCCCAAAACCCAGGGAATTTTCTTTCCTCCCACCCCAACAAAAGAATGCTCCCCCCTCCCCCATCTTCCGCCCCATCCCAAACAAACGCCCCAGAGCATTTTTTAATTTTTTTTTTTTCTTTTTAGAGAAAATTTAAAAATTTTTTCCCGCTGTGTGGGTTTACGCCCCTGAGGTTTTAATTCCCCGTTTCCACCCCGGAAAGAAATCTTTTGCCTACTGGGTTTAGTGGGTGGTTCCAATTTTTCGTCCCGGGACCACAGGCCAGTCGTCGGATCACCTTTTTTTTGGAATGAATAAAAGTAGACCACCCTTGGTTTGAAATTTATTTTTTTCAGATTTTTTGGATTGCTCCGCAAAATTGCAATGTTTTTGGGGGCCGCCCCTTTTCAGAAGTTAAGTGAAATGGAGGGCTTCCTGTAAATTTATTGGATTTCTCTTTAGTGTTTTTTGGAGTTGTGCTTAATGCCAACCGTATGCTTTTCCCCCCTTTGCATTTTTTGTTTGGCTTTTCCCACAAACACGAATTAGTTCCCCCAACTGGCAGGTGGAAAAAAAAATTCGTCTGGCCCTTTGGAAAGCCTAGTTGGTGGCCCCACCCCTTGGAGATGCTACCCGTTTTTTAATTCCAAAACTTTTTTTTTTTTTTTAGATCCAAAAAATTTTCGGGGTTCCTTGGGAAAATGTTAACATTTTTTTTGGTAATGGTTTCCCGGTGAAGGTCACCCAACCTTTCCTCCCACCTAAAAACGTGGAATTCTTTCCCCCACTTCCGTAAATATCGAGAATTTCCCTTGAATGTTTTCTTTTTTTTCCCAAGCATGGCATCCCCAGACATTGAAATTGATGATGCCTTGGTGAGAAAACAAATCTGTATTGTTTCCTTGCCGCTGAAGATTCAGGATATTGAAGATTCCAAGGATATCGGCTAGATACGCAAGTTGTAGATTTGACTATGTCAACACATTTCGGAATTCCTCTCTCCCTTGTGCGTGGCTAAATAAATCTAATCATCTCTTAATTGAAAAATTGTTGAGTACGTTCCCTGCTGACAGTCACCGTCCAGACATGTAGAAGAGCAACACTTCGAGGCTCGGACCCATGTCCTGGCAAGAAAATTTTAAAAGCCTGGTGTTCACAGTAGATGACTACCTTCACCAACCTTTGAAAACGGTGTTTAGTTGTTCTGACAATGTTTTTGATGGCAGCGCTTCCCTGTGAATGAAGCAATATCTCTGGTTACCACTAGCGCGCGCTCTCTCAATAACCTTTGGAAGCGTTACCTAGAGCGCAGCATGACAAGTGTAGCATTAGTAGTGGCAACCACAAGAGTAACCCAATCCCAACCATGTTCAAAAATTGTTTATTTCGAACACATCCTCAGCCTTACAAGAAACTCGTCTTTGAAGTCTCCCTCAATCATGAATCGTGGGAACACCAGTAACTGAGAGCACAGTGCGACATCAGTCGATTCATTCAATTGTTCTGTATTATCTTATTTATCCGCCTCGATACTGTCATTAGAGAGATACAGTATCATTCAGCTTTCTTGTTGCTACCTCGCCGAGAACACTCCGCACCATCACTTTTGCACAGAAGAACTTTTTAAGCTGAAATGTCAACATGTGCAGCTTCATTGACTCGTTCCCAACACATTGAAACAAATAATACATTGTGTAAAATCATCTCCTTTTTTTTCTCGACATTATGGCAGAATTTATGCAGTCCTTCAATTATTTTCACTTGACATTCCTTCCTGTCGTTCCCATTATTCCAGATCTGGGGGCAATGGAGTTCACTTCCAATGACAGTAATGTATGCACTTTAAATTATTGTAATGGATGTGCTTTAAATTATGGGCAATTTCCATTCAATTTTATTACAAGCAGCACTGTGACAGGCTGACGTCATCTCCGGAGACTTCAGCCACTGTAAGAGAAGCTGAATGTTGAAGGTTAACCAACTTTTATTTTAAACCTTTACTTATAACTATATAAATAGGTGTGATCCGTGCTCATGTTCTCAAAATTTATATTTAACAATAGAAATTGTAATCAAAGTACGCCACACCTCTAAAACAGAGGACGAACGACAGCGACCAATTGCGCTCTGTGAACAGTAAAGTCTTGTTCAGGTTTCGGATACCTCTGTGTTGTAGCCATCAGAAAAGTTAGGCTTAATATCATTTGTTAGACATTTTCTAGCTAATATTTATGAAACCGCGTTCTGAGCCAAGTTTGAAGTAACGGCTGGACAAAGCTTCTGGAGAGCGAAACGTTGCCACCATAAAATGTCACATTAGTTGCACTTGTGTCCTTTTACTTTACATATTGTCGGTAACTCTACCAAAATATATACAAGTTCGAAGTTGTGTGTCCCACGATATATGACTTACATGCCACGCAGAAAGCAAATTTGGAAACTTAAGCTGATTACTTGCTGTTGCGGAGACAACTGATCTGAAGTACGTACTTAGTATGGTTACCAATAACACTAGTGAAGCAAGATTTACCACAACTCTCTAAACATGTTAGTTCTAGACCGACTTACACAGCACTGTTGTGCTAGTCAGATGGTGGAATCTCGTCTCGCGTCACTGTCAGTCCCTAACATGTTACAAATACGAATGTAATTTATGTTCATTATTGAAAATAGAGAATAATCTGTGCTGCAGAAGGCGATACTGAAGTAAAGAGTTAGACTGGACGTACAATAGAAACTAAAATTAAACCACACTACACCTGTTCAACAACCTGGAGGAACAACACAACACTCAGCACGACGATGAAAGCTACGCAAATGCTGCTCCAGACACAGCACAATGACTACGCAGATGCTTAGTTCCAGACGCAGCACGACGATGACAGCTGCGCAGATGCTCAGTTCCAGACGTAGTGTTGTGATGCCGGGAATGATACACAAATGCTAGCCGAACGGTGGCGCCTGCTCACGCCATGTGAATTTGGACAGTGTTCCTGTGGACCATTATAAGTCCACAGACCACCAGTGGGCCATGGACCACCAGTTGAGAACCGCTGCCTTAGTGGAATGCTTAGCGATGCCCTCATCGACTTACTGAAGTCTCCCAGCGCAAGTTCACAGATTTCATTACCTCATGTTTGCAATCCATCCTGTGTGATGGAATATGACAGGGAGATATAGTTTATGTTTCAACTCTAAGATTCATTTAGACTAGGATAGCAACACTCTGGTCCTAGAGCAAATTTTATTTAATAATTCAAACCAAAACATTTTCCCCTCAGCCCTCACCACACTGGTGGCAGAGCGGACCATTGACACGGAAGACACTGGTGGCAGAGCGGACCATTGACACGGAAGACACTGGTGGCAGAGCGGACCATTGACACGGAAGACACTGGTGGCAGAGCGGACCATTGACACGGAAGACACTGGTGGGAAAGCGGACCACTGACACGGAAGACACTGGTGGCAGAGCGGATCACTAACACACAAGACACTGGTGGCAGACCAGGCCACTGACACGGAAGATACTGGTGGCAGAGCAGGCTATTGACACGGAAGACACTGGTGGCAGAGCAGGTCACTGACACAGAAGACACTGGTGGCAGAGCAGGCCACTGACACGGAAATTCAGTGATGTGCGGGAAACAAGTTTTCGTCGTCTAATGATGATGACTGACGATTCAGTTCTCTTCTCTCTCTTCTTCACAACTTTTGGAAGCGAGGAAGAGATGGCGCAGAGGGGAAAGCTTAGAAGGAAGGAGAGGGATGAGAAGTGCAATAAAGAAGAGGAAATGAGACTGTGGGAAAAGGAGGAGGGAGAATTGGGGTCGGGGGTCCTTAAGACGTGATAGATGAGGAATAGGACTAAGAAAGGGGTGATTAAATTGTAAGTGGAAAGAAAGGACTGCATAGCCGTAGAGGGAAGGGGAAAAGGTCATCAGAGATTTGGAGGGGGAGGGGGGAATGGTGGAAGAGTGGGAGGGATTGATGGTGGAGGAGGGGGAGGGAGTGATGTAGAGGAGGGGGAAGGAGTGATGGTGGAGGAGAGGAAAGGGTAATAGTTAAGGAAAGGTGGAACTGGGGGGATATATTTCCCTATATTTTCCCCGTCTCCCTTTCACCTACTGGTTCCTGATGAACGTGTTCTTGTGACTTGGTCAACCTGTGTAACAAAGAGTATTTTGCTTGTCTGTCCTTGACTTACACTCCTAGAAAACTCTTAACTGTCCTTAATCTAGACAGATTTAGATAGTTCTTCTCAGCAGATAGTTTAAGTGTTAACTTTCATGCTTTCTGTTATCTGCGTTTTAAATGTACTCCCACGTGTTCTTTTGAGTACAAAATGTTTAACAGACTTTCGTTTCACACACGTATGACAGGATGGTTGTAGTATGCCAACTTACTACCTATAGTTCATTGTCACATGACAAGACAGTAGTATCTCTCTCGATTGTTATTGTCTACTAACCTTCTGCCTGCTTGCATTACGTTTTGTTTATGTCCTTGCTACAGGGTCACACAACTCCTCTGCTGCATCTCACAGTACCCAGGGTAATGACCTTTCTGGTTCTGCAGCTTTCATCACATCTGGATTCTTAAGATGTCACTGAATACTTTCTTGTTGAAATTTCTTGTGATCTTCATAGCTCGCCCATTCGTTCTCCTCCTGGCACCTCCCCAGATTCTTCGCATCTTTGAGCCTTCCAGTCAGTTATTCATATATCTTCCTATTACCCTTTGTTAGTTCACTGGCTTTCTCCTTGAGTTTTTCTTTCTTCTGATGGTGGTAGTAGCAGGGAGGGTTGTGGTAGTAGTAGCTATGGTAGTGGCAGCAGTGATGGTAGTAGGTGTGGTGATAACAGCAGTGATCAAAGTCAATATTTTTAGTTACTGACGCTGTGATTTCTGTTGTGGAGAGTTGGAGTTGTTCTAAATAGTCTGAGCTGTATATTGTGGATAGTGTCGATGGAGTTTTATGCGAGAAGAAAAAAATAACAATACAAGTTTCTCAGCACAGTTGTTGGAGATATACAAAAGAATGTCATACAAATTCATTTTTACTAAAAACTTTGACATTAGGTGTGTGTACTTGTAAAGAGAGGATTGATGAGTGTAACAGATGGTAGGAATGATTGGCGTTTCATATACGTAGATACGAGTGGATTGATGATAAGCGAGGCTGCCACTGCCCTGGTAATTGAAAAAAAAAGAAGAAAAAAAATTGTTGATTGGAATTGATGACAGGAACCACGGGAGATGAATCATATCCTGGCACTGAGAGTGTAATGACTGTAGTGGGGTTTGTTTTTGTGAAGGAGAGTATAATTATATTTTCCTATCCCTTAGTTCCCACCCCTCTTCCCTATCCCCTCCCATTCCCTCTCCCCTCCTCTCCCTCCCCTTCTCCCATTTCGCTTCTACCCTCCATCCCACTGCTATCCCTCTACCCGCACCCCTTCTTTTTTGCGTCTTCCCATCATTTCCTCCCCCTCCCTGTATCCTTCCCTCCCCCTCCCTGCATCCTTCCCTCCCCCTCCCTGTATCCTTCCCTCCCCCTCCCTGTATCCTTCCCTCCCCCTCCCTGTATCCTTCCCTCCCCCTCCCTGTATCCTTCCCTCCTCCTCCTCCAATAATTGTGTGTGTGTATGGATGGAGCAGAAATCGAGGTCACTGCGTGGGAAAACTTGGGTAATTAATTCGTTCACTTTTTCCTCGTCATGAGCAATTCCTCACTCTGAGTCGGGAGAATAAATTAGTGCTACCAGGTGTGTTGGTGGTGACCAGGTGTGTTGGTCACCAGGTATGTTGGTGGTGACCAAGTGTGTTGGTGGTGACCAGGTGTGTTGGTGGTGACCATGTATGTTGGTAGTGATCAGGTGTGTTAGTGGTGACCAGGTGTGTTAGTGGTGACCAGGTGTGTTGGTGGTGTTCAGGTGTGTTGGTGGTGACCAGGTGTGTTGGTGGTGTTACAGGTGTGTTGGTGGTGACCAGGTGTGTTGGTGGTGGCCAGGTGTGTTGGTGGTGTTCAGGTGTGTTGGTGGTGTTTAGGTGTGTTTGGTGAGTTTTGGTTTTAGGTGTGTTGGTGGTGACTCAGGTGTGTTGGATGAGTGTCAGTTATTTTGGTGGTGATCAGGTGTGTTGGGGGTGGCCAGGTGTGTTAGTGGTGGCGAGGTGTGTTGGTGGTGAGCAGGTGTGTTCTGTTTACGCTTAAACCCGTGTGTCTCGTCCACCGTGTTATGTACTCACCGTGCTATGAATGCGGGTGTCGAGTTTCAGTAAATGTAGGCCTCTAGACCTACATTTACCGCCGTATTTTATCCTTGTGTGCAATATTTTATACACAAAAGTGACAATAAAGCGTACTCAAAAAGGGAACATATAACATCTTGGTTATATGTAATTAAAATGTTTGAATTAGATTGCTAAACACTTTCATAATATTTTTACAAACCATGACCACACAGGTTTAGAGCAGGACACTCGTGACTCTCGTTAATGCTGGACCAGAGGTAGTGCTCGCCTCGTTGTCATATCCGACAGACAAAACATCCCAACACCCTTCGCAAACGTTGCTAGAATCTAAGTAGATGTAAGCTAATTTTTCCACTGGGATACATAAAATAAATGAGAAACCATGGAACCTAGGTATACCCATGTCAGATGTTCTTACGTTCAGGGATTACAATGTTACTTTCAAAACTACGAAGAAAATATAAAGATAAAAAAAAAGATTCACAAGAGATGTCAAGACCTTGTGCTCTTTAGATAGCAGTATTTACATAAACTAACAGGAGAGCTTTAGGAGAGGGTATAGAGAACATTAATGCTCACATCAATTAGTCAAAGACAGTGCTGTTCTGTGGTTAAAATTTGTCTCGGCTAACTCACAAATTCAGTACTAGATATGGATGACTCTTCTGTCCGTCTTTAACTATTATTAAGTCACGAGTGAAAATGAAAAGGGGAGAAAAGCCAAAAGTAAGTTCAGGTCACAGTTAGGTGAGACAGCTAAGACCAGGTAAAAATCACGTGTATTACAAGAGCATTTTATATTGTGCTGGGAAAGCCATCATCTACAGAAAGACAACCGGGTACAAGTTTAATGAAAGTGGTGTTTATATAAGCACTAATTCAATACATTTGCTAATTTGTGATGGCTCGAACTGGGATAGATAATTTTAGAAGAGCAGTAGCTTATGGGATGGCTTTTGTTCTTAACATAATAGAAAAATGTATTGTTAATGTCATCAAGGTGAATTGCAGGGCTAGCCGCCAGTTTCATCAATGGCCACACGGCCTTGGCTGGCCGTATGGCCAGCGGGGGCAGATTGATGGCTGGTTTACCACTGATATTCAGCGGTCTAGAAAGTACAAGGGCCTTGATGAGTATCATCACTGACTTGGCATCTCTGGAACTTGAAAAGGTGCAGAGGCCGTTTACTGCCTTGCATGGAATCACTAAATCATTTTTACTACTGGGAATACCTTAAAATGCTTGGAATGTATTCTCCGGAGTGACAAGAGAGAGAGAAAGAGACAGAGAGAGAGAGAGATGCCTGATAATATGTACACGGAAGATACCTAAGGGCCTAGTCCCAAACCTAAACACTATCATAACAACGTACGAGGGTGACATACGAGAGCAAGTGTAAAAATAGACCCAATGAAAAACAAGAGAGCCAATGGCGCAATAAAGAAACATTGTGTCAACATCCATCATCCTAGGCTGTTGAACCTGTTACCAGCAGATACCAGAAATATTGCTCGAACAAGTGTAGAAGTTTTCAGGAGGAAGCTGGATCAGTATTTCTGCTTAATGCCAGATCAGCCAGGCTGTGATGGCTTTGTAGGCCAGTGGCCGCCAACAGCAGCAGCTTGGATGAACAGAAAGCAAAAGAAAAGTCTGGCGGAGAGGGTACAAAAACTCTCGAGACGGGTTACAGGGATATCACAGGTTGTTGAGTCGTCTGTAAATGCACAGACATGTATTACAGTGTTAGCCTCGGTCTCTACTCTACATTGGCTGTCTTCTCACCTTTTGTGCCCTGACCTGACTTATGGTTCCCCCCCCCCTTCCTTTTTTCTCACTATTGACTGTATCCGAGACGGATCGAAACATCGTCCAGTTTAAATTTCAAATATATGGATTACTCGCCAGACAGATGTGTCGTTGGAAGTTGGTGCATTAAGTACACTAAGAGATAATTCAGTAATCACAAAATCTAGGGTTTTAGGTTTTTACATACTCCCTCTCACTACCTCTCCTTTCCACTCCCTTCCCTTCCATTCCCCTCCTCCCCTCTGTGTGTACAACTGCTCATAATACCGTTGTTCTTGGAGTCGAAATAGTTCGTGATTTTTCATCATAGTTCATGTTAAACACTGTACTTCCTTCATTAAATCTGGACACATTTTTTTTAATCATCTTCCACGATGTGTCAATACGTTAAAATGTATTTATTGTTTAATGTTGTTATTTGGGAGGGAGCTGCTTAAACTTTGCCTAGGTATTCAATACAGGAGATATTTTACAATGGTAATATTCACAGCTCTTGTGTTAAAAGTGTGTTCTCTGGTGAAGTGTGTTAGAATGTCAATAGAAGATTAACGAAAGATCTCAGGATCCTCCAGGTTTTCTCATGGGTAGACCATAACTTACTAGCGCCCCTGTGGGAATCCATAGACACTTGAAACTGGGTAAAACTTTCGTGTCATGACGTTCCTCCCACAAGGACTTTATCACTGTGGAGAAACATCGCAAAATAAAGCTCATCTTGCCTATAATAACTTTGAATTAGCTCTTCTAGTGAGTTTCACTTATACTCGAACAACTAGGTTGTGTCTCCTTCAACTAGGTTGTGTCACCTTCAACTAGGTTGTGTCTCCTTCAACTAGGTTGTGTCACCTTCAACTAGGTTGTGTCACCTTCAACTAGGTTGTGTCTCCTTCAACTAGGTTGTGTCACCTTCAACTAGGTTGTGTCTCCTTCAACTAGGTTGTGTCTCCTTCAACTAGGTTGTGTCTCCTTCAACTAGGTTGTGTCTCCTTCAACTAGGTTGTGTCTCCTTCAACTAGGTTGTGTCACCTTCAACTAGGTTGTGTCACCTTTCAACTGCTGCTGCAGCAGCAGTACACGCATGGTTGCCACGCATCTGCTGCAGCAGCAGTACACGCATGGTTGCCACGCATCTGCTGCAGCAGCAGTACAGGCAAGGTTGCTGCTCGTAATGCTGAGTTAGGTGGAGAAAAATCTTCCCTTCTGTTCCATATTAATATTTGCCCTACTTGCTGAGTGACGCACAGCACTGCAGAAGGAAGAGAGGGAGAGAGAGAGAGACAGAGAGAGATTGTATTTGTGTGTGCACTCGCCTATTTGTACTTACCTATTTGTGGTTGCAGAGGTCGATTCACAGCTCCTGGCCCCGTCTCTACGCTAGTCGCTACTAGGTCCACTCTGTGGTGTGTATATGTGTTGTGTCTGTTGTTGTGTTTTACACTTTTTACTCTATCTTTTCCCTAGCGTTAGTTGTTATCAGCTCTTGTCCCCACAATCTAATGCTGTTTGACTGATGTTCTCTATTTCTTTATACTCACCGATTTAGATTTGCCAATGTCAAGTTATAGTTCCTGGTCCTAGCCTTAAATTTTGTCTAGCTGCACTACTTGTTTCTAACATCTTCAACCCTATCATATCTACTCATAAAACTGAGTAAACTATACCACGGGCGGGGTTAGAACCCGCGATCAGAGAGTCATAAAACTCCAGACCGTGCTCTGGTGCCTTCGTTTAATTGCATGCTTCTAGCATGTACAACCCGATTGATCAGGCCATCAACTATTAGCTTGGCCTGGGACCGAACTACCTGGGCGATGATCCCCTGAATCAACTACAGGTAGACTACAGACAGATAAGACTCTTCATCATTCCACTTCCTTACAACCCTAAGATTGAAAATAATACTTCCCAGCGTTCCCGTGACTTACCTGTGTTATAGCTGCCATTAATGTTGTCTTATTCCTAGTTCACGTACTTCAAAGCTTGTCCGTATCCTTCATCTTTGTTCCTGTGTGTATGTCTTGTTCGTCGTACTCGTGTTTCACTAGTATTCCTCTCTTCCAATGTGTTCTGCTTCATTTTCTCTCTTCATAGTGCGCTTCCCTCAGCCATGGATCTAATCTAATTGCAAACCTTTTGATTTTTTTGAGCTTTTATACAAGCCTGATCAAGTGAGGAATGTAAGCTTGTGTATTGGTTGTTAGTGATTCGTTTTTGAGGCTCGGGAAGGTAATTCTGGGTCGCTAACTCTGCACTGACTGCAGAAGTCGTAGAGTTATTGTGTTCCTCAGGCGAAATATTTATTGGGATGGTTACTCTCAGATCCTTTTATTTCATCGATGATTGAAGCTTCGTTCCTCCTGATCTGTACTCCGTTTTCACTCTTTCCTTCCCTAACCTTGTACGAATTAGAACTGAACTCTAGCAGAAGCCTGTTTGACCGCCCGTATAACCTGTCTCTCTCGAGTCCGTCTCTGTCCTCTCCTGTTGTTATTCTCGAAGGTATCAGTCGTTTGTAAGTAGACATATAAGATTAGACTCCCTCTGACCGATATTTTACTCATCAGTATTAGTAGTGACTCTAGTACAGATCCTTTTGAATATCACTTTTTACTCTCACCATCCTGATATTTTCTCTGGTACTTACAGATACATCTTTATCCTCAGTACGATGCGGATCCTTGATTCTATGTAGGATGTGAATCAACTTCTGGTGAGGATCCGCGTCACTTATTTTCTTGTAATACAGGAAAATGCTGTATATCAGTAATTTTTTCATATTTTTTCGTAGAATTCGACCAGGTTCATCGGAGAGAATCTCCCGTTCCTGAATCTGTAATGTATTCTGCTGACGAAAGCTGTCTATAGGTGCTCTAATTCTTTGATGACTATCTCCATTAATTTAGACAGCACATGTAATTCAGCGCCTCATTTTTCCATTCTAAAATACAGACACACCACACCAGACGTAGACAGGTAGGTAGCAGGTAGTAATCTTCTTGGTATCGGGTAGTTGGCTCAACTGTAACTTGTCGAAGATGGTCATTACAGACACATACAGTAGTTCTGCTCCTTCCCTCACCATCCATGGCGATACATTGTTACGACCCACCACTTTTCTAATGTCCACTTCCTTCCTTTTTTTTTTATCTTTTTAATTTTTATTTTGTGTTGATGTCTTCTTGTGTGTTGATCTGTTGTTAAATTTTCAACTTTTCTTGGCATGCCTCTGTATGTTTATATCTATTTATTAAGAGTTTTTATTAGAGTGGTATTCTCTTACATATTTTTTGTTAAGAGTCAGAATGAGTCAGTGTTATTATGCGAATGTGTTAAGTTTTCACGTTGTTCTGCTCTCCCGAGGAAGAAATTTATTTTACAGAGAAGCCGCTTGTGCTTACAGACAGAAAAGTATAATTAAGCAGGTTGGTATATAGCAACTGTATAGGGAGGTATTACTGTCCAGTCATAGAAGTGTGAAGGTTACCTAAATACCTGACCTGGTTGATGGCCTGATCAACCAGATTTTTGGTGCTAGCCGCACACAAACGTAGATTTCACAGTTCGGCTGATCAGGAACTAACTTGAGGAACTTACCTGGTTCCCTGGTGAAGACACCTTGAGGATCTGTTGGTAATCTCTCTTATTGGGAAGGAGGAGGTTGCAAAATCTTGGTCCTTTTACAGTACACATCTTGAGTTATTTCAATGTTATTATTGCACTCTTGCTTATCGTTCGAGATATTCTTGCACCGCCTGTCGAGTTTTAGCTCTCATAAATAGTAATTTATGAGTATAGATTTGGGATCAGTCTCTAGGGAATTTTCCAGGTGTAAATAATGCTGTTTTTTTTTTTTACCATTTTTACAGGTCGTTGCGTTGAAAGGACCATAGCTGTCTTATAAACTGGTCGTCTATTGAGACTATCTAGCTTTCACAGACGTCTTGTTATAACTCAAGACCCTTGAACACAAAATTTTTAACATAATCTTAATCCCGGTTGGGTTTCTGTAGCTGCCAACGTTTATTATTGCATTGTCAAATATTCTAATCTTGAGAACTCACATGGCTGTAGTATTGATGTGGGCGGCGGCAGTCAGGTAACCACGTCCTTGTCTGCTGTGTAGGCTGTAGCAGTGATGTGGGCGGAGGCAGCAGCCAGGCAGCCACGTCAAGAATCTGCATCCACTGGTCTGGAAAAACTGGATTTGTCTGGAAACCACGACTAACAGGGCAGAAGCAGATGCCATCAGAGCGCAAAGAATTGCAATTGTGTCGGTAAAATACACAGATGCATTACGTGCAGGAGGGTTCCATTTCTTCTGCCGGAGATTAGCAAACAGTTCTCTGCGGCGAGATAGGGGAAGAGAGAGAGAGAGAGAGAGAGAGAGAGAGAGAGAGAGAGAGAGAGAGAGAGAGAGAGAGAGAGAGAGAGAAAGAGAGACAATGTTGAGCTGCTGGAAATAGGTTTTGTGTGTAAGTTGACGGTGCTGGAGTCCTAAGTGATGTATTTTTAAATATTTTTTTAAGTTTACTGTCGAGAGATGTTGATAGGATGGACAGAAGAGAAGCGTTTGTAGATTTGTATGGCCTTTACTGGTTTAATCCTTGACATGAATATAAAAATCAGATCTTTCATAATCTAGATGAACCTCTACGAGGTTCCAGAGTGAAGGAGAGACAAACATCTCTACAGCTCAGCAAAACCTATTTACTAGAGCTCTTCGAGAGCCTCAGGGATCCATTAAGATTAAAAAAAAAAACTGGCTTTGTTAGGCCCTGCCATGATCCATTAGAGCCCGTCGGGAAGGTCCTGGAGGATCATGGATTGTGTAGGGTGTGTGCCGGGGGCAGGACGCAGCAGGAAGCTGGTGTATGCTCGACGACACAATTCGTAAGGTGAGGCCAGGCGTGGCGCTCCTCCCATGGGCTTTAATTAATCCCTTGATATGAGCCCCTGGAAGTCAGTGTGTCAATAGGGCCATGAACATGGCTGAGAGATAGCCAACCTCCCGTTTGAATACATAATTCGAATGCATTCACGTAGCGCAGTGTGTTTGTCATCGTACCAGCTTGCTGTATGTATCCGTAAGCCTCAGCGGTATCGGATACAGTGTGTGTGTTCAGGCGGCTGCAGCGCCGATCTCTCAAGTTTGGTGGCTCTTGTGCACTCGGTATTTGGTCTCGTTAACAAGGCGTTTATATTCCGTGCACATCGAGCAGGATTACTTTAGTTATCTCTCTATCTGCCCATTACATTTCGCTCTCATTTTCTATAATGAGGTGGAGAGGACGTTTACACATGGTTATGAGGCGTGGTAAGTACCTGCTTACCACATCACTTGCTCCTGCTTCCTACTCCTGTCTCGTTTGAAGACACTTTGTGGGTTTTTATTTGTATGTATATAGGACACCGTTTGTTCTTAGGAGTTACGAAAACAACTTGACGTTACCCTAAAGGTGCACTGTAACTGTGCTTACAGTGTCCCATCACCATCAGGGTTCACTGTAACTCTTCCTAGTGTCTCATCACCATCAAGATTCATTGTAAATGTGCTTACTAAGTCCCAACCCATCTTTCTCTCTCACACCACCAGACCAGTCATGGAATTTTTTACCAGGCATTGAGAACACAGGTAAAGAATGGCCTGTGAGACCTGGTCGTAATGGGAATTGGAGCAAACAAATTCAGCAGTAGACTATAATGTATATTTTTGCCTTCACTCACTATATACAGATATGTACAGTATGTACAGATAGAATAAAAAGTGTACACCACGGTGACAGAAGGCAAAGCAGAAGTCAGAAAGATAGCACCGTACTCAACCAGCAGATAGGCAAGTCTGCCAATGCTTACCGCAAGTGAACCACATTGCTTCAGCTTTGGCGGGCTTGCCTGTGATTGGTCAATGAACCAAGGTACTCATTTAACGATGGGTACCCTACTGATCGTTAATCCATTAGCACCCGGTTTGCTGGTTGGGAAGCAACCTATATGGGAGTGTGACATACGCCGAATAAGTTGTAACATACTCTTTGTATGCCACACCAGGCATGCACATGCTCTCGCGTGCTCACGCACACGAAAAAATTGTCGTACAAATGTACTGTTTTCACAGTTTTCCTCCTTTTTTCCTTCATTGTGTTTCACCAAACACTCCCTCACAACTCCATCCTTCTTCCTTCATTGTGACTCACCAGACAAAGTGTTTATGGATTCCATCACACACTGAATTACTCCAAAATGATGAAGTTGATAAGTTGGAGAACGAAATTATCTTGAAGGAAAATGTAGAATATAACTTGTGTGTCTATGTCATTAGGAATAACATTAGGAAAGAATTAAATAATGAAACTGAAGGTTATAGAAGTGCAGTTAGAAGCCTGAGTAGATCTGTAACCCAGTACGATAACTTGAACGTACATAACTACTTTTATGGAGCAACTTGCAATGTGAACAGACTGACAGATGTTGTGGTAGCCAGGTTGTGGTAGCCAGGCTTAGGCTATCTTGAACACTATGTACTTATTGAGGAATATAGAGATAATATGTGATATGTCAAGATATCTTTATACAAAATAAGATACCAGAGAAATCTATTGCTTGCATTAGTTTTGTGTACCGTAGATAAAAAATTAGATGTACTCCTGTTAAACCTTTTTTGGGCCTAGTTCCTAGCCCTTTTGTGTATTTATATATTCTTGCGCTACCGTCCATAGGATGGATATCAGGGCACAATAAACCAGCCGCTTCGGCGGCAAAGTCTAAAAATCTTATCTTCCTAAGTTTTACATTTTCTGTCTGTTTCGTCTTTATATTATCAGAATTTTAAGGCCGTTAATATATTGAAATTTTACTGGGTTTCTCCTCAAAATATATGGAAAACTTCTCTCTAATAGAACTCCCTTCCGGCAAGACAAAAATTTCGGTTTATAGGGAGATTCCCTACTTGGTATTTGACCCTGAGATCTCAGTGTAATATTGGACATCATTATATGGAAAGAAATAGCGCCAGTGATGACACTATTTAAATCACTTGTTCTTTCACGTCCAGAATATTATTCGGCGTTGACGGTTCCGCTCAAGGCAGGAGCGAGATCAGGTCTGGGAAATGTACAGAGATCGTTTACTGCCCACATAGTCAATAAAACATTTAAACTACTGGAAACTCCTGTCAGTATTTGGACTTAACTCGCTATAATAGAGAAGAGAGAGATATCTGCTAATATATACGTGGAAGATACATGAGGGCCTAGTCCTATAATTTATTGGAGATAGATGAGGAAGTGCAAAATAAATCCAGTGAAAAGCAAGGACACCATATGAACACTGAAATAACGCTGTGTCAACATCCATGGTCCGCCATTATTCAACGTGTTACCAGCAGATTTCAGAAATATTACCCGAGAAGTATAGAAGTTTTCAAGAGGAAGCTGGATCACTACCAAGTGCAGAATCAACTAATCTTTGATGGCTGTTAGCGCCAGCGGGCCGCTGACATCTAAAGTCTAGGCTGAAAAAGTACTCAACAGGAAAGACGGAATCCAGGTCAGTCTGCAAGTGTAGATAACCCCCCTCGAAACATTCCGGCGTGTTTCCTGAAGACACTGTCACTGGTCACATATGGATGGGATAAATATTGGGCGAAATGTAATTTAACTTAACTATGTTTAAAATAACGAGAAACTGATTTTCTCATTTCTCTGAGATATAGGTTAAGTGTGTAACTTACGTAATGTATTATTGAGGTTAATTACAGAAGATTGTGCAAGTATGATTTGCGATGAGCTGATTATAATTGAATGAATTCAAATTATTGATACAGTTTAATAAATTTACCCTCGACAAACGTCGTAGTTCTTGGCTTCAACGTTGTTTTTAACACTTTCAACTTCCTTCAACTTTTTGTATATATTTTTAACTTTTATTTAATTGTTCGGCACCTGATATTGTTTTAGTCTACCTGGAGTGTGTTCCTAGGATCAACAGCCCCGCTGATCCTCGGAACACACCGGGAGGCTCGGTTCCAGACCAGGCCTCCCACTGAATAGCTTGATCAACCAGGTTGTTAATGCTAGCCGTATTAACTCCAACGTATATACCACTGATCAGGAACTGACTTGAAGAACTTGTTAAATTCTTGAGAACAGTCAGGGAGGGGTCTATTAGTAATATCCCTTATGTATATAGGGAGTTTGTTGAAAAGTCTTGGTCTCTTTACACTTAATAAGTTTCCTCCAAGTGTACCTAGTGTCCCCTTACTTTTCAATGGGTGTTTTTTGTATCTGTCGAGACTCGCTTTCATTGGAGATGATTTGTGTGTATATTTGGAACGTTCCAAGGAGTACAGGTCGAGGGGATTTCAAATGTTCCCAATAATTTTGGTGCTTGACTGAATTTATGGGAGCAATAAAGGTTCTCTGCATATTCTCCAGGTCTGCAATTTCGCCTGCCTTGAACGGAGCTGTTAGAGTACAGCAGTACTCTGACATAGAAAAAGAGTATCATAAGAACATAAAGGAGGAACACTGCAGCAGGCCTACTGGCCCATATTAGGCACGTACCTTCTCAAACCTAAGCCCACTAACAAAAAATATTTCCCCAGCCCATTGAAAATTGGTTGAGGAAGCATCTGTCACTGTAAATATCACGGGTGTGATAGTCTGTCACTGTATCTGAGATCCACAGGTTACCGGATAATTAAACACTGTGTTTAAATAATAATAATCTTTGTCTGTAAGTACATGATACAACTTATACATACGTAGCTGACATCATTAACTGACTGTATAGAAAGGCCCTTGTTATCCAGAGCATTTCGGGCAGCTTACGTTAATTTTGTCCCCAGGATGCAACCCACACCAGTCGCCTAACACCCAAGTGCCTATTTACTACTAGGTGAACAGGGACGGCAGGTGTCGTAAGGAAACACGCTGGAATGTTTCGACTCGTACCGGGGATTGATGGTCACTAAAGACCCGTCGCCTTAGGCCAGGATTTGGATTAATTAACTGAAGTTTAATGTTTATAGTTCAGTATGAGGGGTAAATTTATATAGAATTTTCCGCCGTGGAAGCATAAAATGCACTCAGCCTCCGGTATGGAGCGGCGCAACACTCATGGTATTTTTTCATTATAAATTATATGGGCGGAAAATCAGGATTGGACGACTCATCTGGTTTAGTTGGAATTCTGGTGTTATGGAGAACAGCGGTGGAAGGTTTCACTGTGGGTGCACACTGTTGTGGAAGGTTTCACTGTGGGTGCACACTGTTGTGGAAGGTTTCACTGTGGGTGCACACTGTTGTGGAAGGTTTCACTGTGGGTGCACACTGTTGTGGAAGGTTTCACTGTGGGTGCACACTGTTGTGGAAGGTTTTACTGTGGGTGCACACTGTTTTGAAGGTTTCACTGTGGGTGCACACTGTTTGGAAGGTTTTCACTGTGGGTGCACACTGTTTTGGAAGGTTTCACTGTGGGTGCACACTGTTTTTGGAAGGTTTCACTGTGGTGCACACTGTTTTGGAAGGTTTCACTGTGGGTGCACACTGTTTTGGAAGGTTTCACTGTGGGTGCACACTGTTTTGGAAGGTTTCACTGTGGGTGCACACTGTTTTGGAAGGTTTCACTGTGGGTGCACACTGTTTTGGAAGGTTTCACTGTGGGTGCACACTGTTGTGGAAGGTTTCACTGTGGGTGCACACTGTTGTGGAAGGTTTCACTGTGGGTGCACACTGTTTTGGAAGGTTTCACTGTGGGTGCACACTGTTTTGGAAGGTTTCACTGTGGGTGCACACTGTTTTGGAAGGTTTCACTGTGGTGCACACTGTTTTGGAAGGTTTCACTGTGGGTGCACACTGTTTTGAAGTTTCACTGTGGGTGCACACTGTTTTTTGGAAGGTTTCACTGTGGGTGCACACTGTTTTGGAAGGTTTCACTGTGGGTGCACACTGTTTTGGAAGGTTTCACTGTGGGTGCACACTGTTTTGGAAGGTTTCACTGTGGGTGCACACTGTTTTGGAAGGTTTCACTGTGGTGCACACTGTTGTGGAAGGTTTCACTGTGGGTGCACACTGTTTTGGAAGGTTTCACTGTGGGTGCACACTGTTTTGGAAGGTTTCACTGTGGGTGCACACTGTTTTGGAAGGTTTCACTGTGGGTGCACACTGTTTTGGAAGGTTTCACTGTGGGTGCATACTGTTGTGGAAGGTTTCACTGTGGGTGCATACTGTTGTGGAAGGTTTCACTGTGGGTGCACACTGTTTTGGAAGGTTTCACTGTGGGTGCACACTGTTGTGGAAGGTTTCACTGTGGGTGCACACTGTTTTGGAAGGTTCACTGTGGGTGCATACTGTTGTGGAAGGTTTCACTGTGGGTGCACACTGTTTTGGAAGGTTTCACTGTGGGTGCATACTGTTTTGGAAGGTTTCACTGTGGGTGCACACTGTTTTGGAAGGTTTCACTGTGGGTGCATACTGTTGTGGAAGGTTTCACTGTGGGTGCACACTGTTGTGGAAGGTTTCACTGTGGGTGCGCACTGTTGTGGAAGGTTTCACTGTGGGTGCACACTGTTTTGGAAGGTTTCAATGTGGGTGCACACTTGTGGAAGGTTTCACTGTGGGTGCGCACTGTTTTGGAAGGTTTCACTGTGGGTGCGCACTGTTGTGAAAGGTTTCACTGTGGGTGCACACTGTTGTGGAAGGTTTTACTGTAGGTGCACACTGTTGTGGAAGGTTTTACTGTAGGTGCACACTGTTGTGGAAGGTTTTTACTGTAGGTGCACACTGTTGTGGAAGGTTTTACTGTAGGTGCACACTGTTGTGGAAGTTTACTGTAGGTGCACACTGTTGTGGAAGTTTTACTGTAGGTGCACACTGTTGTGAAAGGTTTTACTGTAGGTGCACACTGTTGTGGAAGGTTTTACTGTAGGTGCACACTGTTGTGGAAGGTTTTACTGTAGGTGCACACTGTTGTGGAAGGTTTTACTGTAGGTGCACACTGTTGTGGAAGGTTTACTGTAGGTGCACACTGTTGTGGAAGGTTTTACTGTAGGTGCACACTGTTGTGGAAGGTTTTACTGTAGGTGCACACTGTTGTGGAAGGTTTTACTGTAGGTGCACACTGTTGTGGAAGGTTTTACTGTAGTGCACACTGTTGTGGAAGGTTTTAACTGTAGGTGCACACTGTTGTGGAAGGTTTTACTGTAGGTGCACACTGTTGTGAAGGTTTTACTGTAGGTGCACACTGTTGTGGAAGGTTTTACTGTAGTGCACACTGTTGTGGAAGGTTTTACTGTAGGTGCACACTGTTGTGGAAGGTTTTACTGTAGGTGCACACTGTTGTGGAAGGTTTTACTGTAGGTGCACACTGTTGTGGAAGGTTTTACTGTAGGTTCACACTGTTGTGGAAGGTTTTACTGTAGGTGCACACTGTTGTGGAAGGTTTTACTGTAGGTGCACACTGTTGTGGAAGGTTTTACTGTAGGTGCACACTGTTGTGAAGTTTTTACTGTAGGTGCACACTGTTGTGGAAGGTTTTACTGTAGGTGCACACTGTTGTGGAAGGTTTTACTGTAGGTGGCACACTGTTTTGGAGGTTTTACTGTAGGTGCACACTGTTGTGGAAGGTTTTACTGTAGGTGCACACTGTTGTGGAAGGTTTTACTGTAGGTGCACACCCGACTTGTAGTACGGGTTGTATCAGTACAACATGGTCTTGCTTGCCAGGGAAGACAAAATATGTAAGTAGCAAACACAGATTGTTCACACATCTTCAGCACATGGTCAACAGAGGCTGCCATAGTGAAGAGCTCTGTTCTACAAGGCACAGTACTCGCCCCCATCTTATTCCTCATCCTCATATCAGACATAGACACAGATATACATCACAGCACCGTATCATCCTTTGCGGATGATACTAGGATCTGCATGAGGCTGTCATCTGCTGAGGACGCGGTTAACCTCCAAGAAGATATAAACAAAGTTTTCCAGTGGGCAACGGTAAACAATATGATGTTCAATGAGGACAAATTCCAACTACTCCGTTATGGAAAACTGGAGGAGATAATAACTAGAACAGAGTATACTACTGACTCCGGCCATACAATAGAGCGGAAAAATAATGTAAGGGACCTGGGAGTAGTAATGTCTGAGGATCTCACTTTCAAGGATCACAACAGTGCCACGATCGCACGTGCAAAGAAAATGATAGGATGGATAATGAGAACGTTCCAAACGAGAGATGCCAAGCCAATGATGATCCTTTTCAAATCATTGTTCTCTCTAGGCTGGAATACTGCTGTACATTAACATCTCCATTCAAAGCAGGTGAAATCGCAGATCTAGAGAGTGTACAGAGATCCCTTACTGCACGTATAAGTTCTGTCAAGCACCTTAACTACTGGGAACGCTTAGAAGCACTTGACTTGTACTCGTTGGAACGCAGGAGGGAGAGATATATCATAATCTACACTTGGAAAATCCTGGAAGGAATGATCCCAAATCTGCACACAGAAATCACTCCCTACGAAAGTAAAAAACTGGGCAGGCGATGCAAAATGCCCCCAATTAAACGTAGGGGCGCCATTGGTACACTAAGGGAAAACATAAGTGTCCGGGGCCCAAGACTGTTCAACAGCCTCCTATCGAGCATTAGGGGAATTACCAATAAACCCCTGGCTGCCTTCAAGAGAGAGCTGGACAGATACCTAAAGTTAGTGCCGGATCAGCCGGGCTGTGGCTCGTACGTTGGACTGCGTGCGGCCAACAGTAACAGCCTAGTTGATCAGGCCCTGATCCATCGGGAGGCCTGGTCGTTGATCCCCGGAATAACCTCCAGGTAACCTCTAGGTATGGTGTAATATCAAACAAAATCCAGGCGAGGGGAATGACTGGAAATGGCAGATGGGTCTTTAATTTTCTAACAAGTCGACCCCAAAGAGTAATAGTCAACAAAGTGACATCAGACTCAGAAAATCGTCGTAACACGATTGCAAACAAACAGCGGAACGGGCGGGTTTTGAACCTATAGGGGGAGATTAATCTGTAAAAACTTGCATCTGTGGGACCCATGCTAATCTACCTATGGTGTATAAAAATATACCTACTCAGAGGAATCTTATTTTAGCCAGCTGGCCCAGTGGCTTACTGACCTGGATGGAGTCTTACGACTCACTCGCCATGCGTTTGGTTAAGTAACATCGGAGGCTGCTACAGTGAAAATATCTTTTCAAGTCACAGTACGAGTCCAGATTCTTTCTCATTCTCATACCCGATGTAGAGACGTGAATCACAGTGCTGTGTCACTCTCAACAGACGATACACAGTTTTTTTTTTATATAAAAGTGGCATCGTTTGAGGACACTAAGTCTCCAGGATAATATAAATGAGATCTCGCAGTGGACCACAGATACATTATGATGCTCGATGGGACAAACTTTACTTACTCCTCAGTGGAAAACAAAAATATAAACTGCATATAAAACGCTCAGAGGACTCGATAATGCAAGAAAAGAGAATGTGAGGAACGTAACGTAAGAAGGAAGCAACACTGCAACTTGTGTTAGGCAGGTCAACTTACACCAACACATGTACCCGTACAACCTATATTTAAAGCTACTCAAAGTTCTTGCCTCGATGATACCTGGGAGTTTGTTCCATTCATTCACAACTCTATTGCCAAACTAGTACTTCCCATTAGTCTTTCTAAATCTAAATTTGGCTAAATTTGAATCCATTGCTTTTGAGTCTTGGTTAGATATTTTCAACGCGGTATGTGTATTTATTCCTGTTTTCCATATGGTCACTTAGGTCATGTCTCCCCTAATTCTATGCCTTTTAGAAGAATGAAAGTTCAGTGATTTCATCCTATTTAAGTAGATAAGGTTTTTAATACATAAAATCAACTTTGTCATTCTTCTCTGTATTCTCGAACTCTTGTTTATCGTGTATACGGAGACCAGAACTGAGCAGCATAATCTAAATTAAGTGTTACCAAAGATATATAAACCTGAAGTATGATCTTAGGACTTCTGTTATTTATACCTCTTGATATGAAACAAAGAATTATAGCTTTATTGCGAATGTATACGTAGATTTAGGAGTGATTATGTTAGATGGTCTTACGTTCAAGGATCACAACAGTGTTACTATCACCACTGCAACGAAAGTGATAGAATGATTTAGAACCTTCAAAACAAATGTCAGGTCAATGTAATTCAGTCACTTGTTATCTCTGAGCTATAGTATTGCTGTACACCTTGTTAAACAAGGCTCCCAGACCTTATTAGACATGGTTCCCATATCTTGTTAAACTAGGCTCATCCACCTTGTTAAACTAGGCTCCTCCTTGTTTAACTAGGCTCCTCCACCCTGTCAAACTAGGCTCCACCAGCTTGTTAAATTAGGCTCCCCCACCTTGTTAAACTAGGCTCCCCCACCTTGTTAAACTAGGCTCCTTCATCGAGAAAGAGTAATGCTTCCTGTCAAAACTTTTACTTAAGCTCCTGGTGTTAAAACTTGTCTCTCGGGTGCTCATTATTCTTGTGGCAACCCCGCCTTTCTCTCTCTCTCTCTCTCTCTCTCTCTCTCAGATATTTTCGTTTTGGTTTAGGTCATGAGTGAGATTTCCCAGTTGAGTCAAGTTTCCCCTGGGTTGTTGAGTCAAGTTCCCCTTGGTTGACGAGTCAAGTTCCCCTTGGGTTGATGAGCCAAGTTCCCCTTGGGTTGATGAGTCAAGTTCCCCCTGGGTTGATGAGTCAAGTTTCCCCTGGGTTGACGAGTCAAGTTCCCCCTGGGTTGATGAGTCAAGTTCCCCTTGGGTTGATGAGTCAAGTTCCCCTTGGTTGACGAGTCAAGTTCCCCTTGGGTTGATGAGTCAAGTTCCCCTTGGGTTGATGAGCCAAGTTCCCCCTGGGTTGATGAGTCAAGTTTCCCCTGGGTTGACGAGTCAAGTTCCCCCTGGGTTGATGAGTCAGGTTCTTCCCTTCTCCCGGGTTGATTCAACTTCCCAAATGAGTTAAAAAATTTGAGCCTTGTAAGTGATGATACTATGGTGATTATGGTATGTTACAAATACTACAGTGATTGTGGCTTGTTAGTGATACTGTACTGTGTACGGTGATTGTGGCTTGTAGTGATAATGTGTACGGTGATTGTGGCTTGTTAGTGATACCATGTACGGTCATTATGGTTTTGTTAGAATTGATATTATCTCCGGTGATTGTTATTAGTGATGACACTACGGTAATTGTTAGAAATGGTACTATTTCCGGTGGTTGTGGTTAATGGTACTATCTACCGTGATTGTGGTTTTGATCAATTACGATTTTTTAATAGTTTGGTAAATAAATTCCACCGGCTTGACAGCTCACTCAAATCATAATAAAAGTGGGTATACACCGAGAGTTGTACGTCTGTGTGTGGGTATACACCGAGAGTTGTACGTCTGTGTGTGGGTATACACCGAGAGGTGTAAGTGTGTGTGGGTATACACCGAGTGGTGTAAGTGTGTGTGGGTATACACCGAGAGATGTAAGTGTGTGTGGGTATACACCGAGAGTTGTACGTCTGTGTGTGGGTATACACCGAGAGGTGTAAGTGTGTGTGGGTATACACCGAGAGGTGTGTGTGTGGGTATACACCGAGAGGTGTGTGTGTGGGTATACACCGAGAGGTGTACATCTGTGTGTAGGTATAGAGAGTTTACTTAAATCCCTGTGTTAGGAAACAAAATTAAGATGTACTCCTGTCAGCCCTTTCGAGGCCTAGTTCTTAGACCTTTGGTGTATCCATATATGCTCTTGCGCTACCATCCACAGGAGGGATATCGGGTGCTCAATAAACTAGCCACTTCGGTGGCAAAATCTAAATCTAAGTATTTTTGGCTGGTTTGTACAGGTAAGATGGAGCATTAATGACCCTCGTGTAGTTGATCTTTAAATTCCAGATGATAGACTTTTTTTTTTGTCGTTTTTCAACTTTCTATTTTCTGTTTCGCAGCAGTAACTAGTAACGGTACTGGTTCTATTTAGTAACTGTGCTAGTTCTAGCTAGTAAGTGTACTGGTTCTATAGTAACTGTGCTAGTTCTAGCTAGTAACTGTACTGGTTCTATCTAGTAACTGTGCTAGTTCTAGCTAGTAACTGTACTGGTTTGATCTAGTAACTGTGCTGGTTCTAGCTAGTAACTGTGCTGGTTCTAGCTAGTAACTGACTGGCTCAAGTAACTGTATTGGCCCCTAGCAAGTAACTGTGCTGGCTCTAGCAAGTAACTGTACTTCCTCTAGCAAGTAACTGTGCTGGCTCTAGCAAGTAACTGTACTGGTTCTAGCAAGTAAATATACTGGCTCTAGCAAGTAATTGTACTGGCTCTAGGGAGTAACTGTACTGGCTCTAGCAAGCAACTGTATTGGGTCTAGAAAGTAACTGTGCTGGCTGTAGTAAGTAACTGTACTGGCTCTAGCAAGTAACTGTACTGGTTCTAGCAAGTAAATATACTGGCTTTAGCAAGTAACTGTACTCGCTCTAGCAAGTAACTGGACTGGCTGTAGCAAGTAACTGTATTGGCTCTAGGAAGTAACTGTACTGGTTCTAGCTAGTAACTGCTGGTTCTAGCTAGTAACTGCTGGTTCTAGCTAGTAACTGTACTGGTTCTACCTAGTAACTGTGCTGGTTCTTGTTAGTAATTGTACTGGTTCTAGCTAGTAACTGTACTGGTTCTAGTTAGTAACTGTGCTGGTTCTAGCTAGTAACTGTACTGGTTCTAGCTAGTAACTGTACTGGTTCTAGCTAGTAACTGTACTGGTTCTAGTTAGTAACTGCACTGGTTATAGCTAGCAACTGTACTGGTTCTAGCTAGTAACTGTAACTGGTTCTAGTTAGTAACTGCACTGGTTATAGCTAGCAACTGTACTGGTTCTAGCTAGTAACTGTACTGGTTCTAGTTAGTAACTGCACTGGTTATAGCTAGCAACTGTACTGGTTCTAGCTAGTAACTGTACTGGTTCTAGTTAGTAACTGCACTGGTTATAGCTAGCAACTGTACTGGTTCTAGCTAGTAACTGTATGGTTCTAGTTAGTAACTGCACTGGTTATAGCTAGTAACTGTACTGGTTCTAGCAAGTAACTGTACTGTTTTTAGTTAGTAACTGCACTGGTTATAGCTAGCAACTGTACTGTTCTAGCTAGTAACTGTACTGGTTCTAGTTAGTAACTGCACTGGTTTATAGCTAGCAACTGTACTGGTTCTAGCTAGTAACTGTACTGGTTCTAGTTAGTAACTGCACTGGTTATAGCTAGCAACTGTACTGGTTCTAGCTAGTAACTGTACTGGTTCTAGTTAGTAACTGCACTGGTTATAGCTAGCAACTGTACCGGTTCTAACTAGCAATTATACCAAACATTGATCATTTATGACTCAAGGAAACATCAGGAATACAAATGTTACTTTGTAAGTGATGGTACACAGTGGAACACTGGTGATGGTACACAGTGGAACAGTGGTGATGGTACACAGTGGAACACTGGTGATGGTACACAGTGGAACACTGGTGATGGTACACAGTGGAACACTGGTGATGGTACACAGTGGAACACTGGTGATGGTACACAATGGAACACTGGTGATGGTACACAGTGGAACACTAGTGATGGTACACAGTGGAACACTGGTGATGGTACACAGTGGAACAATGGTGATGGTACACAGTGGAACACAGGCGTTGGTACACAGTGGAACAATGGTGATGGTACACAGTGGAACACTGGTGTTGGTACATAGTGGAACACTGGTGATGGTACACAGTGGAACACTGGTGATGGTGCACAGTGGAACACTGGTGATGGTGCACAGTGGAACACTGGTGATGGTACACAGTGGAACACTGTTGATGGTACGCAGTGGAACACTCGTGATGGTACACAGTGAAACACTGGTGATGGTACACAGTGGAACACTGGTTGATGGTACACAGCAGAACACTGGTGACGGTGTACAACAGAACACTGGTGATGATACACAACAGAACACTGGCTAAGGTACACAACAGAACACCTGTGATGGTACACAACAAGACACTGGTAATGGTACATAGCAGAACACAAATAGTGGTACACAGCAAAATACAAACAGTGGTACACAGCAAAACACAAACAGTGATGCACAGCAAAACACAACAGTGGTACACAGCAGAAGACAAAGCGGTACACAGCAAAACACAAACAGTGGTACACAGCAGAACACAAACAATGGTGCAGAGCAGAACACAATGGTACACAGCAGAACACAGGCGATGGTACACAGCACACAAACAATGGTACATAGCAGAACACAAACAATGGTACATATAACACAATGTTACACAGAACACAAACAATGGTACATAGAACACAATGTTACACAGAACACAAACAATGGTACATAGAACACAGTGTTACACAGAACACAAACAATGGTACATAGAACACAATGTTACACAGAACACAAACAATGGTACATAGAACACAATGTTACACAGAACACAAACAATGGTACATAGCAGAACACAAACAATGGTACATAGAACACAATGTTACACAGAACACAAACAATGGTACACAGAACACAATGTTTCAAGGTTACTTTACTCACACACATGACTAATGCCTCTGTTTCATGTTTGTAATTTTCATATTTGTTCATAATTAACATACATGTGTTGGACTTGTATACATTTAACAAGCATACATGTTGAATTACTCTTGTACATGTACACATGGAACACTTTTGGGACATGTATGTGTCAGCCACAGGTATCAGGAGGCTGACGGGACATGTACGTGTCAGCCACAGGTATCAGGAGGCTGACGGAACATGTAAGTGTCAGCCACAGGTATCAGGAGGCTGACGGGACATGTAGTGTCAGCCACAGGTATCAGGAGCTGACGGACATGTACGTGTCAGCCACAGGTATCAGGAGGCTGACGGAACATGTAAGTGTCAGCCACAGGTATCAGGAGGCTGACGGGACATGTATGTGTCAGCCACAGGTATCAGGAGGCTGACGGGACATGTATGTGTCAGCCACAGGTATCAGGAGGCTGACGGGACATGTGTCAGCCACAGGTATCAGGAGGCTGACACCTGTGCTGCTCTTCTGCGGTTTATTTGTATTAAATAAAAACTGCTCACAATTTCATACTGAGGTTCCCATTGTTTATTATACTGAGGTTCCCAGTGTTTATTATACTGAGGTTCCCATTGTTTATTATACTGAGGATCCCATTGTTTATTATACTGAGGTTCCCATTGTTTATTATACTGAGGTTCCCATTGTTTATTATACTGAGGTTCCCATTGTTTATTATACTGAGGTTCCCATTGTTTATTATACTGAGGTTCCCATTGTTTATTATACTGAGGTTCCCATTGTTTATTATACTGAGGTTCCCATGTTTATTATACTGAGGTTCCCATTGTTTATTATACTGAGGTTCCCATTGTTTATTATACTGAGGTTCCCGGTTTTATTATACTGAGGTTCCCGGTGTTTTATTATACTGAGGTTCCCATTGTTTATTATACTGAGGTTCCCATTGTTTATTATATACTGAGGTTCCCAGTGTTTATTATACTGAGGTTCCCATTGTTTATTATACTGAGGTTCCCAGTGTTATATTATACTGAGGTTCCCATTGTTTTATTATACTGAGGTTCCCATTGTTTATTATACTGAGGTTCCCATTGTTTATTATACTGAGGTTCCCATGTTTATTATACTGAGGTGTCCCATTGTTTATTATACTGAGGTTCCCATTGTTTATTATACTGAGGTTCCCATTGTTTATTATACTGAGGTTCCCATTGTTTATTATACTGAGGTTCCCATTGTTTATTATACTGAGGTTCCCGGTGTTTATTATACTGAGGTTCCCGGTGTTTATTATACTGAGGTTCCCATTGTTTATTATACTGAGGTTCCCATTGTTTATTATACTGAGGTTCCCAGTGTTTATTATACTGAGGTTCCCATTGTTTATTATACTGAGGTTCCCAGTGTTTATTATACTGAGGTTCCAAGTGTTTATTATACTGAGGTTCCCATTGTTTATTATACTGAGGTTCCCGGTGTTTATTATACTGAGGTTCCCGGTGTTTATATACTGAGGTTCCCATTGTTTATTATACTGAGGTTCCCATTGTTTATTATACTGAGGTTCCCAGTGTTTATTATACTGAGGTTCCCATTGTTTATTATACTGAGGTTCCCAGTGTTTATTATACTGAGGTTCCCAGTGTTTATTATACTGAGGTTCCCATTGTTCATTATACTGAGGTTCCCATTGTTTATTATACTGAGGTTCCCATTGTTTATTATACTGAGGTTCCCAGTGTTTATTATACTGAGGTTCCCATTGTTTATTATACTGAGGTTCCCAGTGTTTATTATACTGAGGTTCCCAGTGTTTATTATACTGAGGTTCCCATTGTTTATTATACTGAGTTCCCATTGTTTATTATACTGAGGTTCCCATTGTTTATTATACTGAGGTTCCCATTGTTTATTATACTGAGGTTTCCCATTGTTTATTATACTGAGGTTCCCATTGTTTATTATACTGAGGTTCCCATTGTTTATTATGCTGAGGTTCCCAGTGTTTATTATACTGAGGTTCCCAGTGTTTATTATACTGAGGTTCCCATTGTTTATTATACTGAGGTTCCCAGTGTTTTTATACTGAGGTTCCCATTGTTTATTATACTGAGGTTCCCAGTGTTTATTATACTGAAGTTCCCAGTGTTTATTATACTGAGGTTCCCATTGTTTATTATACTGAGTTCCCATTGTTTATTATACTGAGGTTCCCATTGTTTATTATACTGAGGTTCCCATTGTTATTATACTGAGGTTCCCATTGTTTTATTATACTGAGGTTCCATTGTTTATTATACTGAGGTTCCCATTGTTTATTATACTGAGGTTCCCATTGTTTATTATACTGAGGTTCCCAGTGTTTATTATACTGAGGTTCCCAGTGTTTATTATACTGAGTTCCCATTGTTTATTATACTGAGGTTCCCAGTGTTTATTATACTGAGGTTCCCATTGTTTATTATACTGAGGTTCCCATTGTTTATTATACTGAGGTTCCCAGTGTTTATTATACTGAGGTTCCCAGTGTTTATTATACTGAGGTTCCCATTGTTTATTATACTGAGGTTCCCATTGTTTATTATACTGAGTTCCCATTGTTTATTATACTGAGGTTCCCATTGTTTATTATACTGAGGTTCCCATTGTTTATTATACTGAGGTTCCCATTGTTTATTATACTGAGGTTCCCAGTGTTTATTATACTGAGGTTCCCAGTGTTTATTATACTGAGGTTTCCCATTGTTTATTATACTGAGGTTCCCATTGTTTTTATACTGAGGTTCCCAGTGTTTATTATACTGAGGTTCCCATTGTTTATTATACTGAGGTTCCCAGTGTTTATTATACTGAGGTTCCCATTGTTTCTTATACTGAGGTTCCCATTGTTTATTATACTGAGGTTCCCATTGTTTATTAATACTGAGGTTCCCATTGTTTATTATACTGAGGTTCCCATTGTTTATTATACTGAGGTTCCCATTGTTTATTATACTGAGGTTCCCATTGTTTATTATACTGAGGTTTCCATTGCTTATTATACTGAGGTTCCCATTGTTTATTATACTGAGGTTCCCAGTGTTTATTATACTGGGGTTCCCAGTGTTTATTATACTGGGGTTCCCAGTGTTTATTATACTGAGGTTCCCATTGTTTATTATGCTGAGGTTCCCATTGTTTATTATACTGAGGTTCCCAGTGTTTATTATACTGAGGTTTCCAGTGTTTATTATACTGAGGTTCCCATTGTTTATTATACTGAGGTTTTCAGTGTTTATTATACTGAGGTTCCCATTGTTTATTATACTGAGGTTCCAATTGTTTATTATACTGAGGTTCCCATTGTTTATTATACTGAGGTTCCCAGTGTTTATTATACTGAGGTTCCCATTGTTTATTATACTGAGGTTCCCATTGTTTATTATACTGAGGTTCCCATTGTTTATTATACTGAGGTTCCCATTGTTTATTATACTGAGGTTCCCATTGTTTATTATACTGAGGTTCCCGGTGTTTATTATACTGAGGTTCCCAGTGTTTATTATACTGAGGTTCCCAGTGTTTATTATGCTGAGGTTCCCATTGTTTATTATACTGAGGTTCCCAGTGTTTATTATTCTGAGGTTCCCATTGTTTATTATGCTGAGGTTCCCAGTGTTTATTATACTGAGGTTCCCAGTGTTTATTATACTGAGGTTCCCAGTTTTTATTATACTGAGGTTCCCATTTTTTATTATGCTGAGGTTCCCATTGTTTATTATACTGAGGTTCCCATTGTTTATTATACTGAGGTTCCCAGTGTTTGTTATACTGAGGTTAAAATTGTTTATCATACTGAGGTTACCAGTGTTTTTCATACTGAGGTTACCAGTGTTTATCATACTGAGGTTACCAGTGTTTATCATACTGAGTTTACCAGTGTTTATCATACTGAGTTTACCAGTGTTTATCATACTGAGTTTACCAGTGTTTATCATACTGAGGTTGCCAGTGTTTATCATACAGAGGTTACCAGTGTTTTTCATACTGAGGTTACCAGTGTTTTTCATACTGAGGTTGCCAGTGTTTATCATACTGAGGTTACCAGTGTTTTTCATACTGAGGTTACCAGTGTTTTTCATACTGAGGTTACCAGTGTTTTTCATACTGAGGTTACCAGTGTTTTTCATACTGAGGTTACCAGTGTTTTTCATACTGAGGTTACCAGTGTTTTTCATACTGAGGTTACCAGTGTTTTTCATACTGAGGTTACCAGTGTTTTTCATACTGAGGTTCCAGTGTTTTTTTATACTGAGGTTACCAGTTTTTTTCATACTGAGGTTACCAGTGTTTTTCATACTGAGGTTACCAGTGTTTATCGTACTGAGGTTACCAGTGTTTATCATACTGAGTTTACCAGTGTTTATCATACTGAGTTTACCAGTGTTTATCATACTGAGTTTGCCAGTGTTTATGCTGAGGTTCCCGCTGGTGATCACAATCACCTCGCTGAGTCACAGGTCACGTATTTTACCAGTGTAAAATCGATTTCATGAAGTTAATACATCATGCAGTAACTGTTATTTTATGAGGTTAATACATCATGCAGTAACTTGTTTCACGGGGTTAATACATCATGCAGTAACTGTTGTTTCATGAGGTTAATACATCATGCAGTAACTGTTTCATGAGGTTAAAAACATCATGCAGTAACTGTTGTTTCATGAGGTTAATACATCATGCAGTAACTGTTGTTTCATGAGGTTAATACATCATGCAGTAACTGTTGTTTCATGAGGTTAATACATCATGCAGTAACTGTTGTTTCATGAGGTTAATACATCATGCAGTAACTGTTGTTTCATGAGGTTAATGCATCATGCAGTAACTGTTGTTTCATGAGGTTAATACATCATGCAGTAACTGTTGTTTCATGAAGTTAATACAGTGCATCATTCAGTTACTAGGCTGTGTATTCCACTGTTTTTGTTAGTAGAATGTTCTGCACTCAGTCTTAGTTGTTAATTCACCCTGAGTGAATTAGCACAGTGAAAAATAGGACATAATTGCGCTCAGGTGTTTATCCTATTTTCACTGTGATATTTTTATATATTTGCGATCACGCGTTTATTGTGATTTCTTCCATAAACTGAAAATTGTATCTCTCGGCTCACATTCACCGAGAAGTGTGTGTCGGCACATACACACCGAGAAGTGTGTGTCGGCACATACACACCGAGAAGTGTGTGTCGGCACATACACACCGAGTAGTGTGTGTCGGCACATACACACCGAGTAGTGTGTGTCGGCACATACACACCGAGTAGTGTGTGTCGGCACATATACACCGAGAAGTGTGTGTCGGGACAATACACCGAGAAGTGTGTGTCGGCACTACTCACCAGAGAAGTGTGTGTCGGCACATACACACCGAGAAGTTGTGGGCGGCAATTTCTCACCGAGAAGTGTGTGTCGGCACATACACACCGAGAAGTGTGTGTCGGCACATACACACCGGAGTAGTGTGTGTCGGCACATACACACCGAGAAGTGTGTATTTGGCACATACACACCGAGAAGTGTGTGTCGGCACATACACACCGAGTAAATTTTGTGTCGGCACATACCGAGAAGTGTGTGTCGGCACATACACACCGAGAAGTGTGTGTCGGCACATACACACCGAGTAGTGTGTGTCGGCACATACACACCGAGAAGTGTGTGTCCCGGGACATACACACCGAGTAGTGTGTGTCGGCACATACACACCGAGTAGTGTGTGTCGGCACATACACACCGAGAAGTGTGTGTCGGCACATACACACCGAGTAGTGTGTGTCGGCACATACACACCGAGTAGTGTGTGTCGGCAAAATACACACCGATTTGTGTGTGTCGGCACATACACACCGAGTAGTGTGTGTCGGCACATACACACCGATAGTGTGTTCGGCACATACACACCGAGTAGTGTGTGTCGGCACATACACACCGAGTAGTGTGTGTCGGGACATACACACCGAGTAGTGTGTGTGTCGGCACATACACACCGAGTAGGTGTGTCGGCACATACACACCGAGTAGTGTGTGTCGGCACATACACACCGAGTAGTGTGTGTCGGCACATACACACCGAGTAGTGTGTGTCGGCACATACACACCGAGAAGTGTGTGTCGGCACATACACACCGAGTAGTGTGTGTCGGCACATACACACCGAGTAGTTGTGTGTCGGCACATACACACCGAGTAGTGTGTGTCGGCACATACACACCGAGTAGTGTGTGTCGGGACATACACACCAAGTAGTGTGTGTCGGCACATACACACCGAGAAGTGTGTGTCGGCACATACACACCGAGTAGTGTGTGTCGGCACATACACACCGAGTAGTGTGTGTCGGCACATACACACCGAGTAGTGTGTTCGGCACATAAAAACCGAGTAGTGGTGTCGGCACATACACACCGAGTAGTGTGGTGTCGGCACATACACACCGAGTATTGTGTGTCGGCACATACACACCGAGTAGTGTGTGTCGGCACAACACACCGAGTAGTGTGTGTCGGCACATACACACCGAGTAGTGTTTTGTCGGCACATACACACCGAGTAGTGTGTGTCGGCACATACACACCGAGTAGTGGTGTGTTTGGCACATACACACCGAGAAGTGTGTGTCGCACATACACACCGAGAAGTGTGTGTCGGCACATACACCCCGAGAAGTGTGTGTCGCACATACACACCGAGTAGTGTGTGTCGGCACATACACACCGAGAAGTGTGTGTCGGCACATACACACCGAGTAGGTGTGTCGGCACATACACACCGAGTAGTGTGTGTCGGCAATACACACCGAGAAGTGTGTGTCGGCACATACACACCGAGTAGTGTGTGTCGGCACATACACACCGAGAAGTGTGTGTCGGCACATACACACCGATAGTGTGTGTCGGCACATACACACCGAGTAAATGTGTGTCGGCACATACACACCGAGAATGTGTGTCGGCACATACACACCGAGTAGTGTGTGTCGGCACATACACACCGAGAAGTGTGTGTCCCGGCACATACACCACCGAGAAGTGTTGTCGGCACATACACACCGAGTAGTGTGGGGTTTGGCACATACACACCGAGTAGTGTGTGTCGGCACATACACACCGAGTAGTGTGTGTCGGCACATACACACCGAGAAGTGTGTGTCGGCACATACACACCGAGAAGTGTGTGTCGGCACATACATACCGAGAAGTGTGTGTCGGCACATACACACCGAGAAGTGTGTGTCGGCCACATACACACCGAGAAGTGTGTGTCGGCACATACACACCGAGAAGTGTGTGTCGGGACATACACACCGAGAAGTGTGTCGGCACATACACACCGAGAAGTGTGTGGGCGGCACATACACACCGAGAAGTGTGTGTCGGCACATACACACCGAGAAGTGTGTGTCGGCACATACACACCGAGTAGTTGTGTCGGCACATACACACCGAGTAGTGTGTGTCGGGACATACACACCGAGTAGTGTGTGTCGGCACATACACACCGAGTATGTGTGTCGGCACATAAAAACCGAGAAGTGTTGGTATCGGCACATACACACCGAGAAGTGTGTGTCGGCACATACACACCGAGAAGGTGTGCGGGACATACACACCGAGAAGTGTGTGTCGGCACATACACACCGAGAAGTGTGTGTCGGCACATACACACCGAGTAGTGGTGTCGGCACATACACAACCGAGAAGTGTGTGTCGGCACATACACACCGAGTAGTGTGTGTCGGGACATACACACCGAGTAGTGTGTGTCGGCACATACACACCGAGTAGTGTGTGTCGGCAAAATACAACACCGAGTAGTGTGTGTCGGCACATACACACCGAGTAGTGTGTGTCGGCACATACACACCGATAGTGTGGTGTCGGCACATACACACCGAGAAGTGTGTGTCGGCACATACACACCGAGTAGTGTGTGTCGGCACATACACACCGAGAAGTGTGTGTCGGCACATACACACCGAGAAGTGTGTGTCGGCACATACACACCGAGAAGTGTGTGTCGGCACATACACACCGGGGTAGTGTGTGTCGGCACATACACACCGAGAAGTGTGTGTCGGCACATACACAAACCCATTTGTGTTGTTCGGCACATACACACCGAGAAGTGTGTGTCGGCACATACACACCGAGAAGTGTGTGTCCCGGGACATACACACCGAGTAGTGTGGGGTCGGGACATACACACCGAGAAGTGTGTGTCGGCACATACACACCGAGAAGTGTGTGTCGGCACATACACACCGAGAAGTGTTTTGTCGGCACATACACACCGAGTAGGGTGTGTCGGGGACATACACACCGAGAAGTGTGTGTCGCACATACACACGATAGTGGTGCGGCAAAATAACACCGAGTAGTGTGTGTCGGACATACACACCGAGTAAATTTTGTCGGGACAACACAAACCCAGTATGTGTGTCGCACATACACACGAAAGTGTGTATCGGCACATACACACCGAGAAGGTGTGTCGGCAAAATACACACCGAGTAGTGTGTCGCACATACACACCATAGTGGTGTCGGCAAAATACACACCATAGTGGTATCGGCACATACACACAGAAGTGTGTTCGGCACATACAAACCGAGAAGTTGTGCGGCACATACACACCGAGAATGTGTGTCGGCACATACACAAACCCAAATGTGTGTCGCACATACACACCGAGAAGTGTGTGTCGGCAACATACACACCGAGAAGTGTGTTCGGCACATACACACGAGAAGTGTGTGTCGGCACAAACACACCGAGAAGTGTGTGTCGGGACATACACACCGAGAATGTGTGTCGGCACAACTCACCAGAAGTGTGTGTCGGCACATACACACCAGAAGGTGGTCGGGACATAATCACCAGAAGTGTTGTCGGCACATACACACCGAGAAGTGTGTGTCGGCACATACTCACCGAGAAGTGTGTGTCGGCACATACACACCGAGAAGTGTGTGTCGGCACATACACACCGAGAAGTGTGTGTCGGCACATACACACCGAGAAGTGTGTGTCGGCACATACACACCGAGAAGTGTGTTCGGCACATACTCACCGAGAAGTGTGGTGTCGGCACATACACACCGAGAAGTGTGTGTCGGCACTACACACCGAGAAGTGTGTGTCGGCACATACACACCGAGAAGTGTGTGTCGGCACATACACACCGAGAAGTGTGTGTCGGCACATACACACGAGAAATGGTGTGTCGGCACATACACACCGAGAAGTGTGTCGGCACATACACACCGAGAAGTGTGTGTCGGCACATACACACCGAGAAGTGTGTGTCGGCACATACACACCGAGAAGTGTGTGTCGGCACATACACACCGAGAATGTTTGTCGGCACATACACACGAGAAGTGTGTGTCGGCACATACACACCGAGAAGTGTGTGTCGGCACATACACACCGAGAAGTGTGGGGTCGGCACATACACACCGAGAAGTGTGTGTCGGCACATACACACCGAGAAGTGTGTGTCGGCACATACACACCGAGAAGTGTGTGTCGGCACATAAAAAACACCGAGAAGTGTGTGTCGGCACATACACACCGAGAAGTGTGTGTCGGCACATACACACCGAGAAGTGTGTGTCGGCACATACTCACCGAGAAGTGTGTGTCGGCACATACACACCGAGAAGTGTGTGTCGGCACATACACACCGAGAAGTGTGTGTCCCGGGACATACACACCAGAAGTGTGTGTCGGCACATACACAAACCCAGAAGTGTGTGTCGGCACATACACACCGAGAAGTGTGGGGTCGGCACATACACACCGGAAGTGTGTGTCGGCACATACACACCGAGAAGTGTGTGTCGCACATACACACCGAGAAGTGTGTGGGCGGCACATACACACCGAGAATGTGTGTCGGCACATACACACCGAGAAGTGTTGTCGGCACATACACACCGAGAATGTGTTCGGCACATACACACCGAGAAGTGTGTGTCGGCACATACTCACCGAGAAGTGTGTGTCGGCACTACACACCGAGTAGTGTGTGTCGGCACATACACACCGAGTATGTGTGTCGGCACATACACACCGAGTAAGTGTGTATCGGCACATACACACCGAGAAGTGTGTGTCGGGACATACACACCGAGAATGTGTATCGGCACATACACACCGAGAAGTGTGTGTCGGCACATACACACCGAGAAGTGTGTGTCGGCACATACACACCGAGTAGTGTGTGTCGGCACATACACACCGAGTAGTGTGTGTCGGCACATACACACCGAGTAGTGTGTGTCGGCACATACACACCGAGTAGTGTGTGTCGGCACATAAACACCGAGTAGTGTGTGTCGGCACATACACACCGAGTATATGTGTTGGCACATACACACCGAAGTATGTGTTCGGCACATACACACCGAGAAGTGTGTGTCGGCACATACACACCGATAGTGTGTGTCGGCACATACACACCGAGTAGTGTGTGTCGGCACATACACACCGAGAAGTGTGGGGTCGGCACATACACACCGAGTAGTGTGTGTCGGCACATACACACCGAGAAGTGTGTTCGGCACATACACACCGAGTAGTGTGTGTCGGCACATACACACCGAGTAGTGTGTATCGGCCATACACACCGAGAAGTGTGTGTCGGCACATACACACCGAGTAGTGTGTGTCGGCACATACACACCGAGTAGTGTGGGTCGGCACATACACCCGAGTAGTGTGTATCGGCACATACACAAAACCGGGAGAAGTGTGTGTCGGCACATACACACCGAGAAGTGTGTGTCGGCACATACACACCGAGAAGTGTCGGCACTACTCACCGAGTAGTGTGTATCGGCACATACACACCGAGAAGTGTGTGTCGGCACATACACACGATAGTGTGTGTCGGCACATACACACCGAGTTGTTGTGTCGGCACATACACACCGATTGTGGTGTCGGCACATACACCACCGAGTAGTGTGTGTTTGGCACATACACACCGAGAAGTGTGTGTCGGCACAAACACACCGATTTGTGTGTGTCGGCACATACACACCGAGAAGTGGTATCGGCACATACACACCGAGAAGTGTGTTTTCGGCACATACACACCGAGTAGTGTGTGTCGGCACATACACACCGAGTAGTGTGTGTCGGCACATACACACCGAGTAGTGTGTGTCGGCACATACACACTGAGTAGTGTGTGTCGGCACATACACACCGAGTAGTGTGGTGTCGGCACATACACACCGAGTAGTGTGTATGTGTATATATAAAAAGAGGTGCATCCCAGGTATATGGGCTCCTAGAAGTTCTTTAGTCCTCATAGCGTTAAAGTAATTTTTTGAATAAACATAGAAGGTGGAACAAATATTTAATGACCTACATCCCGTGGATAATGTTAATCTCAAGCTAACATACGTGTGGTGTGCGTGTGTGTTGTGTGTGGTGTGTGTGTGTGTGTGTGTGTGTGTGTGTGTGTGATGGTTTAAACACCTAGCTTTTGGGACACTTACACACCCCTCGCTCTTGCACATTGCACAGTTGTCAACTACACTCACATGCAGCTTTTGTTATGCAAATTACAACTCAGGCGTTTTTAGCCCATGGCAACCCTCGCCTACTCCCCAAAACATGAACTGCTAGCACCAACACATGATTTGTCAGGTCATCAACAAAATCTGGTCTGGGACCGGACCTTGAGGGCGATGAGACCGCAGAATCTACTACAGATAGACTACACGTAAGAACTGTGCTTTATCACTATTCTTACAAGTGCCGGATCAGTTAGCCTATGATGGCATTGTAGATCAGCGAGCGTCTAGAAGCAACAGAAGCCGGACCGATGAAGTAGCTTCCTAACCGATTTGTGTGTGTATATGTCTACTAAAACAAACCTATCATGGAAAAAATAGCCAAGACAATGCTCAGCAACGCCTCAGGAAAGGACAAAGCTCGTCTTCTAGCTGTGAGGGCACAACATTCAGGAAACTTCCTTATAGCTGTTCCTTATTCCTCCTGTGGCACTCGGCTCGACCCACAGGTCATTCAGATTGGTGTAGCTCTTCGCCTAGCCGCCCCATACTCACCGAACATAGGTGCATTTAGGGCAGGGCATCAGTTGATCAATTTGTACTACATGTACTCGTCTGTCATACATCAGATTGAAGTATGACAGACATGAGGAGGTCATAGACATCAGAAGTCTGACCACAGACCGTTGCCCAGTAGAACGGGAACCTCAGGTACTGAGGTTCCCGTTCTACTGGGCAACGGGCAGCACGGCAACAGGCAACACGGGTTCCATCCCCCGGCTAGCTGGGGGATTGAACCTGTGTTGTTTTAGCCCGCCTCGTGGGAAGAGAGGTAAAATTCACACCACTTTAAACCACTGGACCATACAATCCTACAAACAACTTGAACCTAGCGAACTAGGCTTGCTTTATGTTGCGTGGTTACAAAAATAAATTTACTGCTTGTAGAGGTTAATACACCAAATGGAGAGTACAATGAAATTAGCTCTGAGGCAACCACAGCATCATACGTCCTCACAACATGAAGCAAGCTTAGTTCGCTAGGCTCATGGCGTTTGTAGGATTGTAGGCTCCAGTGGTTTAGAGCGTCGTGAAATTTCGCTATCTTCCCACGAGGCGGGCTAAACAACAAGGATTCGATCCTCCGGCTAGGTCCAGTTATTAATTAAATACCACTTGTTCGTGGTTACAATAATATATGCAAATATCGCAAACCAAGCGATACAGGATGCAAAACAACCACGGGGGGAGTAGAATGATAGCTCTAGGCCTTTTGTGTTGCAATCAACACATCAGGAGCTTGCAAAGTTGCAGAAAAAGAGGAGGATGTCCAAGCATATACGATCCCAAAGGACGTCTTCACTGGAGTTAGGGAAAGGGAGAGAGAAGGGAACAGGAAGTGTCCCCAGGCATACCAGTGAACATAGCCAGAAGGATTAATATTATAGCATTAGAAAAATGCCACAAGCATTGATATTGTAATAGTAGCCTAAACGAAAGTAACGTGGCGATACTCAGAAGTTTGGTCATACTCCGCTATGATATAAGTAATTTTACATGCATAATTATATTGTCAGTGATATAGAAGTCACTGGCAATTATGGAGTAACCATCCATGAGAAAGCGGGTCCATTGAAGGGACGAGAAAGAAGGAACATTTAAAAGGGAGACGTCTAAAAGTTATACAAAGAAACGGGGCTCATTAAAAGAAACTCATTTAAATAGGGAGGCATCTGTAATAACAAGGAAGATGGCTATAGTTATTCATCTCACATAATTCTGAGGCAAACTCTGGTTCAACCTTCAGAAACTGCAGGAAAAATAGTCCCCCAATTCCTCGGTGAGGCACTACATTTAAAACAATCTAATACATTCGTATAAGAGTCCAATTTTTGACTGTGTACTATTGCCTCAACTAAAAACGTGTCAAATTTGAACAACCCATCACTGATATTGTATAAAGAATGCTTATCATGCTTAATAATTGCCAATTTTACAATATTCCTTTCGAGCCAAGAGGAACAAGGGAAGATGACTCTTGCTTCCTGCTAATTTGACAGGTTATTACAAGCTCTAATATGGTTGAAAATCATGTTCGATTCCTGTGCTAAACATATTGAATAATGGTGTTGTGAAATTCTCACTTCTAATGGTTTTCCTGTGTGTCCCAAATAGGAGAGACTACAACCGTTGCAACCAATTTATCAGCATGCTTTTAACAGTCTGTGAATTTTTAAATACTGCTTGCATTCGGCAGGATAGATAAATTCTTGTTGTATGGGAGGACCAGCACATTCTTGGTCTGAGGTGTTATCCTAGGTTCTGTTCTATAAAAAAGTTTTCTTAGCTTCCAGCAAGGAAGATTCCACAAACACTTTAGGATACCACAGTTTCATGCCAGTGTCAAATATTTTCCTAATTTCTTCATCTAGGAATTCGGACTGCACACTCTTTATGCTCTCAGAAACATAGTAAGAAATGCACTCCTTTTAACTCTCGTCTCATGGTTGGAATAGAAGTGAATGTATGAGCACACATTGGTGGCCTTCCTGTATACTGCAAACTTAAGCTTCCAGCAACCCGGTGTATCAACACATCTAAGAATGGAAGTTTACAATTCACCTCTTTCTCCACAGTGAATTTAACAGACGGAACTAAAACGTTAAGTCTTAGTAAAAATGTATCAAGGGCCATATCATTTGGCCAAAGACACAAGATGTCATCCACATATCTGAACCATTTAGCTCTACATGGCAGGATATCTTTCAACAGTCTAGCCTCGAGAAATTCCATATACAGATTGCTCAATAAGGGGGACAACGAATTACCCATAGCTACTCCCTGTTTTTTTGAGCATAGTATTTCCCTTCAAACTCAAACTTGCAATCAACTACACACAGCTTAATCAGTTCAGTAATGGTATTTTTATCAAAAGGCAAAAAGAACTATCTAATTCTTTTTCAAAATAAGATAACAAGTCTGGTACAGGGACTCTCTTGAACAACGCAGTGACATCAAAACTTACTAGTGTAAAATAATTAAACATGTTGATGTTTTGCAATTTGTCGATGAGATCAACATTGTTTTTTAAGTGGGCTTCAGAAGTGTTGCCAAGCAAAGGAGTTAATATTTTTACCAACCTAAAAACAAGGGGACCTATCCCCTGAAACGTTCAACATTTGCAAAGACATGGTATATGGAGCTTTGCTCAGACCTGTGGAACCGAATTGTCCTCAAAGATTTATTATATTGCGATTAGCTGGGAATCGAACCCCTGATATTTTAGTATGCCTCGTAAGCAACCCGTCAGAATTCCGAGATGCCTTAGTCTACTCTGCCATCAGTGTTCCAATATTAGGTGCCCAGTACCACCTTATGTGAACACATACGTAGCTGTGGAAAGCTACAGGACTAATTTCATTCTCCCCTTTGGAATACCAGTCTCGCGAGTAGTACACATTAATTAACTAGAAGTTTTGTGCATGATGTCTAAAGTGCTGGTGATTATTAATTAATACTGTATTGTAATTTTGATCAATGGATCGGCATCAAAGACGATATATATATTGAAGTTAGTCTTAGAAGTCCAATAAAGTAAGACACAGAATTAGGGATAATATGATTGAGGTGTGCAAATGAAAACTGGGAATAAATAAAGGGGATATAAATGTACTGAATGTATCAGTCGAGGCAAGACTCTCAGCAATGAATTAAAGTTAGACCAATTTAGATTTAGAAAGGCAGTAGTTTTAGATGAGTGAAACAAACTCCCAGGCAAGATCTTTGGGTAACTTGAAAATATAAGTCGGATAGGTATAAGAATGCGTGTGGTTAGGTGCAAGTCGAACATGCCTGGCATGAGCCAGTAGGCCTACTGCAGTGTTCTTTCATTCTTTTGTTCATATGTTCTTATTTCTTGTACCTCCATTACAGCAGTGAAAGAGAAGGTGCAGTGTACACCTTGGGAATCACAAAAATTTGTACAGTCAACTTGCTTATCACAACATGTTGTCATAGGTTCAAGGACTCTCGACTCATGGGAAAGTTCGCATTCAAACTCCTGAAAGAGGCAGAAAGTCACTAGGGAAACTAAGTATCCCAGAGCAACTTGTATTCTGTTTCAACTTTCAGTGTTGCACCTCAGAGAAATAATGTTTGTTGTATCTTTGGTATATGCTACGACTCTGAGGAACTGGAAGTATTAGAAATGTAATTTCTGACAAACACATATTTGCACATGTACTTGTTTTATTTAAATATTTTTATATATCACGTGTTCCGACTTCGTCATGGTGTTTATAATCACCGAGGTGCCTGAAATGACCTCGGGGAGCTTTTAGTGGAGACTTTTGACATTCATAATTTAATGGGGTTTTCAATGCTGGTAGGATATTTAGTTGTGAGTGTTTATTTTCCTTGCATTAATTGTTTATGCTTTTTTTATGCATGTAAGCACTGAGTGACCTACACGGTCAGAGTGCTCCGTAAATGTCACAACTACCACTATCTTTGTGTCGTTCCGAAATTGACGCATAGCAATGCGTCGATGGATATAATTTGAAGAGTTACCACTGGAGAGGGTGGTTGTGGAATCAGTTATGACCTCAGGTATATATGACCTCTTGTGTGTGTGTGTCAGGTAGTTGATACATGGTCATAAATGACAGAAGTCGTAAGGTTATAATCTCTGAACCCGGTTGGAGGAAACTGCAGAAGTAGTTTCTAAAAAAACTGGATGTTTCAATGGTCACCTACAAAACTTTGACATGAAAAGTCGCAAGTGTAACTAAATGTTTGTAGTGAAGTTCTTGTATTACTGTACTTTAACTTTATATAACTTTGGTAAGGCCTCATTTTGATTCTGCTATTTAGTTCTGCTCTCCATATTACAGAATGAACATTAATGTGCTGGAGACCGTACTGGGAGGGATGAAGTTAATCTCATGTATTTAATTCTTACACTTAAATCTCATGATTTAAGTGTACGAATGGAAAGCGGGGGAAAAAAAAACGGGGGTATAAATAACGTGGTAAAAATACGAAACCGGGACAAGTCTCGCAGCAGTGAATTAATGTTGGACAAGTTTAGATTTACGAAGGATGTAGGAAGGCACTGGTTTGTTAGTGGTGTTGTGGACTAGTGGAACAAACTTCCAGGTAACGTCAGTGAAGCAAGAACTTTGCGTAGTTTTAAAAACAAATTGAACAGATACATAAGTGGACGTGGGTTGGTAGGAACTGTGCCGCAGTGTTCCTCTTTTCTTATTTTTTGTGTCTACTAGCTGGCACGTAACATTGTGACCATTGCTGCTTAAGTGCTAGTTGACACTTGCACTGTTACCACTGATGCATGTGTACCTACTCTGACACTGTCACGACAAACCTTATGCATACTTGGTTGGAAGCATCATGTGTCATACTGGGTATGTGAAGGTTAGGTCCAGATTTCCCACAGTAAATACCTTGCAGTTTGTACTAAGTTGAGTTGCATTTAAACATCTAAAAATGCAAACGTGTCGTTGCGAAGCAGATGACCAATTGTACTTAACATACCCAAATATTATTAAGTGTAATGTTACTGCAACACAGACGACTCCAGAGATGTTGTGAAAGCTGTGTCATCAGAGCTAAGGAGAATGCCATTGTGAGTGACAGTCTTATTTAAATCTTGGTCAGGAAAATTATAAGGTTTATTATGAGAACTTTTAAGAGAAAGGATACCACACCAGTCAGAGATCGTTTACTAATTGCACAGAGAATCAGCATCTTAATACTGTGAACGCCTCACAGCACTCGCAGAGTAGTCTCAGACTGGAGAGATACTCCTTTATCAATGCAAAAAATATTCACTAAAATAACAGTTTACAGAATTGAGAGAGAGACACAGGAGGAAGTGTACAGTAAACCCAGTGGAAGTTAGATGCGTCTTAAGCACAATTATAGAGCAATGTGTCATCATTCGTGGTTCAAGAACTATTGCTAGAGCAAAGGAAAAAAATTTCAAGGAAAATCTGCATTAGTTACTACCGGATGATGTCTGATAATCCAAGTTATGGTTGTGTGGATCTTCGTGTTATAAGCAGCACTAGCCTGTTTGATCATGCGCTCGTGAGACAAAACTGACATTAGGCCGGACTACGAGAGTAGAAAAGCACTCGAAATACAGATGTCACCTGTCAGGAAGTAAGAGAAAATTGTGTCATGTCTTTCATCCGAATAACAATGACTGCCACAACTGTCAGGAGTTTTTGTGATTATGGCGATGTGTATGTCGGATGCATGTTTGGTATGTGAAAGTAGACTTGTTTCATTATGGTTGAGCACCTACACCACGCATCACTTGGTATTACTCTCGTAAATATTTGCTACATCTTTCTCTGCTGATAAACATGTTTCTTCCCAGCAGACTTGCAGGAAGAAATTGACGACCCTCCTTCCTCTCTCTCTCTCTCTCTCCCCCTCTCCCTCTCTCCCCCCTTCCTCTCTCTCCCCCTCCTCCATGTGATAGAAATATTTTTCACGGGTGTATAGTCCTGCTCTTTGCTACAGACTCCTGTTTGACATTTATGATGAAAAGAATATATGGGTGTGCAACAAGGTCTGTGCGTGAGCAGTTACATGTTTTAACAAGACTGATTGTTATGACTGATGACTGACACTAGCAGTTGATCAGCACTACAGAGGCAGCAGCTGCACCTGCTGCCTCTGTAGTGCTAGTGTAGTGTAGTGAACGTTGGGTACGTGTACTGGATTATGTTCAACATTGCAAACGTCTACAGACTCTGTTCTAGTCGTTCTTCAAGTCGTTTGTGTTAAGTGTAGTGGTCAACGGAGCTACTGGAACACCTTCTTCTAACTGAACAGGTGTTCGGTACTGTTTTTTTTACACGGAAAACCATATCGTGACCTGAAATATTTGGAACGACTGCATCAACACTTTTTTTCCATTCACGAGGTTTCTGCTGTACTGTTTGATATGTAAATATAGAAATATAGGTGAACTAGGTAATATATAGATTCTGCATGCTCATAGTCTGCCTTCATACACCTTTAATATTCATTATGATGCACCTACTCTTCATCAGACTTGTCGGTATTTTCCATGTATAGATTGTGAGGTATCTTTCTCTTGTCTGTTCAATTATTATAATCAAAACTAAGCGCTAAACCCCCAGGGTCATAGAGTGCTGCATCTCTGTTCAAGAGGATACCTTCCGGGTGCTTTAAGAGGCACGTAGGTCCCTCCGTCTTCTAATAACATGTTCATTTTTCCACTATAATCCACCTTATCCATAATTACTATCGCATTTGCTTTGTCTGTTTCGTAAGGTGAAGTCTAGGATCTAGGATCTCTGAGCTTCGCTCAGACGTCAAAGATTTATTAAGTTATACCATGAAGTAAAGAAAGATCCAAGACTTCACCTAACGAAACATACGAAGCAAATATGATAATAATTATGGACGAGGTAGATTATAGTGAAAAAGTGAACATGTTATTAGAAGACGGGGGGGACTTACGTGCCTCTTAAAGCAGTTTCAACACTTGAAATGTTTTACCGAGGCAACGCCAGCAGGAAATTATCTCGTACGAGGACTGAACATTATTTTGAAGGTAAAGAGAGAAGTGTTTTGAGGTGCGTCGTCATTACTGTGGCAATTCATTTTGAAAAGTTTTTATAATCCACAATTTTTCATTTTCCTGGCCTGGGTTACACTGCCTTATTCTGTCTAAGTGATGAATGGTTTGGAAAACCGACAAGTTGAAGATTGAGACACTTATGCAGCATATGGAAATCTTTATTCAGGAAACGTTTCGCCACACAGTGGCTTCATCAGTCCAATACAAAGGACTGGACTGATGAAGCCACTGTGTGGCGAAACGTTTCCTGAATAAAGATTTCCATATGCTGCATAAGTGTCTCAATCTTCATTCTGTCTAAGCTTTAGGCCGACTGGCGTATATATTTTATTACGCATAAATATTCTGTTACTAATGTAGGATGGAAGGTATTGGAGAAAATTATGGTAAAATGTAGCTCTCTGTAAAGCATATTACAGGCAACGTTTCGCTCTGTGTTGGGGTTTATCAAGCCATGATTTAAGTTCTACACAAACCGAAACGTTGTCTCACTAAAAATCTTACTCTGCACCCAATATCTTTGCACTTGTACATTGTTACTCGTTGCGCAGTGGAGCATTGTTACTCCCTTGCGCAGTGGAGCATTGTTACTCCCTTGCGCAGTGGAGCATTGTTACTCCCTTGCGCAGTGGAGCATTGTTACTCCCTTGCGCAGTGGAACATTGTTACTCCCATGTGCAGTGGAACATTGTTACTCCCTTGCGCAGTGGAACATTGTTACTCCCATGTGCAGTGGAACATTGTTACTCCCTTGCGCAGTGGAACATTGTTACTCCCATGCGCAGTGGAACATTGTTACTCCCTTGTGCAGTGGAACATTGTTACTCCCATGTGCAGTGGAACATTGTTACTCCCTTGTGCAGTGGAACATTGTTACTCCCATGCGCAGTGGAACATTGTTACTCCCTTGCGCAGTGGAACATTGTTACTCCCTTGCGCAGTGGAACATTGTTACTCCCATGTGCAGTGGAACATTGTTACTCCCTTGCGCAGTGGAACATTGTTACTCCCTTGCGCAGTGGAACATTGTTACTCCCTTGCGCACTGGAACATTGTTACTCCCATGTGCAGTGGAACATTGTTACTCCCTTGCGCAGTGGAACATTGTTACTCCCTTGCGCAGTGGAACATTGTTACTCCCTTGCGCAGTGGAACATTGTTACTCCCTTGCGCAGTGGAACATTGTTACTCCCTTGCGCAGTGGAACATTGTTACTCCCTTGCGCACTGGAACATTGTTACTCCCATGTGCAGTGGAACATTGTTACTCCCTTGTGCAGTGGAACATTGTTACTCCCTTGCGCAGTGGAACATTGTTACTCCCTTGCGCAGTGGAACATTGTTACTCCCTTGGGCAGTGGTAAGTTGAACTGATAGTTCCTTACTGCTAGTAGACCGATTCTAGTCCCACTGTCGTATTCCGCGTAACTTTCATGACTATTATAGTATCATCCGCGGAAGATAGCACGTTGTGTATTGAATTTTTCGTTGACTTTTGGATGAGGATGATGAAAAAGTATTGGTGCGAAGACTGTGCCTCGCAAAACTCAACTTTTCACGGTGATTACATTGGATGTGATGTTGTGTGCTGTCGTTCTTTGTGTTCTGTAGCAGCTAATAGACTCATTAAACTACATAAGACTTTATTGTAACATGTCGCTCGTGGAGAACTTTATCATATTAACCTGATACACCTTTCTCTGAGGGAAAACTTTGTTACGATGATTACACTAAAAAATTTTTGTACCATAAATATAAAAAATTTGAATATCATATATATATATATATATATATATATATAATATATATATATATATATATATATATATATATATATATATATATATATATATACCTTGATGAGTTTCGAGTTTCTCTACTCCCGGAGCCCTGCCATGGGGCTCGTCCAGGCTGTTACTACTGGTGGCCAGCAGCCCTACATATTTATCCATCACAGCCCAGTTGATCAGCAGTGTTTCTGATATCTTCTGGTAAGGTGTTGAATAAGCTGGCGCCACGAATGTTGATACAGTGCTCCCTTATGGTGCCCACCGTACCCATGCTTTTCACTGGGTATATTTTGCACTTCCTCCCATATATCTCTCTCCAGTATGTTGTTAAGGCAGTGTGCAGATTTGTAACCAGGCCCTCGAGTGCTTTCCAGTTACGTATTATCATGTATCTCTCCTCCGCTCCAGTGAGTACATATTTAAGACTTAAATGCATTCCCAGTAATTTAAATACTTTACTGCTCTATGCAGGCCGTAAACGATCTCTGTATTTGTTCCATCTCTGATATTTCTCCTGCTCTAAACGGGGCCGTCAACACTGAGCAATATTCCAAATGAGGGAGCACTAGCGATTTGAAATGTGTCACCACTGGCATTATTTCCCTGGTTTTGAAAGTTCTCATTCCCACCCCGTCATCCTCCTGACTGTCGTGACCTTTGTCTTATTGTATTCTTTGAAAGAAAGGTCAGCTAAGTTAATTATTCCTAAGTGTTTCACGTGTTCCTTGCGTTCTATTTGACAATCCTCTTGAGTTTTGTATACAGTGTTCAGTTTGAGTTCTTTATTCTTTCCATACCTAAGCAGTTGGAAATTATCACCATTGAACGTCATGTTGTTTTCCACTGCCTACTGGAAAACACTGCTCATATCTTCCTGTAATTTTTACTACTACTACTACTACCTACCTTTCCTGTAATGCCTATGGCCCTCATTTAGTGTGCAGTCACCCCTTGATCACAGTCAGATGCCTTTACAAACTTCATGTATATTACATCTGCATTTTGGTTGTCTTCCAACTCCTCGGTAATTCTGTCACAGTGGTTCAGCAGCTGTGACGGGAATGATTGTCCTGCTCTAAAACCATGCTGGTTTGGGTTATGCCGATCGTGCTGCTCCATAAAATTTATACTCTGCCGTCTCATCACTCTTTCAAAGATTTTTTTTATGATGTGGGAAGTTAGGGCTATTGGTCTGTAATTTTTAGCTAGTGCTCTACACCTCCCTTACGTATGGAACAATGTCTGCACTCTTAAAGGTCTCCAGTATTTCACTTAGATCTAGGCTCTTTCTCCAAAGAATACTGAGGGCTCTTGCTAGTGATACTTTGCATTTTTTTTATAAATAGGGCATTCCATTAATCTGGTCCAGGTGCTGAGTGAGTGAGCATGTTAGCCATTTCTTTTTTGAACTCTGTGGGATTATTACTAATGTCGGTTAGTTTGCACGGCCTTCTGCTGGAGTAAAAAAATATTACTGCATTCTCTGCCCTGTTGTCATTTAGTGGATTGCTTAACACCTACTCATTTCCTGTTCATCGTCACTATATGAGTCTCCTTTCATTAATGGTCCAGTTCTACAGGTAGTTCTTAGCTTGAATTTTGCATATGAATAAAAGTATTTTGGGTTTCTTGCAATTTCCTGGATGACCTTTTGTTTCATTTGTGCTTCTTCTGTTTGGTATGACATCCTAAGTTTTTGCTCTAAATCGGTGATCTCTCGGTTAAGACTATCTTTCCTTCGTTGCGATGTTTGATTTTAAGCAATTCGGTAACCTGTTTTCTTCTTTCGTATCATCTCCCACGCTCTGTATATCTGATCTTTTGGGTTTCCTTTGTGGTATGTATTCATCTATTCAGCTTCTCCAGACACTGGTGAGGATTTAGAGGGCTCATGTCTGTTTCCCAGAATATGTCTGATAGTTCTTCGTTTGTATATATACTGTGTCTCTCTCATAAGGACTATGTCATAATGCGGTGAGCCGGAGTGGAGAAAACTCCGAGGTAGGAAGCAGGTGTAGGGACAGCTTAGTATGCAGTTATGTAATATGTGACCAGGTTTAATTAACCTAAAAATTATAATGTCAATGTTCTAAATATAAAATTTTAATCAACATTATATTACTTCGGATCAAACCTGACGACATATTCCTTGGGTACTGTATGATCCATGCGGGTTGAGCGGGTCTCCATAAATATTTTAATAATAATAATAATAACAGTAATAATAATATAACTGCAAACTAGTTTTGATGCATGTGTTGTGCGATATAGACGTTGAAATAGACGAGTTTCAGAACTGCAACATTTGTATGGTTGTACTCTAGGTGAGAATAAAAGTTGGTGATTGCTATTTGCAGTAACTACCAAACTGTCAAATGTCGCACAATAAAAATCACAATCCCCCCTAGATAGCACCAATATCACTGTGACCTTTGCTGTTACGCCTCTTGGTCTCCACTGCCATACTCAGTGTTACAAAAATGAATATTGTGGTGTTCTGGGTCACATTTAGTCCTGTGGTGTTCAGCACATACGTGGTACTGGATGCCGTTCTTAAGCTATAGATTAAATTAGGTCACAAACTATGCACAAGCAGAAAATTTCTGCCCAAGTAGAATTAATTTTTTTCCATCCTTATTTTATCGTTAATGGAGAAAACATCCTTATTTTCTCGTTAATAAAGAAGGGACACATTCTTATTTTCTATAGTGGAGAATGGACACATTCTTATTTTCTCTAGCAGGATGTCCTTCAAAAGGGCCCATGAAAATGAAATTCCTAAAGTTTATTCTACCATCTCACTACCCAGAGAAGTAATTCTACCTTGCCCTAATAAAATATACATGGTGCCTAGATTAAAACCACACATGCTATTGATGTAATGTGCGATATTTTAATTATTTCTGTAAGATATTTATCTGGCAGAGAAAAAGTTTGGCAGCTATTTTGTTGGTGTTGGGCGAGGCTAGGTTAAGTGTGATACATGCAGTGTTGTGTGTGATACATGCAGTGTTGTATGTGATACATGGTGTTGCGTGATGCAGTGTTGTGTGTGGTACATGCAGTGTTGTGTGTGATACATGGTGTTGCGTGATGCAGTGTTGTGTGTGGTACATGCAGTGTTGTGTGTGATACATGGTGTTGCGTGATGCAGTGTTGTGTGTGGTACACGCAGTGTTGTGTGTGATACATGGTGTTGCGTGATGCAGTGTTGTGTGTGGTACATGCAGTGTTGTGTGTGATACATGGTGTTGCGTGATGCAGTGTTGTGTGTGATACATGGTGTTGCGTGATGCAGTGTTGTGTGTGATACATGCAGTGTTGTGTGTGATACATGGTGTTGCGTAATGCAGTGTTGTGTGTGATACATGGTGTTGCGTGATGCAGTGTTGTGTGTGATACATGCAGTGTTGTGTGTGATACATGGTGTTGCGTGATGCAGTGTTGTGTGTCATACATGGTGTTGCGTGATGCAGTGTTGTGTGTGGTATACATGTAATGTATTTAATAGATGAGGTGTAGTGGGCAGTTCCCGTATCCTGCGTACTGCTTCCAACCCCCAACCCCCCCCTCCCCCACCACAACCACCACCACCAGGACAGTGACCTACATAGCAGGATGGGCAAGTGAGGCCCCATACAGCGACACATGTGATCTTGTTGGTATGTCGCTGCTGCTGTATCACGCTGACCTCAATTACTACTTACCTTGACCCCTCCTCCTCCTCCTCCTCCTCCTCCTCCTCCTCCTGCTGCTGCTGCTGCTGCTGCTGCTGCTGCTGCTGCTGCTGCTGCTGCTGCTGCTGCTGCGCTGCTGCTGCTGCTGCTGCTGCTGCCTGCTGCTGCTGCTGCTGCTGCTGCTGCTGCTGCTGCTGCTGCTGCTGCTGCTGCTGCTGCTGCTGCTGCTGCTGCTGCTGCTGCTGCTGCTGCTGCTGCTGCTGCTGCTGTGCTGCTGCTGCTGCTGCTGCTGCTGCTGCTGCTGCTGCTGCTGCTGCTGCTGCTGCTGCTGCTGCTGCTGCTGCTGCTGCTGCTGCTGCTGCTGCTGCTGCTGCTGCTTCTTCTTCTTCTTCTTCTTCTTCTTCTTCTTCTTCTTCCACAATCCCTGTACCATGGAAGATTTCTCGCGACATGCTCCTTACCCTGGTGTAAGAATTCAGTTCATTCTCTCACCACTTGTGATACTCGTTCATATTTCTGTTTCCTGGTTATGCTCACCATCTCATCGCCAGACGTCGTGGCTGTTTTTTTTATTTGTTTATATGCGGTTAGATACAGTTTTTCATGAACTTATATAACTTAGGTTAAAGTAACCAAGCCTCACTTGACGAAGCCGTAGATAAGATTGTGTCTTGCTTAAGCTTACCTAGCTGAAAATAAAGAAGACAGTATTTGTAGAGTTAAGATACAAGGAGAACTTGACTCTGGAAACCTCGTGAATAGTGTCAGCGTTTTAAAAAAGTTATTTTGCAGCACCATCCCTCGCAGTGCTTCACGAAGCACAACTTAAATGCAAGTGGTATTGCCGAACAAGACATTAGAATATAGAGAGAGGAAGAAAAGCAGCACAGCCAGATGAGATGTCATCCTAGTGGGTCACCAGGCAGCGCTCACCTAGTGGGTCACCAGGCAGCGCTCACCTAGTGGGTCACCAGGCAGCGCTCACCTAGTGGGTCACCAGGCAGCGAGCACATAAACTAAGCTATACATGATGGGAGTTGAAAGGAAACCATTTTTTTTGGGTCATCACGGTGAGTGATGGATGGCGCCTTCGTTACGTGAGAATGTCATGTGTGCGAGGAATTTGAAAGCTTTCCAAACAAGTCTTTGCCTATAGATATGCTCGAGAGGCTAAAAAATATGAGTATGATCACTTTCTGTAGGTACAAATAGGAGGCCTGATCTGAGACCAAGGGGCTGCAGGTACGATAATACCCAGAACCATTACATGCACGTGTAATGGTGTGTATGTGTATATATATATATATATATATATATATATATATATATATATATATATATATATATATATATATATATATATATATATATATAATGTCGTGCTGAATATGTAAAACTGGTCAATTAGCAAGAACTCATTTAAAATTAAGTCCTTTCTAAAACTTTCTCTTATACGTTTAAAGATATATATTTTTCATTAATGTTAATGTAAAAATTTTTAATTTTGCGGCAAAAGAATCTTAGAAAACTTACCTAACCTTATTATAACAAAAACAATTTATTTTAGCCTAACCCAACTAAACATATTTTAGATTTGTTTACATTAATTTAATACTAAATAAACACAGTAAAATAAATTTTTTTCGTTAGGTTCAGAGTAATTTTGGCGAAATTATTGCATACACAAATTTTCTCTTGTCCTATATGGCAAGATGAGCGTTGCTATTTAAGCCAAGATCGCAAGTTCTGCCTATTCGGCACGACATATAAAACACTGACCAATTTATTATGTTAGGCAAACCCTTCTAGTACTGGGTAGGGCCTCCCATGGCCCTCAGAGCAGCCTGAATTCTTCGTGGCCTGGATTCAACAAGGTGCTGAAAACTTTCCTTAGAGATCCTAGTCCTTGCTGCCATGACATCATCAGACAGTTG
>NC_069409.1:41809679-41852179 GCF_026875155.1 Cherax quadricarinatus
GTGGATGACTCTAGGCTAATTTCATTCTAGTCCCTGTTCACTTAGTGGCCACTTTATTAGGTACACCCTTCTAGCACTGCATAAGGTCCACCTTTGCCCTAGATCTATCTAAATTCTTCGTAGCATGGTTTCAACAAGGTGCTGGAAACCTTCCCTAGAGACCATGGTTCATGTTGACATATAACGTCAGTTACTGCAGATTTGTCGGCTGCGAACCCGGAACGTTTACGACAAATTCTGAGATGTGCTTTATGACATGGGGCGTTATCCTGCTGGAAGTAGCCACTGGAAGGTTGTGGTATTTAAACGATGCTCACTTGGTATTATGGGACCTATTGTATCCCAGGAAAACATTCCTGACACCGTTCCACCACTACTATCCTGAACCGTTGAAGCATTGCAGGATGGATCCATGGGTTCATTTTTACACCAAATTTTGACCAGGCGACGTTTTTCCAAACTTCAGTTGTCCAGTTTGGTGAGCCTGTGTCCAGTGTAGCCTCAGTTTCCTGTCTTTAGCTGACAGGAGTGGAATCCAGTGTGGGCTTCTGTATCAGTGTTCAGTCCACATCAAGGTCCAACGTATAGTGCATTCAGAGATGCCCCTCTGCATACCTCTGTTGTAACAAGTGTGTTATTTGTGTTACTGATCGCCTTCCTGTCAGCTTGACCCAGTCTAACCATTTTCCTCTGACCTCCTTCATTATCAAGGCGTTTTCGCCCACAGAACTACCTCTCACTGGAGGATGTTTCGCGTCTTTGATACCAATCTCTGTAAACTCTTGAGACTTATGCGGGAAAATCCCTAGAAATTAATAGTTTCAGATACTCAAACCACCTCGTCTGGCACCTACAATCATTGCACAGAGAAAGTCACTTAGATCACATTTCTTCCCCATTCTGATGTTTGGTCTGAATAACACCTGAACCTCGTGATCATGTCAGCATGCTTTTAGACATTAAGGTGGTGCCAGTCTAGACTGAGTGAGGTGATTGGCTGATTAGATATTTGTATTAACGAGCAGGAGTGCAGGTGTACCTAATAAAGTGCCCACTATGTGTGTGTATTCGAAACGTAAATGACAGACACTTGAAACAGCGTGGGCCTTTATATAACAACGTTTCGCTCAAGGAAAGTTCTGTCATGTTAACTGATGCAGCTTTCCTTGAGTGAATTGTTACAATAAAGGTTTATGCTGTTTTATGTAGCCTTATCATCTGTGCTGGAGATAATTGGAAACCGTGACGCTGAATCTACAAGTGGAGATGGTTCCCTACTGAAGTGGAAAGTGCGGTGTGTTTGGTGCCAGTGACAAGCTGAAATGCAAAAAAAAAAAAAAAAAATACAGTAAGGTCGGCAGGTCATCAACCTGGGGGAGTCCAGGGCTCGTTTACTCAGTTCGTGTCAGTAAGTATGAGCAACATTGGACAGGACGTTCATTGTTTTCAGGAGAGTGACGTTGCTTTCTTTAGAGAATGCCGGTTCAGCCAGGCTGCCTTGACAAGCGGTGTGCCACCACCAGCAGCCTAGCTGATGAATGATGACGTAAACATGGGTGTTTAGTTAAGAGACTGCTGAGCTAAATGATGGCGAAGACGGAAACTTGTGTCTACCTGTCGATGAGTTAGGGGATTATCGTACCCAGTCTGCACACTACCTTAGCTTACTGGATTGACCGATGCTGAAGGAAATGTTGAAGACTCTTCAACCTCCTATTAACAGATACAAGAAATATTACTGGTGCATGTTGGTAGGAGTTTCCAAGAGGAAACCGGCCCACAGTCTGCGTTGATTAGACAGTCAATAAAGTCTGGTCTCATGCCGGGCTTACGTAGCAGAGGAACTGTCGAAACCGGTCACACTTTCTGGATTAACCGATGCTGTAGGGAAGCAGCCTTCAAACTACAACAAGGCTGAAGAACCTGGTTTTGAAGGTTTTCATTATCCAGTTTATCACAACTGTGCAAGATCATCTGACATGGTAACCCCCAGGTCTCTTAAATATATCATCCGCTTTTTAAAGTAATATTTGTGTTGTACTCTCTTAGGTTTTCATTTCTTCATTTTTCTCACACTGAAGTACTTTAATTTGGCATTGTTCAGATGGTGTTGTTCTCTGTGGCCACATCAACACTTGCTTCACCTCACCGTCGATGACATTTGCTGTAGTTGTGTTGTTGTCTGCGGAGGATGTTAAGGCTTTATGATTTGTATCTTTGTATTTATCATATTTAAGAATAAGACAGAATCCAGTTGACTGCTGTGCCGTCCTTCAGGAACAGAGTTTTTCTCTATGGAGGAGGTACTTCGTTATTCTTAAGTGGAAAGAGTTGAACGAGCAAGTGGCAGAGGCAACGTCACTACAAAGTTTCAAGAGCAAGTATGAAAAAAATCATGAAACCAACCATTAGTAATATGTACCGACTGAAGTAGCTTAAGAGACCGAGTCAGGAGCTGAAATTCGACTCTCCCCATACGCCCCCCCCTCCTACCACAACCACATCAGTGACTCTCTCTCTCTCTTCCCCATCTCCTCTCCCCCATCTCTCTCTCTCTCCCACACACACAAAGACAGACAGACAGCACCAATCCAGCTGTTATACAGAAATGTCAGAAAAATCAATGCGCTCGATGCATCCAGTGGTTTTAAATGTAAATACCACACGTCACGTGTGTCCGAGTGTGCCCTAAGTGTACACGCAGCCAGCCGCACATGTGTACACACAGACAGATGTACATGTGCGTGTGCGTGCGAGGGAGTGCAGCAGTAGCAGCTAACACGACCTAGTGTGGACAGGAAGCCTCATAATGGACGCTTCAGACTGTCACTAACCCCCCACTGACACTGAACCAACCCACCCACCCATCTTTTAACCCGCCCATCAACCAGTTCTCAACTCCCACCCACCCTTCCTCCCCTCCCATTGAGATGAACATACCCATACCACCTGTCTACCAGCCTACCCACTCATTATCATCTGTCTACCAGCCTACCTACACATTACCACTAGTCTACCAGCCTACCCACCCATTACCACCTGTCTACCAGCCTACCCGCCCACTACCACGTGTCTACCGGCCTACCCGCCCATTGCCACCTGCCTACCTGCTTACCCACCCGCTGCCACCTGCCTACCCGCCCACTACCACCTGCCTACCCGCCCACTACCACCTGTCTATCCGCCCACTACCACCTGTCTATCTGCCCACTACCACCTGCTTACCAGCCTACCAGCCCACTACCACCAGCATACCAGCCTACCAACCCACTACCACCAGCCTACCCACCCACTACCACCTGCCTTCCACCAACCCGCCCGCTAACACCAACATACAAGTCTACACACCCATTACTCCCTGGGTGATCTGAGAGAGGTAGCCCCCGCAGGCTCCTGGTACTCAAGCCCCTAAATAATCTGGACCAATGTGTTCCAGTACGGGAGCTGAACACTTCTTCAGGCTGAGGAATTGACCACCAAATCGCTTGTTCTCTCTAGGCTGGATTATTGCTGTACACTAACGGCCCCTTTCAAAGCAGGCGAAATTGCGACCTAGAGAATGTACAGAGAACTCTCACGTCACGTATAAGTACGATAAAGCACTTAAATTACTGGGAACGGTTGAAGTTCCTTGATTTGTATTTCCTGGAACGCAGGCGATTAGGTATATAATAATATACACTTGGAAAATCCTAGAGACTAGTCAGAAATTTGCACACGAAAATCACTCCCTACGAAAGCAAAAGACTCGGCAGGAGATGCAACATCCCCCCAACGAAAAGCAGGGGACGCTAAGAGACAACTCAGTAAGTGTCAGGAGCCCAAGACTGTTCAGCTGCCTCCCAGCATACATAAGGGGGATTACAAATAGACCCCTGGCTGTCTTCAAGACGGCGCTGGACAGGCATCTAAAGTCAGTAAATGATCAGCCGGGCTGTGTTTCGTACGTCAGTTTGCGTGCGACCAGTAGTAACAGCCTCGTTGATTAGGCTCATCCACCACGAGGCCTGGTCACAGACCAGGCCGGGGACGTTGATCCCCTAAACCCTGTCCAGATACACCTCAGAAACATTTTTTCTAAGGTTGATGGACTAATTACATCACCATTACTTCGCTACCACGCCTGCTGCCTCGGTATTTGACTGAAGAAAGTTACTTTGTAGGTGAAAAATGTGAGTCAACACTAGAGATACCCAGCTGTTGCACGTCTTACTCTTCAACTTGTCCAGATTATATTCCACTCTTAACAAACACACAAGATATATTGTTAATGTGACATGAATTATTGTATCTTCTGTTAATAGTGTGTGAGTGTGTTACTGTAGTGGTTGATGTGTTACTGTAGTGGTTGATGTGAGTGTTACTGTAGTGGTTGATGTGTTACTGTAGTGGTTGATGTGTTACTGTAGTGGTTGATGTGTTACTGTAGTGGTTGATGTGTTACTGTAGTGGTTGATGTGAGTGTTACTGTAGTGGTTGATGTGTTACTGTAGTGGTTGATGTGAGTGTTACTGTAGTGGTTGATGTGTTACTGTAGTGGTTGATGTGTTACTGTAGTGGTTGATGTGTTACTGTAGTGGTTGATGTGTTACTGTAGTGGGTTGATGTGTTACTGTAGTGGTTGATGTGAGTGTTACTGTAGTGGTTGATGTGAGTGTTACTGTAGTGGTTGACGTGAGTGTTACTGTAGTGGTTGACGTGAGTGTTACTGTAGTGGTTGACGTGAGTGTTACTGTAGTGGTTGATGTGAGTGTTACTGTAGTGGTTGATGTGAGTGTTACTGTAGTGGTTGATGTGAGTGTTACTGTAGTGGTTGATGTGAGTTGTTACTGTAGTGGTTGATGTGAGTGTTGCTGTAGTGGTTGATGTAAGTGTTGCTGTAGTGGATGATGTAAGTGTTGCTGTACTGGTTGATGTAAGTGTTGCTGTAGTGGTTGATGTAAGTGTTGCTGTAGTGTTGATGTAAGGTTGCTGTAGTGGTTGATGTAAGTGTTTTCTGTAGTGGGTTTACGTGAGTGTTAATGTAGTGGTTGATATAAGTGTTGCTTGTAGTGGTTTGATGTGAGTGTTACTGTAGTGGTTGATGTAAGTATTGCCGTAGTAGTGATGTAAGTGTTGCTGTAGTGGTTGATGTAAGTGGTGCTGTAGTGGTTGATGTAAGTGTTTTCTGTAGTGGTTGATGTAAGTGTTTGCTGTAGTGGTTGATGTAAGTGTTGCTGTAGTGGTTGATGTAAGTGTTGCTGTAGTGGTTGATGTAAGTGTTGCTGTAGTGGTTGACGTGAGTGTTGCTGTAGTGGTTGATGTGAGTTACTGTAGTGGTTGACGTGAGTGTTACTGTAGTGGTGATGTAAGTGTTGCTGTAGTGGTTGATGTGAGTGTTGCTGTAGTGGTTGACGTGAGTGTTGCTGTAGTGGTTGATGTAAGTGTTGCTGTAGTGGTTGATGTAAGTGTTGCTGTAGTGGCTGATGTAAGTGTTGCTGTAGTGGTTGATGTAAGTGTTGCTGTAGAGGTTGATGTAAGTGTTGCTGTAGTGGTTGATGTAAATGTTGCTCTAGAGGTTGATGTAAAAGTGTTGCTGTAGTGGCTGATGTAAGTGTTGCTGTAGTGGTTGATGTAAGTGTTGCTCTAGTGGTTGATGTAAGTGTTGCTGCAGTGGTTGATGTAAGTGTTGCTGTAGTGGTTGATGTAAGTGTTGCTATAGTGGTTGATGTAAGTGTTGATGTAGTGTTGATGTGAGTGTTGCTGTAGTGGTTGATGTAAGTGTTGCTGTAGTGGTTGATGTAAGTGTTCCTGTAGTGGTTGATGTAAGTGTTGCTGTAGTGTTGACGTGAGTGTTGCTGTAGTGGTTGACGTGAGTGTTACTGTAGTGGTTGATGTGAGTGTTGCTGTAGTGGTTGATGTAAGTGTTGCTGTAGTGGTTGATGTGTTTCTGTAATGGTTGAAGTGAGTGTTGCTGTAATGGTTGAAGTGAATGTTAATGTAGTGGTTGACGTGAGTGTTGATGTAGTGGTTGACGTGAGTGTTGATGTAGTGGTTGATGTAAGTGTTGCTGTAGTGGTGGACGTGAGTGTTTACTGTAGTGGTTGATGTAAGTGTTGCTGTAGTGGTTGACGTGTTACTGTAGTTTGGTTGACGTGAGTGTTACTGTAGTGGTTGATGTAAGTGTTGCTGTAGAGGTTGATGTAAGTGTTGTTGAAGTGATTGATGTAAGTGTTGCTGTAGAGGTTGATGTAAGTGTTGCTGTAGTGGTTGACGTGAGTGTTGCTGTAGTGGTTGACGTGAGTGTTACTGTAGTGGTTGATGTAAGTGTTGCTGTAGAGGTTGATGTAAGTTGCTTTAGTGGTTGATTAAGTGTTGCTGTAGAGGTTGATGTAAGTGTTGCTGTAGAGGTTGATTTTAAGTGTTGTTGAAGTGATTTATGTAATGTTGCTGTAGAGGTTGATGTAAGTGTTGCTGTAGTGGTTGACGTGAGTGTTGCTGTAGTGGTTGACGTGAGTGTTCCTGTAGTGGTTGACGTGAGTGTTACTGTAGTGGTTGATGTAAGTGTTGCTGTAGAGGTTGATGTAAGTGTTGCTGAAGTGATTGATGTAAGTGTTGCTGTAGAGGTTGATGTAAGTGTTGCTGTATTGGTTGACGTGAGTGTTGCTGTAGTGGTTGACGTGAGTGTTACTGTAGTGGTTGATGTAAGTGTTGCTGTAGAGGTTGATGTAAGATGCTGTAGTGGTTGATGTAAGTGTTGCTGTAGAGTTTCATGTAAGTGTTGCTGTAGTGGTTGATGTAAGTGTTGCTGTAGTGGTTGATGTAAGCGTTGCTGTAGTGGCTGATGTAAGTGTTGCTGTAGTGGTTGATGTAAGTGTTGCTGTAGTGGCTGATGTAAGTGTTGCTGTAGTGGCTGATGTAAGTGTTGCTGTAGTGGTTGATGTAAGCGTTGCTGTAGTGGCTGATGTAAGTGTTGCTGTAGTGGTTGATGTAAGTGTTGCTGTAGTGGTTGATGTAAGTGTTCCTGTAGTGGTTGACGTGAGTGTTGCTGTAGTGGTTGATGTAAGTGTTGCTGTAGTGTTTGACGTGAGTGTTGCTGTATTGCGTGATGTAATTGTTGCTGAAGTGGCTGATGTAAGTGTTGCTGTAGTGGTTGATGTAAGTGTTGCTGAAGTGGTTGATGTAAGTGTTGCTGTAGTGGTTAATTTTGCTGCTATAATTGTGTTGCTCTAGTGGCTGATGTAAGTGTTGCTGTAGTGGTTGATGTAAGTGTTGCTGTAGTGGTTGATGCAAGGGTTGCTGCAGTGCTTGATGTAAGTATTGCTATAGTGGTTGATGTGAGTGTTGCTGTTGTGGTTGATGTAACTGCTGCTGTAGTGGTTGATGTGAGTGTTGCTGTAGTGGTTGATGTGAGTGTATACTGTAGTGTAGATAAAAAGTGTTTGCTGTAGTGGTTGATGTGAGTGCTGTAGTGGTTGATGTGATGTTGCTGTAATGGTTGAATGTAAGTGTTGCTGTAGTGGTAGATGTGTTTTTCTGTAATGGTTGATGTAATTGTTGCTGTAGTGGTTGATGCGAGTGTTGCTGTAGTGGTTGATGTAAGTGTTGCTGTAGTGGTTGATGTAAGTGTTGCTGTAGTGTTAATTTTGCTGCTATAATTGTGTTGCTCTAGTGGCTGATGTAAGTGTTGCTGTATGGTTGATGTAAGTGTTGCTTAGTGGTTATGCAAGGGTTTGCTGCAGTGCTTTGATGTAAGTATTGCTATAGTGGTTGATGTGATTTTGCTGTTTGGTTGTGTAACTGCTGCTGTAGTGGTTGATGAGTGTTGCTGAGTGGTTGATGTGAGTGTTACTGTAGTGGTAGATATAAGTGTTGCTGTAGTGGTTGATGTGAGTGCTGTAGTGGTTGAGTGAGTGTTGCTGTAATGGTTGATGTAAGTGTTGCTGTAGTGGTAGATGTAAGTGTTGCTTCTGTGGTTTTATATGATGTGCTGTAGTGGTTGATGTGTTTCTGTAATGGTTGATGTAATTGTTGCTGTATGGTTGATGAGTGTTGCTGTAGGGTTGATGTAAGTGTTGCTGTATAGGTTGATGTAATTGCTGTTATAGTGGTTGATGTGTTGCTGTAGAGTGAATAACTGTTGCTGTAGTGCTGATGTAAGTGTTGCTGTAGTGGTTGATGTGAATCTTGCTGTAGTGGTTGATGTAAATGTTGCTGTAGTGGTTGATGGTTTCTGTTATGGTTGATGTAATAGTTGCTGTAGTGGTTGATGTAAATGTTGCTGTAGTGGTTGGTGTGAGTATTGCTGTAGTGGTTGATGTGTTCTGTTATGGTTTATGTAATAGTTGTTGTAGTGGTTGATGTGAGTGTTGCTGTAATGGTTGATATAAGTGTTGCTGGAGTGTCTGATGTAAGTGTTGCTGTAGTGGTTGATGTAAGTACTGCTGTAGTGGTTGATGTGAATGTTTGCTGTAGTGGTTGATGTGAGCGTTGATGTAGTGATTGATGTAAGTGTTGTTGTAGTGTAGATGTAAGTGTTTTCTGTAGTGGTTGATGTAAGTGTTTATGTGGTTGATGTAAGTGTTTGCTGTAGTGGTTGATGTGAGTGTTGCTGTAGTGGTTTGATGTGAGTGTTGATGTGGTTGATGTAAGTGTTGCTGTAGTGGTTGATGTGAGTGTTGATGTGGTTGATGTAAGTGTTGCTGTAGTGGTTGATGTGAGTGTTGATGTAGTGGTTGATGTGAGCGTTGCTGTAGTGGTTGATGTGAGCGTTGATGTAGTGATTGATGTAAGTGTTGTTGTAGTTGGTAGATGTAAGTGTTGCTGTAGTGGTTGATGTGAGTGTTGTTGTAGTTGTAGATGTAAGTGTTGCTGTTGTGGTAGATGTAAGTGTTGCTGCAGTGGTTGATGTAAGTGTTGCTGCAGTGGTTGATGTAAGTGTTTACTGTAGTGGTTACGTAAGTGTTGCGTGTAGTGGTTGATGTGAGTGTTGATGTAGTGGTTGATGTAAGTGTTGCTGTAGTGGTGGATGTAAGTGTTGCTGTAGTGGTAGATGTAAGTGCTGCTGTAGTGGTTGATGTAAGTGTTGCTGTAGTGATTGATGTAAGTGTTGCTGTAGTGGTTGATGTAAGTGTTGCTGTAGTGGTTGATGTGTTTCTGTTATGGTTGATGTGAGTGTTGCTGTATTGGTTGATGTAAGTGTTGCTGTAGTGGTTAATGTGAGTGTTGGTGTAGTGGTTGATGTGAGTGTTGCTGTAGTGGTTGATGTAAGTGTTGCTGTAGTGGTTGATGTAAGTGTTGCTGTAGTGGTTGATGTAAGTGCTGCTGTAGTTGGTTGATGTAAGTGTTGCTGTATGGTAGATGTAAGTGTTGCTGTAGTGATTGACGTGAGTGTTGATGTAGTGGTTGATGTAAGTGTTGCTGTAGTGGTTGATGTAAGTGTTGCTGTAGTGGTTGATGTAAGCGTTGCTGTAGTGGTTGTGTTTCTGTAATGGTTGATGTAATTGTTGCTCTAGTCGTTGATGTGAATGTTGCTGTAATGGTTGATGTAATTGTTGCTCTAGTCGTTGATGTGAGTGTTGCTGTAGTGGTTGATGTAAGTGTTGTTGTAGTGGTTAATGTAAGACAGTATTGCTGTAGTTGTTAATGTAGAACATTGTGTTGCTGTAGTCGAAACATATGACTGTAAGACCCTCCGTCACTCTGTAGTATACGCTGTAAGACTCTCCGTAACTGTGTATGCGACTGTAAGACTCTCCGTCACTTTAGTGTACGACTGTAAGACTCTCCGTCACTTTAGTGTACGACTGTAAGACCCTCCGTCACTGTAGTATACGACTGTAAGACCCTTCGCCACTGTAGTATACGACTGTAAAACCCTCCGTCACTGTAGTATACGACTGTAAGACCCTTTGTCACTGTAGTAATACAACTGTAAGACCCCCCGTCACTCTGAAATATTTACGTCTCTGCTTTCTGTCTCCTGGAAATATATAGCAGCTATCTGTGTCGATTTTAAACATATGGCTTCTGTAGACCTTGTGTGAGGGAAATAAATCTATGGCAGCTCTGCCCGCCTCTGTGAAATATACGGCATAGCTCGCAATCACTGTGATATACGCAGCTGCGCGGGGGAGCGGCAGTTCGACCCCCAACAACAAAAAAATAGTGGTTAGGAAATTGATGTGATTGCAACAGTATTGGCAATGTTAATTACATCACGTGTATTAATGGGATTTGGCGGGGAGTGAGTAGAACCTGGCTTTGTGGGGGGAGTGGGAGTTAGTGGAAGCCAGGTTGGGAGGAATTCCATGATCTAATCCCGAATTAGTCACTACTGAAATAATAACAACAATAATAAATTTTATTATTACCACTACGAGCTATAAATTTTGTACTGTTGGATGTAAACGAGTCTGATCGAACTAATTTTGTTATCTTCTCTAAGAGTTACTGTTATCCGTCGCGAGAGGTCGCCTGTGACACACTTCACCAAGAACAAAATAAGAGAAAAAGTATTTTGCTCTGAATGTGTTGGTCATGTGAGTGTTGTTGTGGACGTGGTTCCTTGGTTCTCTCTTCTGCTGGTTACGTTGACTTCTTCACATCTGTCCCCGTAGTCCATTCTCTTTCCCACAGTTGCAAACCTTTGGATCTTCTCTGATTTCTTTATATGTTTGCTCTGGTGCTGGTTGTATATTTGTGCCACATAATCCAACCTGGATCTGATTTATTTTATGTATAATGTCCTAAATGAAACTTTGTTCAGGTTCTTGTAGGAAACTGTTGGGTTAAAGTTTTCCATATGCCGCAGACGTTATATGTTCACTTCAAGATCTTTCTCCTTTTATCTCCCAAATTGCTTTGTGTGCTCGCTCTTCTCATTCGCCCATTTTCATTAGCCATCTTCTTGGCCAGGTTTGCAACCTGTTCAAATTATTTTGGAGCCCCTTGTTGGTCTCTCCAGTGATCTTCATTAATTTTATATTGTCTGCAAGTATTGACACGTAAGATTCGTGTACTTCTGAAGGTCATTTACGAATATCAGGAAGAGCAGACATTTAAGCACTGATTCTTGGGGAGGCTCCACTAGTCAGTCGTGCCTATTTTAGCACCTTTTTTACGATTAATTTGTCTTTTATTCCCTAAGCATACCATGTCTACACTTCGAGTTTATACTGAAACCTCTTTTCTGTTCTTTTGTCAAATGTGTTTAAAGTATATTTATGTTTGTATGCGTATGTTTGGATACTTACGTGCATGGGTATGGATGTTTGTGTTTGTATCTACGTGTGTGTGTGTAATTGAAGGTTGGGTTTGGTCGAACTGATTTGTGTTCCGTGGAACGCATCCTTGGCATTGGTGACTGATGAGTTTTGGTTGATTAAAGGCTGTCTAGAGCAACTACTGTGAAGAACCCATGTCACAGTATGGGTAACGGGGGGGTAACACAACACCTTCCTTCTTGGTGACCTGACAAACGGCAGTTACCAGCTGATTTCCAATCTTAAACTCAAGTCGAAGAGCTGCCTGAGTAACTCCTGGATTGTGTGGTGTGTGTGTGTGTGTGTGTGTGTGTGTGTGTGTTCTCACCTAGTTGTGGTTGCGGGGGTAGATTCACAGCTCCTGGCCCCCGCCTCTTCAACTGGTGTGTGTGTGTGTGTGTACTCACCTAGTTGTACTCACCTAGTTGAGGTTGCAGGGGTCGAGTCCAAGCTCCTGGCCCCGCCTCTTCACTGATCGCTACTAGGTCACTCTCCCTGAACCTTGAGCTTTATCATACCTCTGCTTAAAGCTATGTATGGATCCTGCCTCCACTACATCGCTTCCCAAACTATTCCACTTCCTGACTACTCTGTGGCTGAAGAAATACTTCCTAACATCCCTGTGATTCATCTGTGTCTTCAACTTCCAACTGTGTCCCCTTGTTGCTGTGTCCCATCTCTGGAACATCCTGTCTTTGTTCACCTTGTCAATTCCTTTCAGTATTTTGTATGTCGTTATCATGTCCCCCCTATCTCTCCTGTCCTCCAGTGTCGTCAGGTTGATTTCCCTTAACCTCTCCTCGTAGGACATACCTCTTAGCTCTGGGACTAGTCTTGTTGCAAACCTTTGCACTTTCTCTAGTTTCTTTACGTGCTTGGCTAGGTGTGGGTTCCAAACTGGTGCTGCATACTCCAATATGGGCCTAACGTACACGGTGTACAGGGTCCTGAACGATTCCTTATTAAGATGTCGGAATGCTGTTCTGAGGTTTGCTAGGCGCCCATATGCTGCAGCAGTTATTTGGTTGATGTGCGCTTCAGGAGATGTGCCTGGTGTTATACTCGCCCCAAGATCTTTTTCCTTGAGTGAGGTTTGTAGTCTCTGGCCCCCTAGACTGTACTCCGTCTGCGGTCTTCTTTGCCCTTCCCCAATCTTCATGACTTTGCACTTGGTGGGGTTGAACTCCAGTAGCCAATTGCTGGACCAGGTCTACAGCCTGTCCAGATCCCTTTGTAGTTCTTCCTGATCTTCGATCGAATGAATTCTTCTCATCAACTTCACGTCATCTGCAAACAGGGACACTTCGGATTCTATTCCTTCCGTCATGTCGTTCACAAATACCAGAAACAGCACTGGTCCTAGGACTGACCCCTGTGGGACCCCGCTGGTCACAGGTGCCCACTCTGACACCTCGCCACGTACCATGACTCGCTGCTGTCTTCCTGACAAGTATTTTCTGATCCATTGTAGTGCCTTCCCTGTTATCCCTGCTTGGTCCTCCAGTTTTTGCACTAATCTCTTGTGTGGAACTGTGTCAAACGCCTTCTTGCAGTCCAAGAAAATGCAATCCACCCACCCCTCTCTCTCTTGTCTTAATGCTGTCACCATGTCATAGAACTCCAGTAGGTTTGTGACACAAGATTTCCCGTCCCTGAAACCATGTTGGCTGCTGTTGATGAGATCATTCCTTTCTAGGTGTTCCACCACTCTTCTCCTGATAATCTTCTCCATGACTTTGCATACTATACATGTTAGTGACACTGGTCTGTAGTTTAGTGCTTCATGTCTGTCTCCTTTTTTAAAGACTGGGACTACATTTGCTGTCTTCCATGCCTCAGGCAATCTCCCTGTTTCGATAGATGTATTGAATATTGTTGTTAGGGGTACACATAGCGCCTCTGCTCCCTCTCTCAGGACTCATGGAGAGATGTTATCCGGCCCCATTGCCTTTGAGATATCTATCTCACTCAGAAGCCTCCTCACTTCTTCCTTGGTTGTGTGTACTGTGTCCAGCACTTGGTGGTGTGCCCCACCTCTCTGTCTTTCTGGAGCCCCTTCTGTCTCCTCTGTGAACACTTCTTTAAATCTCTTGTTGAGTTCCTTACTTCATGGTCATTTCTTGTTGTCTCTCCTCCTTCCTTCCTTAGCCTGATTACCTGGTCCTTGACTGTTGTTTTCCTCCTGATGTGGCTGTATAACAGTTTTGGGTCAGATTTGGCTTTTGCTGCTATGTCGTTTTCATATTGTCGTTGGGCCTCCCTTCTTATCTGTGCATATTCATTTCTGGCTCTACGACTGCTCTCCTTATTCTCCTGGGTCCCTTGTGTGTGTGTGTGTGTGTGTGTGTGTGTGTGTGTGTGTGTGTGTGTGTGTGTGTGTGTGTGTGTGTGTGTGTGTATGTGTACTCACCTAGTTGAGGTTGCAAGGGTCGAGTCCAAGCTCCTGGCCCTGCCTCTTCACTGGTCGCTACTAGGTCACTCTCCCTGAACCGTGAGCGTTATCATACCTCTGCCTGTGTGTGTATGTGTGTGTGTGTACTCGCCTATATGTGGTTTCAGGGGTCGATTCACAGCTGCTGCCGCTCCTCGCTAATCGCTACCAGGTCACTCCTCGCTCCGAGAGCTTTATCATACATCTTTTTAAAGCTGTCTATGGATCTGGTCTCCACTACTTCACTCTACAGATTATTCTACCTCCTGACAACTCTAAGATAAAGAAATACTTCCAGACATCCCTGTGACTCATCTGAATTTTCATTTTTCAGCTGTGTCCCCTTGTTCCTGTGTCCCATCTCTGAAACATTCTAGCCCTGTCAGTACTTTATACGTCGTGTGTGTGTGGGTTAGTCACTCTTCCCGCTCCATGAGCTTTATCGTACCTCTTCTTAAAGATATGTATGGATCCTGCCTCCACTACATCACTTCCAAGACTATTAAACTTCCTGACAACTCTGTGACTGAAGAAATACTTCCTAACATCCCTGTGGTTCATCTGAATGTTCAGCTTCCAACTGTGACCCCCTGTTGCTGTGTCCCATCTCTGGGACATTCTGTCTCTGTCCACTTTGTCGATTCCTCTCAGTATTTAATATGTCGTTATATATCCCCCTATCTCTCCTGTCTTCCAGTGTCATCAGGTCGATTTCCCTTAACCTGTCCTCGTAACACATACCCCTTAGCTCCGGGACTAGTCTTGTTGCAGACCTTTGCACTTTCTCTAGTTTCCTTACATGCTTGGCTAGGTGAAGGGTTCCAAACTTGCGCTGCATACTTCAATATAGGTCTAACGTACACAGTGTACAGGGTCCTGAATGACTCCTTATTAAGATGTCGGAATGCTGTTCTTAGGTTTGCTAGGCGCCCATATGCTGCAGCAGTTATTTAGTTGATGTGCGCCTCAGGAGATGTGTCTGGTATTATTCTCACCCCAAGATCCTTTTTCTTGAGTGAGGTTTGTAGGCTCTGGCCCCCTAGACTGTACTCCGTCTGTGGTCTTCTTTGCCCTTTCCCAATCTTCATGACTTTGCACTTGCTGGGGCTGAACTCCAGGAGCCAGTTGCTGGACCAGATCCGTTTGTAGTTCTGCCTGGTCCTCGTCCAATTGAATTCTCATCAATTTCACATCTGCAAACAGGGACACTTCGGAGTCTATTCCTTCCGTCATGTTCACAAATACCAGAAACAGCACCGGTCCTAGGACTGATCCCTGTGGCACCCCGCTCGTTACAGGCGCCCACTCTGACACTTGGCCACATACCATGACTCGCTGTTGTCTTCCTGACAGATATTCCCTGATCCGTTGCATTTCCTTCCCTGTTATCCCTACCTGGTCCTTCAGCTTTTGCACTAATCTCGTGTGTGGAACTGTGTCAAACGCCTTCTTGCAGTCCAAGAAAATGCAGTCTACCCACCTCTCTCTCTCTCTTGTCACTGCTGTAGGTTTGTGACGCAGGATTTCCTGTTCCTGAAACCGTGTTGGCTGTCGTTGATAAGCTCATTCCTTTCTAGGTGCTCCACCACTCTTCTGATAATCTTCTCTGATAATCTTCTGCCAGTGACACTGGTCTGTAGTTTAATGCTTCGTGTCTGTCACCTCTCCGCCTTTCTGGAGCCCCTTCTGTCTCCTCTGTGAACACTTCTTTGAATCTCATGTTGAGCTCCTCACATATTGTGTGTGTGTGTGTGTGTGTGTGGAGACGTTCAAACCAGTGTATGTTGGAAACGATGGTTGATGGTCCACTGAGTGTCTGCTTCTGGCTGCAGTTGATCTTGTCTCGCAGTTGAACAGTATAGTGAGGGAGAGAGTGAAGCAGTGCTGGGACTCCATTGAACCTTGATACGGTAAGTCAGCTCAATACAGCAGCAGAGATACGAGTGAGTTCAAGGCAGTGTGCACGGATTCCTCTTGGCGACCAGGAGCAAATGTGCCAGTGAACTGAAAGCATCAGACTGAGCAAAAGATATTTCGTCGCACTATTTTCTTGCAACCTCGTTTCCATATTCAGTGTCAAAAAATAATGTACACTTTTCCTTTTTTTGAATGAATGTAAAGGACTCAGGCCATTCTTGGTCATTAGAATGCCCAAAAATGGCCTGGGTCACTGGTGTCCAGCATAAAAGTCATGTATTGATCATAAATAACTTGAGACAAAATCTGCTTTTGTCCGGCCTGTCCCCATGTTCCCAAAATGAGGTCCTAGGCTGCATGGTTATACTTCTCTTGCACCTGCCTCTCTTACACCTTCCTGTCTCGTATGCCTACCTCTCTCTCTCCCACCTTTCTGTCTTACATCTTCCAGTCTCACTTACATCCTCCTGTATCTCTTGCATCTGTCTTTCTTACACTTTCCTGTCTGGTAAGACTTCCTGTGTGTCTCTTACATCTGCATGTGTCTCTTACACCTTCCTGTCTCACTCCTTCCCGGGGCTCGCCAGAACGCATTGAGTCACAACCATATGTAATTACTGACTCGTGGAGAGCACATGCAGGTAACTGTACTGGTGGATGTTGAACTCCATGCTCAGCTGTTGTTGTGTTGCAGGTGTGACTCTGCATGTGTGACGTGCTGCAGGTAGTGACGTGCTTCGGGCGTGACATTCTGCAGATGTGACATTCTGCAGGTGTGACGTGCTGCTGGTGTGGTGTGCTGTAGGTGTGTTGTACTGCAGGTGTGTTGTGCTGCAGGTGTGGCGTGCCGAAGGTGTTAGCCAGAGTTGAAGGTGTGTTTTTTGTGCTTGTCTGCGTCCTTATGTATGTCAGAGGGCGAGCGCAGGAGCCTGACAAACGGGAACAGGAAGTTAGTTATAAATAAAACTCAACATTGGCTCTTGATAAACATCCAGGTACACAGGGAATATGCTGAACAAAAGTTGTGTGTCAGCTCCAGCTCAAATACTGTGAAAAGTCATGGTGGTTTTCCGGTCAAACTGAGACTCTTGGTGACTTGTGAAACTGCAACCCTTGGTGACTTGTGAAACTGAAGCCCTTGGTGACTTGTGAAACTGCAACCCTTGGTGACTTGTGAAACTGAAGCCCTTGGTGACTTGTGAAACTCTGAAGCCCTTGGTGACTTGTGAAACTGCAACCCTTGGTGACTTGCTGCTGAACGTAGGATATTTAGGTCAGCTTTTGTTGGCCAAGGTTGATCTCTGTAGGTTAGGAAAACTTCAGGTAAGGAGGTCAGCTGTACTATTGCAGGTGTTGCCTCACTAAGACAGATTGAGGTCACGACTCATACTAATGTCAACATGAAATAGAGGGGAGTAATGACGTGAGTGACCGCCAGAGTACTGCGGAATCTGAGACGATCATGCCATAACTTTTATTTTTACAAACACACAATACTATATGATCAAAAAGGCCTTATTTTTTCTGAATAATAATAATTACCATGAGTCACAGCAGTAGTTGCCTAATTTTCTGCATATAAATTTGAAATATCTTCGTTTTCTGTTTTTGGGGATGGAAAAAATCTGCATTTTTCTGTAAGTTGTTTTTCAGCAACGTTTTCTATATGTATCTAAATAAGAACAAGTATGTATCTAAATGGTAATGTGAGAAAATAACTTTCTCTTTATGAAGTGAAATATTCTGTAGGTTTGAATACCTGATAGTATCATACGTAGTCACAACAGACAAGTTTAGTCTGGGTAGGTACAACCAGCCGCGTTTTCCTTAACCTGGTTAAACGTGATTTGTGTTCGTAGCAAAAAACCGTTTCCTTTGTTGAGGTGTGAGGGAAAAGTAGGTGTAAGTGGGGTTAAGGTTGTTCGGGCAACCAGGAACCATTAGCGAGTTACGTTGCGCGCGCACACACCCCCCCCTCTCTGGCGGGCTGGGGCAAAACTAGTTCCTGGTGTCCGATTTGTTAAAGTTTCTACTCTTGGTAATATTGACCTTACCTGGTGTGGACTGAAGTTTGGAGAGTCACTTCGCCTCCACTCTTCTCCTAATCAGGTAGGGTGATCTACCAGGAGTATTACTGTTTGTTCTTTTCTAGTGTTTGCTGGTTACCAGTAATGATTTTGGCATTTATCATTCTTTTTCTTTCTTAAATGTTATATTATCATGACTATGGGTAACCAGTTTTATTTTCTCTTATTTGTCAGCTCTGTTCCTGGCGTGGTCTTCCAGGATAGACGCCAGATAAAGGGGCAAGACGTGTGTTAATAATACTTATTAACATTATTCTACAACTACCGGCCCTTACCTATTCTACTTGTGCTCCATCCAAGTGGTAGGAGATTCCAGAACATCGGATTACCATCTGCCCAGGATAACCTACATAAATAACATCAGAGGAACTATCCAGGGCCATACCTACTCCTACCCAACTACAAGAACTGAAGGCCAATTTTTTTTTATTATATTTAAATTTTAAGTAAAATTCTAAAATCATTTTTCTTGTTTTTCCTAAATCATTTCTTTATTTATTTTTCCATTAGTTTCTTTTGTTCAGTTGGAAGGCGTTCCACTGACAGAGGTATGAATTAACTTTTCGAATATACGTACACGCGTGTGGAGATGACTTTTTTGTATGCAGGTGCGTGCATTCTGCGACCAGCTGCACCAGGATGGGCCAGCGGTCCACTGTGCAACTCTGCAATAATCATTCGGCAGCTCTGAACCAGTGGACCCAGCGTCATCCCATACATCAGCCGGGCCAGAACCATTTGGCCACGTATCCGTTGCAAGACAATGGCAGTTGGCCCACGCGGGTGCTGCTGGGAAGGGCATACCTTCTCCCTGCTGCACGTTTATTCATTTTGGCGCCCGTGCAGGACGCTGCTTTATTGAACTGCCAGCGACGCTATACATCAGCTGCCAGTGACTGGTCTACAACCCCGGGCACCACTACTACAGTCCTGGGCACCACTACTACAGTCTGGGCACCACTGCTGTAGTCCTGGGCACCACAACTACAGTCCTGGGCACCACTACTACAGTCCTGGGCACCACTGCTACAATCCTGGGCACCACTGCTACAATCCTGGGCACCACTACTACTGTCCTGGGCACCACTGCTACAATCCTGGGCACCACTACTATAGTCCTGGGCACCACTACTGCAGTCCTGGGCAATACTACTGCAGTTCTGGGCACCACTACTACAGTCCTGGGCACCACTACTGCAGTTTTGGGCACCACTACTGGAGTCCTAGGCACCACTGCTACACTCCTGGGCACCACTACTGCAGTCCTGGGCACCACTGCTGCTGTCCTGGGCACCACTACTGCAGTCCTGGGCACCACTGCTACAATCCTGGGCACCACTGCTGCTGTCCTAGGCACCACTGCTACAGTCCTGGGCACCACTACTGCAGTCCTGGGCACCACTATTACAGTCCTGGGCACCACTATTACAGTCTTGGGCACCACTACTGCAGTTATGGACACCACTACAACAGTCCTGGACACCACTACAACAGTCCTGGACACCACTACAACAGTCCTGGACACCACTACAACAGTCCAGGACACCACTACAACAGTCCTGGACACCACTACAACAGTCCAGGACACCACTACAACAGTCTTGGACACCACTACAACAGTCCTGGACACCACTACAACAGTCCTTCCGTCAAGAAAGACCATGTAAAGTAAAAGGACACAAGTGCAACTAATGTGACATTTATTGTGGCAACGTTTCGCTCTCCAGGAGCTTTATCAAGCCATTACAAACAATACATGGACACAGAGGGTATATAAAGGCTCAGAGTGAGGTGCAATATTAGTGAGGTACCATATCGATGTTCACTAGTGGTAGTAGTAGTAGTAGTAGTAGTGACAAAAATAATACAATATGGTAGAGGAATTAATTCGTACATGAGTAAAAGCTATTACTTGGGTAACATAAAAATAGGTTGGACAAATATAGACCGGAAAGAGGCAGATAGTTTCAGTGTTCACTCTCTGTAACGTGCCTTGTGTAGTATAACAGGAGAGACTATGTGATGGCAGGGTTTACTGTTTTCAGGAGGATTCTTGCTAAGACTTCGGAGATGGTGAAGCTGCCGTTGTTTTGTTTAATTGTATTCGAAACAGCAATCATTGCTGATTCGAGGCACTTGCGTCTGCGGAAATTAGTTTCTTTAATCACTAATTGGGCGTCTCTAAATTTCATGAGATGATTGGTGGAATTTCGGTGTTGTACACAGGCGTTGTTCAAGTTATCGTTCCTACATGCGTAAATGTGTTCATTGAGGCGGGTGTCGAGGGTTCTTGCTGTTTCACCTACATAGATCTTGTCACAGCCTCCACAGGGTATAGTGTAAACTCCTGCATTGACTGGTTCGTGGTGCTTGGATTTTGTCCTTGTTAGATCCTTTATTGAAGTGCTAGAAGCGATGGCGACTCTGGTGTTAGCTTGTGAAAGTACTTTTGAGACGTTTAGTGCAACCTGGCTGTTGGGAAGAAATATAACTTTGTTGGGAGTGGTGTTGGTGCGTGGAGAATTAATGATCTGGAGAGCTCTTTTCTTGCAGTCTTTGATGAAAAAAGAAGGAAAATGTAACTCAGTGAATGTTTAGTGAATGTATGTACATTCCTCGTCAAGAAACTCAGGACTACAAATTCGGTATGCTCTTAGGAAAAACCCGATGATGATGCCACTTTTGGTCTTGGTATCTTGACTGGAAAAGAAGTGTGTGAGATCATTATATACCCTCTGTGTCCATGTATTGTTTGTAATGGCTTGATAAAGCTCCTGGAGAGCGAAACGTTGCCACAATAAAATGTCACATTAGTTGCACATGTGTCCTTTTACTTTACATATTGTCGGTAATTCTACCAACTTTATTACAAGAAAGAGCATTCCAAACTCTAAAAGAAAAGCTAACATCTGCTCCAATTTTGAAATTTCCAGATTTTTCTAAGCCCTTCTATCTGACAACTGATGCTAGTTCTATTGGCATAGGCGCCGTACTAGCTCAGAAAACTGATGGCAAGTACAACGCAGTTGCATTTGCTAGACGAGTCCTTACGAAGGCTGAACGTAATTATACAGTAACTGAGCAAGAAGCTTTAGCAATAGTATGGTCTTTAAAGCACTTCCGAGACATTATTTATCAGTACTCTGTTCATGTCTTGGCAGACCATGCTCCACTGATACCTTTATTCCGGAACAAACAACCTACTGGAAGATTAGCCAGATGGACCTTGACTATCCAAGAGTTCAATCCCACCGCTGCCACCATTTGTCATCTGAGTATTCTTACCCCATCCACGTTATCGAAAACCCACATGACACTACAACAGTCCTGGGCACCACTACAGCAGTCCTGGGCACCACTACAACAGTCCTGGACACCACTACAACAGTCTTGGACATCACTACAACAGTCCTGGACACCACTACAACAGCCCTGGACACCACTGCTACAGTCCTGGACACCACTGCTACAGTCCTGGACACCACTACAACAGTCCTGGACACCACTACAACAGCCCTGGACACCACTACTACAGTCCTGGACACCACTACTACAGTCATGGACACCACTACAACAGTCCTGGATACCACTACTACAGTCCTGGACACCACTATTACAGTCCTGGACCCCACTATTACAGTCCTGGACACCACTACAACAGCCCTGGACACCACTACAACAGTCCTGGGCACCACTACAACAGTCCTGGGCACCACTACTACAGTCCTGGACACCACTACAACAGTCCTGGACACCACTACAACAGTCCTGGGCACCACTACTACAGTCCTGGGCACCACTACTACAGTCCTGGACACCACTACTACAGTCCTGGACACCACTACTACAGTCCTGGACACCACTACGACAGTCCTGGGCACCACTACTACAGTCCTGGACACCACTGCAACAGTCCTGGACACCACTGCAACAGTCCTGGACACCACTGCTACAGTCCTGGACACCACTACTACAGTCCTGGACACCACTACTACAGTCCTGGACACCACTACAACAGTCCTGGACACCACTACAACAGTCCTGGACACCACTGCAACAGTCCTGGATACCACTACAACAGTCCTGGACACCACTACTACAGTCCTGGACACCACTGCAACAGTCCTGGACACCACTACAACAGTCCTGGACACCACTACTACAGTCCTGGACACCACTACAACAGTCCTGGACACAACTACAACAGTCCTGGACACCACTACTACAGTCCTGGAAACCGCTACAACAGTCCTGGACACCATTACAACAGTCCTGGACACCACACAACAGTCCTGGACACCACTACTACAGTCCTGGACACTACAACAGTACTGGACACCACTACAACAGTCCTGGACACCACTACTACAGTCTTGGGCACCACTATTACAGTCCTGGACACTACTACAGTCCTGGACACCACTACAACAGTCCTGGGCACCACTACAACAGTCCTGGGCACCACTACTACAGTCCTGGACACCACTACTACAGTTATGGGCACCACTACTACAGTCCTGGGCACCACTACTACAGTCCTGGACACCACTACTACAGTCCTGGACACCACTACAACAGTCCTGGACACCACTACAACAGTTCTGGACACCGCTGCTACTACAGTCTTGGGCACCACTACTACAGTCCTGGACACCATTACTACAGTCCTGGGCACCACTACTACAGTCCTGGACACCACTACTACAGTCCTGGACACCACTACTACAGTCTTGGGCACCACTACTACAGTCCTGGACACTACTACAGTCCTGGACACTACTACAGTCCTGGACACCACTATAACAGTCCTGGGCACCACTACTACAGTACTGGACACCACTACTACAGTCCTGGACACCACTGCAACAGTCCTGGACACCACTACTACAGTCCTGGACACCACTACTACAGTCTTGGGCACCACTAGTACAGTCCTGGACACGACTACTACAGTCCTGGACACCACTACTACAGTCCTGGGCACCACTACTACAGTCCTGGGCACCACTACTACAGTCTTGGGCACCACTAGTACAGTCCTGGACACGACTACTACAGTCCTGGACACCACTACTACAGTCCTGGGCACTACTACAGTCCTGGACACCACAAAAATGTCGTGGATACTACTACAGTCTTGGGCACCACTACTACAGTCTTGGACACCACTACTACTAGTCCTCGACACCACTACTACAGTCCTGGACACCACTACTACAGTCCTGGACACCACTACAACAGTCTTGGACACCACTACAACAGTCTTTGGCACCACTACTACAGTCCTGGACACCACTACAACAGTCCTGGACACCACTACAACAGTCCTGGACACCACTACTACAGTCCTGGCACCACTACACTGGACAACAACAGTCTTGGCACCACTACACAGTCTTTGGCACCACTACTACAGTCCTGGACACCACTACAACAGTCCTGGACACCTCTACTACAGTCCTGGGCACCACTACTACAGTCCTAGGCACCCCTGCTGCAGTCCTGGGCACCTCTTCTACAGTCCTGGGCACCTCTTCTACAGTCCTGGGCACCACTACTACAATAATGGGCACCACTACAGTCCTGGACACGACTACAGCTCCAGGCACCACTACAGCCCCGGGCACCACTACTGCCGTCACTGAGAGAGGGGAAGAACGAAGATAAACAGTAAAGTTAGGAACAGACATGTGAGGAAGCGAAGAGAAGCTGAGAGACATTCGGAAATTAGCATAAAAGACCAAAAACACTTGGCCTTCTGTACAGGACCAAGTGGAAGAGTGTGGAGGAGCTTGACTGTGGATGAGAGAGAGGCACAGAGCTTGACTGTGGATGAGAGAGAGGCACAGAGCTTGACTGTGGATGAGAGAGAGGCACAGAGCTTGACTGTGGATGAGAGAGAGGCACAGAGCTTGACTGTGGATGAGAGAGAGGCACAGAGCTTGGCATGAGATTTAAGATCATGGAAGCAAGTGTGGAGCTGCCTGAATGCAGGTGCCTTAACAGAGTAACAGGAAGTATGGAAAAAAAACATTCACACGATTAATGATGAAACTAAAGGAACTTAACATAAAAGTAATGGAACCAGACATTGTATCTCTATGGATACACGTACAGAACCACTATGTGACCGTTTAGCCGAAGTCTTTCACCAGTTACCATATGGTCCTTACAAAAAACGTTGATAGATTAGAGATACGGTACCGACCTTTAGGCCAGTATCATTGATACGCTTATTATCACAGTTTTGGAGATTATGATGACAAAGTTATTGGAGCATCAAAACATAGTTAGAGATAAATTCTGTCTTAAGAAATTATTGGGCGGTCGAAGTGTTCCGTAAATGCCGCAACTATTACTATAAAGTTACAAGATTTTTATGGCAGTACACATGGATATGTACTGTCTACCAAGACTACAAGAAAGAATTCGACGCGTGCCTACCCTAGAGATTAGTCCACAAACTTAAAAATAAACAAGATGGAATAAAAAAAAAAACGTGAGTCAGGGAGTATCTGAAAGATAAAAACAAACATTAAGTAATGAAACGCCAGTTTGTAAGGGTGACGATTGGGATCACAAAGGGATCAGTACTGGGGCCGCTGCTGTTCTAATGAATGTAACTGAAGTATCAGAAGGGAGTGAGTAGTATGAGTGCTAATGTAATAAATGTGATAATGTAAAATTGATTAGATAAGAACGGGAGAGAACAGAGGCTGGCTCCAGGAAGACCTGGACACAATTAAAATGATCGCGAAGTAAAAATATTCAGATGAGTTCATAGGATAGATAGGAATAAACTGCTTGCATTTCGAGGGCCATAGACAGGAAAACACTGGAAGAAGTTACACACACAAGCTATAGGAACGTTAAGTATTTTGTTTCTTGTTGGTATAAAAACAAAAAGACTTGAATAAAACAGTGGTAGAGAGACACCTGCTGCAATCTCAGTAGTAGGAGAGACCCAAGAGACCAAAAGCCAGTAATGCTTTTCCAAGTTGCCTAAGAGATGGAGTCAGGAGCTGAAACACAGCTCCTCGTAAACACAAATCTGTGAGTACTCGCACACACAATAGAGCTTTACTCTGTTGCACAGTATATTCCTCTTGCTCTAACGAATATGTCCTAGAATTGTGCAAACTCCGTCCAACATATTCAAATTTAGCTGAACTCTCAGTATAGTTCACAGACTTCCCGGGAGGCGTGAAGTGGTCCAGACCATCTGTTACTAGGACTGTGTGGACCAGAAACTCCAAGACACACTATTATTATTATTATTATTATTATTATATTCATAGGTAATCGTCATATAACTCCTGGGTAATGGAAAGCAATCAAGTTCTTACCTAGGAAAGGAAAGATGGTTGTAATTCCTTGGCTCAAAATCCCTTCGCCGGCATCTAGGCACTATTCTTGAAGAATCCAGGGAAACAGTGTCCAGACCATCTGATAGCTAGTAGGACAGCCTGTGTAGATCAGATGCTCTCCAGGGAGGCGGAAGGTGGTCTAGACTCTAGACCTTACTCTAGAGCAAGGATTCTCAATTTTTCCTCCATCATTAACCCCCTCGGTTTGATGTATTTCTCCATTTACCCCCTTCCATACAAAAAAATTATCGCCATCATAAAGGGACCGAAAAACAAGAAGGTTAGAAAAAAGTGTATTATTCAGTTTTTGCACAAAAATAGCAATATACATTCGTATCACCAAAAATAAAAGAAAGTAAAACATTCTTTTCTAAAGAAATAATTATACAGTCCATTTTTATCACAAAAAATAAAACCAAACAGAAACACCAGAAACATTACAAGTGGGAACACTGCTGATTCATTGAGTCAGTCAGTTTGTTTATGCGAGGAGCTGTTGATGACAATGCTACTCTCATATCGTCATCGGCTTTCAGTTCCTGGCCTTTGTCTTCATTGCTATTAACCTTAAGAACTCTGATTCACATAAGTATGTAGTGATAAAAGGAACAAGCACTTGGAAGGCACGCTCAGTAAGGAGTGGAAATGAATCTGCGAGTTTTACCCAAAAATGAAAACCCTTTTCAAATTCCTCTCTAAGAGTAGCTGAGGATTGAAGATCAGCTCCTCTGTTGCTGGGTCATCATCTTTCAGGTACATCAAATGGACTGAATACATCAACTCCAGGCTGAGGGACTGATTACCTCAAACTACTACTCTCCGTATACCTTCCTGCTTTGTATAAGACTGATGACGCTACTGTGTGGCGAAACGTTTCAATAAAGATTCCCATGTGTTGCATAAGTGTCTCAATTCTTCATATTAATTTCTACTGACCTTATATTTGAAAGGCGTGTTGAAATGTCTCAATCCCCTTTACCTATTCTAAAGGTGTTCTTGATGCTAGTAAAGGGCTCTTGATCCAAGGAATGAACACTGTCCTTAGGATCAAACCTGATTTTCTCTCAAGCCCTAAGTGCATTACAGCGTTTTCCCCCATGAATGTAATAGGTGACCCCGCTATGCCGGGAACCCTGTGTAAAGGACTTCCAGTACATTAACTACTGCATATATATAGGTCGAGGGTGAGCTGCGCGTCATCTCTTGACCACTTGAGTCCCCATAACAAGTCTGGCAATGTTGGCACTTTCCGCTTTCGATTATAACGGTGAGTCTGTAGATTCATATCCTCTATCAGGATTCTTGTGAGTGTATACTTGCATCCTCCCGTTCTAAATGTGTGCGCGCTCTTCACGTTTTAAAATATTTGTAATGCGCTCGTCTTTTTCCATTGTGAACGTGTAGTGTGCGCGCGCACGCAAGCATTTACCTACTGAATATGTATGTGTATATTTGCATCTTTGCTTTCTGAACGTGTGTGTATGTTGGCGTCTTCACGTTTTTAACGTGTCTGTTAACGCTTCCACCCTCACCTTCTGAAAGTGTGTGTATACGCTAACATTTTCACTTTCTGAACGTACGTGCGCACGTACGTGTGTGTATTCACCTAGTTGTGGTTGCAGGGGTCGAATCACAGCTCCTGGCCCCGCCTCTTCACTGGCCGCTACTGGGTCACTCTTTCCGCTCCATGAGTTTTATCATACCTCCTCTTAAAGCTACGTATAGATCCTGCCTCCACTACATCACTGCCCAGACTATTCCACTTCCTGACAACCCTGTGACTGAAAAAATGCTTCCTAATCCCTGTGATTCATATGAATCTTCAACTTCCAACTGTGACCCCTTGTTGCTGTGTCCCATCTCTGGAACATCCCGTCTCTGTCCACCTCGTCGATTCCTCTCAGTATTTTATATGTCGTTATCATATCCCTCCTATCTTTCCTGTTTGTAGTGTTGTCAGGTCGTGTGTGTGTGTGTGTGTGTGTGTTCGCGTGCGTGTATTTGTTCATATTATTACGTTCCTGACATATGTATACTCTACAGTTTCTGGCCACGGGTAGTGTGTATAAACTAGCATTTTCACTTTTTGAATGTATGTACGTGCAATGTATGCGTTCTTCTCACGTTCTTCCCCACCAGTGCCAAGAGAAGCTGAATATAGAAGCATACAAAGTATGTATGAAGCACGTACCATTGAGGAAACCCGGAAGAAGATCAGATATATATATAGAGAGAGAGAGAGTAGGAGATGGTACAGAAGAAGAAAATGGGTTACTGAATTGCTTAAAAACGCAAATATTCTGCAACAGAGGAAAGATAGTCTTAAGCCAAGAGATCACTGAATTAGAAAAACTTAGGGTGTCATACCTAACAGACGAAGTACAAAGGCAACAAAGGGCTATACAGGATATTGCAAGAAATTCAAAATATTTTTATTCCTATGCAAAATCCAAGCTAAGAACTACCTGTTGAATTGGGCCAATATTGAGAGGAAATTCGTATACTGACGATGAACAGGAAATGAGCGAAATAAAAGAGCAATATGAGTCGGTGTTCAACAACAAACTAAATGGCAGGAAGATGGAAAATATAGAAACATTTTTCACTCCAGCAGAAGGCCGCGCACACCAACTAACTGACATTAGTGCAAATCCCATAGATTTCGAAAAATAAATGGAAAACATGCCCACTCACTCAGCACCTGGACCAGATTCATGGAATGCTCTATTTATAAAGAAGTGCAAAGTACCACTAGCACGAGCCCTCAGTATTCTTTGGAGAAAGAGCTTAGATCTAGCTGAAATACCGGAGGCCTTAAAGAGTGCAGACATAGCTCCTTTGCACAAGGGAGGTAGTAGAGCACTGGCTAAAAATTACAGATCAGTAGCCCTAACCTCTCACATCATAAAAATCTTCGAAAGAGTGATGAGACGGCAGATTACAAATTTCATGGACCAGCACAACCAACATAACCCGAACCAGCATGGTTTTAGAGCAGGACGATCATGTCTGTCACAACTGCTGAACCATTATGACAACTACGGAGACACTGGAAGACGACCAAAACGCAGATGTGATTTACACAGATTTTTGCAAAGGCGTTTGACAAATGCGATCATGGAGTGATAGCTCACAAAATGAGGGCCATGAGCATTATGGGGAAGGTAGGCAGATGGATTTTCGGTTTCCTAACACACAGAACACAAAAAGTAGTAGTGAACAGGGCAAGATCCGGCATCAGCGAGGTCAAAAACTCAGTGCCCCAAGGCACTGTCCTGGCACCTCTGCTGTTCCTCATCCTCATAGTAGACATAGACAAAAACACCCGGCACACTTTTGTATCATCATTTGCAGATGATACTAAAATAAGTATGAAAGTCACTACGGTAGAGGACACTGAAAAATTACAGGAAGACATAAACAGGGTTTTCCAGTGGGCAGTGTAGAACAACATGACGTCCAATGGTGATAAGTTCCAGCTGCTTTGGTATGGAAAGAATGAAGAACTCAAAAGGAACACTGTATGCAAAACTCAAGAGGGTCACCAAATAAAACGAAAGGAACAAGTAAAAGACATGGGAATAATTATGTCAGGACCATAACAAGACAAAGATCACGACAGCCAGGAAGATGTCTGGGTGGGTATTGAGAACTTTCAAAACAAGAGAAATAATGCCGATGGTGACACTCTTCAAATCGCTAGTGCTCCGTCATTTAGAATATTGCTCAGTGCTGACGGCCCCGTTCAAAGCAGGAGAAATATCAGAGCTGGAACAAATACAGAGATCGTTTTCGGCTCACATTGAGCCAGTAAAGCACCTAAATAACTGAGAACGCCTGCAAGTCTTAAACATCTCATTGGAGCGGAGGAGAGAGAGATACATGATAATATATACCTGGAAAGTACTCGAGGGCTTGGTCCCAACTCTGCACACTGCCATAACAACATAATGAGAGATATGGGAGGAAGTGCAAAATAAACCTAGTGAGGAGCAGGGGTGCGGTGGGGACAATAAGGGAACACTATATCAACATCCGGGGTCCCAGACTTTTCAACATCTTACCAGAAGATATCAGAAACACTGCTGGAACAAGTGTAGAAGCCTTCAAGAAGAAACTGGACAAGTATCTTCACCAGGTGCAGGATCTACCAGACTGTGATGGATATGTGGGGCAGCGGGCCTCCAGCAGCAACAGCCTGGTTGACTACGCAAGCACCAGACGAGCCTGGCCAATGGTCGGGCTTCGAGAGTAGTGAAACTCTCGAAACTTCAAAGTTTCGACGGTCCAGGGAGCTCAGTGGTTGGTAGACATAAACATACCCTTGAGGGTATGGGTATAAACCTGAACCCACAACCTTAACACCTCGCTGCTGCCTGCCAACACGGCATCTTGAAGAACGAGCTGTTTTTAATTGGAAGGGAAACACCGTTTTATTCATGGAAAAGTATTATGAAGTTAGGTCAGCGCTGTAGCCCGAGGGAAACACTACACTACTAAGTAGTGATCATTTATGTTTCATAAATGAGGTGTAAAAATTAGACCTGATAAAGCGGAGGTTTGCTTAACCGGTTCTGGGTCATGATTTGCCACCTGTCTTCTTTCTTGACGAATAAACCACCGGTGGTTTATTCGTAGTGAGCTTTAATTATTGGGTACTGTTTGATGAATCGTGTTAAAGTTACCGTTAACAACAGGTCGTTTGTCAGACGAGATTAAGGTGATACAGCTGAGGATGTTGTAGTTGCGCGTCTGTATTCACCTAAGTGTGCTCATCTGTTTGTATTCACAGGGGTTGATTCGTAGCTCCTGAGCCTGAGTCTCAACTCTTGTCGACCAATTTTACTAATATCTTGCCTCTAGTGCCTGATCACTTCTGGTATTGAAGTTAACTGTGTAGTGTCTGCTTTTGTGTTTGTATATTCGTTCTTCTATGCATGAACGTGTTCTTTGTGTTTGTCTCTCCAGACTAAGCTTGTAGCGTCAGAGAAAAAGTCTCTTGATCCGTTCTGACAATGTTCTAGTATGATTAGTGTAGTCATGCCAGATGGTTCCCATGGATGGTCTCCATGGATGGTCCCCATGAATGGTCTGCATGGATGGTCCCCATGGATGGTCTGCATGGATGGTCCTCATGAATGGTCCTCATGATTGGTCCCCATGGATGGTCCCCGCTCAGCTGTTATTTTCAGGACAGTCCTGGTACGCGCGGCAGGATATCTTTACTCTGAATTCTCGTTTTTCCCCCAAAATCCTCTCGTTATACGTGATTGAAGTGTATATTACCCCCTTCCCTCCCTCCCTCTTCCTTCTCTACCTTCTCCCTCATTTCTCTCTCTCTCATTCCTTAAGATTTATCAAGATGGCGTCTTCACTTATGTAATTCAAATTATTAGGCTATTAGACTAATCGTGGTGTCACCCCATGGCCGGGCTCAGAGTAGAGAAACTCTTCAGAGGTATATCAGAGGTATATATCCTGAGGTCAGGAGGCCGTCAGCAGCGCTCCTGACACAAACTTTTGTTTCCACTATAAGTAGTTCCTTGACGCCGCTGAAGGGCTCTTGAGCGAAGATATTGGACTTGACTCTCTTAGATCGAACCTGATTAACTCCCATTCCCAATAATTTGTATGATCCCTATAGGTTTAGCGCTTTCCCACTAATAGTAATAATGATGAAGAGGCGAGGAGGAAGAGTAGAATAATAATGAGGAAGAGAATAAGAAGGTTGAGGAGGAGACCTAATCTGTATTACGCCATCTTGAATTTAGTTAATATTATTTAACATCGGTTAAATATAATAATTTCCGTAAGTTTGGGCCGATTTTTCTTAAGTTATTATAACATTAAACTTACAATCAGCTTGATTTGCAGAACTGTTTCTGCTTTATTAGACGAGTTCACAAGTTCTGCCTCAAAAGTACAACTACACCCTCTGTAAATGAGATGTTGTGCCTTTGCTTTACCTGTCTCTAGTAGGAGTTACACCACCTGATTTGAGGTGTTGAATGAGGCTGTTAACGGCAAGAGTAGTTGATTAAACGTGGCCAGCCTATTAACGCGCGTTAACTTCAGTCTAACTCGTTAAGTTGGTACTTAACCTTCATGTATCAAGTTGGAGGGATATGGAAGCGAGGAGTGTGGGAATGAGTGGGAGGGGTGTGGGAGTGACTGTCGTGGGTGTGGGAAATGTGCGAGAGACAGCTGGAGGAGTACGGAGTTAACGTAGGGAAGAAGTTTTGTGAGAATGCGCTCTATCTTATATCGTTGTAGATTTTGTTTTAGTCAAAATAGTGATAGTTTGTGGTGCACTCAGATGGCAACCTTTACCTCACAAGCCCAACTGAACTACATCACAACAACACGAGGAGAGCATGTAGTGAGATCTTCAAATATTACAATGATTACCTTCATTGTTTCATAGAGATACTAAAAAAATGAGCAAAGGTTAAAATCTCTTTGAGGAAAGCCACAGATTTAAGCAAATTTTCTTATCTCTGTCTTTCTTCAATATTAATAAGTTATACCAGCCAGCACATTGTGTCCTCAGACATCCCCGAAGTGTCATCTCCAGATCATGATCTCCAAGGAACGCCATATCCAAGGAACACGATATCCAAGGAACACTATATCTAAGGAACATGATATGCAAGGAACGTGATATCCAAGAAACATGATATCTAAGGAACACTATATCCAAGGAACACTATATCCAAAAAGTACTGTATCAAGAAATACTATTTTCAAGGAACATGATATCCAAGGAATATGATATTCAAGGAATATGATATTCAAGGAATATGATATTCAAGGAATATGATATTCAAGGAACACTGTATCCAAGGAACACTGTATCCAGGAACACTATATTCAAGGAACGTGATAGCCAAGGAACACTGTACCCAAGGAACATGATAACCAAGAAACTTAATAACCAAGAAACATGATAGCCATGGAACACTATTGCCGAGAAACATGATAGCCAGGGAACGATATATCCAAGGAACATGATAGACAGAATACTATATCCAAGGAACATGATAGCCAAGGAACATGATAGCCAAGGAACGTGATAGCCAAGCAACATTATAGCCAAGGAAGTGATAGCCAAGGAACGTGATAGCCAAGGAATGTGATAGCCAAGGAACATGATAGCCAAGGAACAGGATAGTCAAGGAACATGATAGCCAAGGAACATGATAGCCAAGGAACGTGATAGCCAAGGAACATGATAGCCAAAGAACGTGATAGCCAAGGAACATGATAGCCAAGGAACGTGATAGCCAAGGAACATGATAGCCAAGGACTATAGTCAAGACATGATAGTCAAGGAACATGATAGCCAAGGAACATGATAGTCAAGGAACATGATAGCCAAGGAACATGATAGCCAAGGAACATGATAGTCAAGGAACATGATAGCCAAGGAACATGATAGCCAAGGAACATGATAGTCAAGGAACATGATAGCCAAGGAACATGATAGCCAAGGAACATGATAGCCAAGGAACATGATAGCCAAGGAACATGATAGCCAAGGAACATGATAGCCAAGGAACATGATAGCCAAGGCTTCTTAACCATGATAGCCAAGGAACATGATAGCCAAGGAACATGATAGCCAAGGAACATGATAGCCAAGGACCATGATAGCCAAGGAACATGATAGCCAAGGAACATGATAGCCAAGGACCATGATAGCCAAGGACCATGATAGCCAAGGAACATGATAGCCAAGGAACATGATATCCAAGGAACATGATAGCCAAGGACCATGATAGCCAAGGACCATGATAGCCAAGGACCATGATAGCCAAGGAACATGATAGCCAAGGAACATGATAGCCAAGGAACATGATAGCCAAGGAACCATGATAGCCAAGGAACCATGATAGCCAAGGACCATGATAGCCAAGGAACATGATAGCCAAGGACATGATAGCCAAGGAACATGATAGCCAAGGAACATGATAGCCAAGGAACATGATAACCAAGGAACATGATAGCCAAGGACATGATAGCCAAGGAACATGATAGCCAAGGACATGATAGCCAAGGAACATGATAGCCAAGGAACATGATAGTCAAGGAACATGATAGCCCAAGGAACATGATACCAAGGAACATGATAGCCAAGGAACATGATAGCCAAGGAACATGATAGCCAAGGAACATGATAGCCAAGGAACATGATAGCCAAGGAACATGATAGCCAAGGAACATGATAGCCAAGGAACATGATAACCAAGGAACATGATAGCCAAGGAACATGATAGCCAAGAAACATGATAGCCAAGGAACATGATAGCCAAGGAACATGATAGCCAAGGAACATGATATCAAGGAACATGATACCAAGGAACATGATAGCCAAGGAACATGATAGCCAAGGAACATGATAGCCAAGGAACATGATAGTCAAGGAACATGATAGCCAAGGAACATGATAGCCAAGGAACATGATAGCCAAGGAACATGATAGCCAAGGAACAGGATAGTCGAGGAACATGATAACCAAGGAACATGATAGTCAAGGAACATGATAGTCAAGGAACATGATAACCAAGGAACATGATAGCCAAGGAACATGATAGCCAAGGAACATGATAGCCAAGGAACATGATAGCCAAGGAACATGATAGCCAAGGAACATGATAGCCAAGGAACATGATAGTCAAGGAACATGATAACCAAGGAACATGATAGCCAAGGAACATGATAAACCAAGGAACATGATAGCCAAGGAACATGATAGTCAAGGAACATGATAACCAAGGAACATGATAGCCAAGGAACATGATAGCCAAGGAACATGATAGCCAAGGAACATGATAGTCAAGGAACATGATAACCAAGGAACATGATAGCCAAGGAACATGATAGCCAAGGAACATGATAGCCAAGGAACATGATAGTCAAGGAACATGATAACCAAGGAACATGATAACCAAGGAACATGATAACCAAGGAACATGATAGCCAAGGAACAGGATAGTCAAGGAACATGATAGCCAAGGAACATGATAGCCAAGGAACATGATAACCAAGGAACATGATAGCCAAGGAACATGATAGCCAAGGAACATGATAGCCAAGGAACATGATAGTCAAGGAACATGATAGCCAAGGAACATGATAGCCAAGGAACATGATAGTCAAGGAACATGATAACCAAGGAACATGATAGCACAAGAACATGATAGCAAGGAACAGGATAGTCAAGGAACATGATAGCCAAGGAACAGATAGTCAAGAAACATGATAACAAGGAACATGATAGCCAAGGAACATATAGCCAAGGAAAATGATAGCCAAGGAACATGATAGCCAAGGAACATGATAACCAAGGAACATGATAGCCAAGGAACATGATAGCCAAGGCTTCTTAAGCAAGATGGGAAAATATTCGTTTTCATCAAGTACAAAGAGAAAAAAATCATCTAGTAAAAAAAAAACATAAAAAATCCCCAAATAACAGTAACAGAAAAAATGGAAAGATTTTCTTCATTGCTGAGTCAAGAAAATTTGTCCTTCCGGGATAAAGTTATATAGAGGAAAATATTCCTTTCCCTGCTGTCGTCTGAGAGGAAAATGTTTTGGTTGACAGGGGTAGGAAATGTTGGCTTGATCAGGTAGAGGCTCTACACTGGTATTGTGTGCTCTAGGATAAACCTGTCGTAGGGTTATGTACAAAGTCTTGAAGGTTCGTTAGTCGACTTTGTGGGTGGCATCCAAGGTGGGGGTAGTATACCTTAAATAGCACTGGACTTTAAGATGATCTGAGGTAGGCAGATCTTACCCTGTAAATTCCACCGTGGAAAAGGCTGTTCTGAGGGCCTGCCTCTTTTTTTTTTTTTCGTTCTCGTTCTCCTTTTATCTGCCTTAATCTTTGTTTCTCTTCCCTTATTATTTTTTTCTCACCTTCACTCCTCTGTGTCCGCGTTTCGCCTCCTTTCCTCCATTCGTCACTAACTCTCTCCCCCTCTCTATTCATCCCTCCCTCCAGTCAGGTAAATCCCACATCCTAATATTATCTTCATGGGTTTTCCTCAAATATCGGAAGGTTAATCTTGGTTAATTAAGAAGAGTTGAGCCATATATTGGGTGGGAGGGAAGTTAGCTGCTGCACCGCCGAGTCTGCCCTTGATTAAACTCTAACTTAACTCAATATTGTTGAAGTTTGTCTTGTCCGACCTGGCTCTTTGGGCCGCCTGTAAATTGCCCTCCGGGTTAAGCTGGGCATGAGACACCTAATGTTTTAAGTTAAGGGGTGTTAGTCAACCCCAGGGTATGGAGATGCTGGTCTCCAGGGCATGCGGGGCACACGATCTCCTCACTGGTCCACGCATCAGCAGGTGTTTAGGGGAAGGATAGCGGTGCAAAGCAGGAAACTTGTGAGGTCGTTAGTAACTTTCATCTTCCGGTGACTAGAGGTGCTGAGACAGTGTTGCAGGACAGTGAATGTTGTCAGGCTTAGGTAGCCGTGTGAAAGAGGACGTTACGTCTGGTCAGTGGTGGGATAGTGTATGTTGCTTCCAGGCAGTGATGGGGAAGAATGTTGCTTCCAGGCAGTGATGGGGAAGAATGTTGCTTCCAGGCAGTGATGGGGAAGAATGTTGCTTCCAGGCAGTGATGGGGAAGAATGTTGCTTCCAGGCAGTGATGGGGAAGAATGTTGCTTCCAGGCAGTGATGGGGAAGAATGTTGCTTCTAGGCAGTTGTGGGGAAGAATATGTTGCTTCTAGGCAGTGACAAGGAAGAATATGTTGCTTCTAGGCAGTGATAAGGAAGAATATGTTGCATCTAGACAGTGATGGACAAGAATTTGTTGCTTCTAGGCAGTGATGGGGAAGAATATGCTGCTTCTAGGCAGTGATGGGGAAGAATATGCTGCTTCTAGGCAGTGATGGGGAAGAATATGCTGCTTCTAGGCAGTGATGGGGAAGAATATGCTGCTTCTAGGCAGTGATGGGGAAGAATATGCTGCTTCTAGGCAGTGATGGGGAAGAATATGTTGCTTCTAGGCAGTGATGGGGAAGAATATGTTGCTTCTAGGCAGTGATGGGGAAGAATATGTTGCTTCTAGGCAGTGATGGGGAAGAATATGTTGCTTCTAGGCAGTGATGGGGAAAGAATATGCTGCTTCTAGGCAGTGATGGGGAAGAATATGCTGCTTCTAGGCAGTGATGGGAAGAATATGCTGCTTCTAGGCAGTGATGGGGAAGAATATGTTGCTTCTAGGCAGTGATGGGGAAGAATATGCTGCTTCTAGGCAGTGATGGGGAAGAATATGTTGCTTCTAGGCAGTGATGGGGAAGAATATGTTGCTTCTAGGCAGGAGTTTGGACGGGTATCTCATTTTTTCCAACAAAATTGTAAACACCTGCAGTGACTGTACAAAGACAAGCAGTACATTGTTACCCAATTATTCTCCATGATAGTTACAATGTTGGTATACTGTCAAGTGTGGTGTTATCTTATTTTATACAGTAGTTATATTGTGAAAACACTCGCGGTATGCTTGTACCTTATTTTAAATAACTATAGTAAATTATAAGTTTGTACTATATATAACATTGAGTATTATAGAGGGAAGAGAGGACAGTTTATGCTACCTTTGTTTTGTTTCTCTCAGTTGACTAGATTTCTCTTGTACTCTTAGTAAGCACAGATTTCTGAAGTTGCTACTTGCGAGGTAAGGTGTGTAGGGGAAGGTGATTCCTGGACAGGTGAAGTAATGTTTCTTATTTTATGTTTACAGGTAAGATGATCAAGAGTTATATCTTGCTCCTTCCTCCCCCTCATGCTCCTGCTGCCACCTGGTAACGTATGTTATTCCTCGGGTCTTAGTACTACTGTAATATACAGCTGAAGTATTGGTGTATACTTCAATAAACATGTTTCTTAGCATCGTCCTCTGGAGGATGGGTTGCTAAGCATCGTCCTCTGGAGGATGGGTTGCTAAGCATCATCCTCTGGAGGATAGGTTGCTAAGCATCGTCCCTTGGAGGACAGGTTGCTAAATATCGTCCCCTGGAGAATGGGTTACTAAGCACCGTCCTCTGGAGGATGGGTTACTAAGCACCGTTCCCTGGAGGATGGGATGCTAAGCAACGTCTCCTGGAGGATGGGTTGCTAAACAACGTCCCCTGGAGGATGAGTTGCTAATCAACATCCCGTGGAGGATGAGTTGCTGATCATCGTCCCCTGGAGGATGAGTTGCTAATGATCGTCTTCTGGAGGATGAGTTGCTCGACAGCATCCCTTGGAGGATGAGTTGGTGAGTAACATCCCCTTAAGCACGGCTGGTGGCGTCCACAAACACGGGACTAGCAAAAAATATACTGTAACTAAGTACGAGTAAAATAAATGGATAGATGACTGGCCATGTTAGGATATTCATGGCAGAAACAGCTTTTAAATTCGACTTTTGAAATTGCAGTGACATGATTGTAAACTACTAGCTGTAAGGAGGGTTGGAGCCCCTGGCCAGTCACTCCTGAATCTAACAAGCCGGTCTGTTTCCCACTATATATGCTGGCCTAATAAGATTCACTGGCCTGCTGTTTTTACGACTGGTTTGCCATGGATTGGAATCCTCCGTTCTGCGAGCTTTGAAATGTTACATCATCATGACAACCAGGAACTGGAGAGGGATGAGATAATTGCCGAGTGTCAAAGAGGAATGTAAAGTTGTGTTTATCAACCAGGGGGCCAGTGGCTGTTTAACATAGATAGAAACCCAATGTGCCTTTGATTAACCTGACCGCTGCTGTCAGTCTGATGTAGTGACCCGTGTGTTATGGTGGTAGCACGTTTGTTGTGGTGATGGCTTGTTTGTTGTAGTGATGGCTTGTTTGTTGTAGTGATGGCTTGTTTGTCGTGATGGTATGTGGTGGTGAAGGCTTGTTTGTTGTAGTGATGGCTTGTTGTAATGATGGCTTGTATGTTGTGATTGTGCTTTGTTAGTGATGGCTTGTTAGTTGCAATGCTTGTATGTTGTGGTGAGGGTCGGTTTGTTGTGGTGGTTTGTTCTGGGATATTACTTTTATCTAAATCGACTGAACTTCTTTGGCTGGTAATTTAAAGTCCAACGACTTCCCAAAAGTAGAGAAGCAAGAGAACCGACCAGAGGGAATAACCATCTTGACTTGCTTTTTCAAACAGGAAACCCTTGTAAATAACCTTGAGATAACTGAAGAATTTGGCGTAAGTGATGACAGATTCATAATATTTAATACTAACTGGACGTATCATAATGAAGATAATGCAGTAAAGGTCCCAAATTTCCGCTCTGCTGATTATAATAGACTTGGGGAATAAAGGTCTAGTATTAACTGGATTATATGACTAACGTAATATGACGAAACGTTTCACCTACACAGTAAGTTTCTGGAGATGAGTAAGATGCATGTTAAAAATGTGTCTTATTTATCTCCAGGACAGTACACAGATAACATTGTTCAGCTGGTGTAGCTGCCTCATTCACAACCCCAACTGGGTCCGTCGTACCCAAGGAAAAAATGTAATTAAATGTGTTGAGTAAACTGCGGTACTTGCTGGAAGTATTCAAGTGTCGGGTGAAGGATATCTTGTTAGTGGTGGGGATCTTGTCCTGGTAAACAAGAGAGACAAATACAGTGCAGGGAGATCCATTATTAACAATAAAAGATCTCATTACACCACATTCGTCTTTGTTTTCATCGTGTTGGTATTGTATACTATTTCTCTCCCTTTAATATTGTTAATTAGAAAATGGATGTTTATTTAACTTCTCGTCAGCCTTTAGTTGAGAAAACGTTCGCTCTGTGTAGAAATCTTAACAGAACGAAACGTTGTGATAGTAAAAAGCATATTCTACAGTGTCTTTTCTTCATTATTTTCAGCAGTACGTCATTTTTTATCTCCCTTACTGGGCTCCGCATCATGACCGACCCTCATACAGTCCACGCCCTTCTAGACTTTCATCTATTTGTTGTTTTAAGGATGCTAGCGTTGTTTTATTTAACAGCGCATATTCGTTATAGGACACCTGGTTGTGTACCTTTTAATGTGTAGAGCGCTGAATGACCTTTCAGTGCCGGCACTGCAAATCACAGAGGTCTCCCCTCGCCCTTGTAGCTTACGACTTCAGGGGGAGGCTTGGAATGCATGGGGGGGGGGGAGGTTGTCGCACCCTCTGGACATTGTTACTGCCAACTAAATTAACTTTATGTCAAGTTCTATTAATTGGAAGGATTGCTAAGGCTGGAACTTTGTCAATGCGTTGTTCGTTACTAAGACTGGAATGTTAACTCCTTATGTATATGTATTTATATGTACCTAGTTACGTTATCGAGGAGATAAGGTTCTTAGCACCCTATGTATGTGTGTGTGTACTGTAACTAGTAACGCTATCATACTAGTATGGCTCACCACCTGATGCGTGAGTTTGTTAGTTTAATTGGTTTAAGTTTTAAGATCTATCGACTAGGTCAAGTCTGTAATACATATGTGCACTACGTCAGTAATTCTTTAATTCCCCAAAATAGAGATATAAGTAAATTGTACTCCCTGGAACGTAAGCGAGGACGACACGTCACAGCTCACATCTGGAAAGTTATGAAGGGATTAGTCCCAAATTTGCACACTGAAATTACTCCCCATGAAAGCAAGAGGTGTCGCAGACGGTGCAAAATGTCCCTAATGGAAAACAGTGGCGCAGTGAATACACCAGAGATAATGAGTATAAAGGAACTAAGACGTTTCTACATTCTTCATACATAAGGGGAATTACTAGCAGATCCTCTCGCTGTCTTCCGGAGGGAACGTGTTAAGATCCTCAAGTTAATTCCTGCTCAACCGAATAGTGGTGTCTGTGTTAGATTGCGTATGGTCTAACACTGACAGTCTGGTTGATCAGACCAATAGGCCATCAGACATGAGGCCTGGAACCCGGGAGACGCTGATGCCCAAAATCATTTTCATGTAATCTTTAGGTATATATACTGAGAGCTTCGTATATATCAGTGTATATATATAGTGAGATAAACTTGGACGTTGTACATGTCGTGCCGAATAGGTGAAACTTGCGATTTTGGCTTAAATATCAACGCTCTTCTTGGCAAATAACGCAAGTAAAAATTTTGTGTATGCAATAATTTCGCAAAAATCATTCTGAACTTAACGAAAAAATATATTTCATTGTCTTTGTTTATTATTAAATTATTGTGAATTTATCTAAAATATATTCAGTTGGATTAGGCTAAATTAAATTGCACTTGTTGTAATAAGGTTATGTAAGTTTTCTAAGGTTGTTTTGGTACAAAATTATTAATTTTTGCATTAACATAAATGAAAAAATATATCTTTAAACTTATAAGAGTAAATTTTTAGAAAGGACTTAATTTTAAATGAGTTCTTGCTAATTGACCAATTTTACCTATTCGGCACGAGACAACCCCCCCCCCACACACACACACACTATATATATATATATATATATATATATATATATATATATATATATATATATATATATATATATATATATATATATATTATATATATATAATGTGTGTGTGTGTGTTTATATGCACAAGAGAAATTTTCAGTGTATATCCTGTGTGGAGTTAGTAATGGAGCGTTGGTGAATAAATCTGAGCAGTGTGTGTGTGTGTGTGTGTGTGTGTGTGTGTGTGTGTGTGTGTGTGTGTGTGTGTAAGCTGGTGCTGTGTTGCTTCACATTTTTTCGGTGTGTGTGTGTGTGTGTGTGTGTGTGTGTGTGTGTGTGTGTGTGTGTGTGTGTAAGCTGGTGCTGTGTTGCTTCACATTTTTTCGGTGTATAGAGATACCACAATAGTTAAAACAAGATACCAGGCATTTTGAGTCAGTATCCAAAGTTTGCTTGTAACAAATACCATTCTCACTTTAAAGCTTTGTTGATTCGTATTGCTCAACGTCAGTTTTTAAACCTGTACTATCTTTTTCATTTTTTAAAGTTTAAGTTACGTTAAGATAATTTGACTTAGGGTAGATTATATTAAGTTGGGTTGCATAAACCTGTAAATATTTGTATTTAACCACTAATAAGCAAATTCGAACAACGTGTAACGTTGCAGCTGGCAAGGAGGATAATGAAACGTTCACATTTGAACGTTTACCTCTCGTGGTGTAAGACTGGGCAGAGTAGTGCCCTGGCGTGTGGTTGTGTGGCGCACACTAAACTAAATTCTTTAAAAAAACATACCAAGGGTGAGATTAGAACCCGCGGGTTGTAATCCCACCCTTGGTATGGTTTGTTTGCAGTCACGTCATTACGATTTCGTGAGTCAGCTAAATTCTTTGCCGGCAAAGTTTAAATCGTATTAAACAACTGTGGCATACATCACTTGTTGCCAGACTTTACCCCACCACTGTGGTGCTACCCGGGGGAGGGACGGGGTATGGGAGGGAGATGTTGGCTAATGTGTCTAAAACCCTCCCTCAGGTGCAGATACTTTTAATTTTATCAGTTAATGGCTAATTATTTACTATATTATATTGACCAGTGACCACGAGGGCACGATAGTCAAAGAAGCCTCGCATACATAATGAATATCGTGTTTTAATAAATTCTTGAATTTTATTTTAGCATCCTTTGATTTTTTAAGTTCCCCCCCCCCCCCCCCTATGTCAATATACTAGCCGAGTCAATGTCCGGACTTCTAATTGTGTATTTTTTTCTATTTGCCATTAATTAAACGTATAATTAGGATAATTTAGGTTAAATTAATGCAAGCAAACCTGAAAGCACTGACTGGTATTTCATCACATCCTCCAATTTAAACAAAGAGAACGTGCAATTAATAACTATTTGGCAGTTAGCTATATGCAAATATAAGTTCATTTAGATTAGGCTAGCGTAACCCAGTTTATAATAATATGTAATTTTTGCAGCTATTTAGATTGTGCAGAAATCGATGCATTATAAGGCAGGATGTAACGTGTGTGTGTGTCCGTAGCTTAAGTCGTACAATAATCGACCCAAGTAAACACTAGTTGGAGACTTGGATATCCTATCGCACCCTTTCACTAATTGTGCTAGTTTGCCACACAGCCACGTCTCAAGCTTATGGTGGTGAGGTCAACTTATTTTTCACCTACCTACACTAGCACATTCATAACTGTTGGAGTGGAAGAACCCTCCAAACTGGCCACAGATGTATAGACTAGTAAGATGTATGTGCAACAGTCAGGTAACTTTATTTCCGAAAACTTTCGCCTACACAGTAGGTATTTTCAGTCAGATGGATTTTGAATGCACAGTAAACTAGCCGCTTCCGCGGTAATATCTAAATCCTCAGTCAGATACAGAGGTGACCAATATGACAGTAGCAGAACCAGTGTAGAGGTGATCAGTTCATCAATATTAGAGTAGTAATTTTGAGGTAGTCAGTCCAGTCTTAATGACTGGTAGACTGATCACTTATCATAAC
>NC_069409.1:41857179-41974679 GCF_026875155.1 Cherax quadricarinatus
GAAGTGGCTTATATACTGTAGGCAGATGATGAGATGCAGCAGTCGTAGGTGGTAACATATTTGTCCAATGTGGAAGTAGGTCGTGCCCAAGGGTTAAGCTAGTGAAGAATCCCCAAGTATTAATATCTCAAGAAGTTGCAGTGTCAGGATTGTAGATGAATGGTTCAGAGAACCGCCATTGTGTGGCGAAACGTTTCCTCATGAAAGATACCCAAGTGTTGCACATGTGTCAGATTTATCAAGACTAGTCCTTGAGCTAAGGGGATTGTCCTACGAAGAAAGGTTAAGGGAAATAATCCTTGTGACACTGGAGGACAGGAGGTCGGGAGACATATTAGCAATATAAATAGCGAGGAATTAACTAGTGGAACAAAGACAGGAAGTTCAGGGGATGGGAACGTAAAACAAGGGGTCACAATTGGAATTTGAAGACTCAGATGAGTCAAAGGGATATTAGGAAGTATTTCTTCAGTCATAGAGTTGTCAGGCAGTGGAATACCCTAGAAGTGACTAGTGGAGGCGGGAACAATACATGTTTTAAGATATTTATAAAGCTCAAGGGAACAGGGAGAGATGGCCCTAGTAGCAGCCCATTTGAAGAGCGGGGCCAGGAGCTATGAATTCACACCTGCCCACTAATAGGTAAGTACACACACTAAGTCACATATTTCACCTCATCAAATAATTTCGAGGTATAATCTGTAATGTGAAATTAGCTGCAGTGCGTAACATGCGACCAAAATCATCTTCACCACTTGTATGTGTTCATAATACATCGCTAAACTGGAAGCAAGAACTTCCTCTCACCAAGTTTATGATTGATAATTCATCTGTGGTCTACGTTTGTGCTCCTTGATGGTCATTGGTCCCTGACCACGATGACTATTGATTCCTGACATCATTACTTGATATACTGTGAACCACAGCACTGTTGTGTCTGCTGTGAACCACAGCACTGTCGTATCTCCTGTTAACCCCACCACTGTTGTGTGTACTGTGAACTTCAGCACCGTTGTGTATATTGGGATATCCAGCTGTCCCCAGCGTTGTTGTGTTGCAGTGTACCACTGGATATCCAGCTGTCCCCAGCGTTGTTGTGTTGCAGTGTACCACTGGATATCCAGCTGTCCCCAGCGTTGTTGTGTTGCAGTGTACCACTGGATATCCAGCTGTCCCCAGCGTTGTTGTGTTGCAGTGTACCACTGGATATCCAGCTGTCCCCAGCGTTGTTGTGTTGCAGTGTACCACTGGATATCCAGCTGTCCCCAGTACTGTTGTGTTGCAGTGTACCACTGGATATCCAGCTGTTCCCAGCACTGTTGTGTTGCAGTGTACCATTGGATATCCAGCTGTCCCCAGCGTTGTTGTGTTGCAGTGTACCACTGGATATCCAGCTGTCCCCAGCGTTGTTGTGTTGCAGTGTACCACTGGATATCCAGCTGTCCCCAGCGTTGTTGTGTTGCAGTGTACCACTGGATATCCAGCTGTCCCCAGCACTGTTGTGTTGCAGTGTACCACTGGATATCCAGCTGTCCCCAGCGTTGTTGTGTTGCAGTGTATCACTGGATATCCAGCTGTCCCCAGCGTTGTTGTGTTGCAGTGTACCACTGGATATCCAGCTGTTCCCAGCGTTGTTGTGTTGCAGTGTATCACTGGATATCCAGCTGTCCCCAGCGTTGTTGTGTTGCAGTGTACCACTGGATATCCAGCTGTTCCCAGCACTGTTGTGTTGCAGTGTACCACTGGATATCCAGCTGTCCCCATCGTTGTTGTGTTGCAGTGTACCACTGGATATCCAGCTGTTCCCAGCGTTGTTGTGTTGCAGTGTACCACTGGATATCCAGCTGTCCCCAGCGTTGTTGTGTTGCAGTGTATCACTGGATATCCAGCTGTCCCCAGCACTGTTGTGTTGCAGTGTACCACTGGATATCCAGCTGTCCCCAGCGTTGTTGTGTTGCAGTGTATCACTGGATATCCAGCTGTCCCCAGCGTTGTTGTGTTGCAGTGTACCACTGGATATCCAGCTGTCCCCAGCGTTGTTGTGTTGCAGTGTACCACTGGATATCCAGCTGTCCCAGCGTTGTTGTGTTGCAGTGTACCACTGGATATCCAGCTGTCCCCAGCGTTGTTGTGTTGCAGTGTACCACTGGATATCTAGCTGTCCCCAGCGTTGTTGTGTTCCAGTGTATCACTGGATATCCAGCTGTCCCCAGCGTTGTTGTGTTGCAGTGTACCACTGGATATCCAGCTGTCCCCAGCTTTGTTGTGTTGCAGTGTACCACTGGATATCCAGCTGTCCCCAGCACTGTTGTGTTGCAGTGTACCACTGGATATCCAGCTGTCCCCAGCACTGTTGTGTTGCAGTGTACCACTGGATATCCAGCTGTCCCCAGCGTTGTTGTGTTGCAGTGTATCACTGGATATCCAGCTGTCCCCAGCGTTGTTGTGTTGCAGTGTACCACTGGATATCCAGCTGTCCCCAGCATTGTTGTGTTGCAGTGTACAACTGGATATCCAGCTGTCCCCAGCGTTGTTGTGTTGCAGTGTACCACTGGATATCCAGCTGTCCCAGCGTTGTTGTGTTGCAGTGTACCACTGGATATCCAGCTGTCCCCAGCACTGTTGTGTTGCAGTGTACCACTGGATATCCAGCTGTCCCCAGCACTGTTGTGTTGCAGTGTACCACTGGATATCCAGCTGTCCCCAGCGTTGTTGTGTTGCAGTGTACCACTGGATATCCAGCTGTCCCCAGCGTTGTTGTGTTGCAGTGTACCACTGGATATCCAGCTGTCCCCAGCGTTGTTGTGTTGCAGTGTACCACTGGATATCCAGCTGTCCCCAGCGTTGTTGTGTTGCAGTGTACCACTGGATATCCAGCTGTCCCCAGTACTGTTGTGTTGCAGTGTACCACTGGATATCCAGCTGTTCCCAGCACTGTTGTGTTGCAGTGTACCATTGGATATCCAGCTGTCCCCAGCGTTGTTGTGTTGCAGTGTAACCACTGGATATCCAGCTGTCCCCAGCGTTGTTGTGTTGCAGTGTATCACTGGATATCCAGCTGTCCCCAGCGTTGTTGTGTTGCAGTGTACAACTGGATATCCAGCTGTCCCCAGCACTGTTGTGTTGCAGTGTACAACTGGATATCCAGCTGTCCCCAGCGTTGTTGTGTTGCAGTGTACCACTGGATATCCAGCTGTCCCCAGCGTTGTTGTGTTGCAGTGTACCACTGGATATCCAGCTGTCCCCAGCACTGTTGTGTTGCAGTGTACCACTGGATATCCAGCTGTCCCCAGCACTGTTGTGTTGCAGTGTACCACTGGATATCCAGCTGTCCCCAGCGTTGTTGTGTTGCAGTGTACCACTGGATATCCAGCTGTCCCCAGCGTTGTTGTGTTGCAGTGTACCACTGGATATCCAGCTGTCCCCAGCGTTGTTGTGTTGCAGTGTACCACTGGATATCCAGCTGTCCCCAGCGTTGTTGTGTTGCAGTGTACCACTGGATATCCAGCTGTCCCCAGCGTTGTTGTGTTGCGAACATTTCGCCATTTTTGTCTTGTGTGCAATATTGTCGGCATTTTTTTTCCCGAGATCACTATAAACATATTCTGCATGAACGCAGGCAGGTCCGTAGGTGAACGGTAAATATGTAGGTTGTTAGACGCTGGGTGAATAGGTCGGCAGGTTTATAGACCTTAGAAAGACGCGTGAGCGGACACTAGCACATATTAGGAAACGTTTTGGTCCTGGGACCTTGATCAAGGTCCCAGGATCGAAATTTTTTTCTAATATGTCCTAGCGTTTGCTTACGTGTAAATACCAAGGTGTTTACCATGTTTGTAGGCGCACGATAGGTAGGTTGTTAGGTGTGCAGGAGGTAGGTAAAGAGATGTGGTAAGGCACAGTAGGTATGTAGGCAGATTCGTAGGTGTGCGGAAGGTAGGTTTAGGTGCGCGGAAGGTAGGTTTAGGTGCGCGGAAGGTAGGTAGGTGGGTAGGCTGATCTTTATAGGTTACAAACCAGATCTTAGATACTGCTCAGTAAAGGCTGAAAACTTTAAAAAATAATATATGTAAAACAGTTTCAGAATATCACCTTTATTGTGTGTATGTTTAGGGGGGTCGGTACGAGGTGTTGTGTGTTGACCTTCGTTATTACAAGGTGATCGAGTGTTTCCATCTGGCAGCAGATTGACGTTAGTAATTATTAGGGCTCCCCTGCGTCCGTCCGTCCGTCCGTCCGTCGATATGTCCTTGACGCTCACCTTTCCAGTTAAATTTCACTGGAAGTTTTTTGTTAGAAACGTCAGTATGCGGCCTCAACACCGTCCGCATTAAGCTTACATGCCATGGAAATTATGAATACCCCTCGTGAAGGTAATTCCCACATAATAGTTACTCCTCGCTGACGCTGCAACCATTCCTTTGAAGCAGGTCTAGTGGAATACTTGACGCTATCATCTCCCTACATAAGTTTCACAGCTCAGCCTTACACATTCCATTACCTATTGTATCAAACTCATCTTCTGTAATGGAATATGACAGGGAAACATAGCTAGCTTTTGTTCCCACAGAGTAACTATAATATAGAATAGCGTAGCCACACACTGCTGATGTACCGAATGTTGTTAACTAATTTTCCAATATATTTTGAAGGCTTACAGTCTCGTGTTGTGGCAAGCACGAGGCGAGTTAAACTCTCACTTCAGACTTACGTGGAGATAACAGTGGAGTGTTGCTGGCTTAACTCTCGTTTTCTGAGATGTAGTGTAGTGTTCTGGGAGATGTAGTGTGGTGTTGAGAGATGTAGTGTGGTTTTTCTGGGAGATGTAGTGTGGTTTTTATGGGAGATGTAGTGTGGTTTTCTTGGAGATGTATTGTGGTTTTTCTGGGAGATGTACTGTGGTGTTCTGGGAGATGTAGTGTGGTGTTTTGGATGTAGTATGGTTTCCTGGGAGTATACCACACTACATCTGGAGATGTAGTGTGGTTTTCTTGATGTGGTGTGGGTTAGTATTCCAGCCACAGCTAGGTACAGGGCTTGTATGATGTACTAGCTATTACCCGTGTCTTTGATCGAACGTTGTTTTGTAAAGCATATGAATGGTGTGCTTTCATTGACGTGCTGGATGCTTCACAGGATGCCCTACTGTTTGCTGCTGGCTGTTAGTTGTTCCTAGTTGTGCTCACCAGTTGACTCTTGTGAACCTGATTTCTGTGTGATGGAATTAGTCGTGGTCATCAGAGCAGATTCCAAACACACTCTTTACACCTCTCTGCTTCCTCGGTAAGTAGTTTTGCATCCAGAAAGCAGGAAGGCTGAAATATCTCACCTGCCGTGAAGGTAGACGCGAGAACAGGACGGTATTCAAAGCGAGAAAGTACAAATGCTGTCGACAGTACAAGTGCTCTCGAGAGTGCCATCACTGATGCAGCTTCTCTTTATTTAACACTTATCTACGTATCATATTACTTTATACAGATGATTCATACCAAGTATTGCTGTACTCAAGAAACTACAGCTCAGTCCTTCGTTAAACTTCATTGCTTCCCATTTACCATTAGATTTTTGGGCCTTACGGAATTAGCGCTTTTACGTTAATTTAATAATAATAATAATAATAATAATAAAAATAATAATAATAATAATAATAATAATAATAATAATAATAATAATAATAAGTAAAGCTTTATTGTAGTGTGTAATAGCGAACAAAGTTAAACATTATTTCTGAGACGGATTTTGGATCTTTAAATAAAACAAAAAGGTTTATCGTTCTTTCATAAATTGTGTAGGATTCTTATTAATAATAAGATTATTTACGGAGGATTTACTTGTTCACGTCACATATTTTACCAAACATTTGTGCACCTAATTAAGCCTGCCTAGTTTTATTAAACGTGAACGATACATGATCCAGTTCATTCTCTCCCTCAGGAGAGAGGAAATGGAGGTTTAACCGGGAACTATTATATTATTGTGAATCTAAACCCTTGTCAATATTTGCGAACAGTCTCTACCAGTTGTGTGTTTGTTTTTTGTTTAAATACACAGGGGGTATGAGAAATTTCGCGTTTTTTATTGAAAAATATTGCTTAGTTATAGGTGGCAGGTTGGTAGACAGCAACCATCCTGGGAGGTGCTACCGTCCAGTCATTAGTGTGTGGAACATAGGTAGTAAGTTGGTAGACAGCAACCACCCAGGGAGGTGGTACCTTCCTGCCATACAGTGTGGAACATAGGCAGTAGGTAGACAGTAACCATCCAGGGAGGTGGTACCTTCCCACCATATGGTTATGAAACTGAAGCATGTTAAACACTGCGCACTGGCAGGATTGCAAGTCTTTTGCTTTTTCTTACCATCCCGTAAACATACAAAACTAAAAGTGTCTCCATTTACACTATCCCTTTACCATCAGTTTCCTGTGTTTGTGTTATTCTTATTCCTGCATTCTTTCCATTACAGTTTGAGTAGCCTGGTTTGGGACCAGGCGGCGGGGGTACTGTTCCGGGTACTTAGAACAGATAAAGTAATAATAATAATAATAATAATAATAATAATAATAATAATAATAATAATAATAATAATAATATCTTTATTTACTACAAGTACATGTACATGGTATACAGTCCTAGCTGACATCAATGACATACTACTATATAGAAAGCCCCTTGTTATGCTCAGCATTTCGGGCAAATTAGGTCAGTGTCCCAGGATGCGACCCACACCAGTCTACTGACACCCAGTTACCCATTTTACTGATGGGGAACATAGACGACAGGTGGAAAGAAACACGCCCAATGTTTCTACTCTGGCTGGGGAATCGAATCCAGACCCTCTCCGTGTGAAGCGAGAGCGTTAGCCACCAGGCCACCAGAGCCCTAATACAAGATCATCTTATAGCGTTACAGTGCTGATATTACAGGGTCATGTACAGCGTCACATGTACAAAGTTTACTGTGTCATGTACAACATTAGTGCCATGTACATGTACAACGTTTGTGCCATGTATAAAATTACAGTGTCATGTATAACAGGGTGTCATGTACATTAGGGTGTCATGTACATTAGGGTGTCATGTACATTAGGGTGTCATGTACAACACTAGGGTGTCATGTACAACATTAGGGTGTCATGTACAACATTAGGGTGTCATGTACAATACAGTACCAAATACAACATTACAGTGCCATGTATAATATCAGTGTCATTTAACGTTATTGCTAATTGTAACTCACTGCTACATGAATACATAGATATACATACATGAAAATTACGAGTACTATATTATTTGCAATCAAAATCTGTTGCTGTTATATATTATACTTAAATCCCATATACATTTATGTTTACTGTTATACACATTAAACGGAATGTTGCCTGCGTCAACAATGCGTTTAATATCCGCCTCCCCCACACACGCAAATATATCTTCGTCCTCCTCTTTTTTTTTCATCCTCCGTCTCCTGTTCATAATTTTTCTTTACTCCGCTCTGGGATGATGGAGATATCTTCATTGAAAATTCTGTTTCTCCTGTATATGGGATAGGCTATCCTGAGAGGCGGTATATTCCAGATGATGGTAACTCTCCTCTGCTGGAAGGAAGGAAACCTTTGAAGCTACCGTGGCTGATGAACCCTTGCTGTAATACTTGACGATATCCTCATGGCCCTACCGAAGTTTTCCAGCTCAGACTGACAGCTCAACCAACTCCTTGTTATGAGCTATGTCCTACGTAATGGATTACGGCGGAGTAACATACCTAGCTTTTGTTCCCACTGTGTAATTATCAAATTCAGTAAGGTAGTAGCAAACTGCTGATGTATCCACATTCACACACACACACACACACACACACACACACACACACACACACACACACACAACAACACACACACATACACACAAACATACACACAGACATACACATACACACACACACATACACATACACACACACACATATACACACACACACACACACACACATACACGCATACACACACACACATACACGCATACACACACACACATACACGCATACACACACACACATACACACACACACATACACGCATACACACACACTCATACACACGCATACACACACACACACACACACACACACACACACACACACACACACACACACACACACACGCACACACACACACACACACACACACACACACATTAACCACAATCTTCAATACATCCCTGGAAACTGGGCAACTACCTGAGGTATGGAAGACAGCAAATGTATACCAATATTTAAAACAGGAGACAGAAAAGAGGCACTAAACTATAGACCAGTGTCACTGACGTGCATAGTATGCAAAGTAATGGAGAAGATTATCAGGAGGAGAGTGGTGGAGCACCTGGAACGGAACAAGAGTATAAACGCCAACCAGCACGGTTTTATGGAAGGCAAATCCTGTGTCACAAATCTACTGGAGTTTTATGATAAAGTAACAGAAAGAAGACACGAGAGAGAGGGGTGGGTTGATTGCATCTTCTTGGACTGCAAGAAGGCCTTCGACACAGTTCATCACAGGAGATTTGTGCAGAAGCTAGAGGATCAGGCGCATAAAACAGGAAGGGTGCTGCAATGGATCAGAGAATACCTGACAGGGAGGCAACAACGAGTCATGGTACGTGATGAGGTATCACAGTGGGCACCTGTGACAAGTGGGGTCCCACAGGGATCGGTCCTAGGACCAGTGCTATTTCTGGTATATGTGAATGACATGATGGAAGGGTTCGACTCAGAAGTGTCCCTGTTCGCAAATGATGTGAAGTTAATGAGGAGAATTAAATCAGATGAAGATCAGGTAGGACTCCAAAGAGACCTGGACAGGCTCGACACTTGGTCCAGCAACTGGCTTCTCGAATTTAACCCCTCCAAATGCAAAGTCATGAAGATCGGGGAAGGGCAAAGAAGACCGCTAGGTGGCCAAAGACTGCAAACCTTGCTCAAGGAGAAAGATCTTGGGGTAAGTATAACACCGAGCACGTCTCCGGAAGCACACATCAACCAGATAACTGCTGCAGCATATGGGCGCCTGGCAAACCTGAGAATCGCGTTCCGATACCTTAGTAAGGAATCGTTCAAGACACTGTACACAGTGTACGTCAGGCCCATATTGGAGTATGCAGCACCTGTTTGGAACCCACACTTGATCATGCACGTCAAGAAATTAGAGAAAGTGCAAAGGTTTACGACAAGGTTAGTTCCAGAGCTAAGGAGAATGTCCTACGAAGAAAGGTTGAGGAAAATCGGCCTGACGACAATGGAGGACAGGAGAGTTAGGGGAGATATGATAACATACAAAATACTGCGTGGAATAGACAAGGTGGACAGAGACAGGATGTTCCAGAGAGGGGACACAGAAACAAAGGGCCATAATTGGAAGGTGAAGACCCGGATGAGTCAACGGGATGTTGGGAAGTATTTTTTCAGTCATAGAGTAGTCAGGAAGTGGAATAGCCTAGCAAGTGAGGTAGTGGAGGCAGGAACCATACATAGCTTTAAGATGAAGTATGATAAAGCTCATGGAGCATGGAGAGATAGGACCTAGTAGCACTCAGTGAAGAGGCGGGGCCAGGAGCTGAGTCTCGATCCCTGCAACTACAATTAGGTGAGTACACACACACACACATACACACTCACATATATACACACACACACACACATATATACACACACACACATATACACACACACAGGCGGGGCCAGGAGCTCGGACTCGACCCCCGCAACCTCAGCTAGGTGAGTACACATATATACACACACACATGTGTATACACACACACACACACACATATATACACACACACACACGAATATGCAGCACCAGTTTGGAACCCTCACCTAGCCAAGCATGTAAGGAAACTAGAGAAAGTGCAAAGGTTTGCAACAAGACTAGTCCCGGAGCTAAGGGGTATGTCCTACGAGAAGAGGTTAAGGGAAATCGACCTGACGACACGAAGACAGGAGAGTTAGGGGGGATATGATAACGACATATAAAATACTGAGAGGTATAGACAAGGTGGACATAGACAGGATGTTCCTGAGATGGGACACAGCAACGAGGGGTCACAGTTGGAAGCTGAAGACTCAGATGAACCACAGGGATGTTAGGAAGTATTTCTTCAGTCACAGAGTCGTCAGGAAGTGGAATAGCCTGGGTAGTGATGTAGTGGAGGCAGGATCCATTCTTAGCTTTAAGCAGAGGTATGATATAGCTCATGGTGCAGGGAGAGTGACCCAGTAGCGGCCAGTTTAGTGGCGGGACCAGGATCTATGACTCGACCCCTGCAACCACAACTAAGTGAGTACACACACACACACACACACACACACACACACACACACGTGTGTGTGTGTGTAGCAGGGAGAGAGTGGACCTAGTAGAGACCAGTGAATAAGCGAGGCCAGAAGCTATGACTTTACCCCTGCAACCACAATTAGGTGAGTACAATTAGGCGAGTGCACACACACACATAGGGGGTAAAGGAGGTTTTGTATGTGAGGAGCTTGGACATCCAGCAGGCGTGCTGGTGAGTGGAGGCAAGTGGCTTTTATGTCTTGACGTGCTGTTGGAGTGTGAGCAAGGTAATGTTATTAAGGGATTTAAGGGAAACCTGTTAGCCGGACTTGATTCCTCGAGGTGGGAAGTACAGTACAGTACCCCCCAAACTGCCTATTTTCAGTTTGGAGGGCATCTGCATTACAGTATCAGCGTGCCTCTGACAAGACAGTGATGGAGTGAGCGATGTTTATGTTGCACTCCATCCTTTCTCTCTCACTCCAGTATGTCATGGTAGTGTGAAGCTGTGAGAAAAACCCAGAGTTCACTTGTTGGTTACCACTGTGCACCAGGTGTTCAATAATTCCAGTTGTTGGTTACCACTGTGCACCAGGTGTTCAATAATTCCAGTTATTGGTTACCACTGTGCACCAGGTGTTCAATAATTCACGTCGCGTAATTCGTAATTGACATTTGCTTTCCCATTTTTCACACGAGCGTTTGGTATGTTTAAATATTTGATGGAGAGACCACTGGCCAACACAACTTTGTCCGGAATATATAAATGTGTGTGTGTGTGTGTGTGTGTGTGTGTGTGTGTGTGTGTGTGTGTGTGTGTGTGTGTGTGTTATGCTGGGTGTAAAGGGAGCAAAAACAAACACAGCAGAAAACTTTTGACTTATATTATCCATTCACCAAGTAAGAACAGAAGTGTGTACACTATGTACAGCAATAGGTATTAGCGCACGCCATGGTAAGCAAGGCAGAATAGAAGCCACTAGAGAGCAGACCGTGCTTCAACCAGCTCTAGAATGGAAATGAGAAGGGCAGACAGGCGGGTGATACCCACAACACCTCTGCGATTGCCAGAGCCATCTTCTCATTGGCTGAATCTGGGTACTGATCGAACGACGGGGCCCCATCGTCCGACCCTAGTACTGGTTCGCTGGTTGGGGGAGATAGCCTTTCAATGAGGGTGTGTACATGTGCCGAATAAAGGTTACGTACTCTCGGCATTCCACAGTGTGTGTGTGTTTGTGTGGGTCATGTACGTGGATAGTTTTTTTTTTCTTGCGATTTTAGGGGGTCGAATCCCAGTTCCTGAGCCTGCCTCTGAACCCGTCCCTGACTTTCAGGGATCTGTTGTATCTGCTCTTGAAACTGTGTATAATATTTGCCCCCACCTTAACTTGTAGTGCTCTCCAGTTAGCACCCTGAGACTTGAGAACTACTTATTAACGTCCCAGTGAAACAAGTAAGACACGAGAGAGAGGGGTGGGTTGATTGGATCTTCTTGGACTGCATGAAGGCCTTTGACACAGTTCCTCACAAGAGATTAGTGCAGAAGCTACAGGATGAGGCGCGTATAACAGGAAGGGCACTGCAACACTCATCTGCGTCTTTAGCTGCCGTCAATGTACCGTGGTTCTTCGCACTTCAAACCTCACCCTATCCATTGTATCCAATTCTCTCTGAGTAGTTTTCATGCGATCATGTTTCACCGGGTTCTCGTCTCTTTTAGCGTTCCTAGTTTGACTTTGAGTTGTTTCTTACCAGTGTTACCTTCCTCGGTTACCACACCTGGCTCATATCTTTGTGTGTTTGAGATCAGGTAGTGGCTCCACATTAGCATCGTATATTTAAACATGTACTCAACGTATATTGTGTATAACATTTCATTTAAAATTTGTTCAGATCTCTAGAAGAATCCTTTCTGTAATTCCTATTCCCCAAAATATTAAAAATTAACTCTCCACACAAGAAAATATTTTTGTTGGCATATTCTCGTATTAATGAAATCGTCTTTCACCTCTATAGATTAATCAGTTCACATATTTTTTTCTCGCGTCTTACTGCTTCGGTTATATTTTACTAGCTCAGTATATATTATCATGTTATAAATGGCGCATAATACCGACAAGTTGAAGAATAAGACACATGGGTAACTCTAGGAATATTGACGAAACGTGTCGCCTGCGCTGCAGGCTTCATCAGTCGATTACAGACATCAGTACTGGTGGAAAACGTAGTAGCAGACGAAGTGGAGAAGTAGTTGATGTATTCGGAAAGATGATGCTTTTCTAACGCGGCAACACCATAGTTTCTTGGTACCAAGAAAGTCTCCGGCAACTTCTTCGCTAAGAAGTGTAGAGATTGACCTACTTCCACTAGTGGTCCAGTGACCTCATCTCTAGGCTGCTTCACCTCACTTTCCAGTACATACGCCTCTGGCTACTTGCTTCTGCATTAAGCTAAAAGACAAGTGATCAGACACATTTCGATCCTGGAACCTTGATCATTTCTAATACACAAAGGTTGAAATTAAGAGTATATGTAGGTAGGAGGTGGGGTGTGAGTGACACACAGTGACATGAAAAATGCAAGTGAACCTTATTGGGATAAGGTCAGGTAGAGAATGAGGTCACGTGATTTCAGTGTTGAGGTAGGTTAGGTTTTACTCAGTTGAATATCATATATGGACGATTTACAATTGTAAAAACACGCATACATGATACTCAACCAGGCAAAACTCAACCTACCTCACAATATTGGAATTACGTCCACCTGACCTCATTACTCAAGTATGTGATGTACTAAGCTATAGATTACCTATTCGATCTAGTAAGCTATATATTGTACATGAATGGTATATACTACATACAAGATGAATTAGCCATATGTGTAACATCTGGGTATCTTCATTTGTAGACGTTTCGCCATCCAGTGGTTTTATCACTACAATAAAAGGATATACTGTGAAGAAAGTAGATCTGTATAAAAATGATAAGGTAATCAGTCCCTCAGCCTTGGAGTTGGTGAAGACCACCGTAGTCTTGAATCTGAAGCACAGGCAGGAAGATTGGCGTTTGTATTATACTGATAAAGCCACTGGATGGCGAAACGTCTACAAATAAAGATACCCAGATGTTACACATGTGGTTAATTCTTCATCTAGCAGATATTATATACCATCTATGTACAACTTGTCAGACACAGCAACATCAATCTAATAGCTTACTCCTGACCCGTTCCTTGGGTATGACCTATTTTACGTCATCTTTTGTATGTAGTTCTTCGTTCTTCACATTATGTCCTTGTAATGATGAAGCCACTGGATGGTGACACGTCTACAAGTAAAGATACCCAGATGTTGCACATGTGGCTAATTCTTTAGGATATATATTGCCTGTATGTTCTGTTTACAGACGCTTTCAAACAGTGTTCCTCAAATCTCTGGGGTTGAGCGGAAACATTGATGGCTTTCCGTGCGGAACGTCACTGGGAAGAGGTATGATAAAACATCACCTGGCAAGTGGCGCCTCTTACAGGCGCAGTAGTAAACAGCAGTACACGTTATAAACAAGCATTGATGGACTCATTGATTGGCTGTGTTTTTCTTTTCTTATGTGCACTTTTTGCGTTAGTGCGTAACAAAAATGCTCTTGTGGTTTCATATCATAATAGTTATTGCGTAACAAAACTAGTTATGATAGAACCGTGTGCAAAAGTTCTGGTAGAATGTGTGATCTTTATTTTATCAGAAAAATTGTAAATTAGTGATGATAGTGTCTAGCTGCATCAAGGGTGTGTCAGCTTTGTGTGTAGCAGGACAGACAATACGAGTAAAACTAAGTCCAGCATGTTTCCCAGTGTAGATGGATGAATCCAGCGAAGCTTCAGGTTTAGCAACGTTATTGGCATTTGTGCATTATTTATATGAATCTTTTACTGAAGAAGATACGCTTATTTGCATGCCTCTTTCTACCAGAACCATGAGTAAGGAAATATTCGGGATGGTCGAGTCAGTCATGAGGGAACATGAAATATCCTGGCATTTATGTTGCAATGTATGCACTTGACAGAGCTACAGGTAAGGTAGGGAAATATCAGGTGCTGTACACAAATAACCCGCACATAAAAGACAAGCTTACGACGACGTTTCGGTCCGACTTGGACCATTGACAAAGTCAGTGTGACTTTGTCAATGGTCCAAGTCGGACCGAAACGTCGTCGTAAGCTTCTGTCTTTTATGTGCGGGTTATTTGTGTATCGTTCCAGTCACGGTATTGTGCTTTTTGTTATTTATATCAGGTGCTGTGGCAGACATAAACAATATACCTCCTCATATTGTATATAACTGTTGTTGTCCTCAGCACCATGCACTTTCGCTTCAGTATGTGCCACAATAAGTATAAGATGTACTCAGTGAGGTCGTCATAGTTGTCAACATTATAAAAGTTGGATAAAAATGGTATACAATATCGTCATCCAGTGGATTTATCAATACAAATTCTAGGACATAATTTGAAGACAGTAGAACTGATTACCTCATCTTTTGTATATAGTCCTGTCTTCAAATTTGTCCTTGAATCTGTATTGATAAAGCCACTGGATGGCGAAACGTCTACAATAAAGATACCCAGATGTTGCATGTGTCTTAATTCTCAACGTTATAAAAGCGCGATCTCACAGTTCCAGGATATTCAGTTCATCCTGTGAAGAAATGAAAAGTTTACATAAAACACACATATACAAGTTCAGTAGCAATGTTGTGGACGTGTTGACTCGGTTTTAGGAGTTGCCAGAAGAAATAACTTGTTTTTTCCATCGAAGTCTTTTTAACTAACACACAAAGTTACACTTGTTGGATACAGGTGGTGGCAGACTTAGCTGATCCATTTACTCATCTCCGTGAAAATGTTTTATTGCATGGTATTAACGTAACTAGTTTCAAATAAGTTGGCTGTAGAAAGTAATCTCCGGTTGCAGGTAATCGCTCCAAACATTTAATTTTCATCCCAGGAAAAGCAGTCACAACCAAGTCACTTAACATTTACTTCTTTCTTTAACTATTTAAATTACCTCAATAATAACTATTAAACTACACACTTTCATATATTTACATTGTACCTTTACCTTTACCTTTGAAGAGTTTCGAGAGTTTAACTACTCTCGGAGCCCGGCCATGGGCCAGGCTCGTCTGATGCTTGCTTGGCCAACCAGGCAATAATTGTAAACAATAATTGTACAATAAACATTTTAGTTGTATACGTATTATTTCTTCTCATAAGTAGGTCACCAAAAGAAGATTTTCTTTTCTTTTCAAATATGTAAACTTACATGTTACTTTTGTAAGATCCACGTAAGTGTATATGCTGATTTCACACATTGCCTAAAGTAGGTGGCCCGGTGGCCTGGTGTCTAAAGCTCCCGCTTCACACATGGAGGGCCCGGGTTCGATTCCCGGTGGGTGGAAACATTTCGACACGTTTCCTTACACCTGTTGTCCTGTTCACCTAGCAGCAAATAGGTACCTGGGTATTAGTCGACTGGTGTGGGTCGCATCCTGGGGGACAAGATTAAGGACCCCAATGGAAATAAGTTAGACAGTCCTCGATGACGCACTGACTTTCTTGGGTTATCCTGGGTGGCTAACCCTCCGGGGTTAAAAATCCGAAGGAAATCTTATCTTATCTTAGCGAGAAATTACGTTTCATTGCAATTTGCCTTCTAGCAATAAAAACTTTACAGATAACTTCGACATCCTATTCTTGTATTCAGCTTCCTACTGTTGCCTATCCTTGTCTTCAACTTCCTTCTATTCTTGTCACTGAATCATAAAAAAAATGTATGAGGAATTATAAGTAAAAACTTCAATCTATTCTCGTGTCTTCGTAAACGTTCAGATTTAAACGTTTCCTATCTTTCCTCCCCATTTCTTTGCCAGACGTACCATTGCCTATTTTTTTTTTTCATAGTTTGGATATTTCTTGTTAAATAAATTTTTATATTTTAACGTAGCATTCAGAATAAAAGATGGCCAAAAATAGCGTTGAATAATTGACGTTTTATAAAACTTCAGAAAATTGTCGTTATAAAGTGAGAATGTGTAGCAAGGAAGCTTTGGTGCCCTCCAAGAGCAAAGGGACAAAAGGTAACCAAGATACAAATGCTAGAGAGGTTCCAAGGCTGTAAAGGCTCCAAATGTTCCTAAAGCTCCAAAAGGCTATACGAAGAAAATGAAGAGTGTGAGTGAGGGATGACTCTGGCAGAACAACAGAGGCTCACAGAGTGGAAGAGGAAATGACAAAAAATTGCGAGAGGATGTTGAGTGCTTGAAGGGGAAGGTGAAGGGGGGCAGAGAACAGAGAGAGAGAGAGAGAGATAATAGCTTAAGGAAATAAGTGTAATGCTAGACAGCAGGGTAAGAGGGTAGGAAAGAAGGCAAAACACCGTTTATTGAGGATGAGTAAATAATGCAGAGAACAAACACCGACCCACCACTGGAGGTAGTAAATGTGTTTACTTTAAGGATACCTGGACGTACACACAACGAGGAATGAACTCTGGGAGGGAATAAAAATACTTCTAGACAATTATTATTATTATTATTATTATTATTATTATTATTATTATTATTATTATATGAAACTCTAAACCCATAAGGGCTATTCAGCTCAATGGGTGGTGGAAGTTCGGTCCTCTGTTCGCAGGATTGATTTTTTATATTGCCACCGAAACAGTCAGTATACTGTGCAGTCCATGTCCATCCTGTGGAGGGTAGCGCACAACATTTAGATGCACAGAACGCCTAGGAACTAGGCCCCAAAAGGGTTAACAGGAGTACATCTGGATTTATACCTACAGTTGCCTATCTCGTGCAAGCAAATTTAAGAAATTTGCTTAATGTCTGAGAGTATCTTGTTTCATTAACGACATATCCTGATATATAACATAGGCTATTATACTATCTCTATATTCCTCACTAAATGGACAATAAAGTATATAGTGTTGAAGATGGTGACCATAGTGCTGAACGCACACTTTGTATTTGGTTTGTTTATCATCTGTGTGACTGCCAAACTGCCAGAAATACTTGTAACCAAGCCTAAGCATCAGTCAGTCTGATAGCATTGCAAGTTATTCCATGAACGTACTTACCCACGATCATATTATAGTGATAGATCTACCCAGGCTTCTAACTGTTCACAAGTCAGCGTCAAAGGCAGACAGAGCCACCCCTCACTTCTACTCCCCACTCTACTACAGCCACCTATAACCACTACAGCCACCTACAACCACTACAGCCACCTATAACCACTACAGTCACCTATAACCACTACACTTGGTACGGTGTATTTTCCCCTTCCTCCCACTCTCCAAGCCATTGTCTGAATTGACTTGGCTGGGGCACATAAAACCTTATGTGTGTGCAGTGCTTCCTTTCACTTCATTCACCCTGCTGCCAGGGACCAGTTGGAGTAGGGGAGTAGTGGGGAGTTGGAAGGAGAGAAGCGGGTGTGGGTGTTGCGAGGGTGGGGGAAGGAGAGAAGGATGTGTGAGTGTTGCGGGGCGGGGGAGAGAGGAAAAGGTATTGCAGGGTGGGGTTAAGAGAGAAGAGGGTGTGGGTGTTGCAGGTTTGGCAGCCTTTCCCAAAACTACAACCTTTACAAAACCACAACCTCCCAAAACCACAGTCTTTACAAAACCACAAGCTACCAACAACCACAACCACTCACTCTGGGTTCAGAGGCTTGTAGTTTCCAGAAAGATTGTTCCGATTTTTTTTTTTGGTTTCGCCGCCCAGCTTGAAGCTAGGTTCCCTTGCGCCCAGCTGACCAGTCAGTCATTTCTAGAGGCTTGTGACTGTGACTGACCAGTCAGTCCGTTGCTGCTTGCAGCTCACCAGTCGGTCTGTTGCTGCTTGCAGCTCACCAGTCAGTCTATCGATGCTTGTAGCTGACCAGTCAGTCTATTCCTGCTTTCAGCTGACCATTCAGTCTGTTCCTGCTTGCAGCTGACCAGTCAGTCTATTGCTGCTTGCAGGTGACCAGTCAGGTGTGAATGATATGTAAACTTGGCTGAGGAAAGGAAGATGTCGCTCACCAACTGTATGATGACATAACGAAAAGGATTTCAGCATAAGGAAGGTTGAATTGCATTTTCCTGGACTGATAGCATAATGTTGAAACTGGTCCAATAAATGGCCAGACGATCATGCTGGAGAGGAAGAAAAAAAAAGAACCCAGTAGTATCATATCTGAGAAGTAGGTAACAACAGGTAGTCACATTAGCCCTTCTATCACAGTCACAAATACATGTGATAGCATCAGCGACTTGGGTAAAAATTCTCCCAAGTATGTACTGGGTAATACAAAAATTTCTGTTGTTGAGCAGGACTTTATTACGAAAATATTTCATTTAAGAAATTTTAAGTTCGTTTCTCTATCAGGTTTTTAAACCAAAAATTATCTTGACAATAATAACATAAATCTGCATACCTGTGACATGCCCGTCACCTGTTTCCAGAGCTTTTTATTTTTTACTGTTGATGTTCAGCCTGAAATCAGACGTCATTATTGACAACCTGCTCAACCAGGCTGTTGTTGCCAGGGGCAAGCAAGCTTATATAGCACTCAGAACACGGCTCAGCTGGTATTTTATGCATTTACTACTACAGTTTTCGTTTGAAAATCTCTACCTTTGTATATCTAAGACACGCCCACACACACACAAACACCACACACACACACACACACACACACACACACACACACACACACACACACACACACTGTTGCAATGCATTGATTGACAACAGATTCAAGACTGTAGGAATTCGTACATGCATGTATTTGAACTAAGCACGCTCTCACACTCATAAATTTCTCAACTCTGAGAAGTTTTTGAGTCATTATTGTGGTTGCTGGGGAGCGTTGCAGCTGCATTTGTAAAGTTGTGACTTATAGTCTTCATTACGAGTATTTTCAATTTTCCCCAGTTTGTGTTATGTTGTCTCACTATCTTGCGTTATTACGGTGATTTTTTAGCAGCAGCTTGACCGACCTCGTAGGCAAGGCAAAGAAAAGCAACGTTTTGCCCAATAACAAAAAAGAAAGCTACTCCTTTATAATCGGTCCTTCAGTTGTCTAAACCTTAGCAAGAGAGAGAGTGAGAGAGAGAGAGAGAGAGAGAGAGAGAGAGAGAGAGAGAGAGAGAGAGAGAGAGAGAGAGAGAGAGAGAATATAACTATCCCAGAAGTAACACCTACTATCCCCCCAGACAAAGCCATCTGGCTGAGTGTTCGCCTGTGTGCGCGTCTGGCTTACAGAAACAGGCGGAAGGAACAGTAATCACAGGTCAACATTGACTCCGGCTCGGAGGCCCAGACTCGTAATAACTTGGACAAACAGCACTAATTCTCTGGCAGGCTTTACTGCTGTTCTTGTGTGGCGGCGCAGCGCTCTCAAAACACAACACTCGCCACCATGTTTGTACTGGTTTGTACAGGTAGTGGAGTGTGTAATTGTAATTACCTTGGGAGGATTTTCTCTCTCTTTCTCCCCGTCACATCTGGTTTCTTTAGTTTTATTCTCTGGATGTTAACCAGAAGTTAAGTTTTAAGGGTCACTAACAGCTTAGGACGCATCGAGCCTTGTCCTGGATATCAGGTAAGGAAATGTTGCCCACCTCTGGCCCCTCAAGGGAGGTTCCTTGACGCTGGTGAGGGGCTCTTGATCTAGGGAATTGGATCTGTACTCCAGTTCCCTGAATTGAGCCTGAATACCTCCCATCCCACCCACATGCGCTATATAATCCTACGGGTTTAGCGCTCCCCCATAATTAGAATAATTATAATGCCCAGCTCTGGGCGGTGAAATGAAATGGAGTAGGAGTTTCCTTCGGGAATAGAAAAGAAAACAAGCGCTCCTAATTAGGATAAGTGACTTTCCGCCCCCAAGTCCCGGTAGAGGGAGACGCTTACACCTTAACTGAGTCAGTGACCGGCTCCTTTCCCACAGCCATACATGATCCACACAAGAAAATGGCTCTGATAATATTCTTTACAAGTGTTAATAATAATCTTTAATATGGTACCGATAATGTTCTTTAAAATGGTACTGATAATATTCTTTACTCAGGAAGATCTTCCAATGTTTCACAGAGAGTAATACAGGTTTGTGCAATGATTTTAAGGACACATCGATGTTTTAGGTATACACCAATGGAACATCATATAGATTTAGCCTAGGATAACTCACTGTGTCTTATTTCCATTGGGATGTCCCTGGGACGTCCACACACCGAGGCTGGTGCAGAACCTTACCAAGACACCTTCAGTATACTGGATACAATAAGCCAGTCGAAGAATATTCACTGAGGTAAGCTGCATGGTGGCTCAGATTGCTATGTCGTTGGACGTGAAAAATAGTGATCAGTTTTTACATGGGACAGAAAACGTAGCTCCAGTACATGAGCGGTTGGTTTACTGCTGGATAGGTCATCTTATAACTAAATCAAGAGACACTTTTCTGTTTTCGGACTTAAAACACCACCATCATCTGGATAATGCAGCGGTATTGCATAAGATAAACTCCGTGGTATTAAGGTGAAGTGTTTGATGTTAAGCAGGGTATGGTACGGCTACACATTGTTTACTGAACGTCGGAATGTAAATATCGCCTTATCTTAAATGTTTAGTCTGTTTTCAAAGGCAAAATTAGTCACGCTCCTTTTAGCTGAAATAATGTTTGTCTGACGGGATGGGGAAGGATGATTATGTGGGACTGAGTGTTTATTAGCGTGTTCAGCCAAGTGGCGCATGTTTTAAACTGGGATTTTTTTTTGTTGGGAAAAGACACACGTACGTTTCAAAACAAGATTTTATTAAGACAGTGTTTCATTCTGTGTAGAGCTTTATCAAGGGATGACCTGAGCAAGCTCTACACACAGCAAAACGTTATACCAATAAAGGCTTATTCTGCATCGTCTCTCTCTTTCCCGCTATTGTTGGAAGTTTAAATCCGGGTTGGGAATTTGTTCATGGGTTTCACACAATGCATTGTTTAATTAGATATATTTCGGTTGCTGCACGACCAAGGAAGTTATTTCCTTACTGCATAACCCCAAGTATAGACCTGAATGTACGCCATAACAATAGTGTCGAGTGCGGTATAAGTTCCTAATGCAGTTAAGTGTTAGTGTTGAAGATTTGAATGTGAATCAGGGGAGGAGTTCACGAGGGTTCACAATCGAAAGTAAAATTGCAGTTTGTTCACTAAATGTGGCAAATTAGGAATTACACAAGCTAAAATTTAATTCAAGCTATAAAACGCCAATTTTGGAAAGTTTAAAGCCAATCTGACAAGGCATTTTCTAATTATCTCACAACGATTACTGTCCCAAAATACACCATCACGAAGTTTGAATCCATTCAGAAGTTACATTATCAAGTTGTCTGCGTTGAAGTTTTGAAGGTAATCGGTTGAGGCATTCGCATGTTATCACACGAAAACCTGCATTTCCATTCTTCCCAATTTCATTAAAAATAGCAAATTGGCCCCTAAAGAAGCCAAAATCAATGCAGACTTTTCCCTAAGCGAGGTCACATGAGACATTTTCTGTTATTTTACGGAAATCCGCTTGTTAATAGAATTAGTAAAATAAAAGTTACTGAATCCAAAATCAAAAGGAGGCTTCCCTTGAGAAAAACGTATCAGCACCAGAAGCTTGAAGGTAATCATAAAGATTTTCCCAGTTATTGTATATATTCCCTCAGTTCCAAAAATTTTGAACTATTTTAGTATATTGACAAATTTGCACCGGTACAAAATAAATTTAAGTAGCATCTTGTCTGTAAGATGCATCAGTCATTAAATACTGACGCCATTCAAAAGGGGTATACTCAGTTAAATTTAAAGTGAATTAACATGAAAACATTTCACATGTAGACAGTAGCTTACCCATGTTTCCTATAAGTAAGTTACTTACCCCATGTTTCCTATAAGTATGTTACTTGTGCCATGTCTCCTATAGTTCCCGCTAGGGGAGTTGCTGGCCTTAGGCCTGTTTTCGAGAGCACCCGCCAGAGGGCTAGCACTGAGGTCAGTCCTTGTGGCAAGCTCTAGACCTACCGAGAAAACAATACCTCTCTCCCTTGGGCATCCAGCGCTCTGGGCTATCTTCATTTGCGTTTGTCTGGAAGAACCCCTACACTAATAAACTACGATCTGGTCTGCATTTCTCTCTACATCTCGGCAACCACAGGCAAGGTGGATTATCTTTCGCCAGCTGCCTTCAACGCAGAACATTGTTATTACACACAAGACTGACAGATGTACATCTACACACTTCATTTTCGCTCTTTGCTGTCGTCGAATTAGGATAAACCTATTTTGAAAGTTTGAATCCAAGCAGAAGAGGCTTTTGAAAGTGATTGAACCCCTTCCAGGAAACTTTGAATGTTCTTCGTTACATTGATAATAGAACACCTGTACAGGTCAACAGTTGCACAATCTCTTACCCAGGTACAATAAACCAACACTGAAAAGTTGAAGCTGATCAGATAAATCATTTAAAAATTATGAGCGAGAGATTTGAAGGATAAAAAGAAAATGAATCAAGCAGCCACTTCAAGGTCGCCATTCCAGGATACCTGATGAGAGACGATAATTAGGTAAAGATCATTTGGTATACGCTCAAGTAATGATGCATTTTCAAGGAGTGTGATAATTATATTTTTGAAGGGGGGGGGAGCGGGGTGTTGCAACCATCAGGCTTGAGACGTTTGATATTGTGGAGTTAATGGGAGAGTTGTGTATTGGTCGACTGCTCAGTGCTAGACGGTGTTGGTGGTAGTTGTGGTGGTGCTGGTCGTAGTAATGGTGGTAGTTGGGGTGCTGGTGGCGGCTATTTGTGTTGGTGTTAGTAGTGGTTATTGTTGTGTCGATAGGAGTCCTGTTGGGGTTTGATGTGGTGCTATTGGTGGTGGTGTGGTGGTAGTTGTTGTTGTGGTAGTAGTGGTACGGCTCTAGTTAATGAGGTTCTGTATTGGTTGTTGTAAATTGCTACAACGCCCACACCACCCGCAGCCACCACCGTCTTCTGCTGCTTCATCTTCTCTGCCTTCTTCGTCTTGTTGAAGAATGAGACACTTGCATAACGTTTGAGAATCTTTACTGTGGAAATGTTTCGTCACTCAGTGGCTTCTTCAATCCAATACAGAGAAGAACGGTGGAAGATGAGAAGTTTGAGGTAATCAGTCCCTCAGCCTGGAGTCGTCGTCGTCGTCTTCATCTTCTACTTCTTCGTCTTCTACTTCATCTTATTTAAAAGTAAAATTAGTTTCATTGGGAAGTAGACCTTAGAGGTAGAGTAGCAGTTCACCTTTACAGGAATGATGCAGTCATTACAGTAGTGGTATTGCAGTAGTAATAGGAGGGTTTTTTCCTACTTTCCATCCACTCCTGTCCCTTCTTCAAATTTTATATCATGTTTCTAGTATGGCAAGGTATGTTTTTCGACGCGTTTCATGCTGACAGTGGACAAAAGGAGTGAAGGTTGGGGAGAGAGTCTTCTGCTTTACTAATATTGCCTCAACCAGAGTAGTCTACTCTGTATTTCCTTCCTCTGGCAAGTTTCTTTAAGCCTGTTTTCAAGATCTGCGCTTCTGTGTAGTACATGTAATAGGTTTGGCAGAAAGTGTGGGCAACCGGAGGCCGATATTTGAGGAAGAATAGAATTAAGAACTTTATAAAGAAGGGAGTTATGAAGAATATCATTTATGTTGCGGAGATTATGTGCTGTAAGCCAGGACCAGGTATTCTCTGTAGAAATTGTAGCGGTAGATGATTCTTGGCAGATAGCCTCTGTGTAGACCACATCTGCTGTCTGCTTTTCCAGTGTACCACACCACCCTCACCAACGCCACACCACCCTCACCAACGCCACACCACCCCACACCACCCCCACCACTCACACCACTCCCCCAGCGCCACACCACCAGCCAACACCACTCCACCCCACACGCCACACACCCAGCCAAACACACCACCCACCAACGCCACACACCCTCACCAACGCCACACCACCCCACCAACGCCACACCACTCCCACCAACGCCACACCACCCCCCACCAACACCACACCACGCCCATCAACACCACAGCACCCCCGCCAACATCACACCACCCCTACCAACACCACACCAACCCCTACCAACACCCACCACCCCACCAACACCACCCCACCGACACCACCCCACCACACACCCCGACACCACCCCACCGACACCACCCCACCGACACCAAAACCACACTACCCCCACGAACACCTCACCAACACCACCCCACCAACACCACACCACCCTCACCAAGACACCACCACCCTCATCCCCTCTTCTCCCCTTCCTCACATAGTGGATGCAGTTACCTTGAGGAGGGAGGGAGGCTGAGGGTCCTATCAAAGGTACCTACATAGATGCTGGTGTTTACTGTGCTTATTAAAAGTCAAAGAGAGAGAGAGCAGAAGCAAGTACTTGATACATATTTGCTTAAGGGAGATTATCAGCTGGAAGTTCCTCTCCCTCGTACCCCAATCCCCCTTCCCTCATCCTCGCCCTCTCACTCGTACCTCTATCCCCCCTCCCTCTCCTTCATCCTTCCCCCCCACTCTCCCACATCTCAACTCGGCGCCGCTGTCGGCCTTGACGTAGTGAAGAGGGTTACATATTTATGCGGTGGCTTCTATGTGACATTTAACACTGGAGCACATACATGTGTGTGTACCTTCCCAGTCATCAGACCAGCTGAGCCTGGTGTGCCTGGGGTACAGCAGCAGCAGCAGGAGCATCAGCAGGAGCAACAGCAGCAGCAGCAACTGCAGCAGCAGGAGCAACAGCAGCAGCAGGAGCAACAGCAGCAGCAGCATCAGCAGCAGCAGCAGCAGCATCAGCAGCAGCAGCAGGAACAGCAACACCAACAGGAGGAGCAGGAACAGCAGCAGCAACAACAACAGGAGGAGGAGGAAGTTGACGACGACGACGAGGAGAAGAAGGACGACCTAATATAACAAATACGAGAGATAGATGGGGCCAACACACAGAGAAACGGGGAAATTTACGGGAAGGGTAATAGGCGCACAAAAAAGGAAGAAAAAACAGGGAAGGAACGCGGGTTAAATGGAGAGGGGGAAGAATTTAACGGGACGGGGGAGGAGGAAGGAAAATAAAAACTCAAAAAGGATGGGGAACTAGGCTTTATAAGGAAGTAGGAAAAATAAAGCCCAAAAAGAAATAGGCGTTTGGATATTTTTGGGGAAAGGGGTTAGGAACAGATTCGGGAAAAGCCAAATAAATAAAGTCGTTAGAAGAATTTTTCCTTTTAGGGGATAAGAATTTTATATAAAGGGGAGGAAGTCTACTAGTTTTAAAAGGGTACACAGATGGGGGTGGTTTGCGAGACATTGTGAAGGCCAAGGGGCCAAGGCTGTTCTGAGTTTCTTAAAACCCCAGGGGGGTGGGGGGGTTTTTTGGTTTCCCCGGTACATTTAAAAAAGGAGAGGGGCCGCAGGGGGGGGCTGGTATGCTGAGTTCATTGATACAGCGCCAGAGGCGGGTCAGGGGGAGGCTGTATGCGGGTTCATTGAAACGCGCCAAGGCCCGGCGTCAGGGGGAGGCTGGTATGCTGAGTATCATTGATAACAGCGCCAGAGGCGGCGTCAGGGGGAGGCTGGTATGCTGAGTATCATTGATAACAGCGCCAGAGGCGGCGTCAGGGGGAGGCTGGTATGCTGAGTATCATGATGACACCCCAGAGGGGGGCGTCAGGGGGGGGCTGGTATGCGGGAGTATCATTGAGAAGCCCCGGGGAAAGGGCCGTCGGAAATCATCTGGGTGTCTAGTCCCTATTTTTTTTTTTTAAACTAAAAAAAATGTTTTTTGGGGGAGGCAATTAATGAAAAAGAATTGGAAACATTTTCGTTTTTCAGAAGCAAAACGTTTCGAGGTACGCGTGCTTTCCCAATTTACCCACACTGGACCAATACCGGAGCCCAGCTTCGCTAGTTTTTGACCCAAAGCAGCCGCTTTCGGGAGAAGGAAAAGCTTTCATCTCATCCCCGGGAGCATCACCCTTCTAGGATATTAACAATAAGGGAAAACTGGCTGCCTTGGGATCAAAGTTGCGCAAGTGGACTCCTGCAAAGGGTTTTCCATCGTGGATGGGGCAAAAATACTCAGTAGGCTGGGTAGTACTAAATTAACGGAAAAAAAAGGGGAAGCACCAACAGCCGCCTGCCCTCTCTGCCCCCTAATTTCGACGCCCCATAGTCCTCGGGGAGGGTGTTTGAAATCCGTAGGACAGAAAATATGAATAAAGTCTGATTCAGCAGAGGGTTGGTAGGAGTATCTATGGTACATGGTTACTGGAAACGGGTTTACTGGGGAAGGTACACTCTGAGAGCTGGGCACGCTAAGTTGTCGTCCCGACCAAACTAATAAAACTAGAGATGGCAGGTGTAGGCTTGGGCTGATTCTATAAAATGAAAGTACACAACAATTGAACATTATAACTACAAAAGTAAATTTTGGAATGGAATTTTCAAAATTTAAACGTAAAAAACTGAAATGCAATAAAGGTAAAATAGCACAAACACGAATGAAACTCAACGTTGGGATTACACAATAAAGGGATAAAAAAAAAATTGATAAAAAAAAAATCAATCTGTACATGTATCTACGGATTCTGGGGAAGGAATAATACAAAAAAAAAAGTTTTTTAACGAAAGGCAGATTCGGGCACTCAATTAGACGTTAACTCTAGAATCGGAGGGGGAACGTGAACACACAAAAAAAAAATTTCTTGAATACTGATAAGTTGATACTGTAATTATTCTCATACGGGTTTTATTTACTTTTAAACCCCAACTCTGCTAGGGTGAGATTGATTATGCGAATGGGGTACCCTTGGAGGATCAAACTTGTTGCCTGGCTAATCATGCGTTTTAGGCAACTCAAAATTGGAAGAAAAAATATACTTGAGGATTTCTAATCCCTGTGGTACGTAGGGAAAACGAATTGGGTTGATCGCTGACGAGATCAGAGGAAAGAGTCAGGATCAGGGTCTGTCACTTATTTGGGTTGGAACATCTTATTCACATACTAACTTTTTAGTCAAATGCGATTTTTATCTGACAGTGTAATTTCTCTAACCTTATACTTTTTCCAAGATATTTCAACTAACTCGAAAAGGGACCCCAAATTTGATCAAGCTAGGCATTGCAACGTTTTGGAAGTTGGTCAGCAAACTCCGACCACTTGTTTTTGGGATGGCTTTGTCGAGTTTTTTGCGACTCTTGTAATTTTTGCTGTTGTTTATGAATTTTTAGGTTTTTTCTAAAAAACTTTGAGCTAAGCTGGTCGAGTTGTATGAAATCATCAGGGTTGTAATTTGGTTTGGGGTTAGAATTACAATCTAGGCAAACGTTTATCAAACACCAAAAATGCATAATGTGGAGTATCACCTTTTAGAAAATTGAAAGCAAATTTAGACCTGACTCGGGTTATAACTTCCCCCAAATTTTCATTTTGGATTGATATGGCTCTAAAGAATCGGACTTTTTTTTGGGTACTTTCCCAAACCCTTGCTGGCAGGATGAGGGGAAACAATGGTGGATTTAGGATCTTTGTACAAGGACACAAATTTTCAAAATCTCATTACGAATTCACCCCCATTTCTTTTACTAGGGATTAGGGGTGGTTCCCTGCGATAATGCGTTTTTTTAAACGCTTTAGACTGTCTGGGCGTCTTATCTGCAATAGGAACTAACTCCAATATCTGGGAAATGATCTACCAAAACACTTAGATGTTTGTTGCCCTGGGGAACATTGGAAATTATTTAAACAAATCTAGCGCAACCTTTCCACTTTTCGCTAGTGGTGGATATACTTGGTTTGGGTTTGGACCATTAGCATTACCTTTATTTTGCATGCGACACTACATTTCTTAACATATCAAAATACAGTTGCCAAATACGGGCCAAAGTATTAAATCTGGCTTGTTTACTGAACGATCCATCCCAGGGTGCGCAACCCTGGTACATGGGTGAATAGCGTAAGGCTACTTCACTAACGATGGGGAATTACTAACTGGTATATCTTTTTTTGCTAGAGTACCCAACTGGGTTCGATACATAATTCCTGGTTCATAAAAAAGTCACGAGGGTGCTGGTGGCTTCACGTCAAAATAAGATATTATGGAGCAGGAATCAAATCACCCCCGACCACATGGGATCTGTTCATTGAGCTTTCTTTACACCCTCAGCAAAAAAGGAGGGTCGCAGTTACTAAAAAACATGTCGGATAAGGGGCATCTGCGACTCATTTGATTTGCAGGAAGTGTTCAAAGGGGGTTTAAACTCTGGATAGTAAAGGCCCACTGGCTAACCTTCCGTGGGGTTGTTTTTTCTGGAAAAAAGGTACGGGAGCGTGGTCTGTCAAGACATGAACAGAGTACGGGAAAAATATGTTGGAAGTGCTTTAAAGACCATACTATTGCTAAAGCTTCTTGCTCAGTTACTGTAAAAAATTCGTTCAGCTTCGAAGGACCGGCTAGCAAATGCAACTGCTTTGTATTTCCCATCAGTTTCGGGCTAGTAGGCACCTATCCCAATAAACTACACATAGTAGATAGAAGGGTTAAAAAAATCTGGAAATTTCAAAATTGAGCAGATTTTAGTTTTTTTTTAAAGTTAAAAATGGTCTTTTTGACGGAAGGTCCAAAACAAAAAGGAGCATCTTTTTTAGCAACTCAGTTAGGGAGCAGCTTGGGGGAAAAATTTGGCAATGAAAGATCTAAAAAACCTGCAAAACCCCAAAAAGGATCTTACGGCTTTCAGCATTTTGGGATTTGGGAAAAATTTGTACTGCATTATTTACTTTTGTCATTCGAACCCCTCTGGAGGGGACTATGTGACCAAGAAATTAAATTTTCTGATCTGAAAAATTGACTTTAGACAGTTTGGTTTTAAAATTTGGGGTTCTTCAAGCTACCAAGTACTACATAAGTCTTTTTAAGTGGATCCACGTCTTTAGCATGACGTTACGTCATCTAAGTACACCCTAAGTGCATTACCTTGACTCAAAAATATTAGTCATGAGCCTTTAAACGTGATGAGGGGACGTAAACCAAACCCATACAGAGGGAAGTGATAAGACCTGTAGGAGTGAGAAAAGCAGGTTGTTTGGGTGTCCCCCGTGAAAGGGACTTTCCAAAACCCCTTTTAAAAAAGTCCCGGGTTTAAAAGATTATCCCAACGTAAAAGATACCCAGTACGGGCGCGGGGAAGCGATCGGGAAAATTTTCGCAAACTTTCCCAAAACAATACTGGGCGCCAATACCACCTTCTTAGGTACTAGGGTAAGGGCACGCCAAGGTGAATTGCTAGGTGCAAAACTCCATCATCAAACTTTGATTGACAATTTCTGCCCAGCAACTTTTAATGAGGCATTCTGTACCCGGTAGTAATGGGAAAATACCCGGTTCAAATGGAATATGATGGGACAATAAAATTCGTTTATACCCTCTTTCACCTGGGAAGGCATTGGGTTTCGACGTTTGTTCAACAAGTCAACAAACGCCCTTGACTTATTGGGGGAATCTGGGAGCAAGTCTTTTTCCTCAAATGGCAGAACAATTATCCGGGAAGTGGAGAAGGTCTCCCCGGGAGAATAGCACCGACCCACTAGTCAGGGACAACTCTCCTTACCCCCAGGGTAAGGATAGTGAACAAGGTCAACAAGATTGGGATTTTCTCTGAGACAACACTGTGACCAGAAATGTTGAGGGAAGAAATGGATCTTACATCTCTTACAACATGTAAGGATGGTTTAACAAATAGAACCTTTTTTTCTTTGCAGGAACATGTCCCCTAGGAGTTACACCATCTGGAACATAGGAAAACACTCTAGTAAGGGACTAGCTGCGAAGAAAAAGTCTTTCGCAGACGGCATGTGACATCAACAAAATGGCATTACTTTGCAATAATTGTTTTCCCACAAGGGGGGTCCCCCGGGAAACTACTACTTGAACTAGAACTTTTCAGGAAGGGCCAGCACTCAAGGTAGTCAGAGGTCCTTGGGAAATTAGGTGCGGACACTATCTTCAAGTCGAAGTTGCAGGAAACACAGACGGAGTGCGGTCACCCGTGCCTGACCGCCTTTGGGGGACCTACTGGGAAAATGCAGGCTGTAAGGACTTAATTCGAAGTCGACTCGCGGCGTAGGCAGATCCGGATCCAAGCTTTGGAAAACCCCCCCAAAAGGTACACAAGTCATCAATTTGGGCAGCTAGAAAAGGGCGGCACAATGCGTAAGTCTCGCATGGAACAAATCCTTAAAGGTCACCCGGGAAAGTAATCTGGTCGACAACAGGAAGGAAGCAGGAAGTTTACTTGGATAGAAAAAGTGAGGGAAATCCAACCCGGACACGCAGGTGAGAACCCCTGCTCCCCTAAAGGGGGGACAAGAGTGGTTTACGGAAGGACAGTCGTAAATGCTTTTCCCTAAACAAACTAGACCTGAAAAATTGCTTGCGCCACAGTCCTGAAAAAATGAACGGGCGCTCAAGAACAGATGCTTTACTATAGGGCCATGGTTGCATTGGAATTATGTGCAACAAAAAAGGTGGATTTTCCTCAGCAAAGATTTGTTGGAAGCGGGCTGGCTGCTGGCTTAACCCCAAAAGAATGGGCTGAGGAAACGTTAACGATGCCACAACCTGAAGGAGAGGTTTATGACAGGAGACAGGCTGGTGGTGGGTGAGGCAGGCACTGGCGTTCACTTTACAGTTGGCTTGGCGGGGTTTAAATTTCAAATCTGGGGCAACCCCTAGGATTTAAACAATTAGCCACGAACTAAGCCAGGAAGCTTTAAAAAAAAGCCCGCGGAGGTTGCAGGTGGATTTTCAAGGGTGGGGCTGAGACGGTTTAAACCCCTGACCGCCGCAACCACAAACAGTCTTCTAATGTCTGAAATACCCCTTTAAAACCACGCCCACCCGGTGCCACCATTTTAAGTGGGTTTTCGATACGTGGGGGAAGAATACTCAAATTTGGCGGTAGTTAGTTTTAACGGAAAGATGGGGAAGCCCAACAGCTGACCGCCCCTCTCTGCTCCCTAACTACGACCCGACCCATGTGCCTCGGGGTTTGAGGGTTTTTGAAATCCGCTATGGCAGCAGCAAAATGAATCAGCAATGATTTACGCGACGGTGGGAGTGGCATCTACTGGTACATGGTTACTGGAAAAGGTTACTAGGAATGGCCTACTATGAATTAAGGGATTGGTCAGTGTGAGTAGATTGGTAAAGCACTGATATTGTTCAAAGGGTTGTAGGTTCGAGTCTCCCCTTTAGCCAGAGATCAGTTTGTGTTTTTTTTTTATTTGAAAATACTTGAAGTGTAATTAAAAATAGCTAAAAGGCCAGAATTCAGTGACTCATAAAATGTAGTCTAGGAGGCGGGGCCAGGACTGAGTATCGACTCCCACAAAAAAACTGGGTGAGCACGCCAAACACGAAACTAACACCCCCACACCCCCACACACCACAACACACAACCAACACAACACACACACACACCACACCCCCCAAAATTGCGGAAAGTCATGAAGAAAGGAGAAGGGGGAAAAAAGACCCCGACAGAGTATAGACAGGTGGCCAAAGGGCTGCAAACCCCGCTCAAGGAGAAAAATTGGGGGGGCCATAAAAACCGAGCATGTCTCCGGGGGCACACAAACCCGTACTGCTGCAGCATATGGGGCCTTAAAACCTGGAATAGGTTTCCCATACCTAGAAGGGGTCGTTCAAGGCACTGTTTCACTGTGTCTCAGGCCAAAACTGGAGTAGTAGCCCAGTTTGGAGCCCACACCTGGTAAGCACGTCAAAAAATTTTGAGAAAGTCAAAGGTTTGCAACAAGACTAGTTCCCGGGCCAGGGGGAAGTCCCATGAAGAAAGGTTGAGGGGAAAATTTGGCTGACGACACTGGGGGACAGGGGGTCAGGGGAGACATGATAAAAAGCATACAAAAAACGCTGGAATAGACAAGGGCAGAGACAGGATGTTCCAGAGAGGGGACACAGAAAGAAGGATCACAATTGGAAACTAAGATTTAGGGGAGTCACAGGGATGTTAGGAATACTTTTTCAAATCGTCAGGAAGTGGAATGCCTTAAGTGATGTTTGGGAGGAGGAAACCCAAAATACTTTAACGAGGTTGACAAAGCTCAGGGAAACAGAGAGAGGCCGTAGCTCAGTGAAGAGGTGGGGCCCGGAGCTGGGGTCGGCCCCTGCAGCCACGGTTAGGGGTGGTGGTTGGGTGCATGCGATTTTTCAGCCCCAGAGTAGTCGTAAATGGGTAGTTTTTGGGGAAACGAGTAGTGGGGCGGACCATACATAGTTTAAACGAGGGATGATAAAGCCACGGCTCGGGGAGTGACCTAGTAGCGAAACAGGAAAAGGCGGGGCCAGGGCTCGGACTCGACCCCCGCAACCCCAATGGGGGAGACTCTGGTGGTCATGCACAAACCTACTGTGTTTCCCAAACCCACTGGGTTCTATGCTGGGGGACAGCAGTAGACAAGAGAGGAGGGGTGGGTGGTTGATATTCTTGGGGCCCAGAAGGCGTTTGACACAGTTCCAACAAAGATTTGGGCAAAAAATGGAGGACCAAGCAGGGATAACAGGGGAAACCTAAAGGATCAGGGAATCTTGTCAGGAAACAGCAGGAGTCATGGTACGTGGCAGGGGTCGAGTGGGCACCTGTGACCGCGGGGGTCCCCAGTGGTCCTAGGACCAGTGCTGTTTCTGGTATTTGTGAACGCATGACGGAAGGAAAGATTGAGGTTCCCTTTTTTGCAGTGACGTGAAGTTTATGAAAGAAAACACTCGACGAAGACCAGGCGAACTACAAAGGGGGTCTGGACAGGCGGACTGGTCCCGCAATTGGCTTGGAGTTCAATCCCCCAAATGCAAAGTCATGAAGATTGGGAAGGGCAAAGAAGACCGCAGACGGAGTACAGTCGGGGGGCCGAGACTACAAACCCCACTCAGGAAAAAGATCTTGGGGTGGTTAAACACCCGGCACATTCCGAAGCGCACTCAATCAAATAATCTGCGCATGGGGCGCCTAGCAAACTCAAAAACATTCCGACATCTTAATAAGGATCGTTTAGGACCCTGTACACCCTTACGTTAGGCCCAATTGGGGTATGCGCACCATTTGGAACCACACCTAGCAAGCACGTAAAAAAAAACTAGAAAATGCAAAGGGCAAAAAGACTAGTCTCAGGAAAAATGTATGTCTTTCGAAGAGGTTTAAGGGGAAAACAACTGCGGGGCCTGGAGGACAGGAGGATAGGGGACATGTTTAAGACATACAAAAAATCTGAGAGGAATTGACAAGGGACAAAGAAGGATGTTCCCGAGTTGGACACATAACAGGGGACCAGTTGGAAGATGAAGACACAAAAATCACAGGGGTGTTAGGAAGTTTTCTTTGCCCAAGGGAGTCAGTAAATGGATAGTTTGGAAGCGATGTAGTGGAGGCAGGACTATACATACTTTAAGCAGAGGTTTGTAAAGCTCACGGGCAGAGGAGTGACCTAGTAGCGATCAGTGAAGAGGCGGGGCCCGGAGCTCGGACCGACCCCCCCAACCTAACTAGGTGAGTACAACTAGGTGAGTACCAACCCCCACACACACACACACAACACGAAACAGGGGCCCAAGTGTCTATTGACAGTGCCTTGAAACAGTAACTATCTCACACAACACACTAACTAAACCCACCCCCTACTGTGGCTCCACCCGCCGACAAACCCCAGTCAGTAACGTGGCAACTCAGTATAATTTTTTAGCCGGTCTCTACCTGATGCTTTCTCACTGTTGACCGCTGCTGCTCTTGTCATCTGGAGGAAGCTGTCGATGTCAGTGCGTCATGGTCACCTCGCTCCCACAAAACCTTCTTGTTTTTTTTTTTTTCCTGTTAGTTTTTTCTTCCTGGGGACAAATTGTCCAAACAAATACCGACAAATTGTCCCCTCTTTGGTAATTGCAATATTAAAATTTTTTTTTATAGAAAAAAATCATGTTTATCATGATTCCAGGGTTTAGTTATTTTCATAAATTGTTAAGTAATTTCCCCCTGTTATCAATTTTTTCATATATTATTTTCATTGCCCGAGTTTTTGAAGTTTCTTTAAATCACTTGTTCTATTTTTAAATTTTTTATTATTAAAATCGGGGAGCGTAAACCCCTAGGATTTTAAAACACATGTGGGGGGGGGATGGAAAGGTATTTAGGCTCAATTCAATGAACCAGCCCAAATTAATTTTCCCCTAGATCAAAGCCCCTCACCGCGTCAAGGAAACCCCCTGGAGGGGAAAAATTTATTAAGTATGATAATCCATTACCCAAAAATTTCCCTTTTTTCGACACACACATTCCCGATTTTTTTTTTCAGGTTAAACCCTTTCTGGCAGCGCAGCTCCCCGCAGCTGATTTAGCTAAAACTGTTACCTTTGCCTTGGAGAAATGCTCCGCATTCCTAGCAACAGTTTTTGCTGACACGAGTTCCCGATTTTCAACAAATGTTATCTTATTTTATTTGCAATATTTGTCTATCCAGCATTTGATACCAGTTCATCTAGACAACCATACGTTGCCAACTTTTCTCCATGGCAGAATGTTACAAGGGTCCTTGCCTTCTTGATTATATGTATGACGGTCCTTTACTCGATAAGCAGGTCCTCTCTGCTACACTTCCCAACATCATTCCATCAGCGTTCATTCGTTTAATTAACATTGCTTCCAAGGATTCTTGACCCAAGGAATTGGAACTTTCTTTCCCTTCCTTGCATCGAATCTGATTACTTCTCATTCCCCAGGTGCTGTGTGACCCCTGTGGGTTAGTACTTCCTTATGAGTTTACTAGGAGTACTTTGTCTATAGTCTATCTGGAGTTGATTTGTATAATGTTTCGAATTCTGTCTCAGCTTGAAACAAGGCTTCTTCTAGTGACTGATCTAGCAGACATCTTGGTGACTGCTACCAGTATGGCTATAAATTGCCGTGCTACCACTTGTAATGCACTAATGTAAGTGAATCTTGGCGTCTTGTAGAATATTAAGTGACCTTCTGTGTCTTAAGTGAAGTTTTTTTTTTTGTAACATTTTAAGTGAACCTTTGTTTTTTGGGGGATTTTGCTTTCGTTCATAAATCACACATTTCCAATCTTTATTCCCAAGTTTCATGCATCACTGATGATATTCCTAAGCTCCGTATCTTATTAGTCTAGTAGTAGTAGTTATAATAGTAGTAGGAGATAATATTTAGTAGCAAACGAAGAAGTAAAGTCATAACTGTAGTAGTCGTTGCTAATACTTGTTGTTTATGTTAATAAAATTATTTTGGGGGCGAGGAATTCCCTAAAAAACCCCTTTTAAAAGAACCAGGTTATTAAAAATTTAAGGACGGGGTTGAACTTTGGGTTAAAAACCCTTTCCTTTTCCCCCCCTTTTCCCCCCCATCTTTTTTCTAAATTGGTTTTTCCCACTTTTTTAATTGTATGTTGGGCCAAGACGGGAGGAAAAACCTTTCCAAAAGGCTGGAAGGGGAAAAATCTCCGGGAAGAACGTTTTGGTCAAGGTCTCTGTTAAAATGAACCCCAAATTTTCCTTGTTTGGACAAAAGGATTTTCTTGGTCTTTCTCTTTTTCCCTCCTTTTCCTCTTTTCTTTAAACCCCATAAAGAAGAAAAAAATTAAAAATACTTTTAATTAGGCACATTTGGAATTTTTAATTAAAATGTGGGACCAGACGTCCGGGTTTTACCTCCCCTAATTATGTTGGGGGACCCCAACAACAAACCTCCCTTTCCAAATTTCCCCTGGTGGAAAAATTTTGGGTGGAGCCCCCCCAACCTTTGGGGGACCCCCCCAACCCTAAATTTTGGAAAAAAAGCCAACCCCAAATTTCTCCTTAAGCCCCTTAACCCCAAATTATGGGGGCCCTATTCCCTCTTCTCCCTCCACCTTTCCGGTAGCCCCCCCTCCCCTCTCCTTCCCTCCTCCCTCTCATTCCCCCCCCACATTAAAAGGGGGGGAAAAATATTTATAATTTTATTACATTTATTGGGTTACCCCCAATTTAGGGGAAATTTTTAATATTAAGGTGGGGCACCCCCACACCTTCAAGGGGGTGGAGCCTACCCCACCCCCCCTCTCACTTGGGGAGCACCCTCAAAACCTCTCACGGGTGGAGGCCACCCTAAAACCCCCTCTAAACGGTGGACCCTTTACCCTAAACCCCCCTGGGGGAGCCTACCTCAAAAACCTCTCATGGTGGACCCTTTACCCCACACCTCTCCTGGGGAGCCTACCCTAAACCCCTCTCACTGGTGGACCCCCCCTCACCCCTTTTCATTTGGTGGAGCCCCCCCTCACACCTTACTGGGGGAACCTCCCCTCACACCTTAAAGGGTTTGGAGCCTACCCTCACACCTTTTGGTGGAGCCTACCCTCACACCCCCCCTTTGGGGGGCCCCTTTCCCTCAAAACCCTCTCACTGGGGGACCCCACCCTCACACCCTCACTGGGGGGAGCCCCCCTCACACCTCCACGGTGGAGCCTACCTCACACCCCCCTGGTGGAGCCTACCCTCACCCCCTCTAAATGGGGGAAGCCCCCCTTTTCACCCCCTTCCCCACTGGGGGACCCCACCCTCACACCTCTAACGGGTTTGGAGCCTACCCTCACACCCCCTCATGGGGGAAAGCCTACCTCCACCTCTCATGGGGGACCCTACCCCACACCTTCACTGTGGAGCCTACCCTACACCTCCCCACTGTTGGAGCCTCCCTCACACCCCCTGGTGGAGCCTACCTACCCCCCAACCCCTTTCCCCAATCACTGGGGGAAACCCTACCCTAAAACCTCTCAGGTGGACCCCCCTACCCTCACACCTCTACGGGGGAACCCCAACCCAAAACCCTCACTGGGGGGCCCCCACCCTAACCCTCTGACGGTGGACCCTACCCTCACACCTCTCAGGTGGACCCTACCCTCACACCTCTCACTGGTGGACCCTTTCCCCCCACACCTCTAACTGGTGGACCTTTCCCTCCCCACCTCAATGGTGGAGCCAAACCCTAAACCCCTTTCCACTGGTAGCCTACCCTCACACCTCACTGGTGGAGCCTCCCCTCAAAACCTCCCCACTGGGGGAAAGCCCCCCCTTCACACCCCCAATGGGGGACCCCTACCCTCACACCCCCCCACTGGTGGACCCTTTAACCCCTCATTACCCCCCTCAACCCCCTAAATGGGGGGCCTACCCTCAACCTCTAAACTGGTGGACCCCCAACCCTCACACCCCCCCACGGGTGGAGCCCCCCCCCCAACCTCTATTTGGTGGAGCCTACCCTCAACCTCTATGGTGGAGCCTACCTCCACAACCCCCCTCACACCTCTCACTGGGGAGCCACCCTCCACCTCTCACTGGGGACCCTTTCCCTCAAAAACCTCTCACTGGGGGCCCCTCACACCCCCCTCACGGGGACCCTTTCCCTCACACCTTTTGGGGACCTACCCTCACACCCCCCTTTGGTTTGGACCTCCCCCTCTACCCTTCACGGTGGGCCTACCCTCAAACCCCCTCACTGGTGGAGCCCCCCCTCCACCTCTAAACGGGTTGGACCCCACCCTCAACCTCTACGGGGGACCCCACCCCACCCTCTATTTGGTGGCCTCCCCTAAACCCCTTTCTCAGGGGGAAAGCCTACCCTCACACCTCCACTGGTGGGGGGCCTCCCCTACCCCTCCCACTGGTGGACCCTTTCCCCCAAAACCTTCTCATGGGGGAAACCCCTACCCTCACATTTCTCATTGGGGGAAAACCCTTTCCCTCAAAACCTCTCCGGGGGGGGCCCTTTCCCTCACACCTCTAATGGTGGACCCCAAACCCTCACACCTCTCACTGGGGGAAACCCCACCCCAAAACCTTTCTCCTGGGGGAGCCTACCCTCACACCCTACGGGGTGGAGCCTACCCCCCACCCCTCTAAACTGGTGGACCCCACCCCCCCCCTCACTGGGGGGGGCCACCCCCCAACCCCTCCCATGGGGGAAACCCCCTCACACCTCTCACTGGGGACCCCACCCTCACACCTTTTATTTGGTGGGGCCACCCTCACACCTCTACTGGGGGAAGCCAACCCTCACACCTCTAGGTTTGGACCCAAACCCTCACATTTCTACTGGTGGACCCTCCCCCCACACCTCCACTGGGGGACCCTACCCTCACCCCTCTCACTGGTAATACCCTCCACCTTTTTCTTTCACTTGGACCCCCCCCCCCACCCCCCACCCCCCCAAAAATTACCTCCCCCCCAAAAAACCCCCTAAACTTTGGGTGGGGGGGGGTTTAAATTTTAAAATTTAAAGGGGGGGTTGGGGGCCCCCCCCCCTTTAAAAACCCTCCCCCCCCAAAAACCCCCCCTCCTTAAACCTACCCCCCCAACAACCCCCCCTTACCAAAAACCCTCCCCCTCCCATTACCCCCCCCCTTTAAAAATTTCCCCTAAACCCCACCCCCCCTTTTAAAAACCTCCCCCCCCAACCCCCCCCCTTTTTTAAACCTCCCCCCAAAAAACCCCCCTTCCAAAACCCTCCCCCTCCCCTTAACCCCACCCCTTCCTTAAAACCCCACCCCAAAACCCACCCCTCCTTTTTAACCTCCCCCCCCAAAAACCCCCCCTCCTTAAACCCCCCCCCCCCACCTTTTTTAAAAAACCTTTCCCCCCCCCAAAAACCCCCCCCAAAATTTCCCCTTTTCCCCAAAAACCCCCCCCTTTAAACCTTTCCCCTCCCAACCCCCACCCCTCCAAAAACCTCCCCCTCCAACCAACCCCCACCCCTCCTTAAACCCCCCCCTCCCCAAAAACCCCCTCCTTAAACCTCCCCCCCAACCCCCCCCTTTAAACCCCCCCCCAAAACCCCCCCTTCCTTTTAAACCCCCCCCCCCAAACAACCACCCCCCCAAAAACCTTCCCCCCCAACCACCCACCCCACCCCCCAAAACCTTGAAAACCCACCCCCCCTTAAAAACCTCCCCGGGGCCCAACCCCACCCCTCCGGTTTTAACCCCCCCAAAAAAAAAAAAAACCCCCCCCAAAAACCCCCTCCTTAAACCTCCCCCCCCAAACGCCCCCCCTTCCAAAACCCCCCCCCCTTCCTTAAAGCCCCCCCCCAAAAAACCCACCCCTCCTTTAAAACCCCCTTTCCCCCAAAAACCCCACCCCCCCTTTCCCTCCCCCCCCAAAAACCCCCCACAAAAAAAACCTCCCCCCCAAAAACCCCCCCCTTCCTTTAAACCCTCCCCCCTCCAACACCCCACCCCTCCTTCCCCACCCCAAAAACCACCCCCCCTTTAAAAACCCACCCCAAAAACCCCACCCCTCCAAAAACCCCCCCCCAACCCCCCTCTCCTTAAACCCCCCCCCCCAAAAACCCCCCTTCCTTAAACCCCCCCCCCAAAAACCCCCCCCTTAAACCCCCCCCCCCCAAAAACCCCCCCTTTTCCTTAAACCTCCCCCCAAAAAACCCCTTCCTTAAAAACCTCACCCCCCCCAAAAAACCCCCCCCTTTAAAAAAATTTCCCCCCCAACAACCCCCCCTCCAAAAAAACCCCCTCCCCCCCCAACCCTTATAAAAACCCCCCTCCCAAACCAACCCCCCCCTTCCCCCTCCAACCCACCCCCCCTTTAAAAAACCTCCCCCCCCCCAACAACCCACCCCTTTTTTAAAAATTTTAAAAATTTTTAAATTTTTTAAAAATTTTTAAAATTTTAAATTTTTAAAATTTAAAAAATTTTAAAATTTTTAAAAATTTTTAAAAGGAAAAATTTTTTTTAAAGGTTTAAAAACCCCCCCCCTTAAAAAACCTCCCCCCCAACAACCCACCCCCCCAAAAAATTCCCCCCCCCAACAACCCACCCCCCCTTTTTAAAACCCCCCTCCCAAAAACCCCCACCCCCCCTTAAAAAACCCCCCCCCCCAAACCCAACCCACCCCCCCTTAAAAAACCTCCCCCTCCCAACAACCCACCCCCCCCTTAAAACCCCCCTCCCCCTCCCCCCCAAAACCCCCCCCCCCAAAAAACCACCCCCCAAAACCCCCACACCCCCCTTCCTTAAAACCCCCCCCCAAAAAACCCACCCCCCCCTTTAAAAATTCCCCCTTTCCCCAACAACCCACCCCTTTAAAACCCCCCCCTCCCCACAACCCACCCCTCCTTTAAAACCTCCCCCCCAACAACCCACCCCCCTTTAAAAAAACCCCCCCCTCCCAACAACCCCCCCCCCTCCTTAAAAACCCCCTTTTTCCCAACAACCCCCCCTCCTTAAACCCCTCCCCCCCCAACCCCCCCCCCAACCCCCCCTTTTAAAACCCTTTTCCCCCCTCCCAAAAACCCACCCCCCCAAAAAAAACCCCCTCCCCCCCCCCAACAACCCACCCCCCCTTTAAAAACCTCCCCCCCAACAACCCCCCCCGCCTTTAAAAAAACCTCCCCCCCCCCCCAAAACCCACCCCCCCTTTTAAAACCCCCCCTTTCCCAACAACCCACCCCCCCCATTAAAAACCTCCCCCCCCCAAACCAACCCCCCACCCCCCCTTTAAAAAAACCCCCCTTCCCAAACAACCCACCCCCCCTTAAATCCCCCCCAAAACCCCCCCCCTTTAAAACCCCCTCCCCAAAAAAAACCCCCCCTTAAAAACCCCCCCCCCAACAAACCCCCCCCCTTTAAAAACCTCCCCCAAACCAACCCACCCCCTTAAAAACCCCCCACCCCCCTTTCCCAAAAAACCCCACCCCCCAAAATTTTCCCCTTTTCCCCAAACAACCCACCCCCCTTAAACCCTTTCCCGCCCCAACAACCCACCCCCCCAACAAAACCTCCCCCCCCAACAACCCCCACCCCTCCTTAAAACCCCCCCTCCAAAAACCCACCCCCCCTTAAAAACCCCCACTCCCAAAAAACCCCAAAACCCCTTAAAACCCTCCCCCCCCCAACCCCACCCCCCAAAAAACCTCCCCCCCCCAAACCCAACCCCCCCAAACCCCCCCCAAAAAAAAAAACCTCCCCCCCAAAAACCCCCCCCTTCCTTAAAACCCCCCCTCCCAACAACCCACCCCCCTTAAAAACCTCCCAAAAACCCCCCCCTTTTAAAAAACCTCCCCCCCCAAACCCAAAACCCCCCCTCCAAAAAAACCCCCACCCCAACAAACCCCCCCCCTCCCAAAAAAAAACCCCCCTTCCCCCCAACCCAAAACCCACCCCCCTTAAAACCCCCCCCCAAAACAACCCACCCCCCCTTTTTTAAAAAACCTCCCCAACCCCAAAAAAACCCCCCCCCTTTTTTTTAAAACCTCCCCTCCCAAACAAAACCACCCTTAAAAACCTTAAAAACAACAAAAAACCTCCCCCCCCCCAAAACCCCCCCTTTAAACCTCCCCCCCCCCCCCCCCCTTTTCCCCCCTCCAACCCCCCCCCTTTAAAAAACCTCCCCCCCCCCAAAAACCCCCCCAAACCAAAAACCTCCCCCTTCCCCCCCCCCCCCTTTCCCCTCCCAAAAACCCACCCCCCTTTAAAAAAAACCCCTCCCAACCCACCCCCCTTTTTAAACCCCCCCCACCCCAAAACCCCCCCCCCCTTCCCCCCCCCAAAACCCCCCCCCTTCCTTAAAACCCCCCCCCTTAACCCCAAAACCCTCCCCCCCCCCCCCCCCCCAAAAACCCCCACCCCCCCCCCCCAAAAACCCCCCCCCCCCCCCCCCAACCCCCCCCCCCCCCCAAAACCCCCCCCCCCCCCAAACACCCCCCCCCAAAAAACCCCCCCTCCCCAAACCCCCCCCCACCCCCCCACCAAAAAACCCCCCCCAAAAAACCCCCAACCAAACCCCCCCTCCCAAAAAACCCACCCCCCCCTTAAAAAAACCCTCCCCCCCAACAACCCACCCCCCTTTTTTAAAACCCCTCCCCTTTCCCAAAACCCACCCCCCTTTTTAAAAACCCCCCCCCCAAAACCCCCCCCCCCTTTAAAAAACCTCCCCCCCCCAAAAAAAAAACCCCCCTTTAAAACCCCCCCTCCCAAACCAAACCCCCCCCCTCCTTAAAATCCCTAAACCCCCCCTTCCTCCCCCCCCCAAAAACCCCACCCCCCCCCCTTTAAAACCTCCCCCTAAACCAAAAAACCACCCCCCCCCTCCCAAAAAAACCCACCCCCCCCTTTCCAACAAACCACCCCCCCTTAAACCCTTTTTCCCCCCCCCCAAAAAACCCACCCCCCTTAAAACCCCCCCCCCAACAACCCCCCCCCCACCTTAAAAAAAAATAAAAAACCCCCCCTTTCCAAACCCCCCCCCAAACCCCCTCCTTAAAACCCCCCCCCCCTTCTCCCCTCCCAACAACCCACCCCTTTTAAAACCCCCCCCCACAACCCCCCAAAACCTCCCAAAACCCCAAAAACCCACCCCACCCCCCAAACCCCCCCCCCAAAACCCCCCCCCCCCCAAAACCCCACCCCAAAAAACCCACCCCCCCCACCCCCCCCCAAACCCCCCCAAACCTTCCCCCCCTAAACCCCCCAAAAAAAACCCCAACCCCCCTCCAAACCCCCCACCCAAAACAACCCACCCCCCAAAAACCCCTCCCCCCCAACCCCCCACCCCCCTTTAAAACCCCCCCCCCCCAACCCCTTTTTAAAACCCCCCCCCCCAAAAAACCCACCCCAAAACCCCCCCTCCCAAAAACCCCCACCCCCCCCTTAAAAAACCCCCCCTTTCCAAAACCCCACCCCCCTTAAAAACCTCCCCCCAAAAAACCCCCCCCCCAAATCCCCCACCCCAAACAACCCACCCCCCCGGGCCCCCCCAAAAAACCCACCCCCCAAACCCTCCCCCTTCCCAAAACCCACCCCTCCTTAAAACCTTCCCACCCCACCCCCCCAAAACCCCCCCCCAAAAACCCCACCCCCCTTAAAACCCCCCCCCCCCAAAAACCCCCCCACCCCCTTTTATAAAACTCCCCCCCCAAAACCCCCCCCCTCCTTTAAAACCTCCCCCCCCAAAAACCCCCCCCAAACCAAAAAAACCTCCCCCCCAAAAAAAACCCACCCCCTTTAAAAACCCCTCCCCTCCCCAACCCAACCCACCCCCCCTTTAAAACCCCCCTCCCAAAAACCCACCCCCCCTTAAAACCTCCCCCCCCCAAACCCAACCCCACCCCCCAAAAACCCTTCCCCCCCCCAAAAAAACCCACCCCTCCTTAAAACCCCTCCCCCCCCCCAAAAAACCCCAACCCCCCTTTTAAACCTCCCCCCCCCAAACCCAACCCCCCCCCTTTTAAAACCCTCCCCCCTTCCCAAAAAAACCCCCCCCCTTTTTAAAAACCCTCCCCCCCCCAAAAACCCAACCTTTTCCCCCCCCAAACAACCCCCCCCTCCTTTAAAAACCCCCCCCCCCCCCAAAAACCCCCACCCCCCCCCTTTTTAAAAACCTCCCCCCCCAAACCCAACCCCAAACCCCTTTTAAAACCCCCCACCCCAACAACACCCCCCCCCTTTAAAAACCCCTCCCCTCCCAACCACCCCCCCCCTACCCTAAAACCCCCCCCCCAAAAACCCTCCCCCCCTTCCCCCAACCCCCCCCCCAAAAAACCCCCAAACCCCCCCAAACCCCCAAAAACCCCCAAACCCCAAAAACCCCCCCCCTTAAAAACCCTCCCCCCCCCAACCCCCCCCCAAAACCCCCCAACCCCCCACCCCCAAAACCTCCCCCCCCCCCCCCCCCCTTTCCCCCCCCCAAAAACCCCCCCAAACCCCCCCCCCCCCCCCCACCCCCCGCAAAACCCCCCCCCCACCCCCCACCAACCCCCCACCCCCAAACCCCCCCCCCCCCCCTCCAAAACCCCCCCAAACCCCCTCCCCCCCCCCCCCCCCCCCCCCAAAACCCCCCCCAAAAACCCCCCCCCCCCCCCCCCAAAAACCCCCCAAAACCCCCCCCCCCCCCAACCCCCCCACCAAAACCCCCCCCCCCCACCCCCCCCCCCCCCCCCAAAAAACCCAACCCCCCTTTTCCCCCCCCCAACCCCCCCCCCCCCCCCCAAAAAAACCCCCCCCAAAAAACCCCCCCAACCCCCCCCCCAAACCCCCCCCCCCCCCCCCCCCCCCCCCAACCCCCCATTTCCCCCCCCCCCCCCCCACCCCCAAAACCCCCCCCCCCCAACCCCCCCCCCCCCCCAAAACCCCAAACCCCCCAAACCCCCCCCCCCCCCCCCCCCCCCCAACCCCCCCCCCCAAACCCCCCTCCAAAAACCACCCCACCAAAACCCCCCCCCCAAAAACCCCCCCCCCCCCCCCCCCAACCCCCCCAAACCCCCCCAACCCCACCCCCCCCCCCCCCCCAAACCCCCCACCCCCCCCCCAAACCCCACCCCCCCAAAAAACCCTCCCCCCCCCAAAAAACCCACCCCCCCTTTAAAAAACCTCCCCCTCCCAAAAAACCCCCCCCACCTTAAAACCTCCCCCCCCCAAAAAACCCACCCCCCCTTAAAAAACCCTTTCCCCCCCCCCAAAACCCAAACCCCCCCCCTTTTTTAAAAACCCCCCCCCAAACAACCCCCCCCACCAAAACCCCCCCTCCCCCAAACCCACCCCCCCCTTTAAAAAACCTCCCCCCCCCAAAAACCCCCCCCCCACCTTAAAAACCTCCCCCTCCCAAAACCCCCCCCCCTTAAAAACCTCCCCCCCAAAACCCACCCCCCCTTAAAAAAACCCCCCCCTCCCAAAACCCACCCCCCCCTTTAAAAAACCCCCCCCCAACAACCCCCCCCTTAAAACCTCCCCCTCCCAAAAACCCCACCCCCCCCTTTAAAAACCCCCCCCTCCCAACAACCCCCACCCCCCCTTTTAAAACCCCCCCCCCAAAAACCCCCCCCCCCTTTAAAAAACCTCCCCCCCCAAAAACCCCCCCCCCCCTTAAAAACCTTTCCCCCTCCCAACAACCCCACCCCCCCTTCCAAAAAACCAAAACCCCCCCTAAAAACCCAATCCCCCCCCCCTTAAAACCTCCCCCTCCCAAAAACCCACCCCCCCTTAAAAAACCACCCCCCCCCCTCCCAAACACCCCCCCCCCCAAAAAAACCCCCCCCTCCCACAAACCCCCACCCCCCCTTTAAACCTCCCCCCCCCAACAACCCACCCCCCTTTAAAAAAACCCCCCCCCCCAAAAAACCCACCCCCCCTTTAAAAACCCCCCTCCCCCCCCCACCCTTTAAAAATAACTTTAAAATTTTCAAAAACAAAAAAAAGGGGAGCACGGGCAGAACGCAAGCAACAACCTCTTTGGGAAACAGATAAGGAAAATTTGGGTAAAAATTAATGCCCAGATAAATTTTGTCATTTAAAAGCCAGAAGAAAATGTAACAGACGCCCGAACAATGACAAGGTGGATAATGAGAACTTTTAAAGGGAAGAGAAGTAAAGTCCCGATGTTTTTATTAGGGGAAACATTCTTGATCCTGCGTTAGAAAATTATTCTGGCTCAGAGCTTAAAGTGAGGCAAAGGAAAAAAACTCACAGCTGGAAAATTAACAAAAGATGTTTTAATTTTCGCGCGTAGAGTGAAAAAAATTAAAACTACTGAAACACCTCAAAAAAATACTGGAAACGGGGGGAAGAGATATCTTAAAAGTTAAAACAGGAGGATACCCCGAGGTCAGGTCTCAAAAAAATTCACACTACCCCAAAAAAACTTTTCTGGAAGAAAAATAAAGGGGAAAAGTAAAATAAATCCCGGGGAAAAACCAAGGGGGCCATTAAAAGAGAACAAAAAATGTTAGGCCGTGGCCCAAGGGCTATCCATTTCCCGCTGCCCGCGGTTTTCACAAGTAGTGGCCCCGGGGAAAAATGTAAAAAGTTTTCCCCAAAAGGAAAAATGGATCACTACCCCCATTAAGAGCCAATTAACTAAGCTGTGATAGTTGGGGGCCCAAAGGGCAGCTAACAATGAAAAGTCTGGGTTTAAAAAAGGCCCCTCAACAAGGAAGTTTTACTAAAGGGCCCGGGGGGGGTATAAACACAATTATAACAGATATACCTCCCCTTCTCCCTTCAGCAGCCCACCCCGCTGAAGGTTTTTGGGGTGTTCAGTCGTCGGGCCACAGCACAGCAATATACAAAATGCAAATTTCACACCGCCGTTTTTTTCGGGGGGGGGTGAGAGCCGCAGAAATCCCGCCAGTATCTCACTGTTGGACTGTACGCTTACCAGCAACACCCTCAGGCCCCCGCGTACCCTAACCCAGCAGCCCCAATAAGGGAGTAGCAGCAGCCGTAACCCCGTCAAAACAGTAACAACAGTCCATCAACAGTAGTAGCACCATCTATAGCACGCGGGAATCCAAATAGAAGCAGCAGTAAACCTTATCAACGATAAAAACAGTAGCCCCCTCAAAAAGCAGTAGCAACCGGAGGTCATCAACAGTAGTAAAAAAAAATAGCCCCCATTAGAGCCCAAAAAAAAAAAAAAAAATCAAAAAGCATAGCAACGGCAGCAACAGCAAAACCCCTAAAACACCCCAAAAGGTTCAGCCAAACACGGGTTTTGCGTAAAAAATCAGCAATAGTAACATAACAGTAAAAAACAGCCACAGCCGCAGCTTGGGATTTTTCACACAGATCACAGCAAACCCCCGAAACATGTCTGCCGCAGCTCGCCCAGCTTAATTAAAAACCCCAGCACGATACTAAGGGAAAAAGTGACTAAAAGGGACCACGCACAGAGGGACCCATCCTGCACAGCGCACAGCCACCGCCCGAGGACACTCCCCCCACCAGAAACTGAGGACTTCCCCCACCAAACAGCTGAGGGGGGGCAACCCCCCCCCCCCCAGCCAAAATGAGGGACACTCCCTCACCAGCAGTAAAGGGGGGGCTCCCTCAAGCAGTTTAGGGACACTTCATCACCAGCAGTTGAGGGGGGGGCCCCCCACCAGGAAACTGAGAAGAGATGCCCCAACAGGCAGCAGCTGAAGAGAGAGAGGCCCCCAAACAGCCCGCCGGTGAGGGGGAGACTGCCCCCATCAGCGCGCTGAGGAGAAGCCCGCCCACCCCGCAGCAGTGAGGGAACTCCCCAAAAAGCCGCTGAGGAGACATTTCCTAAACAGCAGCAGCAGTGAGGAAAACAATGCCCTCAGAAGAAACTTTAGCAGGCAGTGCCCCCCCGCAGCACAGCGGGAAAGCTGAGTGTGTTTACAAATTTCCCGAGGGGCCACCCCTCGCTAAATTTCCCTTTGACTTAAATTTAAAATTTGTCAAGAAAGGGGGCGGGTTGGGCTGGTTTTTGATGCCTGCCCGCTAGCACTCACCCCCCTGCCTAAATTTTTTTAAACCCAATTTCCAACACCCCAAAAACACTAACGTCTGATGGATCACAGGGCCTACAACTCGCCCCGAGGTGAGAGGGGGAGGGAGGGAAATAAAAGGGAAAAGGGAGCAAGGGGGAATATAAAAAAGGTTTCAAGGGAAAGGGTGTAGCTTTTTAAATTTTTTAAATAACAAAAACGATGTTTCTCAGGACATTTACACAGTAGTGTAAAAAATCTACACAACAATGTAAGCAATTTACATGGCAGTGTCCTACATTTCCATTGGATTGGAGGGGAATAAGGTGGAGGTTGAAGGTGAGAAAGTGCTGGAGTATATGAAAGTGATGATTGTTGTGATACAAGGAATTCAGCCAAGTTAAATGAAAGGTAAACTACAAGCAGCAAGAGTCTGTTTACACAGCATCAGACGATCACTAATAGCATGTTGGGAACGCCTCAAAGAACCTGGAACCGGTCCCTAACATACACACTGCTATTACAAGTTACTGCTAGTGGGAGATGTGAGGGAGAGCGTGGGTTAAACCATGTTAAGCGCAGGGAAACCATGAATATAGTTTAACAACACATTTTCAATATATAAGGCCCAAGACTCATCAACGTAGTACCATCATTGATCGGGAATGTTATTGACGAAAAGGTGATAGAAGTTTTCAAGGAGCAGCTGGACAGTTTCCTTCTACAAATGCTGGATCTTTTGCGTTGTGATGGCCTTGTGGACCTGCGGGCCGCTAGCACAGTCTGGTTGCCCAGGTGGTCAGCAGGGAAGCCTTGTCTCAGGTCAGGCTCTGGTCACGGGGATGTCACGACCTGAGAGAAGGAGACGGAGCCGGGGACGGAGGATTAACTTTACAATTCTTGCGCTGAATGACCCTTACGGGTTTAGCGCTATGCGAAATATTTACAGTCACACGATTAGGTTAAGTAAGATTAATCAGGAAACACGACAAATCTTTCCTGACGCGAGTCTTAGTCATATGATGACCCGCCAGTGGAGCTTTTGGTCATCTGACCGAGGCCTTCCGCTGGCTTACCCGTCTACCCCTTTAAAAATTAGTTATGATTAAAACCATTTTTTATTATTTAATATTCACACGATGTTTGCATATTACTGTCGGATGATGTGGCAACACTGATAGTGGTGTTACCACACTGGTAGTTGTGTGGCAACACTAATAGTGGTGTTACCACACTGGTAGTTGTGTGGCAACACTGATAGTGGTGTTACCACACTGGTAGTTGTGTGGCAACACTGATAATTGTGTGACAACTCTGGTAGTTGTGTGGCAACACTGATAGTGGTGTTACCACACTGGTAGTTGTGTGGCAACACTGATAGTTGTGTGACAACACTGGTAGTTGTGTGGCAACACTGATAGTGGTGTTGCCACACAACTACCAGTGTGGTAACACCACTATCAGTGTTGTCACACAACTATCAGTGTCGTAACACAACTATCAGTGTTGCCACACAACTATTAGTGTGGTAACACCACTATCAGTGTTGCCACACAACTACCAGTGTGGTAACACTGATAGTTGTGTGGCAACACTGATAGTGGTGTTACGACACTGGTAGTTGTGTGGCAACACTGATAGTTGTGTGGCAACACTGATAGTGGTGTTACCACACTGGTAGTTGTGTGGCAACACTGATAGTTGTGTGACAACACTGGTAGTTGTGTGGCAACACTGATAGTGGTGTTACCACACTAGTAGTTGTGTGGCAACACTGATAGTTGTGTGACAACACTGATAGTTGTGTGACAATGATAGTGGCGTTACGACACTGTTAGTTGTGTGGCAACACTGATAGTTGTGTACGAATGGTATATAATACCGACAAGATGAGAGTAAGACACATGTGCAACATCTGGGTATCTTTATTGTAGACGTTTCGCCATCCAGTGGCTTTATCAATACAAATTCTAGGACATAACTTGAAGACAGTAGAACTATGTACAGAAGATGAGGTAATCAGTCCCTCAACCTAGGAGTAGGTGCGAACAGCACCATAGTCGTGGAGATTCTGAAGCAGAAGAAAGAATCCTGGCGCTTATATAGTAACGTCAGGTGAAGCAGACGAGGGCAAATTCACTGGTAGGCGGGATTCCCCAGTGGAAGTAGGTCCTTCCCAAAGAGATGGGTTAGTAGTAGTAGTAGTTGTCGTAGTCGTGAAGGTTATGTACATGTCCTCAGAATTAAGATTCCATGATGTTGCAGTGTCTGACAAGTTGTGTACGAATGGTATATAATACCGACAAGATGAGAGTAAGACACATGTGCAACACCTTCACGACTACGACAACTACTACTACTACTAACCCATCTCTTTGGGAAGGACCTACTTCCACTGGGGAATCCCGCCTACCAGTGAATTTGCCCTCGTCTGCTTCACCTGACGTTACTATATAAGCGCCAGGATTCTTTCTTCTGCTTCAGAATCTCCACGACTATGGTGCTGTTCGCACCTACTCCTAGGTTGAGGGACTGATTACCTCATCTTCTGTACATAGTTCTACTGTCTTCAAGTTATGTCCTAGAATTTGTATTGATAAAGCCACTGGATGGCGAAACGTCTACAATAAAGATACCCAGATGTTGCACATGTGTCTTACTCTCATCTTGTCGGTATTATATACCATTCGTACACAACTTGTCAGACACTGCAACATCATGGAATCTTAATTCTGAGGACATGTACATAACCTTCACGACTACGACAACTACTACTACTACTAACCCATCTCTTTGGGAAGGACCTACTTCCACTGGGGAATCCCGCCTACCAGTGAATTTGCCCTCGTCTGCTTCACCTGACGTTACTATATAAGCGCCAGGATTCTTTCTTCTGCTTCAGAATCTCCACGACTATGGTGCTGTTCGCACCTACTCCTAGGTTGAGGGACTGATTACCTCATCTTCTGTACATAGTTCTACTGTCTTCAAGTTATGTCCTAGAATTTGTATTGATAAAGCCACTGGATGGCGAAACGTCTACAATAAAGATACCCAGATGTTGCACATGTGTCTTACTCTCAACACTGATAGTGGTGTTACGACACTGATAGTTGTGTGGCAACACTGATAGTGGTGTTATGACACTGGTAGTTGTGTGGCAACACTGATAGTTGTGTGGCAACACTGATAGTTGTGTTACGACACTTAGTTGTGTGGCAACACTGATAATGGTGTTACGACACTGGTAGTTGTGTGGCTACACTGATAGTTGTGTTACGACACTGGTAATTGTGTGGCAACACTGATAGTGGTGTTACGACACTGATAGTTGTGTGGCAACACTGGTAGTGGAGTTACGACACTGGTAAGTGTGTGGCAACACTGGTAATGGATTTTCGACACTGGTAGTTGTGTGGCAACACTGTCTTGTAGTGGTGTGTCTACTAAAGGTGTGATGTTGCACCACTGCAAGACATTGTTGCCAACACATGCAAGCAGGGAAATCTGTTTATCTGGGACTCACTGTAATTACCAGTTCCATCATTTGAGAGCTCACAGAGTGGATACACCCAGACGTTTGTATTGTGTATATACACAACAGGCATATATCTTCCTCTAATATATATATATATATGTGTGTGTGTGTGTGTGTGTGTGTGTGTGTGTGTGTGTGTGTGTGCAAACAATCACAGACGGGCGATCTTAACTATGCAGGACAAGCCACGGAGGGTGGAAATCTTTAGCTCAAGTACTTTCACGCTTCTCATTGCGTCATCAGGAGCTGTGCAATGTTACAAGGGAGCAACCAAAGCAGGGAGAGAGGTCCTCATATCCGACATAGACAAGGATGTCAGCCACAGCACCGTGTCTTCCTTTGCAGATGACACCCGAATCTGCATGACAGTGTCTTCCATTGCAGACACTGCAAGGCTCCAGGCGGACATCAACCGAATCTTTCAGTGGGCTGCAGAAAACAATATGAAGTTCAACGATGAGAAATTTCAATTACTCAGATATGGTAAACACGAGGAAATTAAATCTTCATCAGAGTACAAAACAAATTCTGGCCACAAAATAGAGCGAAACACCAACGTCAAAGACCTGGGAGTGATCATGTCGGAGGATCTCACCTTCAAGGACCATAACATTGTATCAATCGCATCTGCTAGAAAAATGACAGGATGGATAATGAGAACCTTCAAAACTAGGGAGGCCAAGTCCATGATGACACTCTTCAGGTCACTTGTTCTATTAGGCTGGATATATTGCTGCACACTAGCAGCACCTTTCAAGGCAGGTGAAATTGCTGACCTAGAAATGTACAGAGAACCTTCACAGCGCGCATAACGGAGATAAAACACCTCAATTACTGGGAGCGCTTGAGGTTCCTGAACCTGTATTCCCTGGAACGCAGGCGGGAGAGATACATGATTATATACACCTGGAAAATCCTAGAGGGACTAGTACCGAACTTGCACACGAAAATCACTCACTACGAAAGCAAAAGACTTGGCAGACGATGCAACATCTCCAATGAAAAGCAAGGGTGTCACTAGCACGTTAAGAGACCATACAATAAGTGTCAGGGGCCCGAGACTGTTCAACTGCCTCCCAGCATACATAAGGGGGATTACCAACAGACCCCTGGCAGTCTTCAAGCTGGCACTGGACAAGCACCTAAAGTCGGTTCCTGACCAGCCGGGCTGTGGCTCGTACGTTGGTTTGCGTGCAGCCAGCAGCAACAGCCTGGTTGATCAGGCTCTGATCCACCAGGAGGCCTAGTCACAGACCGGGCCGCGGGGGCGTTGACCCCCGGAACTCTCTCCAGGTAAACTCCAGGTGTCACTGGCCACGGTTACCCTTTGGGTTAGTGGTCGGTGCCAACCCACCCTACCATCATACCCCCACTACCCATATGGGGTAGGAGGGTTTCCGAGATGTCAAGTAGGAAATTATGAAATATAAAAAGCCAGCCCCAAGCTTTTCCTAATCGTTTATAACAGGTCATGTGGTTTGAGAAAATAAGTTCCTCGTTAGATACTGTAGACATGGATAGTCATTATTCTTTGTGACCTTTTCAAATAATGAAAGGAAAGAATACAATGTGCTCTTTGTCCGTTTAAATGTCCTGCTCTGGGGTACTCGAATGTTCTACCCATGTACTCAATGTACTCAGAAGTATCTCTTCCTACATATTGTCTACTTCACAGAATAATGACTATCCATGTCTACAGTATCTAACGTGAAACTTATTTTCTCAAACCATATGACCTATTATAAACTATTAGGAAAAGCTTGGGGCTGGCTTTTTATATCTTATAATTTCCCACTTGACATCTCAGAAACCCTCCTACCCCATATGGGTAGTGGAAGATGATGGTAGGGTGGGGTTGGCACCGACCACTAACTCAGACTTAGGGTAACCGTGGCCGGTGGCACCTACGCTACTCTGAGACCTCTCTCACTGCTTTGGTTGCTCCCTTGCAACATTGCACAGCTCCTGATGACGCACTGAGAAGTGTGAAAGTAATTGAGCTAAAGATTTCCACCCTCCGTGGCTTGTAATATATATATATATATATATATATATATATATATATATATATATATATATATATATATATATATATTGTCGTGCCAAATAGATAAAACTTGCGATTTTGGTTTAAATAGCACCGCTTTTCTTGCCAAATAAGTGAAGCGAAAATTTGTGCATTCAATAATTTCGCAAAAATAATTCGGAACCTAACTAAAAAAAATATATTTCATTGTGTTTGTTTATTATTAAATTACTATACCTTGTCTAAAAGTTCTAAAATGTATTTAGTTGGATTAGGAGAGAGAGAGATACAGCGCCTGTGGAAAGAGGGATAATCGGGACTGATCTTAGGAAAGGGGGTGATAGCTTCAATGTCTGGGATCAGTTCCCAGCACTGGTGACTGCTGCAATATGAGGCGGACCTGCTTACAAACTAACCTACCTCGGGGTCCTGAACAGTTACCGTGACAAGACCTTTCATTATGGTCAAGCTGACCTGCCAGAGAGGGAGGGAGGGATGGAGGAAGCACTCGAGAGGGAAAGGTGATTTGCAGGATTGCAAATCACCTGGATTCCCAAAATCTGCACAATCCAGGGCAGCATGGGTTCAGGGCAGGTCGCTCCTGCCTCTCACAACTACTGGGTCACTATGATATGGCCTTGGATGCACTGGAAGAAAATCAGAATGCAGATGTAATATACACAGACTTTGCAAAAGCATTTGACAAATGCGATCATGGCGTAATAGCCCATAAAATACGTGCTAAAGGAATAAATGGGAAAGTGGGGAGGTGGATCTTCAACTTCCTAACAAATCGAACACAAAGAGTAGTGGTCAACAGAGTTAAATCGGAGGCTGCCATTGTGAAGAGCTCTGTTCCACAAGGCACAGTACTCGCCCCCATCTTATTCCTCATCCTCATATCAGACATAGACAGAGATATACATCACAGCACCGTATCATCCTTTGCGGATGATACTAGGATCTGCATGAGGCTGTCATCTGCTGAGGACGCGGTTAACCTCCAAGAAGATATAAACAAAGTTTTCCAGTGGGCAACGGTAAACAATATGATGTTCAATGAGGACAAATTCCAAATACTCCGTTATGGAAAACTGGAGGAGATAATAACTAGAACAGAGTATACTACTGACTCCGGCCATACAATAGAGCGGAAAAAATAATGTAAGGGACCTGGGAGTAGTAATGTGTGAGGATCTCACTTTCAAGGATCACAACAGTGCCACGATCGCACGTGCAAAGAAAATGATAGGATGGATAATGAGAACGTTCAAAACGAGAGATGCCAAGCCAATGATGATCCTTTTCAAATCATTTGTTCTCTCTAGGCTGGAATACTGCTGTACATTAACATCTCCATTCAAAGCAGGTGAAATTGCAGATCTAGGGAGTGTACAGAGATCCTTTATTGCACGTATAAGTTCTGTCAAGCACCTTAACTACTGGGAACGCTTGGAAGCACTTGACTTGTACTCGTTGGAACGCAGGAGGGAGAGATATATCATAATCTACACTTGGAAAATCCTGGAAGAAATGGTCCCAAATCTGCACACAGAAATCACTCCCTACGAAAGTAAAAGACTGGGCAGGCGATGCAATATGCCCCCAGTTAAAAGTAGGGGCGCCATTGGTACACTAAGGGAAAACACCTTAAGTGTCCGGGGCCCAAGACTGTTCAACAGCCTCCCATCAAGCATTAGGGGAATTGCCAATAAACCCCTGGCTGCCTTCAAGAGAGAGCTGTACAGATACCTAAAGTCAGTGCCGGATCAGCCGGGCTGTGGCTCGTACGTTGGACTGCGTGCGGCCAACAGTAACAGCCTAGTTGATCAGGCCCTGATCCATCGGGAGACCTGGTCATGGACCGGGCCGCGGGGGCGTTGATCCCCGGAATAACCTCCAGGTAATGATAGAGTATTGATAGACAAAAATGAGATTGAGTGTCGCATGTCTATAACATGGACATGACTTACTCCACTAGTGGGTCTCGCCTGTCCCTGACGATGTCTTCAACCTCACCACTTGTTCCAGTGTAAAGGTCTCCATCTTCATTCCTCTGTATTACACTGGAAATACTTGCTGCACAAGTGAAAAAGTCTTTGGAATAAAGACACTCAGGTGTTGTACAACTCTTATTCATCGCCTCCACTTGTGGACTCCAAAGTAATCATCTATTTTAGCATAACATTTCATAGTCTTATAAGTATTTATCGTATTTCCTCTTTCCCCTCCTTGATAACCCAAGTCTCTCAAGTTATTACCATAGGTATCGCTGAAGGGCATCGATGGCGGCTACCTTAAAGCACTTTCGGAAACATAAGTTTTTCCTTGAGAACACCTCATTTGGTCGGCTTCAAATTTTCAGTGGTAGTGAACTGTAGTTTGTGAAATGTTCTTGCAACCATTAACATATTCAGGTTCCCTCTCATCACTTTTATGTAGACCATATCCTACAAAGATGTTAAAAGCAGGTTCAGTATATGCATGTTAAAAGAGGAGGTACCTAAGATTGGCAGATAATATACATAGTTCCTGTGTAAGAAGGAAGAGGAGGCAAGAGTGTGTTCAAGAATTATAGGGAAATAAACCTGTTGAATATTCTGGTAAAGTGTATGATAGAATTATTATTGAAAGAATTAGAGGTAATACAGAAGGAAGGATTGCAGAGGTACAAGGCGGATTTTAGGAAGGACACGGGACGCATATTCCAGGTGTTAATACTGAATTTTATAAATGAACAATACTAGTTAAAGGTAAGGAACTGCTTGTCGCATTTATATGTTTAGAAAATGCATATTATAGGGTGGGTGAAGAAGCACTGTGGCAGATGTTGCAAATGTATGAAATACGTAGTAGGTTAATAGGTAAAGCACTTGTATGTAGTGAGGGTTCAGGTTAGAGTATGTAGGAGAGAGTGGGATTATTCCAGTAAAGCAAACCCATCTATAAATATGTTGCACCACTATGGTGGTGGTGCTTGTGTTGACAGGTACTCACCTGTGTTGACAGGTGCTCGCTTGTGTTGACAGGTACTCGCTTGTGTTGATAGGTACTCGCTTGTGTTGATAGGTACTCGCTTGTGTTGACAGGTACTCGCTTGTGTTGACAGGTACTCGCCTGTGTTGACAGGTACTCGCTTGTGTTAACAGGTACTCGCCTGTGTAGACAGGCACTCACTTGTGTTGACAGGTACTCGCGTGTGTTGACACGTGTTGAACTATACAGCTGGATGAAATAGAGAATTGTACAAAATATTAAAACAGAATTTTATCATGTCATGTAGAGCTTTGTTAAGCCATCTTGCTAAACCATGGCATGATACAACTCTACATAGTGTGTGACTTTGTGCCAATAAATTCTTTTTCCGAAACTTGTGTATCTCGTCGTCACATAGAGATGTGCTTCATATCATTTCTGACTTCTAATAGTGGATAACTTGATATCCTGGACTTTTGACAAACAAGATAACGTATGAAGACAGCGAAGGGAGTTCGTTGGAGTCCACAGGAACACAGTTGGGAGGAGCGTGGCTAACTTTAAAAAATAAAAAGTGTGCTTGGTTGTCTCTCCACACAAATCTGCAGAAGCCTGAGTGCATCCGGCAGCTGTGAGGCTCACCTGTGTGACTGATATGTAGGTGTTGATGCGGAGAGGGCCCTGTCTCAGACCTGGCCTTCTGGTTCATGGCCTGCTCAGTCAGGCTGTTGGAGCTTGTAGCATGTAAGTCACCACAACCTGGCTGATCAGGAATAGTGTGAAGGAGAGTGTTAAGTTCCTCTTGAAGGCAGTTACGGGTCTTCTGCAACTGTTAGGTTCTTCTTGAAGGCAGTTACGGGTCTTCCGCAACTGCTAGGTACCTCTTGAAGGCAGTTACGGATCTTCCGCAACTGCTAGGTACCTCTTGAAGACAGTTACGGGTCTTCCGCAACTGCTAGGTTCCTCTTGAAGACAGTTACGGGTCTTCCGCAACTGTTAGGTTCCTCTTGAAGGCAGTTACGGGTCTTCCGCAACTGCTAGGTTCCTCTTGAAGGCAGTTACGGGTCTTCCGCAACTGCTAGGTTCCTCTTGAAGACAGTTACGGGTCTTCCGCAACTGCTAGGTTCCTCTTGAAGGCAGTTACGGGTCTTCCGCAACTGCTAGGTACCTCTTGAAGACAGTTACGGGTCTTCCGCAACTGCTAGGTACTTCTTGAAGACAGTTACGGGTCTTCCGCAACTGCTAGGTACCTCTTGACGGGTCTTCCGCAACTGCTAGGTACCTCTTGAAGGCAGTTACGGATCTTCCCCAACTGCTAGGTACCTCTTGAAGACAGTTACGGGTCTTCCGCAACTGCTAGGTACCTCTTGAAGGCAGTTACGGATCTTCCGCAACTGCTAGGTACCTCTTGAAGACAGTTACGGGTCTTCCGCAACTGCTAGGTACCTCTTGAAGGCAGTTACGGATCTTCCCCAACTGCTAGGTACCTCTTGAAGACAGTTACGGGTCTTCCGCAACTGCTAGGTACCTCTTGAAGGCAGTTACGGATCTTCCGCAACTGCTAGGTACCTCTTGAAGACAGTTACGGGTCTTCCGCAACTGCTAGGTACCTCTTGAAGGCAGTTACGGATCTTCCCCAACTGCTAGGTACCTCTTGAAGACAGTTACGGGTTTTCCGCAACTGCTAGGTTTCTCTTGAAGGCAATTTTGGGTCTGCTGGAAATTCCTTTATGAGGAATGAAGCTCACAAACATCCCATTCTTGGCCATCTACACTCTCTTCTCCACCTTAAGAGCTATTTCACAAGTGGTTTTATATTTGAAGGTAGGATGGTGAAAAGTCTTGCACCTTGATAATTATTGAGTATATTTCAGGAGACACACACTGGACGTATGTATCTCCAGCAAAACGTCGCCAGAAGACAGTATCTAAAGAGTGTCGAGGCTTGAGAACCAAGAGAAATAAAGTAAAGTAGTGAAATATTGGAAATGTGATGAGTATGGCCTGTTCAGTGACACTCTCTTGTTTATACCATTCATTGTGGAAATGCCACCATTAAATGGTGGCAGTGTGATATTAAGCCGACAAATTATCTACTCGTGAAACGTTGCCAAAATCCAATCATTAAAATAGGGAGCGTGCGTTTGTGTTTGTTTTTGTTGCTGTTATTGTAGGTTGAGAGTTTGCGCCTGGGACCAGCAGCGCTGGGGGTAAGTGTTGCAATGATTCTTGCTGTCATTTATATTCTATTGACGTTATCGTAGTGATAACATGCTAGCATTTGCATGAAATTCATCAGAGAGAATACACAGAGTAGACAGCGGACTCTGCGTGTGTGAATATGCGTGTTACCTGAACTCTGATTTATTGGGTCGAGGTTTGGCTTATGAACTTTGTTTTTCTATCAGGTGGGACTGTTTGCTGAGTCTGTGTATTCTGAGATGGGTCTAATATATGTTGTGTATACAGAGTCATAAAGCTGCCATGTTGAAGTTCCTGAAAATTCTTCTCAGATTAGTTATCTTCCATATGCTGCTGAAATTCTACACTTGTAGTTTCTTCTCTTGTCTCTTTCTGTTTTCCCTGTCCAGTTTGGTTTATCTTGTATGTCACTTCACTTCTTGCGATTCTTTTGCTCTCCAATATTGAAATGGTTAATCGATTAAACCTTTTCGCAATTAACCAGAAAACTGTAAATGGTAACCTGACGACGTTTTGATCCATCCCCTGACAATGGTCCAAGAGGGACCGAAACTTCGTCACTCTTTCATTTCAAATTTACGGGTTGTGAGTTATTGCCGCCACTTCTTTGTCTTATTTTGTTCTCCCTTTAGTGCTTCTATCGCAGACAGCCTCGACACAGTGATTTAGTATCCTCTTAGGGATGAAGAAATTTCTGCAAAACGTTGATGTGCATGAGGCTACCATCAACAGCCTGGTCGATCAGTCCAGCATCCGGGAGGCCTGGTCCTGGACTGGGCAGCGTAGATGATGACCCTCGAGACAATATACGGGTGACATACAGGAATGGCAGCGATTGTAAGGCTGGAGGCTTCTGGCTTGTTACTCGCGACATTACGAGGTGATGGCTTCCCTAGCTTACATATTTTTCTTTTTCATGTCTACAAAAGAAAGGTAATTATCTATACACAAATAAACCAATAATTTTAAGGGAGGAGAATATACGAAGGAACTGGACGAGTGAGAGTTAAGGTATTTTCAGTCAGGAAAAGTGTCAGTATTTCCATTGCTTGGTTTAAGAAACACGTTCACTGAGCGAACGACCTTGTTGAGAGGCAGAGGTTGTTCCTGATACTTAGTGGGTCTTAGTTGTTGGTAATGCCAGGTGTATCAGGAGTACCGTCCCCGTAGTCACCACCACTAGCACCACAACTACCACCTCCACTAGCACCACCACAACTACCACCACCACTAGCACCACCACAACTAACTAACACCACCGCAAGCACCACCACTGTAATCACTGTCGCAGTCGCCACCGCCGCCCATAGAGTATGCATCCACACCTGGTCATGTATGTTAAGAAACAGGAGAAGGTACAGAGGCTAGCAAAGAGACTAGTCCGGGAGCTAAGAGGTGTGTCCTATAAGGAGAGATTAAGGGAGGTCAACCTTATGACATTAGAGGAAACAAGGCCTTGGGGTGATATGATAACTTACAAAATATTGAGAGGAATTGATAGAGCGAATAGGGAGATACTATTTGAGAGACGGGAAACTGGAACATGAAGTCACAACTGGAAGTTGAAAACACAGATGTAATACAGGGATGTTAGGAAGCATTTCTTCAGTCTTAAGAACGGTCAGGAAGTGGAACGACCTGGAGAATGGAGTGGTAGAGGCAGGATCCATACATAGCTTTGAGAAGAAGTACGATAAGGTTCTTGAAGCCAGGAGAGAGTGAATCTAGTGGCGACCAGTGAAGAGGCAGGGCCCAGGAACTGAGACCCGACCCCTGCAGCCACATAGAGTACACACACATACACAGTCTAACACACACACACACACACACACACACACACCACACACACACACACACACACACACACACACACACACACACACTAAATACCTAGCGGTTAGAGCACGTCGGTATATATGACCGTTATTACGACTCATCTGCTCTCGTTGGCAGTCGTTGTCAGGCCCCCAGGCTGGGCAATTAGCAATAATTGTTACGATTGTTGGGGAGGTGGAGCGGGGGGCGGGGAGGGAGAGGAGGGGGAGGGGGAATACCATAGATGCCACCACTCACCTGGTATTGGTAATTGTTCCCTGCTACCCCACGCTGCACTCCAATCTCACCAACACTTGTGTGACCACTGCGGTGTAATAACACTAGTCATCACACTAAGGTGTTGTGGTGGTCCACCAGGACCAGAAGAACCACTAAAACTAGAGGGACCACCAGGACCAGAAGAACCACTAAAACTAGTGGGACCAACAGGACCAGAAGAACCACTAAAACTAGTGGGACCAACAGGACCGGAAGAACCACTAAAACTAGTGGGACCACCAGGACCAGAAGAACCACTAAAACTAGTGAGACCACCAGGACCAGAAGAACACTAAAACTAGTGGGACCACCAGGACCAGAAGAACCACTAAAACTAGTGGGACCACCAGGACCAGAAGAACCACTAAAACTAGAGGGACCACCAGGACCAGAAGAACCACTAAAACTAGTGGGACCACCAGGACCAGAAGAACCACTAAAACTAGTGGGACCACCAGGACCAGAAGAACCACTAAAACTAGTGGGACCAGAAGAACCACTAAAACTAGTGGGACCACCAGGACCAGAAGAACCACTAAAACTAGTGGGACCACCAGGACCAGAAGAACCACTAAAACTAGTGGGACCACCAGGACCAGAAGAACCACTAAAACTAGTGGGACCACCAGGACCAGAAGAACCACTAAAACTAGTGGGACCACCAGGACCAGAAGAACCACTAAAACTAGAGGGACCACCAGGACCAGAAGAACCACTAAAACTAGTGGGACCACCAGGACCAGAAGAACCACTAAAACTAGTGGGACCACCAGGACCAGAAGAACCACTAAAACTAGTGGGACCACCAGGACCAGAAGAACCACTAAAACTAGAGGGACCACCAGGACCAGAAGAACCACTAAAACTAGTGGGACCACCAGGACCAGAAGAACCACTAAAACTAGTGGGACCACCAGGACCAGAAGAACCACTAAAACTAGAGGGACCACCAGACCAGAAGAACCACTAAAACTAGTGGGACCACCAGGACCAGAAGAACCACTAAAACTAGTGGGACCACCAGGACCAGAAGAACCACTAAAACTAGAGGGACCACCAGGACCAGAAGAACCACTAAAACTAGTGGGACCACCAGGACCAGAAGAACCACTAAAACTAGTGGGACCACCAGGACCAGAAGAACCACTAAAACTAGTGGGACCAGAAGAACCACTAAAACTAGTGGGACCACCAGGACCAGAAGAACCACTAAACTAGTGGACCACCAGGACCAGAAGAACCACTAAAACTAGTGGGACCACCAGGACCAGAAGAACCACTAAAACTAGTGGGACCACCAGGACCAGAAGAACCACTAAAAACTAGTGGGACCACCAGACCAGAAGAACCACTAAAACTAGAGGGACCACCAGGACCAGAAGAACCACTAAAACTAGAGGACCACCAGGACCAGAAGAACCACTAAAACTAGTGGGACCACCAGGACCAGAAGAACCACTAAAACTAGTGGGACCACCAGGACCAGAAGAACCACTAAAACTAGTGGGACCATCAGGACCAGAAGAACCACAAAACTAGTGGGACCCAGGACCAGAAGAACCACTAAAACTAGTGGGACCACCAGGACCAGAAGAACCACTAAAACTAGTTGGACCACCAGGGCCAGAAGAACCACTAAAACTAGAGGGACCACCAGGACCAGAAGAACCACTAAAACTAGTGGGACCACCAGGACCAGAAGAACCACTAAAACTAGTGGGACCACCAGGACCAGAAGAACCACTAAAACTAGTGGGACCACCAGGACCAGAAGAAACCACTAAAACTAGTGGGACCACCAGGACCAGAAGAACCACTAAAACTAGTGGGACCAGAAGAACCACTAAAACTAGTGGGACCAGAAGAACCACTAAAACTAGTGGGACCACCAGGACCAGAAGAACCACTAAAACTAGTGGGACCACCAGGACCAGAAGAACCACTAAAACTAGTGGGACCACCAGGACCAGAAGAACCACTAAAACTAGTGGGACCACCAGGACCAGAAAAACCACTAAAACTAGTGGGACCACCAGGACAGAAGAACCACTAAAACTAGAGGGGCCACCAGGACCAGAAGAACCACTAAACTAGAGGGACCACCAGGACCAGAAGAACCACTAAAACTAGAGGGACCACCAGGACCAGAAGAACCACTAAAACTAGTGGGACCACCAGGACCAGAAGAACCACTAAAACTAGTGGGACCACCAGGACCAGAAGAACCACTAAAACTAGTGGGACCACCAGGACCAGAAGAACCACTAAAACTAGTGGGACCACCAGGACCAGAAGAACCACTAAAACTAGTGGGACCACCAGGACCAGAAGAACCACTAAAACTAGTGGGACCATCAGGACCAGAAGAACCACTAAAACTAGTGGGATCACCAGGACCAGAAGAACCACTAAAACTAGTGGGACCACCAGGACCAGAAGAACCACTAAAACTAGAGGGACCACCAGGACCAGAAGAACCACTAAAACTAGTGGGACCACCAGGACCAGAAGAACCACTAAAACTAGTGGGACCACCAGGACCAGAAGAACCACTAAAACTAGTGGGACCACCAGGACCAGAAGAACCACTAAAACTAGTGGGACCACCAGGACCAGAAGAACCACTAAAACTAGTGGGACCACCAGGACCAGAAGAACCACTAAAACTAGTGGGACCACCAGGACCAGAAGAACCACTAAAACTAGTGGGACACCAGGACCAGAAGAACCACTAAAACTAGTGGGACCACCAGGACCAGAAGAACCACTAAAACTAGTGGGACCACCAGGACCAGAAGAACCACTAAAACTAGAGGGACCACCAGGACCAGAAGAACCACTAAAACTAGAGGGACCACCAGGACCAGAAGAACCACTAAAACTAGTGGGACCCCCAGGACCAGAAGAACCACTAAAACTAGTGGGACCACCAGGACCAGAAGAACCACTAAAACTAGTGGGACCACCAGGACCAGAAGAACCACTAAAACTAGTGGGACCACCAGGACTAGAAGGACCACCAGAGCTAGTAGGACAACCAGGACCAGAAGAACCACTAAAACTAGAGGGACCACCAGGATCAGAAGAACCACTAAAACTAGTGGGACCACCAGGACCAGAAGAACCACTAAAACTAGTGGGACCACCAGGACCAGAAGAACCACTAAAACTAGTGGGACCACCAGGACCAGAAGAACCACTAAAACTAGTGGGACCACCAGGACCAGAAGAACCACTAAAACTAGTGGGACCATCAGGACCAGAAGAACCACTAAAACTAGTGGGATCACCAGGACCAGAAGAACCACTAAAACTAGTGGGACCACCAGGACCAGAAGAACCACTAAAACTAGAGGGACCACCAGGACCAGAAGAACCACTAAAACTAGTGGGACCACCAGGACCAGAAGAACCACTAAAACTAGTGGGACCACCAGGACCAGAAGAACCACTAAAACTAGTGGGACCACCAGGACCAGAAGAACCACTAAAACTAGTGGGACCACCAGGACCAGAAGAACCACTAAAACTAGTGGGACCACCAGGACCAGAAGAACCACTAAAACTAGTGGGACCACCAGGACCAGAAGAACCACTAAAACTAGTGGGACCACCAGGACCAGAAGAAACCACTAAACTAGTGGGACCACCAGGACCAGAAGAACCACTAAAACTAGTGGGACCACCAGGACCAGAAGAACCACTAAAACTAGAGGACCACCAGGACCAGAAGAACCACTAAAACTAGAGGGACCACCAGGACCAGAAGAACCACTAAAACTAGTGGGACCACCAGGACCAGAAGAACCACTAAAACTAGTGGGACCACCAGGACAGAAGAACCACTAAAAACTAGTGGGACCACCAGGACCAGAAGAAACCACTAAAACTAGTGGGACCACCAGGACTAGAAGGACCACCAGAGCTAGTAGGACAACCAGGACCAGAAGAACCACTAAAACTAGAGGGACCACCAGGATCAGAAGAACCACTAAAACTAGTGGGACCACCAGGACCAGAAGAACCACTAAAACTAGTGGGACCACCAGGACCAGAAGAACCATTAAAACTAGTGGGACCACCAGGACTAGAAGAACCACTAAAAGTAGTGGGACCATCAGGACCAGAAGAACCATTAAAACTAGTGGGACGACCAGGACTAGAAGGACCACCAGAGCTAGTAGGACCACCAGGACCAGAAGAACTACTAGAACTAGTGGGACCACCAGGATCAGAACCACCAGAACTAGTGGGACCACCAGGACCGGAAGGACCACCAGAACTAGTGGGACCACCAGGACCGGAAGGACCACCAGAACTAGTGGGACCACCAGAGAAACCAACTAGCAGTGGGACCAGCAGGACCAGTGAGACCACTAGGAGAGTAGTGTGTGTGTTAGAAGAAGCTGTTTTAATATTAATATTCTCTCCGAGAACTGGCAGTTAAGTGGTTCCCTCCCAGCTGGTCTGATTCCCTCCTCCAGAAGGGTGTTTCCAGCCCTCCACTTGTTAGTTTCCCTTCTCTCTGTGTCTTTCTTTTTACTCAAGAGTTTTTATAAGGTTAGGTTGAGAGTTTTTACCATTGTTTACAAGATTTGTTACCTATCTCAGTTTATTTGAAAGCAGTGCCTAGTGTTACTAGCTGGTGGTGGTGACAGCTGCTACACAGTACTGTTGCGACTTCACTATCTGTCCCAGGAGGTAGATGACCGATAGTAATACATACTGCTGCTCTGTACTCACCTATTTGTGTTTGCGGGGATCGAGACTTAGCTATTGGCCCCGCCTCTTATGCCACTTTGATTGACATCACTGACTTCTGGCCTCTTGGGACACCAGCTGTGACACGACTCTCTCATCTCACGACTTCACACCTTTCATGGAGATATCTTCCTAAAATTTTTCTTTCTCCTGAGTATGGGATAGGCCATCCTGGGAAATGATAATTCCCAAGTAATAATAACTTCAGTTTTGCTGGAACACGAACCTTTGAAATTGTCGTAGCTGTTAAACCTTTAATGGAATACTTGATCCTATCCTCATGGGCCCCGCTGAAGTTACCCAGCTCAGACCCACGAATTTCAACACTATGTAACCTATCCCGTATGATGCAATATGACAGGACACATAGCTAGCCTTTGTTCTCACTGTGTAACTAGTACACGTTATAAAATACTACCATGGTGGATAAGGACACAAATGCAGTATGATCCAATCCTTTACTGACAACGTTGTTAATAAAGACAAATGCATTATACTGCATTTTTGTCTTGATCCACCATGTAACTGGATACATCAGCACACTGCTGATGTATCCAGTTTTGCTAAATAATAAAAAAATGTTCATGTACCATCCCCCACCACCAGGACTTCTGGTGGGTAATTACAAGTAAACCTTTGTCCCCGGAGCAAACACAAGAGGTAATGAGATGGTAATTAGCCGCTCCGGCAATTAGTAGTCTCTCTTGTGCCTGGTGTAATGAGAATCAGGTGCTGCGTACGGTTATCTCAGTGTAAATTTGCAGCAAGCAGCGAGGGTTGATCCCTGTCATCTTGTTGTGAACCTCTCGCCCGGAAACAAAAACTTCCTCGTTTCATTTCCACATGGAAAATTCATTATAAAGCAGATGTGATCTTCACCTTCATTGTTGAGTGTCACCATCACCTGTAGTGTTAACTGTGGGTCATGAAAGTGAAGGACAAATTCTCTTTCAGAATTTAAAGAAAACTGTAAAAACACTAAGAAATACATTCACAAAACAGAATACATACACTCGTTCACAAAATCAACAATACGCACACGTTCACTAAACTAACAGAACACACACTCGTTAACAGAACTAACAGAGGCCGCCCATTCACAACTAAGGACATCCATTCACAGACAAAACACGTATGGAAGACAAGCAGTAAGCAAGAAGACAGGGAAGAAAACAGTTTAAGCGCAGTTGTATACACGGTCAATACACAGAACTTCGCAGGTACACCTGATATGAGACACAGTCGGTCCAAATGTACACACAGATGACGAGGTGAACACTACGAGATGTATATTGTCATTACTAACATGGAATTCCACTCCGCCTCTCTTCTCGACAACCTGTTTTAATTTTTAAAACTTTGTTTTAGTAAGGTCGTGATTTGTTTGCTTCTAGTCAATGCGTTTATTATTAAAATTCAACTTGCTGACTGCAGCCTCGTGACGTTTTGTGTTAGGTTACTGAACCCTACCTGACACCATTATGTTCCTTATCAGATTATTATTACTTGACACCATGTTATCTACCAGATTATTATTTGACACCATGTTATCTACCAGATTATTTGCAATATCAATAATATTTTCCAGCATTGACTTAATTCTAAATATACTGACACCGCTGCCACCTTTTCTGGCATAGAATTAAATTAAAGAGCTGTCGATATATAATCCGTGAAAAAAATAATCTATTTGAAATTCAGACCTTTAATGTATTTCTGGTGGGTCAGCAAATACCACCACTCAGGGAAAATAAATGAAAACACATGACTTACCACATGAAGAGGTATGATAAAGCTCATGGAGCAGGAAGAGTGACCTAGTAGTGACCAGTGAAGAGACGGGGCCAGGAGCTGTGACTCGACCCCTGCAACCACAATTAGGTGAGTACGAGAAAATGTCTTGATCTCCTTCACAAAAAAAATAAAATTTTATTGCAATATTTAAAAAAAAAACTGTCGAGAAATGTGATAAATTGTCACTTCACGTGATGTAGCCATTGTCTAGTGGTCAACCCACTAAAGGAATTGTAGTATACAGGGAAAGCATCATATGTTATTATTGTTTAGTGGTCAACGGTCTACAGGAATTGTATTATACAGGTGAAGGATCACATGTGATCATTCTCTATAGTGGTCAATGTGAATCAGTTATGAGCAGTCATCTCACAAGTACTCGTTCAGCTTATTCTCCTAATCAAAGTCAGTATTTCACTGATGCTAAGACAGTGGGATGAATGTTACACGAGCCTTAAACAGTGAATATTTGACTGTGTAACAGAGGACGCCCGGTGGGGTCCCTTTTTTAACTTTTCTAAATATATTTAGCGGTCTTAGGTTATCATGGGTTAATTTTTATTAGCAGGCGGTAATCTAACCTAACCGAACCTAAAAAAAACGTAAATCTACAAATTCACTAAAAAAAGTATGAGAACTCAACTCTGAATTTGGAATTAAGGGATGGTTCCTTACCTATGATGTTGAGGGAGAGTCAGTTAGGTGCAACACATCTGTGTTGCTAAAAATCACTCGTCTTGGCAAACCCCGGATATCCATTAAAAACTAAATAGCATGTTTACTGTCGTAGTTTTATATACGAAGAAGCAAAGCTTAATAATAATAATTAATCTTATTATGATTATTGTTATTCAGTTTGAGATTATATTATTTTAGAGGAAGCATTTTGCGAGGAGCCGTGAGAGGGAATGCTTAAGAGGAAAGCTACTGTAGTGTTCCCAAGGATGTTGAATGTAATTATCATAAATTGCCAGGAGGCGAGCGTTTGTTGGGTGGGCAGACGGGGTAGTGGGGCAGGGTAGTGCCCACCACACATGAGGGCAGGGTAGTGCCCACCACACATGAGGGCAGGGTAGTGCCCACCACATATGAAAGCAGGGTAGTGCCCACCACACATGAAAGCAGGGTAGTGCCCACCACACATGAAAGCAGGGTAGTGCCCACCACACATGAAAGCAGGGTAGTGCCCACCACACATGAGGGCAGGGTCATGTTGGCAACGACCACCACCTATCTGGCCCAAAGTCAGGTCATCCCAATTTAGCCTACCCAGGTAATTTTTCAGTCCCATGAAATTGTATTTCCCTGTAGTGCAGACGCCGCCACAACACTACCACGCTTCCGACACTGCCTTCCACACAACAATGGCCCGACACTGCCTTCCACACAACAATGGTCCGACACTGCCTTCCACACAACAATGGTCCGACACTGCCTTCCACACAACAATGGTCCTACACTGCCTTCCACACAACAATGGTCCGACACTGCCTTCCACACAACAATGGTCCTACACTGCCTTCCACACAACAATGGTCCGACACTGCCTTCCACACAACAATGGTCCGACACTGCCTTCCACACAACAATGGTCCGACACTGCCTTCCACACAACAATGGTCCGACACTGCCTTCCACACAACAAGGGTCCTACACTGCCTTCCACATAATAACAAGGGTCCTACACTGCCTTCCACACAATAACAAGGGTCCTACACTGCCTTCCACATAATAACAAGGGTCCTACACTGCCTCCCACACAATAACAAGGGTCCTACACTGCCTTCCACACAATAACAAGGGTCCTACACTGCCTTCCACACAATAACAAGGGTCCTACACTGCCTTCCACACAATAACAATGGTCCTACACTGCCTTCCACACAATAACAAGGGTCCTACACTGCCTTCCACACAATAACAAGGGTTCTACACTGCCTTCCACACAATAACAAGGGTCCTACACTGCCTTCCACACAATAACAATGGTCCTACACTGCCTTCCACACAATAACAAGGATCCTACACTGCCTTCCACACAATAACAAGGGTCCTACACTGCTTCCACACAATAACAAGGGTCCTACACTGCCTTCCACACAATAAACAAGGGTCCTACACTGCCTTCCACACAAGGGTCCTACACTGCCTTCCACACAATAACAAGAGTCCTACACTGCCTTCCACACAATAACAAGAGTCCTACACTGCCTTCCACACAAGGGTCCTACACTGCCTTCCACACAATAACAAGGATCCTACACTGCCTTCCACACAAGGGTCCTACACTGCCTTCCACACAATAACAAGAGTCCTACACTGCCTTCCACACAATAACAAGGGTCCTACACTGCCTTCCACACAACAAGGGTCCTACACTGCCTTCCACACAATAACAAGGGTCCTACACTGCCTTCCACACAAGGGTCCTACACTGCCTTCCACATAATAACAAGGGTCCTACACTGCCTCCCACACAATAACAAGGGTCCTACACTGCCTTCCACACAATAACAAGGGTCCTACACTGCCTTCCACACAATAACAAGGGTCCTACACTGCCTTCCACACAATAACAATGGTCCTACACTGCCTTCCACACAATAACAAGGGTCCTACACTGCCTTCCACACAATAACAAGGGTTCTACACTGCCTTCCACACAATAACAAGGGTCCTACACTGCCTTCCACAATAACAATGGTCCTACACTGCCTTCCACACAATAACAAGGATCCTACACTGCCTTCCACACAATAACAAGGGTCCTACACTGCCTTCCACACAATAACAAGGGTCCTACACTGCCTTCCACACAATAACAAGGGTCCTACACTGCCTTCCACACAAGGGTCCTACACTGCCTTCCACACAATAACAAGAGTCCTACACTGCCTTCCACACATAACAAGAGTCCTACACTGCCTTCCACACAAGGGTCCTACACTGCCTTCCACACAATAACAAGGATCCTACACTGCCTTCCACACAAGGGTCCTACACTGCCTTCCACACAATAACAAGAGTCCTACACTGCCTTCCACACAATAACAAGGGTCCTACACTGCCTTCCACACAACAAGGGTCCTACACTGCCTTCCACACAATAACAAGGGTCCTACACTGCCTTCCACACAAGGGTCCTACACTGCCTTCCACACAATAACAAGGGTCCTACACTGCCTTCCACACAATAACAAGGGTCCTACACTGCCTTCCACACAATAACAAGGGTCCTACACTGCCTTCCACACAATAACAAGGGTCCTACACTGCCTTCCACACAATAACAAGGGTCCTACACTGCCTTCCACACAATAACAAGGGTCCTACACTGCCTTCCACACAAAAACAAGGGTCCTACACTGCCTTCCACAATACAAGGGTCCTACACTGCCTTCCACACAATAACAAGGGTCCTACACTGCCTTCCACAATAACAAGGGTCCTACACTGCCTTCCACACAACAAGGGTCCTACACTGCCTTCCACACAATAACAAGGGTCCTACACTGCCTTCCACACAATAACAAGGGTCCTACACTGCCTTCCACACAATAACAAGGGTTCTACACTGCCTTCCACACAATAACAAGGGTCCTACACTGCCTTCCACACAATAACAAGGGTCCTACACTGCCTTCCACACAACAAGGGTCCTACACTGCCTTCCACACAATAACAAGGGTCCTACACTGCCTTCCACACAAGGGTCCTACACTGCCTTCCACACAACAAGGGTCCTACACTGCCTTCCACACAATAACAAGGGTCCTACACTGCCTTCCACACAATAACAAGGGTCCTACACTGCCTTCCACACAATAACAAGGGTCCTACACTGCCTTCCACACAATAACAAGGGTCCTACACTGCCTTCCACACAATAACAAGGGTCCTACACTGCCTTCCACACAAAAACAGAGGTCCTACACTGCCTTCCACACAATAACAAGGGTCCTACACTGCCTTCCACACAATAACAAGGGTCCTACACTGCCTCCCACACAATAGCAAGGGTCCTACACTGCCTTCCACACAATAACAAGGGTCCTACAATGCTTTCCACACAACAAGGGTCCTACACTGCCTTCCACACAATAACAAGGGTCCTACACTGCCTCCCCACAATAACAAGGGTCCTACACTCCCTTCCAACAATAACAAGGGTCCTACATCCTTCCCACACAATAACAAGGGTCCTACACTGCCTTCCACACAATAACAAGGGTCCTACACTGTTTTCTACACAAGGGTCCTACACTGCCTCTCACACAATAACAAGGGTCCTGCACTGCCTCCCACACAATAACAAGGGTCCTACACTGCCTTCCACACAATAACAAGGGTCCTACACTCCCTTCCACACAGTAACAAGGGTCCTACCTGCCTTCCACACAATAACAATGGTCTTTAACACTGCCTTCCACACAATAACAAGGGTCCTACACTGCCTTCCCCCCACAATAAAAAAGGGTTTCCTACATGCCTTCCACACAATAACAAGGGTCCACACTGCCTTCCACACAATAACAATGGTCATACACTGCCTTCCACACAATAACAAGGGTCCTACACTGCCTTCCACACAATAACAAGGGTCCTACACTGCCTTCCACACAGTAACAAGGGTCCTACACTGCCTCCCACAACACCTTCACGGCTTCTACATTGCCTCCCACAACCCGTAGCTCGATTGGTAGCGCACTTAGCTCACACACTAAAGTCAGTGGTTCGATCCCCGGTACGTGTGGAAACCTTAGGACGTGTTTCCTTAAAACACCTGCTGTCCCCGTTCACCTATCAGACACCCCTGGATGTTAGTCGACTGGTGTGGTTCGTATCCTGTGGACAACATTAACCTAATATGACCGAAATGCTTTGCATAACCAGAGGCTTCTATATAGTAGTATGTCATTGATGTCAGTTATAGCATTATACATGTACTTGTTGAAATAAAGATTATTATTATAATTTTTATAATGATCCACCTGCTACCGCAAAAACCCACTGCACCATCACGGCTCCACACAGCCTCCCGCAACACCTAAGGTCCTACACCTTCCCACAACACCAAGTCCTACATTGCCTCCCCAACACCACAACACCACCACGGCCCCACGCTACCTTTGCAATACCACCACACCCCCACGGTTCTTCCTCCCCAGTAAACCACATATATTCCCACTGCCCCCGCAACACTCATGTCCCACACTGCCTCCACAAAAACCACATCACAGGCTCTTTCACTGCCCCCCCAAAACTACAACCATCACGGCTCCTACACGCCTCCAGTAAAACTACAACACCATCACGGCTCCTCACTGCCTCCCGAACACTACAACACCATCACGGCTCCTACATTGCCCCCACAAAAACTAACAACCACGGTTCCTAATTGCTTCCAGCAACACACAACCCGTCACGGCTCCCCACGCCTTAACAACACTGCAACACCACCGGCCCACATTGCCTTCAGCAACACGCAACACCACATCCACAGCCTTCACAACCCAGAACACCCTCACGGCCTCAACCTGCCTCCAGCAACACTACAAAACCATCACGGTTCACCTGCTTTTAACAACCCTTTCAAAACCATCACGGCCCCACATTGCCTCCACAAAAACATCCCACACGGCCCCTACACTGCCTCCAGCAACACTACAGCATCACGGTCCTACATTTTCCCCAGCAACACTACAACACCACGGCTCCTACACTGCCTCCAGGAACATAACACCATCACAACTCCTACACTGCCTCCTATACAGCACACAAAACTGACGAACCAATTATTCCCAGCACTCGCACCCTCACCAATTTAATTTGCGTGCGCCACCACTTTTACCAATGAATGTCTGTGGCACACGAGTGAACTACCGGAGAGGAGGGAGAAGCAGGAAGATCTCTGATGATTGACGGTGCTGCAACAATAGGGGTAATCCACTTTCACTCCGCTAACAGTGTCTCCCATTATTTCAGCGCCACGTAAACCAACACACCTCCGACTCTCCTCGACATCGCTGCCCCGTCACCTTTGGACTGTTGAAACACCTTTTCTGCTGTTTCAGTTGGCTCTATTGTTTTCCTCTCTTTAGAATAAGAGTTGATTTGACGTACACACATGAGACTACAACACGGTATATACATCGAGAGGTGTATTTATTTTCATTGTATATACAGGGAGTTAGCGTTAATCCTTACTGGACAAGGGAAATAAAGGAGTGGAACCAATGTGTGTCAGATACGTAGCCAACTAATACAACCGGTGAATTGTGCAGTAATACATGCAGTGGATTGTGCTATAATATATGCAGCAGATTGTTGCTGTGGCATGCCTGTGTAGAGTGGTGTTGGACTTTTGTAGGTCAGGTCTGTGTTAATAAACTCTTGTGTTAAAATTTGAGAAGGTGCCTTGGATATATCTAATGTCAAAATTAGAAGAAATGATCTGCCGGACCATAACTGAGCGCAGAGAAGAGCCAACACCGCCAACTTTCAACTCAAGTTACCACGGAAAGTTAGAAGATTCGCAACACTGAACGAGAATTTTACTTGGGATGGGGGGGGGGTATTACTAGCTATTAGTAATTTAGAATATTGCTTCCGAGTCCTATAACTATACTAAGGTGACTGGAAAGGAAGTTTAATGTAACTGACAACCTTAGGGACTCTAACTGAAGGTATTTGGTCAGTAAACTTATTATCCAGCAGGACATTAATATATCATAGATTAATGGCAGTGGTAGTTACTAAAGAAGGAAAATATCTAAGGCACAGAACTGATTATATATTAAAAATTGGAGAACATATGTATCAGGCATCTTATGTTTGAACTTAAAAATAAAATTTGCTGCCAACCTGTTTATATTGGAATAATAATTGTACTATTTTCTTTGTTTTGTCCAGTTTTCTGTGACGTTGTTGTTTGTGTTGGTAACACACCTGCAGAACGTAACATAACACCATGTAACACACCTGCAGAACGTAACATAACACCATGTAACACACCTGCAGAACGTAACATAACACCATGTAACACACCTGCAGAACGTAACATAACACCATGTAACACACCTGCAGAACGTAACGTAACACCATGTAACACACCTGCAGAACGTAACATAACACCATGTAACACACCTGCAGAACGTAACATAACACCATGTAACACACCTGCAGAACGTAACATAACACCATGTAACACACCTGCAGAACGTAACACAACACACCTGCAGAACGTAACACAACACACCTGTAGAACGTAACACAACACACCTGCAGAACGTAACACAACACACCTGCAGAACGTAACACAACACACCTGCAGAACTTAACACATCATCTCACGACTTGCGTGCAGTTTTTCTTGTAATTTTTATGCTTGTTAAGCTACATCCTGATGATGGTGGTTCAATTCTACCCTCAACGTCGGTTAATATGCGGCGCATATTTATTGATGAAGTCTTTGACGTGTGTACCTGGAGTGTGAGATATGGGAAGATGTGCAAAATAAAACCAGTGAAAACAAAGGGTGCGGTGGGTACAACAATGGAACACTGTATCAACATCCGTGGCCTCAGAAGATATCAGAAACACTGCTGGAACAAGTGTAGAAGTCTTTAAGAGGAATCTGGACTAGTATCTTAACCAGGTACCGGATCAGCCAGGCTGTGATGGATATGTGGGACAGCGGGCCACCAGCGGCAACAGCCTAGTTGACCAGGCAAGCAACAGATGAACCTGGTCCATGGCCGGGCTCCGGGAGTAGAAAGACTCAGAATTCATCAGAGGTATTTCAAAGATATACGAGCGTGTGTTGCAGGTGACTAAACGAAATTGTAGGGAGGCTCCAGTTCCTTGAATCAAGAGCCCTTCGTCACCACTACCATCAAGGCACCTCCCGTTAAGGGTGAAAATTTTAGAGTAACGGAAATAGCAATCTTCGCATCAGACTTATTTAGTGTTTATATATATATATATATATATATATATATATATAATATATATAATATATATATATATATATATATATATAATATATATGAAGGGAAGTATGCCAGACATGAGGAGATCAATGACATAAAGAGAAGCGTCGCCATAGCCCGTTGCCCAGCTCAACGGGAACCCCAAGTACAGAGGTCTGATGGAAGTCAAAAGCGTCCTGATGGAGCCACTATGCTACCCTGGAAGGATGGAAAGCAGATTGCCTGGGACTACACCTGTGCTGCCACATTGGCAGACACCTATTTGCCCAAAACTCTGTAGTGGAAAGGGGTGGAGCTGCCAGCCACAGGGAGACCCAGAAGATCTGAAAATATGAAGACCTTCCCCCTTGCTATAACTTCATTCCAATAGGGTCGGAGACCCTTGGAGCATGGGGCAAGTGTGCTCTAAAGTTCCTCAAAGAGCTGGGTGAAAAGCTCATCATAGAAACCAAGGACCACAGGGCGACCAGCTTCCTCTTTCAGAGACTCAGTGTTGCGATCCAGAGAGGAAATGCCTGCAGCATTCTGGGCACGCGCCCACCGCAGGGGAGCTGGACGAAGTATTCGAGATGTAGCTCTGAGTTACCTATGTTGTTTTACTTTCTGTTGTATTTTTGTGAATGTTTGGCCAATGTATTTTGTCTATAATATATATATATATATATATATATATATATATATTATATATATATATATATATATATATATATATATATATATATATTTTTTTCTCCATCTTTTATACGAGTGTGCGGCGCTGAGGTGTTGAGTATCAGCGGGAACAGTGATGCAGGTGTCAGAGGGAAGTTGTAATCGCAATCAATGGTGAACTTGGAAATTATTTTTATTCTGTAATGTTGTATAGAGTAGTTATGAACATGGAGGATGAGCTGCGTGTGAGTGGGGAGATGGAGGATGAGCTGCGTGTGAGTGGGGAGATGGAGGTATAAGGGATGATAATACCAGGGATGGTAGTAGGGATGATAACACCAGGGATGGTGGTAGCAGGGATGATAATACCAGGGATGGTGGTAGCAGGGATGATAATACTAGGGATGGTGGTAGCAGGGATGATAATACCAGGGATGGTGGTAGCAGGGATGATAATACTAGGGATGGTGGTAGCAGGGATGATAATACCAGGGATTGTGGTAGCATGGATGATAATACCAGGGATAGTGGTAGCAGGGATGATAATATCAGGGATGGTGGTAGCAGGGATGATAATACCAGGGATGGTGGTAGCAGGGATGATAATACCAGGGATGGTGGTAGCAGGGATGATAATACTAGGGATGGTGGTAGCAGGGATGATAATACCAGGGATTGTGGTAGCATGGATGATAATACCAGGGATAAGTGGTAGCAGGGATGATAATATCAGGATGGTTGGTAGCAGGGATGATAATACCAGGGATGGTGGTAGCAGGGATGATAATACCAGGGATGGTGGTAGCAGGGATGATAATACCAGGGATGGTGGTAGCGGGGATGATAATACCAGGGATTGTGGTAGCAGGGATGATAATACCAGGGATGGTGGTAGCAAGGATGATAATACCAGGGATGGTGGTAGCAGGGATGATAATACCAGGGATGGTGGTAGCAGGGATGATAATACCAGGGATAGTGGTAGCAGGGATCTAATACAGGGATGGTGGTAGCAGGGATGATAATACCAGGGATGGTGGTAGCAGGGATGATAATACCAGGGATGGTGGTAGCAGGGATGATAATACTAGGGATGGTGGTAGCAGGGATGATAATACCAGGGATGGTGGTAGCAGGGATGATAATGCCAGGGATGGTGGTAGCAGGGATGATAATGCCAGGGATGGTGGTAGCAGGGATGATAATACCAGGGATGGTGGTAGCAGGGATGATAATACCAGGGATTGGTGGTAGCAGGGATGATAATACCAGGGATGGTGGTAGCAGGATGATAATTCCAGGGATGGTGGTAGCAGGGATGATAATATCAGGGTGGTGGTAGCAGGGATGATAATACCAGGGATGGTGGTAGCAGGGATGATATATACCAGGGATGGTGGTAGCAGGGATGATAATACTAGGGATGGTGGTAGCAGGATGATAATACCAGGGATGGTGGTAGCAGGGATGATAATACCAGGGATGGTGGTAGCAGGGATGATAATACCAGGATGGTGTAGCAGGGATGATAATACTAGGGATGGTGGTAGCAGGGATGATAATACCAGGGATGGTGGTAGCAGGGATGATAATGCCAGGGATGGTGGTAGCAGGGATGATAATGCCAGGGATGGTGGTAGCAGGGATGATAATACCAGGGATGGTGGGTAGCAGGGATGATAATACCAGGATGGTGGTAGCAGGGATGATAATACCAGGGATGGTGGTAGCAGGGAATGATAATTCCAGGATGGTGGTAGCAGGGATGATAATACCAGGGATGGTGGTAGCAGGGATGATAATACTAGGGATGGTGGTAGCAGGGATGATAATACCAGGGATGGTGGTAGCAGGGATGATAATACCAGGGATGGTGGTAGCAGGGATGATAATACCAGGGATGGTGGTAGCAGGGATGATAATACCAGGGATGGTGACAGCAGGGATGGCGGAGTTCCTCCTGTTCCGGCATGGCACCTGCACTCCCCTTTTCCCCCTGCGTGGCATTTTCCAGCACTCCGACGTGGCACTTTCTAGCACTCACCCCCCCTCCTCTTTGGAGGAGTACAAGTACTCCCCCAGCCCCGGGGAGGAGCGCTGGGGCACCTCTTCCTTCCTCACCTCGTCATTACTGCCACTTCTCACGCACAGCCCTTCCACCCCAGCCACACACACATTCACTCCGACTCACACTGACATTCTCTCTCTCTCTCATCTCTCTCTCTCTCCTCTCTCTTCTCTCTCTCTCTCTCTCTCTCTCCTTCTCTCCTCTTCATCTCCTCTCTCTCTCTCTCTCTTCTTCTTTTCTCTCTCTTTCTCTCTCACACACACACATGTGGTCCAGTAACTGGCTTCTCGAATTCAATCCAGCCAAATGCAAAGTCATGAAGATTGGGGAGGGGCAAAGAAACCGCAGACAGAGTATAGGCTAGGTGGACAAAGACTACAGACCTCACTCAGGAGAAAGACCTTGGGGTGACCATAACACCGAGCACATCACCGGAGGCACACATCAACCAAATAACTGCTGCAGCATACGGGCGCCTGGCAAACCTGAGAATAGCGTTCCGATACCTTAATAAGGAATCGTTCAAGACACTGTACACTGTGTATGTTAGGCCCATACTGGAGTATGCAGCACCAGTCTGGAACCCACACCTGGTCAAGCACGTCAAGAAGTTAGAGAAAGTACAAAGGTTTGCAACAAGGCTAGTCCAGAGCTCAAGGGAATGTCGTACGAGGAAAGTTAAGGGAAATCGGACTGACGACACTGGAGGACAGAAGGTCAGGGAGACATGATAAACGACATACAAGATACTGCGGGGAATAGACAAGGTGGACAGAGATAGGATGTTCCAGAGAGGGGACACAGGGACAAGGGGTCACAACTGGAAGCTGAAGACTCAGACGAGTCACAGGGACGTTAGGAAGTATTTCTTCAGTCATAGAGTTGTCAGCAAGTGGAATAGCCTAGCAAGTGAAGTAGTGGAGGCAGGAACCATACATAGTTTTAAGAAAAGGTATGACAAAGCTCAGGAAGCAGAGAGAGAGAGGATCCAGTAGCGATCAGTGAAGAGGCGGGGCCAGGAGCTGAGTCTCGACCCCTGCAACCACAATTAGGTGAGTACAATTAGGTGAGTACACACACACACACACACACACACACACACACACACACACACACACACACACACACACACACACACACACACACACAGGGGAATGTCCTATGAAGAAAGGTTAAGGGAAATCGGCCTGACGACACTTGAGGACAGGAGGGTCAGGGGAGACATGATAACGACATATAAAATACTGCATGGAATAGACAAAGTGGACAAAGACAGGGTGTTCCAGGGAGGGGACACAGAAACAAGAGGCCACAATTGGAAGTTGAAGACACAAATGAGTCAGAGAGATATTAGGAAGTATTTCTTCAGTCATAGAGTTGTAAGGCAGTGGAATAGCCTAGAAAATGACGTAGTGGAGGCAGGAACCATACACAGTTTTAAGACGAGGTTTGATAAAGCTCATGGAGCGGGAAGAGAGAGGGTCTAGTAGCAACCGGTGAAGAGGCGGGGCCAGGAGCTAAGACTCGACCCCTGCAACCACAAATAGGTGAGTACAAATAGGTGAGTACACACACACAAAGCTGGAAGTTGAAGACTCAGATGAGTCACAGGGATGTTAGGAAGTACTTCTTCAGTCATAGAATTGGAAGCTTGGAGAGTGATGCATTGGAGGCAGAATCCATACATAGTTTTAACAAGAGGTATGATGAAGCTAATGGAGCAGGGAGAGAGTAGACCTAGTAGCGACCAGTGAAGAGGCGGGGCCAGGAGCTATGACTCGACTCCTGCAAGCACAGATGGGTGAATACACACACTCGTGTACTTACGCCTCACTAACAAGGATAACCTCCTCTTTGTTAAATCATAGTATTGTAATACAGTTGGTAGAATTACCCACAATATGTAAAGTAAAAGGACACAAGTGCAACTAATGTGACATTTTATTGTGGCAACGTTTCGCTCTCCAGGAGCTTTATCAAGCCATTACGTAATGGCTTGATAAAGCTCCTGGAGAGCGAAACGTTGCCACAATAAAATGTCACATTAGTTGCACTTGTGTTCTTTTACTTTAAATCATGTTTGTAGATGAATGGTTCAGAGAACCGACATGTTGATAAATTAGACACATATGCAACTCTTGGGTATCTTTATTGAGGAAACGTTTCGCCACACAGTGGCTTCATCAGTCCATACAAAGGAGAATCTTGAAGAACAGGAGGAGAATGAGGTAATCAGTCCCTCAACCTTGAGTCGATGTGGTCAGTCCATCAATCTTGAATAGAATACGGCATACGTGCTGAGAAGGAGCTTATAAACCGTTGGCAGGAGAGGTGCAGCAGTCATAGGTCGTGTAACATTTGTTCAATGTTGAAGTACGTATGCCGTATTCTATTCAAGATTGATGGACTGACCACATCGACTCAAGGTTGAGGGACTGATTACCTCATTCTCCTCCTGTTCTTCAAGATTCTCCTTTGTATGGACTGATGAAGCCACTGTGTGGCGAAACGTTTCCTCAATAAAGATACCCAAGAGTTGCACATGTGTCTAATGGAACCTTGTTTGTTATTGTGACTTGTCGTCCTGTGTATCACGTGTCACTGTCTGCTTTGTTTTTCATACTGAGGAGAGTATCCTTAGTATAAACCATACCACGGGCGGGATTGAACCCGCGCTCAGAGTCTCAAAACTCCAGACCGTCGCGTGAGACTCTCTGACCGCGGGTTCAATCCCGCCCGTGGTATGGTTTGTTTGCAATCGTGTCATTACGATTTCGTGAGTCATATCCTTAGTATGTTTAATAGAGTGAAGGTTATACCTGCATCATCTTCTCTTGGTGCGCTCTCTCTCTCTCTCTCTCTCTCTCTCTCTCTCTCTCTCTCTCTCTCTCTCTCTCTCTCTCTCTCTCTCTCTCTCACTCAGTGAAACCTACGTATATTCTTCTTTTCCTTATTTGTCTAGCGCGGCTTTAAAATGCATATTTTTAATGAATATATTCTGCTGTGTGTGTGTGTGTGTGTGTGTGTGTGTGTGTGTGTGTGTGTGTGTGTGTATGTGTGACTTAATATTGTAAACCTTGCTTCTTGCAATAATAATTTCAGAGAGCATATGATACACACACACACACACACACGCGCACACACACACACACACACACACACACACACACACACACACACACACACACACACACACACACACAAGCAGAATATGCATTTTAAAGCTGCATATGTGTGTATTATATATATATATATATATATATATATATATATATATATATATATATATATATATATATATATATATATATATATGCACACAAAAACATCACACATAAGGAGTCAGGTGTCTGTAGACAAGTTCCTTTAACAACAAGTAACTACATACACACTCGCCTGTATATTACATACATGTAGAATGTGACGAAGTGTCTTACAGATCTTCGTCTGTGTATATATAATACTTAACGCAACAACTTTCATGTGTCTCTGTGCTCTCAGGTGGCACTTGGTAGCACTGGAGTTGTACTCAACTTTCTTTTAAATTTATTTGTTAAAATTAGCAGCTGAGTGATTATTGGAGCCTCTTCACAGTATTGATAATCTTCTCTTTATAACTGCAGAGCCATTCAGAGATTATCTAAAGGTAAAATGATGTTGGTTCTACAGGAAATAACACCAAAAATTATATTTAGAGTTGATGTCTCTAAAATTAATGCCACATGCATGTTCAGAGAGTCTTGTCACCTTCTCTTTGCATTCTTGTAACATTTACTGAGTTTTGATTATTACTGTAGTAGGTTCACGGGTCTTGTCTCCGGCACGGGTCTTGTCCCGGCACGGGTCTTGTCCCGGCACGGGTCTTGTCCCGGCACGGGTCTTGTCCCGGCACGGGTCTTGTCCCGGCACGGGTCTTGTCCCGGCACGGGTCTTGTCCCAGCACGGGTCTTGTCTCGGCACGGGTCTTGTCCCAGCACGGGTCTTGTCCCGGCACGGGTCTTGTCCCAGCACGGGTCTTGTCCCAGCACGGGTCTTGTCCCGGCACGGGTCTTGTCCCGGCACGGGTCTTGTCCCGGCACGGGTCTTGTCTCGGCACGGGTCTTGTCACAGCACGGGTCTTGTCCCGGCACGGGTCTTGTCCCGGCACGGGTCTTGTCCCGGCACGGGTCTTGTCCCAGCACGGGTCTTGTCTCGGCACGGGTCTTGTCCCAGCACGGGTCTTGCCCGGCCAGGTCTTGCCCCGGCACGGGTCTTGTCCCGCCAACGGGTTCTTGTCCCGGCAGGGGTCTTGTCCCGGCACGGGTCTTGTCTCGGCACGGGTCTTGTCCCGTCACGGGTCTTGTCTCGGCACGGGTCTTGTCCCGGCACAGGTTTTGTCCCGGCACGGGTCTTGTCCCGGCACGGGTCTTGTCCCGGCACGGGTCTTGTCTCGGCACGGGTCTTGTCCCGGCACGGGTCTTGTCCCGGCACGGGTCTTGTCCCGGCACGGGTCTTGTCCCGGCACGGGTCTTGTCCCGGCACGGGTCTTGTCCCGGCACGGGTCTTGTCCCGGTACGGGTTTGTCCCGGCACGGGTCTTGCCCCGGTACGGGTCTTGTCCCGGCAGGGTCTTGTCAGGCACGGGTCTTGCCCCGGGCACGGGTCTTGTCCCGGCACGGGTCTTGTCCCGGCACGGGTCTTGTCCCGGCACGGGTCTTGTCCCGGCACGGGTCTTGTCCCGGCACGGGTCTTCTCCAGATGGTGACCCGGCGCGAGTTTTGATGTGGCTCTTGTACAGGATACACTGATGGGTCTAACTAAATTATCTGGAAAATAATATACACGTACAGTGCTTGTTTCGGCAATGAACATAACCGACTCGTCTACACAACAGGCTTCTTCAGTCGAACACTAGATGAATATAACACTGGTGGCAGTTGTGGAAGCAGTTTTGATGTGATTCGTCCGTCAGTCGTGGTGGGAGGTGGTCAGCCTCTTAAGCCTAAAACATAAGTACAGTATATGGTCAAACCATGTACTGGAACTAGAAGCGAAGTGAAGCAGCTAGAGGTGGTGTCACTGGTCAGCGGGGCCCGCTCGTGAAATAGGCCGTGCCTAAATGCTTGTTTAGCAAAGGAGCTGCAGAAGTTAGTATCAATAATGACACGTGTCTGACACGGCAACACCATGGTATCTCAGTACAATACAGGCAAGTCTCCTTCAACTACCTTGCCAAACAACTGTTTAGTATGATTTACTTCCACGTGTAGGCCACGCTTACCTGTGATATCAGCTGTGGCTGCTTCACCACTCTTCTGTTCTGGTATAAAAGATCTGACTTTATGCTTATGCTTTTGGCTTGAGAGACTGACCACCTCCCACCAAGGCTGACGGTCTGATCACGGTCAAAACTGGAGGCAGCAGTAATAGTAAATTTTGACGTGATCAGTCTGTTAACCTTGTACTCGACTGAAAAAGCCTGTTATGCAAGCGAAACGTTTCGGCAGTAAAAATAACAAAATAGTGCAGGTTGCTTATTCCTCCACTTGTCGGTACTGTGTACCATCAATCTCAGTGTTCGTGGTCCACATGTGAGACCTCGTGTAACATGACGCACGGACACAAAACTGAGATGTGACCTTCAAGATACACACTTAATGAGAGATGTCATAGACGGTGGTCACTTGTATGCTCACACCTACCTTATGACGCCTTATTGTTCTTCTTTCTTTATATTTTTTTCTTCCTCCTCCTCCGTCACATTCACCTCTGCTGCTACTGGCACCATTGTGTAAGAGGCGCTACTTGGGAGCCATACATAATATAAACTCACACTGCTGCCCCTTATACACACACAAAACACACACACCCCAACACACACACACACACACACACACACACACACACACGCAGCACGCACACACACACACCACACACCAAAAAGTGTGTTCCCTCTCATGAGGTATCAATGTTCCTCTTACGCAGTACCTGCGTGCCTCTCAAGTATGTGTTCCTCTCCCAAGGTCTCGCGGTCTCTCTCTCTCTCTCTCTCTCTCTCCTCTCTCTCTCTCTCTCTCTCTCTCTCTCTCTCTCCCCTCTTTTCTTTTCTCTCTCTCTCCTTCTATTCACTCCTCTTGTTTCACTTTCTTTTCTCCAACATTTAGCCTGGCTGCACCAGATGTCTTTTCGTATTAATGGTCCAACATTTTCAGACCTTGCCCTGAATGAGAAATGGAGCTAATTTGTAATGCTGCTGCTTCCACGTAGGTACTTGCCGAGTTGTATTCGTTGAGTTGCGTTTGCGGAGTCGGAATCGACATCACGGATTTCAAGCTTCTTAGTCCTTATATCTATTCTTGAAGTTGTGTACTGAGTTTGCCTCCACTATTGCCTCAAGTCATTCCTCTTGTCAACCACTGAAACCAAAGAAAGATTCCATACATCTTTATGACTTATCTGCGTCTTCAGTTTCTGTCTGCGAGCCATTGATCCTGGTCTCCCTACTTCAAATGGTCTGTCCCTGTCTGCCCTAACAGTTTCTCTAAATATTTTGTAAGTTGAGATCATGTCTTCCCTAGTCCGCTAAGTGTGTGCGCGCACTTGTGTATATATAGCCCCTGTTTGTTCGGCCTCTTTGTGGTTCCTGGCACAATTTCTTGTCACTTGCTGGATTTACACTCCTAACCTTCTAAGCCTTGTTATACCTGGTTTTAAAACATGTATGGGAGCCTACTGCCACTGCTTCGTCTAGGTAATTCCACTTCCCGAGCCCTCTCAAACTGAAAAAATACTTCCTGACATCCTTGTGATTTGTGTTTTTTTTATCGTCCAGCTGTACCCTTGTCTATCTGTTTCCAGCCGCAGGAGCAGGATATCTTTGTCAACCCTTTCAAATCCTCTTTAGTATTTTCTGTGTCGTTATGTCTCCGGTTTATTGTATCCTCCAGTGTCGTCGGGTTCAGCTGCTTTAGCCTCTTCTCATAGCTCTTTCTCCTTAGTTCTGGGACTAGTCTCGTGGTAAACCTCTGTACCTTTTCAAGTTTGTTAAAGTACTTTAGGAATCGAGGTTTCCATGCTGGCGCTCAGTACTCCAAAATGGACCTGTGTGCTGGTGTGTGTGTGTGTGTGCTGGTGTGTTGTGTGTGGTGTGTGTGGTGGTGCTGGTGTGTGTGTGTGTGTGGTGTGTGCTGGTGTGTGTGTGTGCTGGTGTGGTGTGTGTGTGCGCTGGTGTGTGTGGTGGTGTGTGTGCTGGTGTGTGTGTGTGTGTGTGTGTGGTGTGTGTGTGTGTGGGTGTGTGTGTGGTGTGTGTGTGGTTTTGTGTGTGTGTGTGGGGTGTGTGTGTGTGGTGTGCTCACCTAATTGTGGTTGCAGGGGTCGATTCATAGCTCCTGGCCCCGCCTCTTCTCTGGTTGACACTAGGTTCACTTTCTCCCTGCTCCATGAGATTTAACATACCTCTTCTTAAAGCTGTGTTAGGATTCTGCCTCCACTACATCACTCTCCAGTCTGTTCCACTTCCTGACAACTCTGTGACTGAAGAAATCTGCATTAATTGTTTGATGTTATTAAGACGATAATACCTCAACGAAATTGTGAAAAAGTTCACCTCATTGTAACTTCCAGACAACCTGTCAGTCCTGTCATGTGAGCCAGTACACTCACACTGACTGACCTGTCAGTCCTGTCATGTGAGCCAGTACACTCACACTGTGACTGACCTGTCAGTCCTGTCATGTGAGCCAGTACACTCACACTGTGACTGACCTGTCAGTCCTGTCATGTGAGCCAGTACACTCACACTGTGACTGACCTGTCAGTCCTGTCATGTGAGCCAGTACACTCACACTGTGGCTGACCTCTTCTTTCTGGCATTCAGAGACTCGAACATATGTGGATCACAATGGCGTACTGCCAGTAATAAGAAAAGGTTGCAAAACAAGTTTTTATTGGGACAACGTTTTACACTGTTGAGGTTCATCATGTCATGAAGTGTGTCATGTCGGAGCTTAATGTTGTCTCAGTTAAAACTTGTCATGCGATCGGTGTTTTTTTTTTCAAACATGGCTAGTTTCGTCCTAGTCAGTGAGTCAGGTCTTCACTTACCACTCATATGATGGACTACCATTAGGGAGGCGAGATACTGACCTCAGTTGCAGCCTCATTGGGTACAGATAATGTTTGCAGTTTTATCTGGAGTCTACCTGGAGGGCATTCCGGGGATGAACGCCCCTGCTGCCCGGTCCACAACCAGGCCTCCCGGCGGATCAGGGCCTCATCAACGAGGCTGTTACTGCTGACCGCACCTAGTCCAATGTACAAACCACAGCCCGGCTGATCCGACATCGACTTTACTTATCTATCCAGCTCCCCCCCAGGGGTTGTGGGCTGGCACGAGTCACCTGACACACACCTCAGTCACCTGGCAGTCACCTGACAGTCATCTGACAGTCACCTCACAGCCACCTGACAGTCACCTGACAGACACCTCACAGCCACCTGACAGTCACCTGACAGACACCTCACAGCCACCTGACAGTCACCTGACAGACACCTCACAGTCACCTCACAGTCACCTCACAGACACATCCTATTCACTTTCACTCTTGAAAGTGTTGCCGACTAGGGAAGCAAAACAATAATTTCCTTTATGATGTAATTCCTAACTAAATACCTATAAATTCCTTGAAAATCAACTGTGATCTTATTACATTGTTCTCGTCTGCTCCTCCAGTGTGTGAATCATTCTCTTGTGACGTGCACTGTAAAATGACTTTATGTAATTCAAAAATAAGCAATCCATTCAACCTGTTTTTTTTCTGGTTTATTCTGTGTTACCCGGTCGTTAAGGCTCCAGCAAGTTTATATAACATTTACCTCCTTTAAACCAGTTTTAGTTGTTTAACATTCAATGCATCTCCACCAATCTCCTCATTATCTCCTACATTTCCTCAGTGTATGAATGCCAGGGACCCCCAGCCTATAATTCAACATTCCTTTATTTAAAACATTCCTTTATTTCAACATTTCCTTTTATTTAAAAATCTGGATGAAAATTGCTGTTTTCCAGCTATGTTGAAGTTCCTCCTCTCTAACAACGTGTTATAAATTTTTATTAGCTGTTTGTAAGGTGCCTCTGTTTCCCGTCTGACGACAGGGAAACACGTTGTTATGAGGCCTCTTTGATTTTTGCTTTAGAAATTTAAAGTCACTGGTCCATGTTTAGTTATATTAAGTCCGGTGTATTCATATTTAGTCAGTGATTTCCTCTTTGAAGTGATTTTGTTCTTCACAGATCATTGTATTGTTAGTTTTTAACTCTAATCTTATGTTTTATTTCCGACTTAGCTTTTTTTTTCTGTATCTCTTTTATTGTTGTTCTGCCTTTCCTCTCAACTTAGCATATTTGTTTCTGGCTCTTCTGCTTGCTTCTCTGTTGTCATTTGCCCTCCTTTTTTCTGTATCTCTTTCATGTTTTTGTACTTCTGGTCTTCGCATTTCTGTACATGCAGCTAAATCATGGACGCGTATATTTTCCGCTTCGCTTGTTAGTTACCAGTTGCTGGAGGCACGTAAGTTCCTCCGTCTTCTAATAACATGTTCATTTTTCCACTACATCTACCTTGTCCATAATTACTGTCGCATTTGCTTTGTCTGTTTCGTAAAGTCTAGGATCTTTCTTTACTTCGTGGTATAACTTAACAAATATTTAAGGACAATTGTATTGCAGAGGTCTGAGCGAAGCTCTGCGAAGCTCAGACCTCTGCAACACAATTGTCCTAAAGATTTGTTAAGTGTGTGTCTGTCTGTCTGTCTTGAAACCTCCTCTCTCGTCGTGAACACATCACCTGCTCCCAGTCGTCAGTAATGACTCCCACACGACCTTAGGTACATATCCTTGGGATATTTTCCTGTTATTGCAGTTCTGTCGCGGAGTCCAGATTCGTTTCTGCTCTTTTACTGACCGTTTTTTCCTCCAATATTGCAGCGACGTCTCTCCCGGCGGCCGTCCCGTGGAGGTTTGTCACTGGTCCCCGGTACTAATAAGCAGGAACAGCAACACTGGTGGCAGGAGAAGACTGACCAAGCTGCGTCTGGTGGTCATTTAACACTGTGACAGGGAGCGTCCTGCACCATGATTGTGCACTTGCACGCTTCATGCACCATCATCCCCAGACGTTCCTTGCCTCTAGTAACTACTTTTTTATGTTACAAGTGGCATACTTACGTCACTCAGCTTAACGCTGGTCTGTGTTTCTTACCTCACTCACTTCTTGTCCCTTCCTCCTTTCTGTTCCCTTTCTCTTCTTTGTTTCCTCCATCTTCCTTGCTCCTTCCATCCTATCCCTTCTTCCCTCCCACATTCTCTCTACCTTCCTTCGTACCTGTTCCCTCCATCCTCCTCTTTCTTGTTCTGCTCCTCATTCCGTCTTCCTGTTCCCGCCTTGTTTACTTCGTCCCTTGCACCCGGTGTGAGTATCAAGCTTGTGGCCCTTACCTGACGCCTGACTGATGGTGACGGATCAGTGTGTGTGTGGGGATGCGTGTGCGTGTGGGGGGTGCGTGTACGTGTGTGGTGGTGCGTGTACGTGTGTGTTTGTACGTGCGCGCCTTCACACACGCTGATGGTGTTATAGTCAGTCAATATGTGGTCTGATTAAAACAAATATCAAAAGTGTGTGTATGATACACTACACTGACATGTATGTAAACAAGACACAATGTGGTTTATGGTACTTATTAAGACATTTCTCCCTGGTGGACGAAACGTCGTCTCCATAAATGCCATAAACCGCATCATTCACATACTAATTTCAAAAGAAGTAATTTCTGTAGTGTCTTACAAGAAATTCACAATAATACAAAAAATAACGATAATTATGTCGCGGACGGAAGAGTTAAATTTAGTTTTATTTATTTCAGGAAGGTTAATTTTTAGTCGTTTATGTTTTATATTATTATTCAGTCATGTTTATTTTGTTTATATTATTACTCAGTCATGTTTATTTTGTTTATATTATTACTTCAGTCATGTTTATTTTGTTTATATTATTACTTCAGTCATGTTTATTTTGTTTATATTATTACTTCAGTCATGTTTATTTTGTTTATATTATTACTTCAGTCATGTTTATTTTGTTTATATTATTACTTCAGTCATGTTTATTTTGTTTATATTATTACTTCAGTCATGTTTATTTTGTTTATATTATTACTTCAGTCATGTTATTTGTTTAATTATTACTTCAGTCATGTTTATTTGTTTATTATCTTCAGTCATGTTTTATTTTCCTTCATTATCGCTTATTTTTTTTTTATGCTTCAGTCATGTTTATTTTCCTTCATTATCGCTTCAGTCATGTTCATTTTCCTTCATTATTGCTTCAGTCATGTTTATTTTCCTTCATTATCGCTTCAGTCATGTTCATTTTCCTTCATTATCGCTTCAGTCATGTTTATTTTCCTTCATTATCGCTTCAGTCATGTTTATTTTCCTTCATTATCGCTTCAGTCATGTTCATCACTGGACATCCTATATAGTTTGGCTCGCTAAATATCTTTTGTTTAATAAGATGTTGTCAAATTTAAAGATTTTGTTACCATCTGTTGCAAAGTGTCTCCTTAAAAAATAATCAGTGGAATTTAAAAAAAAAAGAGAGAAAGATTCATGCAATAACGAAGGATAAAACATGAGAACGATTGAAGCATTAATAATGGAAATGTTGGAAGATGTAACCTCTGTGTAACCTATCATGTGCCTGTCGTTCAGTCACTGGGGAAGCATGGTAAGTAAACTGATCACCTCGTATCACCATACCTTTGATATATCTTTAAGGCTTATCGGAGGTATGTAGATACCAGGTGATCAATACCTGTTTACCATGCCAGTGACTGAGCACAAGTTTACTGTCTCCTCTGTATTTCAACTGAAGAAGCCTGCCGACCAGGCGAAACGTCTCGTCAATAAAGATAAACTGTTGCATCTGTGTCTTGTCTGCTCGTCGGTGTTGTTTGTAGACCCGTAATATAATGATAAATAGGTTGGTTATTTATGTGCAGATTTAACGAGTACGGACTGTGTGATCTGCAAGGAGGAGCCTTGCGAACTGTGACTTAAATGCGGTACTTCAAGGTAAGGGAGGCAAAGGAATCAACCCAACAAGTAATGTACAAGAAGACAACATGTACATGCCTGCAGGAAAATCTGCGCAACTGTCATGCAGGTTTCTGCATTAATATGAAGTTTATAAAATAAGATGTTTATAGTGGAACAAGTTCTTCATAATTTTATAAATAATGTCATCAATTTGTGGGTGTTTGTAAGAGTGAAGTCACAGTCTGACTTTACAGTAATTCAGAAACCTGCATAACAGCAACAAATATGCGGACACAAGTATTACAGCAGAAATAATATCGGTCGTGACTTGAAAAAATGAAAAACTGGCAGATCTAGTTTAGTCTTATTCCTCGTTCACATGAACATGGCTTCTCTTTCAATGAGTACGTATTACGTATTTTGCACTCTGCAGTATTTTCATAGAAAACGAGAAACTATGTTGTCTTCCCGGTAAGAACCACTGATCTTCAGTCAACCATTAATACAAATGCAAAGAGCGCAGTGACTATTGGGTTCATATGTTGAAAGTAGGATTGCCACAGATGCTATTTGCTATCAAATATGAAGTACATCCTTGATGATGGCTCGCTACAACGACTGCCATGGCCACGTGATTCTACATTTGACTCTGCAAAATGTATGTTACTAGAACGTACAAATATATTTGTTTTGTTTACGCATATAACAGGTGGGTAACACATTTTCGTAAACGAGAGATACTACTACCGGTCTCCAAGTGAACTTCGTTGGTGAAATACCCGTCAAAATGAATGAACACTTTTTTTTTTGGTCAACACTACAGATGTTCATTATAATGTTTCAGTGAGAAGCTGCAGCGAGGTGGATGCTTGATGTTTATATGGCAGAAGTGAAGCCAATTTATCTGTTGTCCAAACAGGGGTAAAATCTGCTTCAAATGTGTCCCCAAGCATCATCAAAGAAGTCTCTGACATCTTGCTATTGCTTTACTTTCTTGCTGAGTTCATTGCCTCTGATCTGTTCCTTATGTCAGACGAAAAATATATTAAATAAACTCGGAAAATCTGGAGCTAGCTATGCAAACTCATTCTTGCCTTGTATGTACAACATGGACGAACTGTGAAATGTCACATGTGCAATAAAAACGAATGACTATTTTTTTTGGATAGTGGGGATGCTGGAGAGAGAGGAATATTTAGATGCCGATGGGAGCAACATTTGAATGTTGGAGAGAGAGGATTATTCGGACGATGGAGAGAGATGGCTGGAATGTTGGGATGCTGGAGAAAAAGCAAGGCATATTGGGACGGAGAGATACATTGGGATAGTGGACTGCTGGAGAGATGGGGAGGGGAAGCAGGAGCATTGGTATGCAGGGGAGAGAGAAATACTGGGATATTGGAGAGATGTAGCTGGAATGTTGGATTGTTAGTGAGAGGTAGCAGGAATATTGGGATTGTGGAGGGAGTTAGGAATATTGGGATGCTGGAGAAAGCATTAATATTGGAATGCTGTCTTGATACTGATGGTGTGATGTTAACGTGTGAGATAACAATGTTGGGATGCTGACGTGTAAGATAACATCAATGTTGGGATGCTTACACTTATTGGTTTGTTTGCAATTGTGTCATTACGATTTCGTGACTCATAACAGTAATGTTAGGTTGTTGACGTGTGAGATAACAGTAATGTTGGGATGCTGACATGTGAGCCAGCAGTAATGTTATGATTCTGAAATGTGAGGCACAAGTAATATTGTGAGGCTGACATGTGAAACAGTAGTAATGTTGGAATGCTTTCACACACATCTTTGCCACTGATTGGCGCGTCACGAGTATTTGTAACTCAGACATGATAAAGCCTCTAGAGATGACGATCATTTTGCCTGATGTCACTGAAAATAAAACCAGTAGCACCGCTAAATACAAATTCATTCGGACTTCTCACATCTCGTGTCACGTCTTTTAATGTGATCTGTTTAAGTGATGTGGATACTCAGCCGTTGCTTAGCCAGTGATACCCAGCAGCTGTAATTCAGCAGCAACTTCGTCACTCAGTTCTTATAAGTGTGTCATCATATAACTAACGTCAGGTAATTTTTCTTCTCTGACGCAGAAAACACCACCAACATCGCTGTCCAGGCATTGAGTCGAGTATGTTTGTGGCAGCAGAACCCAGATGATTAAGAGCAGCATCAGTGGGATGTAAGGTGAACCAACAGTCAGAGGCTCTGTAATTCACACCATTAACCAGGAGACAGTACTCGATGATGCCTTTCTGTTTAAAACGTGGCCTTTGAGTGCTGATACGTGTGTTGTAGATCACAGACAGGTGACTAGTATGACAGTGCTTCACTGAACGGTGGTAATTAAATCTTGGGTGTGTTCAGCAGAGCACAGCGCCCTCAAGGAGAGGTCTCCCTTGAAATTTTTGACCCTGCACTCTAAGTATTTTGAGTTACAGTTGGATCTGTTAAAGGTCTTCCAGCATCTTTGTTGTTAACGTATTATAATAAATATATTAATAGAACTAGAACCCCCCAAAAAAGCACGGTTTGCCAGTTCTAACTTGAAGTTACTCTAGTGCATGTGAAGAGAGACCTTCCTTCCAGAACAAGCGTTTATTGGGACTGTTTCGCTCTTTGTCGAGTTTTATGTAGTTCTTATAGCCTGTTGAAGACAACTCTTCGTTTTCGTGAGATGTGTTGATCTCGCTTGTCTGGGATCCATGTAAGTCAGAAAACCTGTGAAAGAGATTTATTTTTATCCGCAGGAAAGCTTAAACAGATTTATTAAAAGTTTACCAGACTGTCGGACCTAAGCCAAGGTATTAACTCGGCGGATTTACTTTTATATTCGTTTCGGTACATTTACCAAGGCGGGTAAATGTACAGTATTTGCGGTCTTGTTTTCTACAGCAGTTTGTAAGTAAATGGTACAGTATGATGGCAACCCAGCCTAGTCTAACATGACTCAACGTAGCCTAACCTAACCTAGCAAGTTTGTATAGTGTCACATGTCGAGTTTAAAATCACTCTCTTTTTCAAGTTTTACCTTTCTTAAAATGTGAAAGACAAGCCTTTAGATTACAATACCAACTTCTTGAAGAGATTGAATAAAACATGTTAAGACATTGGTACACACACAAAATTAATGTTCTTGACTAGGCAAGTAATTGAACTGCTCCTGAAAATTTGTGTTTTGCCATTTCCACTGAGGAATTGTCTGTCATTCTCGGGACGAAGACTAGGAGATTTTACCAGTCTCTCGAGTGCTTCCATACACAGCACGTTTCGCCCATGCCAATACTGGTAACAGTCATTCCTAACATTTAAAAGCTCGCAGCCAGTTAAAAATAAGTAATAGTGTTTAGGTTAGGTTAGATAAGATTTGTTAGGAAACAGAACAAAATGCTTCCTGACGAGGGTCTTAGTCTTATGATGACCCGCAGCTGGAGCTTTAGTCATCTGACCGAGGCCTTCCGTTGGCTTGCCGGTCCACCCCTGTAAAAACAGTTTGTGTGTTGTGTGAGCAGGAGAGAAACCGAGGAATTACAGAGACGGAGGAGTCGATATCCAACACAACCTCCTTCCTGCCTTAGTGCCAACGTCGCTTTTCCCACGGTCTTAGAACAGAAAATGTTCCCTTAACAGGCGGGGTTGCACAGCCATGTTGATGACTGTAATGTTGTACGGACTGACATGATGGAATAAACAACTTTATGAAGCTTGTTCCCTGAAGGGAGGTTCCCTGATGATGACGAAGAACTCTAGATCCAAGGAATTTGGACGTGTCCTCCATTACCATTACGTACCAGCACGTAATGGTATGTGTGACTTACGGGTTTAGCGCTTCTCCTAAATAATAATAAAATATAATTATAATGTTTTGGTTTGTTTTAGTAATCTTTTTTAATTTAATCAATTTATGTGAGAGAGAGAGAGGGAGGAAGAGAGAGGGAGAGAGAGAGGGGGAGGGAGAGAGGGTAAATTGGCCAGCACTTTGCTCTGAGCTCGCCACCACCGATTGGAATGCTCTTCTTCAAGGTGATTTTGACAACCAAATGAATGCCTTCACTGGACACATCCTTAATTTACAACAAGAACACATCCCTCACTGGCAGTATGTGACGACGCCTACAGATCAGCCTTGGTTCGGCTTTAGTTGTAGAGAGGCTGCTACTGCTAAGTACATGGCTTGGCGAAGATATAAGATACATCCTACTACCTATAACAGAAACTTACACAGGCAAGCCTGTAGGCTTATGGGTGAAGTTCAAAAGTGGGAGGTGGACACAAAAAGAAATCTAGCATCAGGTAGAGTGGGCTCCAAAACCTGATGGTCCCTGGTCAAGGACAGAAAAGGTTATATGCCTGATGAACTTATTCCACCTCTAAATCGACAGGATCGGACCACCTCTACTAGTAGTCAAGAGAAAGCGGACCTCTTTGCCGAACACTTTGCTACCATGATGCAAGTTCCTGATCCAGCAAGGAACCCTTCTTGGCTAGCTGCGTCAAAACTGTCAGTGGTGACAAGGCAGGAGGAGGTGCATCTTCTTCTTAAATCGCTTGACCAAGAAAACACTGTGGGCCCAGACAAGTAGAGTCCAAGATAGCTGAGTAGATGTGCAGACCAGCTAGCAGCATCTCTCTCATCTTCCAGCACTTCCTAGTACAGTGTAAATGGCCTTCTCTATGGAAAGAGGCAAATGTAGTCCCTGTTCACGAAAAGAAGAACAGAGCAGAAATCAGCAACTACAGACCAGTGTCACTCATGTCAATCACTGGAAAGATCCTTGAGACAATAATCTCAAGACAAATCACAGTTTTTGGACTACCACACTCTACTTTGTGACCGTCAGTATGGTTTCAGAAAAGGTTACTTTGCTGCTGATCTGTTGTTAAACCTCTCCACTAAATGGCACCAGTCACTGGATGAATCCAAAGTCAGCTGTGTGGTAGCATCGGACATTGCTGGTGCTTTCGACAGTGTGTGGCACCAGGGCCTCTTGGGAAAACTGCAAGCACTGGGAATTGCAGGTTCCACACTATGTCTCCTCATTGATTACCTTCATGGTAGATCTCTTAGGGTAGTTCTCAATGGAATAGAATCAGCAAGACATCCTATTGGATAAGTGTTCCACAGGGAAGTGTGCTTGGGCCATTGTTATGGTATGTCTATTTCAATGACCATCTCATCCCAGAATCCCATGCATATGCAGACGACTGTACTCTTGACATTTACTTATCCAAGAGAAGAAATGCCAGCTGCTCTAAGATGGCAGGTAACATTTGCGCCTGAGAAAAACGAATGATGATGGTTTCTAGGCACCATGATGGTAATGCCGGAGCAGTAGTAAGAATGAATGGGAGAGTGTTGGTACCCGGGGAAGAAGTTAATATTCTTGGGGTGAAATTTGACTCCAAACTGATCATGAAGAACCACGTTGTAAATCTTGTAAACAAGGCAGCCAGGAAGTTTACACCACTTCGACGTATCTCGCATATACTCGACAGTACGGGTTGCAAGATTCTGTATGAGGCACAAATACACTCACACCTTGAGTATGCTCCACTTTCTTGGTTTACCTGCCCCCCATCTCATGTGCGACTGCTCGACAGAATAGAGAACAGAGCAAGACGGCTTATCTCTCGCCTGGACCCATACTGGATAGATCTGTCATTTTAGTAGAGCCTTCAACACAGGAGGGATGTGGAGAACCTTACTGTTATGTACAAAGCCAACATCGTCAAAGTACCACACTTGGTTCCCCTTCGAGGACAGCAAGAAGCAAACTTCTATACCACAAGACGGGCAGAAAGCAGCAACTTCACTCTGGATGTACCCTTCTCCAGAACATCACTTCATCCGAGATCATTTATTCCCAGGATGACTCGAGTATGGAACACATTCGTACAGCATTATGATGTCAATGAGATAAAGTCAGTTGATCAAATGAAAATGCTGGCCCACAGATGGCTCCAACTTCATCCTGTTCCCTACTTGTATGTCTCATAACAATAAAAATGCTTTCAAATGAGCTGATGTAGGTAACAGCTCTTAACTTGTCAATAAAGTTAGGAATCCTTAACGTGTCAATAGCTTGACAATAAAGTTAGGGATCCTTAACCTAACCTTGTCAAACCCTGTGAAAAAAAGGAGGAAGGGAGAGAGAGAGAGAGGGGGAGGTAGGGAGAGAAAGAGAGCGCAAGAGCAAGAAGTTTGAGCTTTCAAATGGGAAGGGCGAAATGTGTCGAGGGAAATGTGTGGTGCGGAAGGAATACAGCATTCTTACATCGTCACCAGGGCTTTATAACGAAAAATCACTATGCTAAGCAGACACGAGTGCAATTATATGAAGCCTTTACTGAAGACGTTTCGCCTCTATAGTGGGTGAAACCTGGTATGGGAAGGAGATCTCACTATTTTGTAGGCTCGCCCTCCCACACCAGGTTTATCTTGCAGATGAATGGTTCAGAGAACCGACATGTTTGAATTAGACACATGTGCAACTCTTGGGTATCTTTATTGAGGAAACGTTTCGCCCACAGTGGCTTCATCAGTCCATACAAAGGAGAAACTTGAAGAACAGGAGGAGAATGAGGTAATCAGTCCCTCAGCCTTGAGTCGATGTGGTCAGTCCATCAATCTTGAATAGAATACGGTATATGAGCGGAGAAGCAGCTTATAAACCGTAGACAGGAGAGGTGCAGCAGTCGTAGGTGGTGTCACATTTGTCCAATGTGGAAGTAGGTCGTTCCCAAGGGTTAGGCAAGTGAAGAATTCCCAAGTATTAGATCCCAAGAAGTTGCAGTGTCTGACAGGATTGCAGATGAATGGTTCAGAGAACCGACATGTTGAATTAGACACATGTGCAACTCCTCAACTATCTTTATTGAGGGACTGATTACCTCATTCTCCTCCTGTTCTTCAAGTTTCTCCTTTGTATGGACTGATGAAGCCACTGTGTGGCGAAACGTTTCCTCAATAAAGATACAAGAGTTGCACATGTGTCTAATTCAACACCAGGTTTATCTGTTTGTGACTTGATAAACCCCACTGTGCCAGCGAAACGTCGTCAGTAAAGTTGTGCCAGTGAAACGTCGTCAGTAAAGTTGTGCCAGCGAAACGTCGTCAGTAAGGCTGTGCCAGCGAAACGTCGTCAGTAAGGTTGCCTATACTTGCAGGTGTACGTCTTTACCACAAGTGTGCTCTCAAACCCACCAAATTTTTCAGTTCTGGTGTGGGGAAATTGGTCGAATTTCATATAATAATCTCGTGATCTGTCCTGCTGGGCGAGAAGCAGCGTATTATTATTATTATTATTATAATCAAGGGGGAAGCGCTAAACCCGTAGGATTATACAGCACCTGGGGGGATGTGGAAGGCATTCAGGCTCAATTCGGGGAACTGGAGCATAGTTCCAATTCCCTAAATCAAGAGCCCCTCACCAACATCAAGGAACCTTCCATGAGGGGAGAAGCAGCGTAGATGTAAAATATTCAGAACGCTGCTTAGTTTCCGTTTACCTGTTTCAATCTTTTCCATTTTTTTTGTAAATTTTTTAACGACCATTCTTATGGTCTTCTCAAACTGTAGTGCTAGAACGTCTTCTGTACTCCTTTAAAATTTACTTGATTTGTTACATAGTTTGATTAGCAAGAATTATCTAAAATAGAATTACTGAACTAATTACGGGTGTTATTAGATTGTTTAATATTTCTGAACATCCTCCTTCCTGTACAAGAAGAGTATACAATACCGACAAGATGAAATTAAGACACATGTGCAACGTCTGGGTATCTTTATTGTAGACGTTTCGCCATCCAATGGCTTTATCAATCCAGTGACTTTATCAATCTTTATCATCTTCTGTATATAGTTCTACTGTCCTCGCATTATGTCCTAGAATTTGTATTGATAAAGCCATTGGATGGCGAAACGTCTACAATAAAGATACCCACATGTTGCACATTGTTACACTCCAAGTATTGTAACCACTGTTTCCTTCTGGTTAGAGCATAACTTTGGTCAGAGAGGTTAGGGTTATAATAGTGATCCTCCGGAATGACTAATTTTAATTAAGTATATTCATAATACAACAAAAAGCCAGAAATAATAATATCCGAATTATCGTATATAAGTTAAGAATGCATGTTTGTTCTATATTATCCAAAATATATAAGGCTTTCATAACAGATGATTAGGAGGAGATCCTAGATATAACATATATATATATACAGAGATTACTTTAATGTATAAAGTCTTGTTTCCCAATTGGAAGCAGTCAGAATAAAACAGAATATGTCCAGGCCGGATAATAAACCTTGGCCAGTTACCAGAGACGAGCAGGAGTGTTCTCGTTGGCTGCTACTTCTTCACTGCTCGTCCCTCAACCTTGAGCATACAGGTCAAGTGGGTCACGTGACGTGACTCACCAACACTCAGTAGAGTAGTTGAACATAAAGGCGGGGTATAACCTTGGAACATAACGGCTAACCATACACCGGCACACCGGGCGGCAGGCATGTTACTATACCTCCAATTAAACTTATCATGGCCATGTTACATAAATAATAATTGTTAATAAGAATTAACCTTAATAATACAAGGACGTTCATTTCCAATTTAGCTATTAAAGGAAATAACCGCAATGTAATATTAAAGAAAGGTTAACCATAGGGGCATGACACCCCGGCCCACAAGCAAATATCTCGGCGTTTAAGATGCTGAGGAAGAAACCCAGCTGGTGTAAGATGACTGAAGGGGATGGAGGTACATCTCTCCGAGCTCAGTCATCCTCTTGCTAGAACTGGACCAGAAACACTGCTAGACTGCAAAGAATTTAGGCAATATATTAGGAGCGAGAGAAAGCATCGGCTAAAACGTTGCTCGAACCCTTTATGTGAAATATGGAGATCCGGTAAGGTTGGATCCTTAAAGCCCAGCGTAATCTAACATTTTTTGATTTCATAGAATTTATGAAAGTTAGAGGATTATGGTCTGAGTAAATATTTATCACATGAGGAGTATAACCGAGGTATACGTCAGAGTGTTCCAAGGACAAGACTAAAGCCAGGGCTTCTTTTTCTATGGTTGAATAAGATCTTTGATATTCTTTCAATTTACAGGAAAAATAACATATTGGATGTAGAATATTACTGTTTTGGAAAGATTGCAATAAGACAGTTCCTATTGCGGCATCACTAGCGTCAACATGGAGGGTGAAAGGAACTTGGAAATTGGGTTCCCGCAATACTGGGGCGGAGGAAAGGAAACGTTTTAAACGTTTAAAAGCTTGTTCACAATTCTCGTCCCAATTAAATTTATATTTAGGACTGGTCAATCTAGTCAGGGGGCAGGCAACTTGAGCTAAGTTTGGGCAAAAACGCCTGTAATAAGTAGACATTCCCAAAAATCGTTGGAGGGCTTTCCTGTCCTGAGGCGTCGGAAAATTTAAAATAGCTTGGACCTTTAATTGGTCGGGGGCTACTAGTCCCTTCCCTATTTTAAAACCGAGATATTTAATCTGGGCTTTACCAAAGTCACATTTTTGTAAATTTACAGTGAAATTGTATTTCTGCAATGCTTTCAGTAGTTGCTCTAATCTTTTTAAATGAGATTGCCAATCATCACTAAAAACCACCAGGTCGTCTAAATATGCCTCTACACCTTCTAAAGGGTTGGACTAAAATGTTCATAATTCTCTGGAAAGTGGAGGCGGCGTTACACAAGCCGAAAGGCATAACCTTATACGTAAATAGTCCGTTCTTAACTACGAACCCGGAAATCTCTTGGGCCCTAGGAGTTAACGGCACCTGGTAATACCCTCTCAGTAAGTCTAATCTGGTCACAAAGTTGGCACCGGCTACAGCATCTATTAAATCATCAATCCTGAGTAATGGAAACCCATCTGGTTTGGTGACTGAATTTACTTTACGATAATCCGTGCATAGGCGTACGGTACCATCAGGTTTTGGGACCAATAAACAGGGAGAGGCCCAAGGTGTCCAACTGGGTTCTATCAAATTATATTCCAGTAATGTATTTATTTCTTGAAGATTGAGACACTTATGCAGCATATGGGAATCTTTATTCAGGAAACGTTTCGCCACACAGTGGCTTCATCAGTCCAATACAAAGAGGAAGGCGTAAGGAGAGGAGGAGTATGAGGTAATCAGTCCCTCAGCCTGGAGTCGATGTGTTCAGTCCATCAATCTTGTAGAATGTACAGCATAGGGCTGTAGACGTGGCTATATACTGTAGTGAGGTGAGGTGAAGCAGGCGGAGGCGGGGTCATAGTGGTACCATCCACTAGTCGAAGTAGGTCTTCGTCCAAATGGTTTTTCAAACCACTCATCACAACTGTCAGACACTGCAGCATCATGGGATCTTGTTACAAAGAATTCTTCAACACTTGTTCAACCTTTGGACGAAGACCTACTTCGACTAGTGGATGGTACCACTATGACCCCGCCTCCGCCTGCTTCACCTCACCTCACTACAGTATATAGCCACGTCTACAGCCCTATGCTGTACAATCTACAAGATTGATGGACTGAACACATCGACTCCAGGCTGAGGGGCTGATTACCTCATACTCCTCCTCTCCTTACGCCTTCCTCTTTGTATTGGACTGATGAAGCCACTGTGTGGCGAAACGTTTCCTGAATAAAGATTCCCATATGCTACATAAGTGTTCAATCTTCAACTTGTCGGTTTTTCAAACCATTCATCACAACTATTTATTTCTTGCTGAATTAATTCTTGCTTAGCAGGAGAGACCCGGTAAGGGGATTGCTTTATTGGACTATCTTCTAACAATTCAATATCGTGGAAACCCAAGGTACAAGGAGTAGGGATATCTTTGAAGATGGAGTTATATTTAGTGATTAACTCTTACTTGAGATTTTTGGGAGGTAGGAAGAACTTCCAGGAAATGGTCTAGTTGTTTTAAAACTAGAGAATTATGTAGTCTAAATTATCTTACTTCCCTTACAGTGTCATTCCTTATTTCAGTGGATGTAGGTTGAATAGAGGTAATAATAGTAGGGAGAAGATTAGACTCGTACTTCTTTAAGTTATCTATGTGATACCTCTTAATTTTCTTACGACGTCCTGGTTCACGGACCAGATAATTCACCTCATTTTCTTTGTCTACTATTTCATATGGCCCCAAATATCTAGGTTTTAAAGAATGTCCTGGAATTAAGTTTTTAACTAACACTAATTCATTTGGAGAGAATGAACGTGATTTAGCTTTTTGATCGTACGATTTCTTCATTTTGGCTTGAGCTTCTGTCAGATTCACGGCAGCTAAGCTTTTCAATTCGGAGAGATGTTCTTTCCAAAGCAGAGAACTGGGATGAAGAGGTCCTCTCTTCCCTATCCAACAATCTCGTAATATGGCTAGGGGTCCTCGTACCTGATGTCCAAAAATGAGGTCAAATGGAGAGTATTTAGTACTTTCCTGTTCAGCTTCGCGGTGGGCGAAGAGAAGAAAGGGTAAACCTTCGTCCCATTCACGAGAATATTGCTCACAGTAAGCACGTAAAGTAGATTTAAGGGTTTGGTGGAATCTTTCTAGCACTCCTTGTGACTGGGGATGATATGCTGTAGAGAGGATCTGTCTTACTCCTAATCGAGACATAGCCTCTTTAAAAACCTTAGACGTAAAATTAGAACCTTGGTCAGATTGAATTTCACGTGGTATGCCTACTTGTGCAAAGAAGCGTATTAAAGCTCTTACTATATTTCTGAAATTAATTTTGGACATTGGGATAGCGTCAGGATACCGCGTTGCCATATCTATGATAGTGAAGATATACTGGTTACCCCTTTTTGTGCGGGGCAACGGTCCTACACAATCAATAACTAATCTTTCAAAAGGTTCTTCAGGACATTTTATTGGAAGTAAAGGGGCAGACGCGGGATTGTGCGCCGTTTTGCCTATTATTTGACAAACGTGGCATTTCCGTAGTTTGTCAGCAATATAAGTCCTCATCTGAGGCCAAAAAAAAATATTTCCTAATCTTTTTCTCGGTCTTACGAGACCCTAAATGACATCCCAGTGGATTATCATGTGCTAGTTCAAATACCATATTACGTAAGGACGATGGCACCACTAACAAGTTTCCCTTTGAACTCGAGTCATTATCATTATTTCTCTTCCAAAGAAAACCGTCTTCATCTAAACGATAACCTTCCTCTTTATCCTTGTTGGTTAAACTTTTATCGTCCTTTAGAGCTATAAGAAATTCTTCTTTGTTACATTTTCTAGCTAGGTCCGCAGGGACTGGTAAAACATTGTCACCTGTGGGTCTCGACTGAATTGCTTCGCTAAACAGGAAGTTCAAACCTAATTCATCGGTCATTTCTAAAGGCTGTTGAATATCCACATTTTTAGAGTTCTTAGCCATGGCTCTGGTGATCACATTAAGGGGAAATAAATCTAGCCCTGCCTCAGAAGCTTCTAATGCATAATTTATCTCACAAGGATTATCTAAAACCAGAGGCTCTTTGGGTATCTCCAATTGATCAATTTCGTTCCCGATTAATAGATCCACGCCGGCAATGGGAAAAGGTTTATCTGAAAGTCCCATATTGATCCAGCCTACATAAATCCTTATAATAGGGACCTTTATTATTGTGCCTCCGTAATCCTCTAATCATACGTCTAGCTGGGGTTCATTACTAGTAGGTAACTTTACCAGGTTTGATCTTAATAAAGAGAGATAGCTGCCAGTATCTCGAAAGGTCGTGATGTTTACTAACCTCTCTTTACAGAGTCCGAACTTTCCCTTGGAAAAGTAGGGTTCCATAGCTACTCGGACCTTTTCTTCTGAAACACTGTCGTGGTAAAGTCATCTATTAGACGGTCTGCTAGACGAGGCCTGGAAAGGTAAAGATTCATCATCCAGAGTTTCATACTTCCGAGAGGAATTTATTACCCGAGTAGGATATCTCCCTCTTGGTTGGGTTTTATCTTCCCGCTGTTTATGCCAACACTGGAACTGTCTATGACCTAACTTTTTACAAAAAAGGCACAGTGGTAATTGATCTTTAGGGTAATGCCTGGAGGCAGAGCCGTTTGTCACCTGTTTTTTTTTCTTTCTGAAAACGCCTTCAAAGGTTCGCCAGCTGGAGCTTTCCTAGTGGTCAATCTTGAACTAAAACCTTGAGAAGTAGATTTCTTTTCCGGGGTCTTAGACATTTCTACGGTTATAGCATGGGAAATTTCAAAGCGATCTGCGTGGGCAGCAGTACCTAACAAGTTAGTAGTAGGAAATGTCAAAAGATAAGTATGAACCCTCTTTGGAAAATATTTGAAAAGGTCTTCATGCAATATCAGCTGGGAAAGTGACTCGACTGAGGCGGCTCCCGCGGCCATGCGCCAACGCTCGAAAGCAGAGAGGTTTTCCCTGGCAAAGTCCACCCAAGACTGCTGAGGATATTTCTTCAGGGTTCTAAACATCTTCAAGTAACTAACAGGTAATAAATCGTAAGCTTTCAAAAGACAATCTTTTACCTGAGTATAATCAGAATATTGTTCAAAAGGTAAGTTTGCAGTTATGGTTTGAGCTTTTCCTATTAAAGATGAATGTATTAAAGCAGTCCATTATCTAGGAGGCCATTGCATCACCTTCGCCTGATTTTCGAAAGCCTCAAAAAAATGAATCTAAATTATCCTCAGTAAATCTAGGCATCAAAGAGGCTGCTTTACTAAGGTCGAATGAAGAGATTGTATACATATTAATTGATTCTCTTTTCTTCCTCAGTATTTCCCGTTCATAAAGCAGAGATTCGCGTTCAAAATTCTCCTTTTAATTTTCTCTGGGCTTCTACAAAGGAGGTTTGAAGCGATAAAATACGTTCTAGACGTTCGAAATTCTCCTTAGATTGAATAGTAGTCAAAAGAGCTAAAGAGATTTGAAGTGGAACGTGTTCATCATCCAATACGACTTTCTCTTGTTCCGTTTCAAAAACATCTGTAAAGGGTTTACCTGGAACTGTTTCTTTAGCCTGATGGAGTTCTGTTCCCCATATAGTCCTTGGAGATGGAATTGGAGTCGTTGTAGCAGCGTAGTGTTTACGAGTATCGGGAAGTTCGTGTCCGTCGTCTCCAGTAGGGGTTGTTAGCGTCATAGTTTCGGCCTCGGGTGTCTGTAGTAAAGAATTCAAAAAAGAAGGAATATCTGCTTCTCCATTCTCAGTCTCCGGATCCTGCTCATCTGGAAAAAGGACATTCTGTATCATACATCTGACTGTCTGGGCAGTAAAATGCCTGTCGTATTTTATGCCCAAGCTTCGTGCTAATTGCCAACAAGATTGAAAGCTTCAAATTTGTAATCACTCCTTTGTTTTATCTTCAAACCTCTGCCATCTCTACATTCATTTTAAACGAAATTCAATGTTATGCTCCCGGACACAGGCCTCCACTTGTTACACTCCAAGTATTGTAACCACTATTTCCTTCTGGTTAGAGCATATTATTATTATTATAATAAAAAAGAAGCGCTAAGCCACAAGGGCTATACAGCTGGTTAGAGCATAACTTTGGTCAGAGAGGTTAGGGTAATAATTAAAATTAGTCATTCCGGAGGATCACTATTAAGTATATTCATAATACAACAAAAAGCCAGAAATAATAATATCCGAATTATCGTATATAAGTTAAGAATGCATGTTTGTTCTATATTATCCAAAATATATAAGGCTTTCATAACAGATGATTAGGAGGAGATCCTAGATATAATATATATATATATATATATATATATAATATATATATATATATATATATAAATAATATATATATATATATATATAGATTACTTTAATGTATAAAGTCTTGTTTCCCAATTGGAAGCAGTCAGAATAAAACAGAATATGTCCAGGCCGGATAATAAACCTTGGCCAGTTACCAGAGACGAGCAGGAGTGTTCTCGTTGGCTGCTACTTCTTCACTGCTCGTCCCTCAACCTTGAGCATACAGGTCAAGTGGGTCACGTGACGTGACTCACCAACACTCAGTAGAGTAGTTGAACATAAAGGCGGGGTATAACCTTGGAACATCACGGCTAACCATACACCGGCACACCGGGCGGCAGGCATGTTACTATACCTCCAATTAAACTTATCATGGCCATGTTACATAAATTATAATAATTGTTAATAAGAATTAGCCTTAATAATACAAGGACGTTCATTTCCAATTTAGCTATTAAAGGAAATAACCGCAGTGTAATATTAAAGAAAGGTTAACCATAGGGGCATGACACACATGTGTCTTAATTTCATCCTCCTTCCTCCTGTGGACGCTGTCTAGTAACTCTGAATACACTTGTCCTCTCTGCCACCACACCCACACTTAGAGTAGTTCATTTCACTTGTCGACTACTCTAAGACTGTGGCTCTTAACTTCCCTAGATGTTCAGGTACTGTACCTCCCGCTACCTCATCAAGATATTTTAAAGTCCATCTTGGTCCTCCTTTTTTAACGTTGTTAGTTTGACTTTGTCTTTCCTCGTAGGCTGGTTCTGTCAACACTGGTACCAGCCTACTAGGAATTTTTGAAGCAAATTTGGGCTCTATATTGGTGTTACGTACTCATTTTGCTTCACAAACGTAGTGTTTAGAACTGTAAATGAGACCTTGTCAGTGTTCTTGAAAGTATTTCCTAGCTTAGCAAGTCTTGCATGTTACCAAAGTTAGACAGTTTGTGTGCTACCGTCGATGTACTGGTATGTGATGCTTACCCTCGTTTATAAGTGTGTCTATTGAGTGTGCAATTTACTTCATTACCGAAACCTACCGTGTTTGTAAACACAGTAAACATTGAAATCAAATTTGTTTTGCTCACACACACACCCATGTTCCTCCACCTGTGTAACCTTTATTATGTTCCTGCAGGTGATGTGGGCGGAGCAACAAGTAGAGCGACGCCGGGTGAAACGAGACGGTCTGCCCGACGAGCATGCAGCAGGCGTCGCAGCAGCAGCAGCAGCACCAACAGGGAATAGCCGACATCCGCGTCAGTTCCCAGATTTCAGCAGGTTCTTCTTCTCCTCTGCCCCGGATACTCCCTCCCGTCGGGGGTCCAGGTGAGGCTCTTATCACCTAGATTATACCACTTCCACTTCTTTCTCCTCCTCACTAGTTTACTGATGGCGTGTGAGATGTTTACTAATACTCTCCAGCTAGTACTGATGGGGTGTGAGTAGCATCTGACTAGGATTCTCCAGCTAGTGCTGATGGGATGTGAGTAGTGTTACAAAAAACGCGATTCTAAAAGCTTAGAGATCTCCAGTGAATACTAGAAAGGACTGCCCTTCTAGCATCCAGCCTGTTACTGGGTTTTCGTAACAATTAGTCAGTATCCTTGTCCAATTATCCATTAGAATTCAATATGATTCAATAGTGCTTCAGGATTACAACTGGTAGGCTACTAACTAGAGAAAATAAAATTTAATAAGTTTATTAAGTATCGTCTAGAGGTATATTATCAAAGTAAATTAAATTAATAATAATCAAAATAATAATAACTTCTCTCGAGTACAGTAGTATTGTGCTGAAAGCACATATCACATTATGTTTTAAGTACCGTCTGGTACATTATCATTTAATAAGATATTACAAATATACACAAGTAAGTTTGTGTGTATGTGTGTAAGTGCTCTAAGTAGTTCGTTATGTCTCACGACTCGACTAGACTTAAACAAGTGACTGAAAGTCCTCAAGCAAGCTAACTTCTTGACCAACTGGCTATCAGAACAGTCTGCTTGAACAATAAAAAGAATGCTAAGCCCAATAGCAATACAAGCAAAAGTGACACAGAATCAGGAACAAGGAGATAATATAACGACACTAAGTAGGGACCATCAGCAGATCCTCCACAAAAGCCACAAAACTCCCATACTACTGAATCTAAGTTCAGCATAAGAAAATCCCCGACTGTGACAGTATACAGATACCAGTACAAGTTAGGTCAGAAGCTACAGCTCAGGACCTGAGTTGCTCAGAGTGTCTAGGCGACACACTACCTCAGTACAACGTCGAAAATCACTAAGTCTATACAATGTTCTGAGAACAGATTTCTACAGAACTAACAAAGCTACAGAGACGATCCTCCGACAAGGGCCAATAAGGAAGAGTTAGGCACTTGTCAGGAATACGTCCGACCACCAAGAAAGTCTAGACCAGACTGAATACTTCAGGCGAGAAGCCGGCAGGGAAACGAGCCACAAGCGATAATTACAGTAGTTAGACAATCAAGACTTGAACTTTGAGCACATAATATATGTGTTACATCCTACCTAACAACATAACTAAGTCAAATAATAATATAAAGCAATATGTTCACGATTTAGCTATTATCGAAAATATAAGCAATATAAAATTATATGAAAAGGTAATTATTTATATACATATTAATCATTTCAACCCATTCAGGGGTTGCAACAAGTAGCATCTGACTAGGATTCTCCAGCTAGTACTGATGGGATGTGAGTAGCATCTGACTAGGACTCTACAGCTAGTTCTTATGTGTGAGCAGCATCTGACTAGGATTCTCAGCTAGTTCTGATGTAGGTGTGAGTAGCATCTGACTAGGACTCAGCTAGTTCTGATGTGGGTGTGAGTAGCATCTGACTAGGACTCTCCAGCTAGTTCTGACGGAGTGTGAGTAGCGTCTGACTAGGACTCTCCAGCTAGTAGTGATGGGGTGTGAGTAGCATCTGACTAGGACTCTCCAGCTAGTTCTGATGGAGTGTGAGTAGCATCTGACTAGGACTCTCCAGCTAGTTCTGATGGAGTGTGAGTAGCATCTGACTAGGACTCTCCAGCTAGTTCTGACGGAGTGTGAATAGCATCTGACTAGGACTCTCCTGTCAGTACTGATGGGGTGTGAGTATCATCTGGTTAGGACTTTCCACCTGATGTTGGGAGGGTTCTGTGGGGATATGATGGTTGGAGATAAACACTTGTTGGGTTGTATACACTTATATTAGCAGAGCTGTGAAAGGGGAGCCCAGCCTGCCTGTAACCGCCTGTAGGTCTATCCGTGGACTGAGGGCGAGGCAGAGCGCCCGACGCTCACATGCGGCATCACGTGACGTCACACATGCTAGCCACTGGGCCTAGCTGAGCAGGGAGCCTAAATGTATACATGGATGATATGATCTACAATATACTACACAAGCATATGTATAGGGAATTCAGTAGCTATACTGACACTGGTACTGATGTGTGAGAGGCATCTGGCTAGGATTCCTCAGTACTTACATTGCTTAAGGTTAAGGTTCCTCTACATAATAATAATAATAATAATAGATTCCAGTACACAGAGGAACACAGCATATCAGTCCTCACTTTTCACTGGGGAGCTCCAACTCGATCCTCGATGCTCTCCTATAACCAACTCAAATAGCTCGCAGCTCACTGTCTGTTCTGATTCCGAAGTGCTCTGTTTGCCCTGGCCTAGTATACTTCTGTCTACTCCTGTGGTCCGAAAGATCCGGGTGTGGTGAGCCTGTACCATGTGCTTGACGGGGATGTTGAGTGCTGTTGATGGCTGGGTCATGTTGGTGACCCAGGAAATGAATGGTCACAAGCTGAGACGAAGGTTGCTATAAGAAGCCTACTTTGTAGCAGGCTTCTGCCTCACAAAAATCTTCATGAGTAACATATATATGTCCTCGAGAAATGACAAACCCAGTGGCACCTACAAACAAGTTACGCAGAGTTCAACAGGAAGTGGATATTCAACTCTTGTTCAACAAGACTCATCGCTCTGGGATGACTCTGTCGATTGAGGATCAGGCACACACACACACACACACCAACCATACCCACGTGTTTGCAGGTGCTCCTCCTGTCCCGCCCTCACATCTATGTGTAGCTTGTGTCGTATAGCTGACTTTGGAACACATTTTAACTGTTTACCCCTTTAGGCGTTTTTTTTATTTTGTCATTTTTTTTACAGTTACCGGGCTACCTGTAAGGATCTCGGAGACTTTAGGAGAGTCTTATGACGTTGGTAAATTAATGAGATTTTTAACTGATGCTGTTTATTTTAATTTGGTATGATATATTTATTTGTGTTGCTATATTTATGCTAGTAGTTCTTTGTTAATTTTACCTTTCATGTTCTGGATGCTAAATTTATTATGTTTTTGCCATGAGCGCTTAAGTTAAAGCACTAGTCAGATTTCCAGACTAACTTTCTACCTCTCATGTTTGTACAAGTATCGAGTTTTCCGTGTATATCCCCATCACGTATATACACTCCCTGAGTGAGTGGTGTGAGCGTCCTCTTAAGAACAATGTAGGAGTAAGCTACACCTCGCTGCATCCCCTTTATAACGTAAATACTTAAGAACCTGTAGTCACCAGGGAGTGGCAACTCTTCAGGTGGTTTTTCGTTAAAGCTGGTAGAATACAGACGCTCTACTCCGAGGTGAAACGCTTCATGTACAGACGCTCCTTCAAGAGGGTCTACATGAATGTACTCTTTTGCACACAACACTTTTAAGAGATCAGAGTGTCTTTAAACACTTTTTTTTTTTTTTACAAATTACAGTTTTAAGACAACTTTCTTACGAACGGTCCATTTTTAAGGGGATGTAAATTTCCTTAAACACCTTTATAATTAAAACAACCCTTCTAACAGAGACTAAATTTTAAGAGAGTGAAAGTGTTTTAAAACGCCTTTTTACAGCCGTTGAACGTTTAAGGGGATAACATTTTGCAAGAAGACAGAGGTGATTCTATCATAACCCCGGGACTGAGGGGAAGGTGGGGCACTCACTCGTAAATGAAATCTTGAAGTTGGTGCTCGTCCTTAATTAAGTTTCTGGTGAGAATGTAGCGATAGACTTGACTTCCCACCAGAGTTGTGTTGTTATTTGTTGGTGAGAGACTCTGGGTGTAGTTGCTGCTGTCCGTTGGCGAGTGAGTGTAGTTGGTGCTGCTGCTGTTGTTTGTTGGTGAATGAGTGTAGTAGGTGCTGTTGTTGTTGTTTGTTGGTGAGAGAGTCTGGGTGTAGTTGCTGTTGTTGTTCTTTGGTGAGTGAGTGTAGTTGGTCCTGTTGTTGTTTATTGGTGAGAGAGTCTGGGTGTAGTTGTTGCTGTTTTTGTTATTTGCCGGTGAAAGAGTCTGGGTATAGCTGCTGTTGCTGCTGTTGTTGTTTATTGGTTAAAGTCTGGGTATTCGTGAACGTGTATTTTACTTGTTGGTGAGTCTTCGTATTGGTAAATGATTTGTTTGTTGTTATGAGTGCTGATTGTTGTTATCGGGAGTCTGAGTGCTGATTGTTGTTATCGGGAGTCTGAGTGCTGATTGTTGTTATCGGGAGTCTGAGTGCTGATTGTTTATCGCGGATCTGTGCGTTGGTATCATCTGTCTCATGGTGGTGGTTGGTGGTGAGTGTCCTATACTGTCCTCATGGTGACGTGTTCACTCACTTGAGTGGCACTGTCCAGTACTGTCCTCATGGTGACGTGTTCACTCACTTGAGTGGCACTGTCCAGTACTGTCCTCATGGTGACGTGTTCACTCATTTAGTGGTGTACTGCCCATCAACTCACCTTGAGTGGCACTGTCCATTACTGTCCTCATGGTGGCGTGTCACATCATTTGAGTGGTGCTCCAATAACTGCCTCCATGCTGATTTTAAATCTTGCTTGAGTGAGGGAAAGTCCATTACTGTTATGTGCGGTTGCATCCAAATATGTCTCACTTTAATACCTCCGGGCTATATTTTAACATCTTGTTGATAGACTTGTTATTATGCTTGCATCAGTATTTGGAATATTTTGTTTGTTGCTGTGTAATCTCGCAAGTGTTAGTCTCCCTCACTTGATATACCTCTGTATAGAGCGAAACGTTGTCCCGATAAGAATCTATTGTTCTCCAACTTTTATCTTCCTCGCTGGGAATTTGCTCATTTTTCTTTTGTAAAACATTTCTCTCGCTCGAAAACTTGAAAAGAAGGCATTGAATACACTTCAAGTACAGTCTAGTCTAGAAATCAATATGGAACTAAATGTTTTTGTTTTGGTCTAGCCATGCTAGTCAAGTATTCTCCGTCAAGGGATGTCCAGAGTTCTCGTCGGATTATTTTTTTCCTAGGTTTCCATAACGATAACTCGAGAATGCCTCTCCTGATCGGCTTCAGACTGCAAACACTGGTGTACCTTACTTAAAGGATGACGCTACCGGTTCCACTTTTGATAAAAAAAACAAATAGGCGGGTATCGTGTATCATACCTTTGAATGGTAGTGAGCTTGGAATTCAAGTTATCTGTTTACGCAGAGACTGAAACGCATTTGGTTTGTGTAGGTGTTCTAAAGGCTAGCTCAGCGGTGAAATGTATACACTCAGACTGAAGCCAGCGAGCTGCCAACACCAACAGTCTGGGTATCTTAATTTGTAAACGTTTAGTCATCCATAGGCTTTATCTATACAATACAAGGACATGTCGGAGGTAAAAGGTAAAGAATACCGACACGAGGGGAAAAATTAAACAGAAATGCAGTAAAATGAGATCCTTGATAAAGTTCAGATCAGTGACTTGATAAAGTTCAGATCTGTGACTTGATAAAGTTCAGATCTGTGACTTGATAAAGTTCAGATCTGTGACTTGATAAAGTTCAGATCAGTGACTTGATAAAGTTCAGATCTGTGACTTGATAAAGTTCAGATCAGTGACTTGATAAAGTTCAGATCTGTGACTTGATAAAGTTCAGATCAGTGACTTGATAAAGTTCAGATCTGTGACTTCATAAAGTTCAGATCAATGACTTGATAAAGTTCAGATCAATGACTTGATAAAGTTCAGATCAGTGACTTGATAAAGCTCACTGTGTGAGCGAAACGTAGTCAATAAAGGCTCGCATTAAATTGCATTTGTGTTTAATTTTTCCAAAAGGACATGTCCTTGTATTGATAAATTAATGAAGTTTCTGGATGGCGAAACGTCTACAAATAAAATACCCAGATGTTGCACATGCGTCTAATTCTTCATCTTGTCGGTATTGTATACCATTCATATACAGCAACAGTCTGGCTGAACTTGTAGTCAAGAAGTAAGGCTAGCTGCCAGGGTACAAGAGCCCCTTAACACCGTTCTCAGGTATATGAGCATCGGTCTTGGGTAGCTGGTCTCTGGCACGTAAAGATTAATTTTAATTCCCCCCCCCCCCCCTTGAAATTTATGCTCTTTCGGTGAAATCTTGAGGTGTAACGCCAGAAAATATAGCAGGAATGGGGAAGGACCCGGCCAAATCTGAGCTCTTCCAAGTTGCTAAATAAATTTCGGGAAGTCTTGCACGTCTGAAAGTTTGTATTTGAGGTCAGGAATTGAATTGTCTGCGTCCAGCCGCCCCGCGCACTTTAAAGAATCTGGTGGGTCTGGGGGTCCACTGGTGTCCACCTGTGACCACTGGTGCTCACTAGTGACCACTGGTGCACACTGTGACCACTGGTGTCCACCTGTGACCACTGGTGTCCACCTGTGACCACTGGTGCACACTAGTGACCGCTGGTGTACACTAGTGACCACTGGTGTACATAGTGACCACTGGTGTACACTAGTGACCACTGGTGTACACTAGTGACCACTGGTGTACACTAGTGACCACTGGTGTACACTAGTGACCACTGGTGTACACTAGTGACCACTGGTGTACACTAGTGGACCGCTGGTGCACACTAGTGACCGTGGTGTACACTAGTGACCACTGGTGGCACACTAGTGACCGCTGGTGCACACTAGTGACCGCTGGTGTACACTAGTGACCACTGGTGCACACTAGTGACCGCTGGTGCACACTAGTGACCACTGGTGTACACTAGTGACCGCTGGTGCACACTAGTGACACTGGTGTACACTAGTGACCACTGGTGTACACTAGTGACCGCTGGTGCACACTAGTGACCGCTGGTGCACACTAGTGACCACTGGTGTACACTAGTGACCACTGGTGCACACTAGTGACCGCTGGTGCACACTAGTGACCGCTGGTGCACACTAGTGACCACTGGTGTACACTAGTGACCACTGGTGTACACTAGTGACCGCTGGTGCACACTAGTGACCACTGGTGTACACTAGTGACCGCTGGTGCACACTAGTGACCATGGTGTCCACCTGTGGACCACTGGTGCACACTAGTGACCATGGTGCACACTAGTGACCGCTGGTGCACACTAGTGACCGCTGGTGCACACTAGTGACCACTGGTTGTACACTAGTGACCACTGGTGTACACTAGTGACCACTGGTGCACACTAGTGACCGCTGGTGCACACTAGTGACCACTGGTGTACACTAGTGACCGCTGGTGCACACTAGTGACCACTGTTGTCCACCTGTGACCACTGGTGCACACTAGTGACCACTGGTGTACACTAGTGACCGCTGGTGCACACTAGTGACCACTGGTGTACACTAGTGACACTGGTGTCACCTGTGACCACTGGTGTACACTAGTGACCACTGGTGTACACTAGTGACACGGGTGCACACTAGTGACCACTGGTGTACACTAGTGACCACTGGTGTACACTAGTGACCACGGGTGCACACTAGTGACCACTGGTGTACACTAGTGACCACTGGTGTACACTAGTGACCACTGGTGTACACTAGTGACCACTGCTGTACACTAGTGACCCCTGGTGTACACTAGTGACCACTGGTGTACACTAGTGACCACTGGTGTACACTAGTGACCACTGGTGCACACTAGTGACCACTGGTGTACACTAGTGACCACTGGTGTACACTAGTGACCATGGTGCACACTAGTGACCACTGGTGCACACTAGTGACCCTGGTGTACACTAGTGACCACTGTGTACACTAGTGACACGGGTGCACACTAGTGACCACTGGTGTACACTAGTGACCACTGGTGCACACTAGTGACCACTGGTGTACATTAGTGACCACTGGTGTACACTAGTGACCACTGGTGTACACTAGTGACCACTGGTGCACACTAGTGACCACTGGTGCACACTAGTGACCGCTGGTGTACACTAGTGACCACTGGTGTACACTAGTGACCACTGGTGTACACTAGTGACCACTGGTGTACACTAGTGACCACTGGTGTACACTAGTGACCACTGGTGTACACTAGTGACCATGGTGTACATAGTGACAACTGGTGTACACTAGTGACCACTGGTGCACACTAGTGACCACTGGTGCACACTGGTGACCACTGGTACATACTAAGGACCACTGGTACACACTAGGGACCACTGGTGCGCACTAGTGACCACTGGTGCACACTAGGGACCACTGGTGCACACTAGGGACCACTGGTGCGCACTAGGAACCACTGGTACACACTAGGGCCCACTGGTGCATACTAGTGACTACTGGTACACACTTGGCACCACTGGTGCACACTAGGGACCACTGGTGCACACTAGGGACCACTGATACACACTAGGAATCAGTGGTACACACTAGGGGCCACTGGTACACACTAGGGACCACTGGTACACACTAGGGACCACTGGTACACACTAGGGACCACTGGTACACACTAGGGTCCACTGGTACACACTAGGGGCCACTGGTACACACTAGGGACTACTGGTGCACACTAGGGACCACTGGTGCACTAAGGACCACTGATACACACTAGGAGTCACTGGTACACTCTAGGGACCACTGGTACACACTAGTGACCACTGGTACACACTAGTGACCACTGGTACACACTAGTGACCACTGGTACACACTAGTGACCACTGGTACACACTAGGGACCACTGGTACATACTAGTGACCACTGGTACACACTAGGGACCACTGGTACACACTAGGGACCACTGGTACACACTAGTGACCACTGGTACACACTAGGGACCACTGGTACACACTAGGGACCACTGGTCCCGTGGATTAAGGCGTCATGAGTTTTCGCCCACCATGAGGCAGGCCAAAGCAGCATGGGTTCGAGTCCTTGGCTAGTCGTAGTGTTGTTATTGCGTGTATGCATGTATATATTATATATATATATATATATATATATATATATATATATATATATATATATATATATATATAATGTATATTATATTATATATATATGATGTAGGTAGTAGGTTGGTAGACAGCAACCACCAGGGAAGTACTACCGTCCTGCCAGATGACTGTGAAACAAAAACCTGTAACTGTTTTGCATGATGGTAGGATTGCTGGTTTCTTTTTCTGTCTCATAAACACGCTAGATAACAGGGATATCTTGCTACTCTACTTACACTTTGGTCACACTTCACAGACACGCACATGCATATATATATATACATACATCTAGGTTTTTCTCCTTTTCTAAATAGCTCTTGTTCTTTTTTATTTCTTCTATTGTCCATGGGGAAGTGGAAAAGAATCTTTCCTCCGTAAGCCATGCGTGTCGTATGAGGCGACTAAATGCGGGAGCAATGGGTGGTAACCCTTCTCCTGTATACAATTACTAAAAAAGAGAAAAAAACTTTATAAAACTGGGTTGCTTAAATGTGCGTGGATGTAGTGCGGATGACAAGAAACAGATGATTGCTGATGTTATGAATGAAAAGAAGTTGGTATGTCCTGGCCCTAAGCGAAACAAAGCTGAAGGGGGTAGGAGTGTTTCAGTGGGGGAAATAAATGGATTAAATCTGGAGTATTGAGAGAGTTAGAGCAAAGGAAGGGTTAGCAGTAATGTTAAATGATCAGTATTAGGAAAGGAGAAAAAGTGAAATTATTGAATGTGTAAATTCAAGAATTATGTGGATTAAAGTAAAGGTTGGATGCGAGAAGTGGGTCATAATAAGCGTGTGTATGCACCTGGAGAAGAGAGGAATGCAGAGGGAGAGAGAGATTTTGGGAGATGTTAAGTGAATGTATAGGAGCCTTTGAACCAAGTGAGAGAGTAATTGTGGTAGGGGACTTGAATGCTAAAGTAGGAGAAACTTTTAGAGAGGGTTGGTAGGTAAGTTTGGGGTGCCAGGTGGTAAATGATAATGGGAGCCCTTTGATTGAACTTTGTATAGAAAGGGGTTTAGTTATAGGTAATACATATTTAAGAAAAAGAGGATAAATAAGTATACACGATATGATGTAGGGAGAAATGACAGTAGTTTGTTGGATTATGTATTGGTAGATAAAGGACTGTTGAGTAGACTTCAGGATGTACATGTTTATAGAGGGGCACAGATATATCAGATCACTTTCTAGTTGTAGCTACACTGAGAGTAAAAGGTAGATGGGATACAAGGAGAATAGAAGCATCAGGGAAGAGAGAGGTGAAGGTTTATAAACTAAAAGAGGAGGCAGTTTAGGGTAAGATATAAACAGCTATTGGAGGATAGATGGGCTAATGAGAGCATAGGCAATGGGGTCGAAGAGGTATGGGGTAGGTTTTAAAAATGTAGTGTTAGAGTGTTCAGCAGAAGTTTGTGGTTACAGGAAAGTGGGTGCAGGAGGGAAGAGGAGGCGATTGGTGGAATGATGATGTAAAGAGAGTAGTAAGGGAGAAAAAAGTTAGCATATGAGAAGTTTTTACAAAGTAGAAGTGATGCAAGGAGGGAAGAGTATATGGAGGAAAAAGAGAGAAGTATGAGGGGGTGGTGAAGCAATGTAAAAAGAGAGCAAATGAGAGAGTGGGTGAGATGTTATCAACAAATTTTGTTGAAAATAAGAAAAGTTTTGGAGTGAGATTAACAAGTTAAGAAAGCCTAGAGAACAAATGGATTTGTCAGTTAAAATAGGAGAGGAGCGTTATTAAATGGAGAGTTAGAGGTATTGGGAAGATGGAAGGAATATTTTGAGGAATTGTTAAATGTTGATGAAGATAGGGAAGCTGTGATTTCGTGTATAGGGCAAGGAGGAATAACATCTTGTAGGAGTGAGGAAGAGCCAGTTGTGAGTTGTGGGGGAAGTTCGTGAGGCAGTAGGTAAAATGAAAGGGGGTAAGGCAGCCGGGATTGATGGGATAAAGATAGAAATGTTAAAAGCAGGTGGGGATATAGTTTTGGAGTGGTTGGTGCAATTATTTAATAAATGTATGGAAGAGGGTAAGGTACCTAGGGATTGGCAGAGAGCATGCATAGTTCCTTTGTATAAAGGCAAAGGGGATAAAAGAGAGTGCAAAAATTATAGGGGGATAAGTCTGTTGAGTGTACCTGGTAAAGTGTATGGTAGAGTTATAATTGAAAGAATTAAGAGTAAGACGGAGAATAGGATAGCAGATGAACAAGGAGGCTTTAGGAAGGTAGGGGGTGTGTGGACCAGGTGTTTACAGTGAAACATATAAGTGAACAGTATTTAGATAAGGCTAAAGAGGTCTTTGTGGCATTTATGGATTTGGAAAAGGCGTATGACAGGGTGGATAGGGGGGCAATGTGGCAGATGTTGCAAGTGTATGGTGTAGGAGGTAGGTTACTGAAAGCAGTGAAGAGTTTTTACGAGGATAGTGAGGCTCAAGTTAGAGTATGTAGGAAAGAGGGAAATTTTTTCCCAGTAAAAGTAGGCCTTAGACAAGGATGTGTGATGTCACCGTGGT
>NC_069409.1:41977179-42039926 GCF_026875155.1 Cherax quadricarinatus
CCATCAGCAGCAGTACTAACCTGCTACTCTCCCTCGCCAGCAGGTTCCCCGACCCTCTGTACGCGCAGCAGTGGTACCTGTCTGAGGGGGCTATTGGCGGCTACGACATGAACGTTGGTCCCGCCTGGGCACGAGGCTACACTGGCAAGGGTGTTGTCATCTCCATCCTGGACGATGGTATCCAGCATAACCACCCAGACATCGCTCAGAACTACGTGAGTATATCTTCCTATTGCTTAGAACTACATGATTGTAGACACAACTACTTGATGTACATGAATGGTATACAATACCAACAAGATGAAGAATTAGACACCACATGTGCAACACCTGGGTATCTTTATTTGTAGACGTTTCGCCATCCAGTGGCTTTATCAGTAAAAATTAAAGGATGTAATGTTTAAACTTTTGTATATGGTTCTACTATCTTCCCATTACCTCCTTGAATTTGTATTGATAAAGCCACTGGATGGCGAAACGTCTACAAAGAAAGATACCCAGATGTTACACATGTCTAAATCTTCAGAACTACACGAACACATCTCTTTACGTCGTTCAGATCTACATGACTGTAGACACAACTACACGAGCACATCTCTCTACGTCGTTCAGATCTACATGACTGTAGACACAACTACACGAGCACATCTCTTTACGTCGTTCAGATCTACATGACTGTAGACACAACTACACGAGCACATCTCTCTACGTCGCCCAGAACTACATGAATATATATATATAGCACTCTGTCTTTTATAACATTGTCTTTTCTTTCTACGAAGCTCCATGTTTTCCTCTTATTTTTGTTCAAGGTTCCCGGTTTTCTTGCAAGTCCCTGTAATGTTGTGTTTGAATGTTTCCATGTTACGCTCTCTGTTGTTGTGTTCGGTGTAAAATTCCGATATTTTCTTTGTCTGTTGTTTAGTTTCTTTAAGAACCAATGTTTTGTATGGTTTAACGGTTTAGGAAACTAAACCTGGATAATCTAACCAGCCTTGGATATTAGCACATAAGCTCAAACCCCCACTTATCGGCCTTGAGATGAAATATTTGTAAATAGACTAATAGTACCTTCTCCACTATGTACTTTGATATATATATATATATATAATATATATATATATATATATATATATATATATATATATATATATATATATATATATATATATGGCAAGACAGTGATGGAGTGAATGATGGTGAAAGTTTTTCTTTTTCGGGCCACCCTGCCTTGGTGGGAATCGGCCAGTGTGATAATAAAAAAAATATATATATAATCTGTTCATTGTTGTAAACTAAGTATGAATGTTATTTTGCGTCATATTTAAACCATGTTCTGTGAAGTGTAATGGTCTTAATCTTCATCTGATCTTCACCTGAACCCTGAATAGAGAGTGCAAGATTAATTAACATGTCAAGAACGGAATGTGATTATAGTAGTACTGTATAAAAGTGTCCTTGTTGGCAGGTGGATGACATGCTCGTGTAGGTACCCTTTTGTGGGACCCCTCGTGTAGGGACCCTCTTGTGGGACCCCTCGTGGTGGGACCCTCTTGTTGTCTTGCACGTACCTATCATAGTATAGCGAACTGTGCATGATAGCGAATCGGATATGGTAATATACTTCGAAAAACAGTGGTCAGTAAGTTGTACGAGCGCAGAGATCGATGAGCGCAGTTGTCTCCCTATTAGCAGACGGGGAATCGAGCCTCCACAGCTCCTTCCGTTGAATGAACCAATCGGGCTTGATACTTTACATAATAAATGATAATAATTAATTAACAATAAGAGTAATGAAGGAACGCTGAACTTTCCGTCACTGGAGGCCAGCACAAGCCTTACGGCTCCATCCTCAAACATCTTACTGCTTGGTGATTTCTATCTAAGGCATACAAAATGGAAGAATGTAGCGGATAATGTTATAGCAGAAATAGTCCCTGGAGGCAGCACAGATGAAAGGTCACACACACATGAGCTACTAAGTCTCTGCGATAAACACACCTTTAGCCAGCAGATAATGGAGCCAACAAGACTAGAAAACAGACTTGACCTTATCTTCACAAATAATGAGGACCTGGTAAGAGACATAACAATATCAAAAACAACCAATTCCGATCACAATCTAATCGAAGTCCAGACTTACATGCACAGGGATCCTGATCATCAAAATGCAGGTAACTTTGAAGGTGTCTTCACAAAATACAACTTCAGCAACAAGAACATCAACTGGGACCATGTAAACCATGTCTAAAACGAAACGTGTTGGGAAGATATCTTAAATAACATGGATCCAAACCAGTGCCTTGAAAGGATCAACTTCCTGGCAGCTGAAGCATGTTCTAGGCATATTCCCCTAAGAAAGAAGAAGAGCAGGAGTAAACTGGAGAGAGAAAGACGCTCCCTCTACAGAAGACGAAAAATCACTGAGCTCCTCAGGGATGCTAGAATATCTGATACTCGGAAGGAAGCGCTGACCAGGGAAGTGGAAACTATCGAACTTAAGTTAAAGGACTCTTACAGGAACCAGGAGAGACAAAAACAAGGCAAATACCACATCTAGTATCGGGCCCTTACTCAGACAGGATGGGACTTACGCAGATGATAACAAGGAAATGAGTGAGATATGATATGGCCTTGGATGCACTGGAAGAAAAGCAGAATGCAGATGTAATATACACAGACTTTGCAAAAGCGTTTGACAAGTGCGATCATGGTGTAATAGCGCACAAAATAAGTGCTAAAGGAATAACTGGCAAAGTGGGAAAATGGATCTTCAACTTCCTAACCAATCGAACACAAAAAGTAGTGGTCAACAGAGTTAAATCGGAGGCTGCCATAGTGAAGAGTTCTGTTCCACTAAGGCCCCCATCCTGTTCCTCATCCTCATATCAGACAGAGATGTATTCCACAGCACCGTATCATCCTTTGCAGACGATACTAGGATTTGCATGAGGCTATCATCTATTGAGGACACGGTTAACTTCCAAGAAGATATAAACCAAGTTTTCCAATGGGCAAAGGAAAACAGTATGATGTTCAATGAGGACAAATTTTAGCTACTCCGTTATGGAAAACTGGAGGGGATAATAACTAGAACAGAGTATACTACAAACTCTGGCCATACAATAGAGCGGAAAAATAATGTAAGGGACCTGGGAGTAGTAATGTCTGAGGATCTCACTTTCAAGGCCCAAAACATTTATAGCGCATCTGCTAGAAAAAAATGACGGGATGGATGAAGAACCTACGAACTAGGGATCCCCAGCCTTGTGACACTTTTTCAGGTCGCTTGTTCTATCTGGGGGAAAAATATTGCTGTAAAACAAAAGTCCCTTTTAAAGGGCAGGAAAAATTGCTGACCTAGGAAATGTACAGAAAACCCTTTCACGGCACACGTCTCTCCCCAAAGGCTGCCCAAAAAATTTACTCCCGTCCCCTGACAAAAAAAACCCCAGCCCCCCCATCTAATTTGCCAATCTCTTTTTAAAAGCTGGTCAAAGTCCTAGCCTCGATCCCCCTTGGGGGAAAGATTGTTCACGCATCCACAACTCTTTTTAAAAAACCCAGTACTTCCCTATTTTTTTCTAAATCAAATTTTTCCAATTTTTAAATCCGTATTTTGGTTCTTACCTGGTTCGACACCTAAACTTTATTAATATCTCCTTTGTTTATCCCCCTTATCACTTCAATGATTCTCCCTCTTCTACGTCTCTCCAGAGGTGGGTTTTAAGGCTTTAAGTTTATCTTCATAGGGGAGATTCCTTCAATTTAAATCATTTTAGTAATTTTTCTGTTTTTCTCCAGTGAGTTATACCTCCGTAAAAGGGGACAAAACTGAGCAGCATAATCTAAATGAGGCCTCACTATTGATGTATTTATCCAACCTAAATTTGAAACTCCCCAAAGGGGTTTTAGTTTTTAATAACCCTTTGGGCAAACTGTTCCACTCATCAACTCCCAATTCCAAATCAGTACTTTCCTATGCCTTTCTAAATTAAATTGTTAATTTGAACCCATTATTGCGGGTTCTCTCTTGGAGAGATTCCTCAAGACCTTTTTTTTTCCCCTTTTGTTTCCCCCTCTTCCCTTGTACCTTCGATCATTCCCCCTCTTTCTTCGTCTTACAATAAATTAAATTTTTAGGTTTTCAGTCTTTCGGAAAATTTCTAATGTATGAAAAAATTTTGTATTCTTTTTTTAAATTTTTTTTCTAACTAATTTTATCCTCTGTAATGTGGAGCCCAAACTGAGCTGCTATCTAGGTGAGGCCTTACTAATATGATAAAGCTGTATAAAACCCTCTGGACTTCTGTTACTTACACTTTTTAAAAACCCCCGTAATCTGTTTTGCCGTTTTACGTCGCTTAGGCATTGCTGTTTTGGGTTTTAAAGGTTGCTGCTTACCAAAACCCCCAAGCCCTTTTCGCAATCCGTATGGCTAAGTTCTACTTATTTAATTTTTATAAGTGCTGGGGTTAGGGCATCCCGGCTTAAAAACCCTTTGATTTTCTACTTTGAAGGGCATCTGCCACTTTTTGCCCAAAGAATTGCGTTGTCTAAATCCCCCTGAAGTTCCCTACATTTACTTTAAATAAATTTATCCTACCTTCTTTGTCATGGGCAAAATTTGTTTATATCACGAGAACTCTCTCAAAGTCTTTTGGTATATTTATAAACAACAAATGGCCCAAGACCGTCCTTAGGGAAACGCCACTTGTTACAGATCCCCACTCGCTTTTAAACCCCTTTTAAGACAACTCTGCTTTCTATTTGGAGCCATGACTCGTCCATGACAGCATTTTTCCCCCGTGCCAGAGCTGCAACTTTCTTTAACGTCCTTGTGGGGTACTCTATAAAAACCCTTACAAAAAATCTAAATAAAAAAATACAATTCTTTATCGTGATCACGCCTAAAAAACTTTACTGAAAAAGGTTAAAAATTAGGCGGGAAAAGGCCCCGTAAATCCATGCTGGTATCAGAAATAAAAATTATGCTTACCCAGATGGCTTCTTTAATATCAGCTATAATTGCTTAGTAATTTCCCTAAAATTGAGGTAAGGTTATGGGCGGTAATTTGACGGAAAACATTCCCCAGTGAACACCCCCCAATAAAAAAGGGGGGCGCCCTAGCACGTAAGAACAACCAAAATAAGTGTCAAGGGGCCGGATTTTTGAACTGCCCCCCAAATACAAAAGGAGAATTACCAAAAACCCCCGGGCTGTTTTAAAAATGCCGGAAAGGGACCCCCCAATTTTAGTCCCTGCCCACCCTGGCTGGGGTTGTACTTGGGGTTGGGTGGGGCCAACAGTAGCAGCCGGTTAATCGGGCCCCCTGATCCCCCTTGAAGCAGGTCACGAGGGGGCCTCGGGGGCGTTGACTCCAAAAACCCCTCCGGGTTTTTACTCCAGGTAACGGGATTTTTATCTTACAGACTTTAATGAGTTTTTATTGAAAAAACTACAAATTAATCCCAATATTTTAAGCTACCAATAGTATCCACAGAGACATCCTCCGTTGTACAATTTGATGTCTTTTTTCCAAACTTGCTGTTTATTTAAATAATGGATATACCAGCAGTGTGTTGCTACCCTATTTTGTATGACAGTTACCAGGGGAACGAAAGCTAGCTAATTTCACGCCTCTTCCTCACACAGGGTGGAACCTTTCTAAACGGGGAGACTTCAGAAGGCAATAGGATATAAAGTACTCCATATTTTTCTCGCTACGGGAACACAAAGGTCTTTTTGCTTTCGGGTTTTTATTTTGTGAAAGATGTAACAATTTTGCATAATATCCAGGAAGTCTGTCCAAAGACTTACACTGGGGGTTTCCCACAATCTTGTACTCCAAGACTTACACGGTGTGTTTCTAAAATTCTGTACTTCAAGACTTACACTGTGTGTGTTTCTAAAGTCTGTATTCGACTTACACTGTATGTGTTTCTAAAGTCTTGTACTTCAAGATTTAAATGTGTGTTTTTTCCACAGTTTGGACTTCAAGACTTACACTGGTGTGTTTCTACAAGTCTTGTCTTAAAGATTACACTGTGGGTTTTCAAGCCCCTTGTACTCCAGACTTACACTGTTGTGTTTCTACAAGTCTTGTATTCAAGACTTACACGTATGGTTTTTTCAAGTTTGTACTTCAAGACTTACACTGTGGTGTTTCAAAAGTCTTGTACTCCAAGATTTTACACGTGTGTTTTTTCAAAGTCTTGTATCCAAACTTCACTGTGTGTGTTTCCACAAGTCTTGTACCCCAAGACTTACACTGTGGTGTTTCACAAGTCTTGTACTTAAAGACTACCTGTGTGTGTTTTACAAGTCTTGATTTCAAGATTAAACCGTGTGTGTTTCCACAAGTCTTGACTTCAAGACTTACATGTGGTTTTTCCCAAGTCTTGTACTTAAAAGACTTACATGTGGTTTTCTAAAAGTCTGTACTCCAAGATTACACTGTGTGTGTTTCCACAAGTCTTGTACTCCAAGACTTCACTGTGTTTTTCCCAAAGTTTGTACTCAAACTTCACTGTGGTTTTTCCCACAAGTTTGACCCCAAAGACTTACAATTGCGTGTTTCCACAATTTAGAGAAACAGAACCTCGTTTGAACTTAAGGTCGAAGCTGTTGAACCCTTTGTACTCCTCTCTCACCACATCCACCCTCCCTTTCCTCACCTTCACCACTCTGCTTCTCTCCTTCCCCCACTCTGCCTCTCTCCCCTCCACCACCCTCCCTCTCTCACCTTCACCACTCTGTTCTCTCACCTTCCCACTCTGCCCTCTCTCCCTCCCCACCCTGCCTCTCTCACCTCCCACCTGCCTCTCTCACCTTCCCACTCGCTTCTCTCACCTTCACCCTCTCCCCTCTCTCCCCTCCACCACCCTGCCTTCACCTCCACCACCTGCCTCTCTCACCTTCACCACTCGGGGCCCTCTCACCCCCACCACCCTGCCTCTCTCCCCTTCACCCCGCTTCTCTCCCCTTCACCATTGCCCCCCCCCACCCCCCGCCTCTCTCACCTTCACCTTGCTTCTCTCCCCCTTCACCACTCTGCCTCCCCACCCCCACCCTGCCTCTTCACCTCCCCCACCTGCCTTCCCCTCCACCTCCCTGCCTCTTCACCCCCACCCCCCCTGCCTCTCTCACCCCCACCCCTGCCTTCTCCCCTTCCCCCACCTGCCTCTCTCACCCCCACCACCCTGCCTCTTCACCTCCACCACCCTGCCTCTTCACCCCACCACCCTCCCCTCTCTCACCTCCACCACCGCCTCTCTCACCTCCCCCTCCCCTCCCTCTTCACCTCCACCACCCGCCTCCTCCCTCCACCACCCTGCCTCTCTCCCCTTCCCCACTCTGCCTCTCTCACCCCCCCCTCCCTTTCTACCCCCACCCCCCTGCCTCTCTACCCCCACCACCCTCCCTCTCTACCTTCCCCACTTGCCTCTCTCCCTCCCCCCTCCTCTCTCACCTCCCCACCCTCCCTCTCTCATCCACCCCCTCCCTCCTCACCTTCACCATCTACCTCTTAACCACCACCCTGCCCTCCCCTTTCCCCCTCTGCCTCTCTCCTTCACCACTCTGCCCTCTCACCCCCCACCCCCTCTCTCACCTTCACCTCGCCTGCTCTCTCACCTCCACCCCCCCCCTCCCTCTCCCCTCCACCACCCTACCTTCTCACCTCCACCTCTACCTTCTCATTCACCTCATCTGCTCTCTCACTCCACCTTGCTCTCTCATTTCCCAAACCCCTTCCTCACCTTCACCTCCCTCCTTTCCTACCCCACCTCCCCTGCCCTCTCACCCCCACCACCCTCCCTTTCCTCCCTCCCCCCCTCACCCCCCTTCACTCCACCCCCCCCTGCCTCCTCACCTCCACCCCCCCCGCCTCTCTACCTCACCCCCCCCCCGCCTCTTCACCTCACCCCCCTGCCTCTCTCCCTCCCCTCCTTGCCTCTCTCATTTCCCACCTCCCTGCTTTCTCACCCCACCCCCTCTGCCTCTCTCATTCCACACCCCCTGTTCCTCACCCCCACCCCCCCTGCCTTTACCTCACCTCCCCCCCCTCTCCCCTCCACCTCCCCTCCCTTTCTCCCCTTCCACCTCCCCTGCTCTCTCCCCTCCCACCCCCCCTTCCTTCCACCTCCCCCTCTCCTCCTCCTCACCTCCACCCCCCCTCCTCCCCCCACCCCCCTTCCCTCTCCCTCCACCCCCCTGCCTCTCTCACCCCACCCCCCTGCCCTTCACCTCCCCACCCTCCCTCTCCCCTCACCACCCTCCCCTCACCTCCACTCCCCTGCCTCCTCACCTCCCCCTCCACCCCCCTGCCTTCTACCACCCCCCTCCTCTTCCCCTCACCCCCCCCTCCTAACCTTCCCCCCCTCCTCTCTCACCCCCCCCCCTGCCCTCTCACCTCCACCCCCTCCTCTTCACCCCCCCAACCCTCCCCCCCTCCACCACCCCCCCCCCCACCTCCCTGCCCCTTCCCTCCACCACCCTGCCTCTCTCACCTCCACCCCCCTCCCTCTCTCACCTTCACCACTCGCCTTCTCATTTCCCCCCCTGCCTTCTCACCCCCACCACCCTCCTCTCTCACCCCCCCCAAACCTCCCCTCTCTCACCCCACCCCCCTGCCCTTCTCACCTTCACCATTTACCCTCCACCCCACCCCCTTCCCCCCCCCAAATTCCCCCCACCCACACCCCTTTCCACCCCCCACCCCCCTCCCCCACCTTCACCACTTGCCTTCTCACCTCCCCCCCCTGCCTCTTCACCTCCCCCCCCCTTTACCTTCACCACCTCCCTCTCACCCCCACCACCTTCCCTCTCACCTTAAACCACTCTGCCTTCTCACCTCCACCACCTTCCTCCTCACCCCCACCCCCTGCCTCTCTCACCTTCACCACTCTGCCTCTTCCCTCCACCACCTGCCTTTTTCCACCTCACCTCCCCTGCCTCCCCCCCCACCCCCCCTGCCCACCCCCCCCCCCTCCCTCTCTCCCCACCCTCCCTCTCTCAGTTCCCCCTCATCTGCCTCTCTCCCCTCCCCCTCTCCTTCTCAGTTCCACTCCCTCCCCTCTTTTACCTCCACCTCCCCGCCTCTCTCACCTCCACCCCCCTGCCTCTCTCACCTCCCCCCCCCTGCCCTCTCTCACCCCCCCCCCCTTCCTCTCTAAACCCCACCTCCCCCTGCCTTCTCACCTCCACCTCCCCCCCCCTTCTCACCTCCCCCCCCCCTGCCCCCACCCTACCTCCTCTGCCTTTCTTTCACCCCCTTTGCTTCTCTCACCTCCACCTCCTTGCCTCCTCATTTTTCCCATCCCCTGCCCTTTCCCTCCACCTCCCCTGCCTCTTCACCCCACCTCCCCTGCCCTCTCACCTCCACCTCCCCCGTATCTCCACCCCCACCCTTTTCCTCTCTCACCTCCACCCCCCTGCCTCTCTCACCCCCACCTCCCCTCCCCGCCCTCTCCCCTCCATCCCCCCTGCTCTCACCTCCACCACCCTGTCTTCTCACCTCCATCCCCCCCGCCTCTTCACCTCCATCCCTGCCTCTTCCCCTCCACCTCCCTCCCTCTTCACCTCCAACCCCCGCCTTTTAACCTCCCACCCTCCCTCTCTCACCTCCACCCCCCCTCCCCACTCTCACCCCCACCCCCCCGGCCCTCCTCAACCCCCCTTCATTCCCCCCTCCACCACCCGTCTCTCACCTCCCCCCACCCTCCCTCTCTACCTCCCCCACCCTGCCCCCCCACCTCCACCCCCCCCTGCTCTTTTTCCCCTCCCCCCTCCCCCTCCCCTCCCCTTTCCCTCCCCCCACCCTCCCTCTCTCACCTCCACCCCCCTGCCTCTCTCACCCCCACCTGCCTCTCTCACCTCACCCCCCCCTGCCTCTATCACCTCCACCCCCTGCCCTCTCACCCCCACCCCCCCTTCCTCCTCCCCCACCTCCCTGGCTCTCTCACCACCCCACCCTGCTCTCTCACCTCCTCTGCCTCTCTCAGTTCCCATCCCCTGCCTCTCACCTCCCCCTCCCCCCCTTTTTCCACCTCCATTTCCCCCCGCCCCCTTCACCTCCACCCCCCCTGTCTTCTCACCTCCACCTCCCCCTGCCTCTCCCCCTCCACCTCCCCTTCCTTTTCCCCCTCCACCACCCTGCCTTCTCATTCCACCTCCCCCTGTCTCTTTCACCCCCACCCCCCTGTTTCTGTCACCTCCCCCTCTGCCTCTCTCTTTCCCCACTCCTCTCCCTCTCTCACCTCCACCTCCTTCCCTTCTCTTTTTCCACTCCCCTGCCTCTCTCACCTCCATCACCCTCTGTTTTCCTCTGTGCCTAGAAACAGGTCAATAAATACTTTTGTCCACTGTCCTCCCCGTAACCCTTGTGTCTCCCAGTACCCCCTCCTGTGCCTCCCCGTACACCCCCCGTTTTCCCCCCAGAAACCCCCCTCCTGTGTCCCCCCAGTACACCCCCCCTGTGCTCCCCAGTACACCCCCTCCTGTGTCTCCCAGCCCCCCTTTGTTCCCCCGACCCCCTGTGTCCCCCCGAAACCCCCTCCTGGTCTCCCCCCTTGTCTCCCAGTACACCCCCCTGTGTCCCCCGTACACCCTCCTGTGTTCCCAGTAACCCTCTTGCCCCCCAGTCACCCTTTGTGTCTCCCCAGTACCTCTCCTGTGCCCCCCCCAGTCATCCGTTCCCCAGACCCCCTCCTGTGTCTCCCCAGTACAGCCTTTGTTCCCCCCGTACACCCCCCGTGTCTCCCCGTACACCCTCCTGTTTTCCCCCAGTCCCCTCTTGGTCTCCCCGACCCCTCCTGTGTTCCCCAGTACACCCCTCCTTGTCCCCCCAAGTACCCCCTCCTGTTTTCCCCTTAGTAAAAACCCCCCTCTGTCTCCCCCGTACCCTCCTGTGTCTCCCCAGCCCCTCCTCTGTCCCCCATACACCCTCCTGTTTTCCCCCCATGCACCCACCGTGTCTCCCAAAACACCCCCCTGTGTCCCCGTACCCCTCCTGTTTTCCCCCCATTACCCCCCCTGTGTCCCCCCAGTCACCCTCCTGTTCTCCCAGTGCCCCCCTCCGGGGTTCCAGAAACCCCCTTTCCTGTGTCTTCCCTACACCCTCCTTGCCCCCCAGTACACCCCTGTGTCCAGTCACCCTCCTGTGTTTCCCAGTACACCCTCCTGTGTTCCCAATTTTCACCCCTGTGTCTCCCCAGTACATCTTCCTATTTCCCCCCAGTACCTACCCCTTTGTCCCCCACATCACCCCTCCTGTGCCCCCTAGTACACCCTCCTGTGTTCCTCAGTGATCCCCCCTGTGTCTCTCAAAAACCCCCCCTGTGTCTTCCCCCATAAAAAACCCCCCTTTTGTCCCCCAGTTCACCCCCTGGTCCCCCAGTACCCCCCTGTGTCTCCCAGTACACCCCCCTGTGTCCCGTACACCCTCCTGTGTCCCCCCCGTACACCCTCTTGTGCTCCCAGTAACCTCCTGTTTTTCCAGTACATCCTCCTGTGTCCCCCCAATCACCCCCCTGTGTCTCCCCATACATCCTTCCCTATGTCTCCCAGTACACTTCTTTGTCTCCCCAGTACCCCCCTCCTGTCTCCCCCAGTACCCCCCCTGTGTCTCCCAGTACACCTTTCTGTTCTCCTTATACCCCCTCCTGTGTCTCCCGTGCCCCCTCTGCGTCTCCCAGTACCCCCTCCTGTTTTTTCCCGTCACCCTCCTGGTTTCTCCCAGTACATCTTCTGTGTTCCCAGTACCCTCCTGTGTCCCCCAGTGCCCCCTCCTGTGTCTCCCAGTACCCCCTTCCCTGTGCCCTAGGACCCTTTGTCTCCAGTACCCCCCCTTGTCTTCCTAATACACCCTCCTCTGTTCCCCATACACTCTCCTGTTCCCCCCAACACCCTCCTGTCTCTCCCCAGTAACCCTCCTGTGTCTCCCAGTACCCCTTCCTGCGTCCCCCGGGGAAAAACCTTCCTGTGTCCCCCCAGTACACCCGCCTGTGTTCCCTGTACACCCTTTTGTGACTCCCAGTACGCTCTCGTGCGTTTTTCCCGTACACCCTCAGTGTCTCCCGGTACGCGCTCCTGTGCCCTTCCCAAAACCCCCTCCTGTGTCCCCCCAGTAAACCTCCTTTTCCCCATTTTCAACCCCCCTGCGCTCCCCAGACACCCTCCGGTCTCCAGTACCCCCCCTGTGTCCCATACCCCCTCTTGTGTCCCCCCAGTACACCCTCTTGTGCCCCCCCCGTACACCTCTTGTGTCTCCCATACACCTCTGTGTCTTCCAGTAACCCTCCTGTGTCCCCCCAATCACCCCCCTTGCCCCCCTAACCCTTTCCTATGTTCCCGTACACTATCTTTGTCCCCCCAGTACCCCCCCCTGTGTTCCTAGTCCCCCCTCCTGTGTCTCCCAGTACACCTTCCTGGTCTCCCAACACCTCCGTGTTCCTAGGCACCCCCCTGCGTCCCCAGTAACCCCCCTGTGTTTTCCATACCCCCTCCTGTGTCTCCTCAGTCGTTTTCCCTGTGTTCCCCCCCAACCCCTCCGTGTCTCCCAGTGCACCTCCTGTGTCCCCAGTACCCTTCCTGTGTCCCCCAGTGCACCCTCCTGGCTCCCAGTAACCCCTTGTGTCCCCCAGTACACCCTCCTGAGCCCCAGGGTACCCTTCCTGTGTCTCCCCAGTACACCCGCCTGTGCTCCAGACACCCTTTTGTGACTCCCGTAAACTCTCGTGCGTTTTCCCCATACCCCCCTCATGTTTCCCCGGTCGCGCCCTGTGTCCCCCCCAAAAACCCCCCTGTGCCCCCAGTAAAACCTCCGGGCCCTCCTCGGTACACCCTTCTTTCTCCCTAGTACACCTCTGCTGTTTCTCCAGTACACTTTGTGATGTCTCTAGTCCTTCTGCTGTGTTTCCCCAGTACACCCTCTTGTGGTCTCCAGACCCCTCCTGTGCCCCCCAGTCACCCTCCTTGTCTCCAAAGCACCCCCTTTCCTTTTTTTCCCTATTACCCTCGCGTGTCTGTAGTAACCTCGCTGTGTTGCTGGAAAACCTTGTGTGTTCGCAGTACCCTTTTGCTTTGTCTCGCTGTCACTTATTTGGGTCTCGTTAGTACCCCTTTGCTGTGTTTGCAGTCCCCTCGTTGGTCCCTTGTACACCTTGCTGTATCCCCCCAGTACCCCCTTGCTATGTCTCGCTAGTACACCTCTGCTGTGTCTCGCAGTACCCCCTCTGCGTGTCTCGCTGTACACTTGCTGGGTCTGATAGTACGCCTCCCCTGGGGGGAAGTTTTCCGTTCAAAAACACTCAAGACGTGACCCTACGTGCCCCGGGCCCCGGGGTTTTGTTGCCCCTTTTTAAAACTGTACCAAAGAAATAGGCTAAGACGAGTTGATTTACGGGTCTTAGGTCTTAAGTGTAATTTACGTTTGTTTAAGAGACGTTCGTCACTGAATGAGGGTAAAACCCATCCACGAAATTGAGCAGTGGCAGCTGCACTGCGTGGGCCCTCACCCCGGGGAACGCGGTACAGATGCCCGGGAGTGTCAGTGTTGGGTTCCAGTCATAGAAGTGCAAAGGGGATCTGCTCTGTGTATTCTACTGGGGAATCAGACGAAAAACGTACTCCAGAGGACATATCTGGAAGGACCTCCTGCTCGCACAACAAGCCGAAAATGTGGCCATTTCTTGGACATGCCAGTGATCACTATACTAAGTGGAAATTGTGAAAAATCTGATATTTAAGCAAGTGTAGATCAGCAGAGCGTGGACTGTAACATTCCACGGGTTTGGACGCAAGTGAATGTCCTTGCAATCAAGGTTGTCGGGGACGCCGAGTGCTGTCCAAAATAAATCGGTGTACTTGGGAACACAAAATTTAGCAAGTCGTCTCCAGGGCGGAAAAACACCGAGTGCAGGTAACCCATTGCAGTCGTTCCCCCCAAGTCAGGTAAGGCCCGGATAAATTCCTTTTTTCAGAGAGGCTGCAGTGGGTAGCAGTCGGACAAGGCTGGGGAGGGGATCCTACATGTAAGTGGATAGGTGTGATAAGAAAATAAATGTTTTTTGTATTTCTGTGAAGAACGTTTTTAGATTTGGTACTGACGTACTTAAAACCCCTGCTTATGCTAAACATTTCGGGTGTGTAGTAAGCCAGGTCTAATGTGTCACATTCTAAACATGAGGGTCATATTGATGGTGTTACACCGAAACACAAGTTAAGATTACGGGAAACATGACCGGGTAAGTTTTATATTTGTTCATTAAGTATAATACTGTTGTTCAGTAAAAATTTTCGCCACACAGTGGGAAATGTTTCCTCAATAAAAAACCCCAAAGTGTTGCCTTGTGTCTAATTTATAAACATTTTTGGTTCCTGAACCATTTATTTAAATTTTTTGGGGGTAAGCCACCCGGAGGGGAGGTCAGCCCCTGACAGCGTTTCTAGGAGCCTGACGACGCAGGTAAGGGCCGGGTGACCCCTGCAAGTTTGTAGTTTACTTAGAGAGATATCTTTTTTAAACCCCTGCTCGTGTTAACCTGCTTCCCCATACACCCCTTTGTGTTCCCCCCCCCGTCACCCTTCCTGTCTCCATATACACCCCAAATATGTCTCACCATACACCCCTTTTTGTGTCTCACCAGTACACCCATCCGTCTCACCAGTGCACCCTCTTTTTAAAACACACACCACGCACCAGGTCTTGGGGCTAATCATATGTGCATAGGAAGATTTTTTTACTAACAACCCCCACAACACACACAAACGTGGAGAGCTAAGAGATGGGGGCTTTTTCTGGAAAACCTCTGGTGTGTCTTTAAGAAAATCCAGAGGAGAGAGAGAGAGGGGGGAAGAGAAGCGGATAGGACCAACCAGCAAGACTGTTTGTATTTACCTTTGGAGTGTGTCAGTGGGCTGAGGCTAATCATAGTAGGGTTACGGTGGAAGGGAAACAGGGAAGGCAAAAGTGTAAACCAAACTCAAAGGGACTACACAGGCATGAGGAACTTCCTACATGAGGTTTAGTGGGGAAAAAGAAATGCAGAAAAATCAGTACATGATATGTGGATATATGAAGTATGCAAGGAAGCAGAGGAGAGGTTCGTACCCAAGCGCAAAGAAATAATGAGAAGGCGGGACAAACTCTTTTTTCACCCAAAGGGGTAGAGAGGTAAAATTAAGTGCATAGAGAAAGGAAGAAGTAAGAAGGGAAAAACCCCGGAAAAATAAGGAATTAGTCAAAGAGCCGAAAAAGAATTGCACAGTTTAAAGGGGGGACGCCCAAAAACAGTGGAAAAAAGCATAACATCGAAAACCAAGTCTAACCCCAAGCTGCTGTACAGTCCATCAGAAGAAAGCAAAAAAAGACCCCAAATAATCGGGGGAAGAAAGGAAAGGGGGGGGATCACAAGAAAGACAAAAAATATGTAAAAGCTAAGAAGAGATTTTAAAAAAGTTTTTCAGTGGAGACGAAAGGGTCCAGAAAGCTGGGTGGGGGGTGCACCCAAAAAGTGTAGACACAATACAAAACCCAGGAGGTGAAGGGCTGCTAAGTGAACTAGATACCCCAGAGGCGATGGGGGCCCATAAACTCTCCATGGGTTTCCCGAGAGAGGCGCAAGGGGCTCTGGTACCCAAAAAAACAATCTTTAACACGCTGTCGAAACAGGGTGACTACCCCAGGTGGGAAAACAGGAAATGTAGTCCCGTATTTAAGAATGGGACAGACACAAAGCATAAAAAACAGATCAGTGTCATGCTGTATAGTATGAAAAATCAGGAGAAAATTAACAGGGGAAGGTGGTGGGGCACCCAGAAAGGAATGGTTAAACAATCCCCGATGGTTTTAGGGAAGGGAAAACCTGTTCACAAACCCATTAAGTTCCCTGAAAGGTGACGGCAATTGGCAAAAAGAGAGCGGGGGTAACTGCATTGTTTGGACTGTAAAAAGGCTTTTTGGGCAAATTCCCTACCGAATTAGTGCAAAAATTTTAGGGCCAGGCGGATAAGCAAAAGTCAAGAATACCTGCGCAACAACAGCGAGTCGTGGTACGTGAGAGTGTCAATACCCTTACATTCCCCAGGGGGTTCGCTCAGGACCCGGGGTTTTTTTGTAATGTAAGACATCAAAGGGGAAATCTAATTCCCTTTTAATATGTAAATTTTTTAAATAAAAAATGAAAATCAAACAAAATTAACTTCAACCCCACAAACTTTAATTTAACCCAAAATTCCATAAATCAAACAAAAAAACCCAAAACACTTCCAAAATAAATTATCAAAAAAATCTTTACTAAATTTTCCCCTACATCCCATTTACCACAAAAACCCTTCACATTAAACCCAAAAAACTTTTAAAACCCATTTAAATTTTTAAATTCCAACATTTTATCAATACTAAATCAAACAAAATAAACTTAACTAACTTAAAAAAATCTAAAATTACCCTTAAAAATTTTTAAACCACCAATCCTTAATTTAAACTCTTTTTTTTTTTAAAATATTTTTTCCCCTTTTGGTTGTCAAAAAGGGAAAAGTCGGGTATATTGGAGGAGGATTCAAAATAGCTTTAGAAGAGGGGACAAAAATCAAGAAAAGGGAAAAACCCAAGTTAAAAAACCAGTGAAGAGGCAGGGAGGGAAAGCAAAAATTAGGGAGGCAGACAAAAAACCCAAAAAAAACAAAACCCCAAACAAAAACAAACACCAAACACCCAGGGATATCACCCACGGGGTCTTCCACCAACCCCACACACAAAAAACCCACCACCACATCAAACACCCAACAACCCCACACACCCAGAAATCATCCAATACTTTTAACCATTTTTTTTCCTTAAAATGTCAAAGTTTAACGCATTCTTACCCCAAAAGCTTTATATCTGAAGCTTGGAAGCCTTTTCCTTTAAATCAAATTTTTCAGATCAGAAATTAATTTTGGGGCAATAGTAATTTAATTAGATGTAAATTTAAAGTAACGGCAGTCAAATTTTTAAAACCCCAAAAGCTGATGCGTAAGCCCCTTTTGGGGCCTTTTAAGGTTCACAACTTTATTGCCCAATTTTTTTTTAAAAATCGAATAAATTGTTTGAAAAAGCTCCCTTTTTTTTGGGACCTTCAAGAAAGAAGCATTCCAACACTAAAAAAAGTACCCGCTCCTTTTTAACCAGGTTTTTTTAAGCCCTTTTATTGCCATTTTTTCTATTGGGAAAATCCGGCTAAAACTGATGGGAAGAAAGAGTTCTTTGTGGACCTTACAAGGGGAAGAATTTCAGAACAAGAAAACTTAGCAAAAATTTTTTAAAATTCCCGGAAAATTTTTAAACCCCTTTTTTCTTTTGGACCTGAAAAGTATTTTATTCCCAGAACCCAAACAACTATGGAAGGGGACCAGGGATTTGCTACCGAGTTTAATACGAAAAAAATTATCAAAATAAAGAAGGGAGACTTTAGCAATTTTGTTGACTTACCCATTTTCGGAATTAAAAAAATTAAAAGACCCTGGGCTTGTTTCGACCTGCCAAAAGATTTTTTTTATTAAAACCCCCAAAACCCCATGGAAAGGTTTTAGCAGGGTGGGATCGCTTCCCAAAATTCCCCAATCACTTGAACATTTACCAGTTTTATATTTTGTTGCCCCCGGATGGCTTTAAAAAAAACCAAATGTATTTGCCCCATTCAATACTTCCCAGATGTTAAAAAAGTAGGGGCAAATAAAGGGAAATGTCTGGTTAAAAATTCCGATCCCCCGCCGGGAAAAATTTTTATTTTAACCCTTTTAAAAGCCTCCAAGGGACAAAAATTGTGGTTTTTGTAACCTTTTAAAGAATTTTATTGTTCCAAAGCAGGGGCTCCGAGAAAGGTAAAAATTTAAAAACCAATTTCCAGGAACAACCCCTAAGCCTTTGTCAGATAAGGGGTGAACTGGTAAAGGATTCTTTTAAAAGTGAAAAAAATCTTTTGCCAGTTTTCCCCCTTGAACATTTTCCGAGCAATAAGAAAGTAGTGTTGAGGGAACTAAAAAAAGTAAAATTGGGTTAAATCCCAATTTCCCTGTCCAAAACTGCAAACCCCTGGGAAAAAAGAGGGGGTTGCTTTCCCCTTTATTGTTAACCCCCAAAAATTAAAAATGTTTCTAGCAACCAAACATCTGGTGTTTTTGGTTGGGAAAAACCCTTTCAAACCCCGAAAGAATTTCTAGAGTAAACTTGCCGGCTAGCTAAAATAAAAAAATTTAAAGAAAAAAAAATTTCAACAAAACCCAATCCTTGTAAAACGTTTTTTGAGGTGAAATTCTGGGAATAAAATTTGGAAAAAAATTTTGGTAAAAATCCAAGATCTTAAATTTTAGGGGATGTTTATATTGCCCCAATAATGTGAAGAGCTGAAAATTCCCCTTTATCCCCGACCCTTAAACCCAAAAAAGTGAAAACCTGATGGTTTTTCCCGGACTGCAAAATGGCCCCAAAATTTTTTTGAAATACCCTTAATTTTCCCTAAAAGGGGTTTCCACAAGGGGGTTGATTGGTGTAACCAAAGCTTTAAAAATATGAGTTGGGGGTTAAAATTCCCTCGAAACCCAATTCAATGAAGAAAATTGTCAACTTTTTTTTTTTAAAGATTTTTTTTTCAGTTTTTTTTTGGATTCCGTCCCCCATTTTAAAATTTGCAGAATTTTCTGAGTACCAATGCCTTTTCTTTTTTTCCTCAAAATAAAATTTTAAATAATTAATTAAATTTTAAAAAAAATAAATTTTAACTTTTTCAAATCCTAGAGTGAGTACAATCTCGCAAATTATATAGTTAAAAGAATTTTTTTTTAAAGGTTTTAAGTTCTAAATGATTTTAATCCCCTATAAAAATTAGTTAAAACATTTGATAAAATTTTTCAAGATAATGTCGATTTTAAAATCCCGAACCCCTGCCTTTCCTATTATAGGTGTATTCAAAACGAAATGTCTACCGGGGTCGCAAGTTGGAAACCCCCAAGTTTTTTGGTTAATACTCCCTGTCTTTATAGAAAGGTCCTTTTTGGGGTTCACCTTTAGTTAAACCCTTTAGATTGCCACCCTTTGGAAAAATGACAAGCTGTAAAAAAACAGAGGGAAAAGAAAGGGTTTTCAACAAGATATTTTTCCCAGGTAAGAGGTAAGTTAAGGGAGAGGTTAAGGGAAATCAACCTGACGACACTGAGGCAGGGAGTTTGGGGGGACATGATAACAACTTACAAAATACTGAAGGGAATTGGACAAGGTTTGGGCAAAGAAGGATGTTCCAGGGGGAATGGACACAGCAAACACATGACACAGTTGGGGGAAATGAAGAAAACAGATGAATTCAAGGGGTGTTAGGAAGAAATTTCTAGCCCACAGATTAGTCCGGGAAGTGGGGGAATAGTTTGGGGGGAAAAGGCGATGTAGTGGAGGGGGCAACCACATATTTAGCAGAGGTACGATAAAGCTCATGGGTTTAGGAGAGTGACCTAGTAGCGCCCGTGAAGAGGCGGGGGCCCGGAGCTGGACTCGACCCCTGCAACCTCAAATGGTGGGTAAACTAGGGGAGTACACACACACAACACACAAATACCACACCACTACACACACACACAACCTACACACACACCATAATACAAACACATACAACACAACATATACACAACACACACACACACACACACACACACACACAACACACACCACAACACCACATACACACACACACTCATACACACACTAAACACACACATACACAAACCAATAAACACACAACACAACACATACACACACACTCACACAGGAGTTGAGTCACACACACCACACACACACCCCCCCCCCCCCCCCTCCACAACACACACACCACACACACACACAACACACAAACATACACCTCACAACATACATACACACACACATACACTACAGCACATACATACACAAAATACACACATACAACACAGGAGTTGAGTCACACACACACCACACACACAAAACCACAACACACACACACCACACAACACCACACACACACACACAAACACACACACACACACACACACACACCCCCACAACAAACCCATCACACCATCCCAACAAAATACAATCCTACACGCTTCCACCAACCCCCAAACAAGAATCCCCCAGTATGCCCGGTCTCCCCCCCCACAGGCCCCCAAACCCGTATTGGGGGAAAAAGAAGGTATGGTACACAAACGCTGAGGAATAAAAAACAAGGGGGAAGAGTGGCACGAAAGAGCGAGACATCACCGGGCCATAGGCTACAGAAACCAAATTCAGGGGATGATAACGTGCCCTTTTCCAACGGGGTACCCCCCAGGAAGGTTCCTTTTGGGTTGGTGAGGGGCCCTTGATTTAGGGAATTGGACTGTGCTCCAGTTTCCCCAAATTAAACCTGAATGCCTTCCCACCCCCCGGCACTGATAAACCCCGGGTTTACGTTCCCTTGATTTAAAATAATAAACCAACGGGGTACCAGATCCTGAAAACAAAAAAAGGGGGGGGGGGAGGGCACTGCTGTCAAACACCGATGAATTTTGATGATTGGGGGAGAGGGCAGCGGAAAAAAGTGATTACATCGGGAACGCTTTACTTGGAGGTCCCCGGTGGTAATACCATGATGTATAACCCCCCCACAGCAGCGGAGACCAGGGGGTGAGTATGACAAGAGAATAGAGCGAGGTTGAACATGGGTGCCCGTGGGCCCAAAAACTCATGCTGCAGGGCAAAGCTCCTGATCTGGGCGACTTTAACCACAAAGGGGATGACCGGGGAAAAAACTTGGAGCCAATGGGGGCCAAAATTTCATGGAGGGTAAGATGATGGAGGTGGTATGGAAAACTTTATGTACCAAAGTAAGGGGGCACTACAAAGAGAGAGGAGAGGAGAGCCAGCAAGACGGGGCTTGTACACCTTTAGCAGTCAAAATTTAGGGGCATACATATGAAAGACCCTTGGGGGCCAGCGATCTGGGTTTTTGGCTTCGAATACACAGGAAACTACAAGTGGAGGGGAGAGGGGGGGCCGGACAATGAAAACCCCAAATCAAAAGGGGGCTACACGGGAATGAAAGGGAAATTCCTGAAAAGAGGTTTTTTTGGGGGGCAGAGAACGGAGGGAAGCCCGTTAAAGAGAGATGGAATATGTAGGAGCAATGTGCAAAGAGGCTGAATAGGGTTTGACCCAAGGGAAAAAGAAAATGAAAAAACCAGGGTGAGCCCATGGGTTCACCCAAAGTGCAAAGGGGGCAAAAAAAAAGTGTGCTGGAATGGAAGAAATAAGAAGGGAAAGGACCCCGGAGAAAAGGAAGCATTTTAGGCCAAAACGAATAGCACAGATAAGAAGGGAGGCCTAACGACAAAAGAAAAAAGACATAGCAGCGAAAACCAAATCTGCCCCAAAACTTTAACAGCCCCATCAGGAGGAAAACAACATCAAGGGACCAGGTAACGGTAAGGAAGGGGGAGGAGAGACAACAAAAAATGACCGAAGTATGTGGGAAATCAACAAGAGACAAAGAAGTGTTTTACAGAGGAGACAGAAGGGGTCCAGAGGACGGAAGGGGGTGGGGACTCACCATGTCGGACACGGTACACACAAACCCAGAAAAAGTGAAGGGCTTTTTAATGAGCTAGAACCTCAAGGCAATGGGCCGATAAATCTCCCATGGGGCCTGAGAGAGGGGCAAGGCGCATGTGTACCCCCAAACAACAATTTCAATACATCTACGAAAAAGGGGATTGGCTGAGGGGATGGAAGACGCAAATTTAGTCCCAATCTTTAAAAAAGGAGACAGCAGAACACTAAACTACAGACCGTGTCATGCGTATAGTATGCAAAATCATGGAGAAAAATTGTCAGGGGAAGATGGTGGAACACCCAGAAAGGAATGATCTCTCAACAGTACCCAACATGGGTTTTAGTGACGAGAAAACCTTGTCACAAACCTACTGGAGTTCTATGAAAGGTAACAGCATAAGAAAAAGGGGGGGTGGGGGGGTTGCATTTTTTTTTGGGCTGCAAGAAGGCGTTTGAACAGACCACCAAGAGATTTGGGGCAAAAAATGGGGGACCCCAAACAGGGATAACAGGGAAGGACTACAATGGGGTCAGGGAATATTGTTGGAAGAGAGCAGCGAGTAAAGGGACTGGGGAGGTGTTTTAGAGTGGCACGCGACCCGCGGGGGGTCCCACAGGGGTCAGTCTAGGACCAGTGCTGTTTTGGTATTTGTGAACGGGCATGACAGAAGGAAAAACTTTAGGGGCACTGTTTGCAGGTTCACGTGTTCTCTTCGATTTAAAAATTAATGAGTTACCCGGCCAAAACATTTAACCCGTTTAAAAAGGGCCAAACATCTACGTTCATTGCATAGTGCTCCAAAAATGATCTACGTTTTTTTTTTTTTACACATGAAGTTTATGAGAAGAATTCACTCGATCGAAGACAGGCAGAACTACAAAGGGATCGGACAGGGGCAGACCCGGTCCCGCAATTTGGCCCCGGAGTTTAACCCACCAAGTGCAAAGTCAGAAATTGGGAAAAGGGGAAAAAAAAACCGCGACGGGTACAGTCTAGGGGGGCCCGAGACTACAACCTCCTCAAGGAAAAAAAATTTGGGGTGAGTATAACACCAGGCACTTCCTGAAGCGCACATCAACCCAAAAAACCGCAGCATATGGGCGCCTGGAAACCCAGAAAAGATTCCCACATCTAATAAGAGTCGTTAGGACCCTGTACCCGTGTCGTTAGCCCATATTGGGTATGCGGCCCAGTTTTAACCCCCACCCAGCCAAACATGTAAGAAACTAGAGAAATGCAAAGGTTTTCCCAAGATAGTCCCAGAGCTAAGAGGATGTCCTACGAGGGAAGGGTTTAAAGGGAAAACAACCTGACGACACTGGAGGACAGGGGGATAGGGGGGGCTGATAACAACTTACAAAATACTGAGAGGAAATTTACAGGGGCCCAAAAACAGGATGTTCCAGACCGGACCAGCAACAAGGGGGCACAGTTGGGAAACTCAAGACCGATGAATCACAGGGATGTTGGGGGAAAATTTTTTTAGCCACAGAGTAGCAGGGAAATGGTGTTGGGAAAAGGGTGTTGGAGGGAGGGCCATACTAGCTATAAGCAAGACGATAAACTCATGGTTCAGGAAGAGTGCCTAGTGGCGACCCGTGAAGGGCGGGGCCCGGGCTTGGACTCGACCCTGAAAAACCCCAACTAGGTGAGTATAGGTGAGTCTGGGAGTCACACACACTACATACGCACAAACACACACATCAACACATACACACACATACACACACAAACCAACATACACACACTCATACACACACCAAAACACCACACACAACCCCACACACACACACACACACAAAACACACACAAAACAACACACACACATACACACAAACACACACACACGCACACATACACATAACAACACAAAGACCAGGTGATCAGATTTAAAGGGCAGAAGGTGGAGAACCAAAGAAATGATCAGGGGGTTGGAGGGGGGCTGAACAGGAGATTTAAGGAAATTTTTTTTCGGTAAGACAGGAAGGGCTTGGGAAAACAGCACAGAAGGGAAAAATCAGAGGGAATTACCCCAAAAAGTGTTGGATGCTACAACAAATGAGGGGGGGTGAAGAAGCCTTAAGTGACCTTGACACCTCAAAGGGGGATGGGCCGGCATCTCCCTATGGGTCCCCTTGAGAAAAGCAGGATGCTGTGCGTGCCTCTAACACAATCTTCAACACATCCCTTGAAACTGGGGGAACTACTGAGAAATGGAAGACAGCTAATGTAGTCCCCACATTTAAGAAAGGAAACCCCGAAACGAGGCACTAAACTACAGACCCGTGTCTCTGACATGTATTGTGTGCAAAGTCATGGAGAAGATTATCAGGAGGAAGGGTCGAAACCTGGAAAAGGAAAAAGATTATAAAAGAAAAACCCGCAGGGTTTATGGAAAAGGCAAATCGTTATCACAAACCTCTTTGGGGTTTTTTAAAAAGGTAACAGAAGTAAACACAGAGAGAGGGGTGGGGAGATTGGTTTTCCTAAACTGCGGAAGGCCTTTGACACGTTCCCAAAAGAGATTATTTCAGAAGTGGAGGATCAGGCGCATGAAAGGAGGGCACTGCAATGGATAAGGGGAAAACCGACAGGGAGGGAGCAGCGAGTCATGGTACGTGAAGGGTATACGTGAGGCGTTTCGGCGGGGGGCCCCCCGGGGGCAGTTCTAGGGGCCAGTGCTATTTTTGATATATGTGAACACATGATGGAAGGGAAAAGACCTGAAGTGTCCCTGTTTGCGATGTGTGAAGTTGATGAGAAGAATTAAATCGGGCGAGGGTGAGGCAGGATGCAAAAAAACCGGACAGGGTGGAATGTGGCAGTAAATGGTTCTCGAAATTTAATCCACCAATGCAAAGTCATGAAAATTGGAGAGGGGGAAAGAAGACCGCAGACAGAGTATGGGTGGTGGACAAGACTACGCCTCCTCAGGGGGAAAAAACCTTGGGGGGACCAAAAAACCGGCACATCACCGGAGGCACATATCAACCAAAAAAAAGCTGCCAGATACGGACGCCCGGCAAACCTGAGAATGCGTTTTCCCATACCTTAATAAGGAAACGTTCAAGACATTACACTGTGTAGTTAGGCCCTACTGGAGTATGCAGCACCCGTCGAACCCACACCTGGTCAAACACGCAAGAAAGTACAAAAGGGTTTCAAAAAGGCAGCCCATAGCCAAGGGAATGTCGTACGAGGAAAGGTTAAGGAAAACGGACTGCGACATGGGGGCAGAAGGGCCAGGGGAGACATGATAAGACATACAAGAACTGCGGGGAATAGACAAGGTGGACAGAGATAGGAGTTCCGAGAGGGGGAAAAGGGACAAGGGGTACAACTGGGGAAACTGAAGACCGCGAGTCACAGGGGGCTTTTGGGAAATATTTTTCAGATGAGTTGCAGCAAGGGGAATAGCCCAGCAAGTGAAGTAGTGGGGCAGGAACCAACATATTTTTAAAAAAGAGGTATGCAAAACTCAGGAAGCAGAGAGGAAAAGGACAAAGACGATCAGTGAAGAGGCGGGGCCAGGAGCTATGCAACCACAATTAGGTGAGTGTGCATGCACAAACACACACACACACACACACACACACACACACACACACACACACACACACACACACACACACACACCAGAGACCTCATCCACTCCACTGGATCAATCCATTCCATTCCTCCCCTTCACGAGGACAGTCAAGAGTTAACCGCATTCTCTACTCCCCCACAGGTCATTATCACTTCCTCCGAATGGCTTTTGGATTACGATCTTCTCCTATCACATTTCTCTAGACTCATGACCAATATCTTTAGAGGTCCAATAGTAAATTCACTTATGATGTAACTTAGACGACGTAATCGTCATGTCCGAAGATGTGGATACACACCTGAAAAGACTTGATATAGTACTTGGTAAGCTTGAAGAAGCCAATTTAAAGATCAAACTGTCTAAATGTCAATTTTTCAGATCAGAAATTAAGTTTCTGGGTCAGTAGTCACTCCTAGAGGGGTTACGACTGATCAAAGTAAAGTAACGGCAGTACTAAATTTTCCAACTCCCAAAACTGCTGATGCTGTAAGATCCTTTGTGGTCCTAGCAGGTTTCTACAGATCTTTCATTGCCAATTTTTCTTCAATAGCAGCTCCGCTAACTGAATTGCTTAAGAAAGATGCTCCTTTCGTTTGGACCTTCCGTCAAGAAAGAGCATTCCAGACACTAAAAGAAAAGCTAACGTCTGCTCCTATTTTGAAATTCCCAGATTTTTCTAAGCCTTTCTATCTAGCAACTGATGCTAGTTCTATTGGCATAGGTACCGTACTAGCTCAGAAGACTGATGGCAAGTACAACGCAGTTGCATTTGCTAGCCGAGTCCTTACGAAGGCTGAACGTAATTATACAGTAACGAAGCAAGAAGCTTTAGCAATAGTATGGTCTTTAAAGCACTTCCGGACATTATTTACCAGTACCCTGTTCATGTCTTTACGGACCATGCACCACTGATACCTTTATTCCAGAACAAACAACCTACTGGAAGGTTAGCCAGATGGATCTTGACTATCCAAGAGTTCAATCCCACTTTTGAACATTTACCTGGCAAGTCAAATGTAGTCGCAGATGCTTTATCGCGACATGTTAGTGTAGTTACTGCGGATCCTCCATTTACTGTCGAGGATGTAAAGAATGCGCAAATAACAGATCCCATGTGGTCTGGTGTGATTCGATTCCTGCTCCAGGAAGATCTTATTCTTACTGTGAAGCCACCAGCACCCATTAGTGACTTTGTAATGAGCCAAGAATTACTGTATCGAACAGCCGAGTTGGGTACTCCAAGCAGAAGAGTGTACCAGTTAGTAATTCCACAGTCACTAGTGAACGTAGCTCTACAGCTAGTTCATGATGCACCAGGTGTTGCACACCCTGGTATGGATCGTTCTGTGAAACAAGCCAGAATGAAATACTTTTGGCCACGTATGTCAACTGACATTTCCGAGCATGTTAAGAAATGTAGTGTTTGTATGCAACATAAAGGAAATGTCAATGGTCCTAATCCAATCCAAGTGTACCCAACCACTAGCAAACCATGGGAAAGAGTTGCTCTTGACTTGTTAACCAATTTTAAATGTTCTCTCCAAGGCAACAAACATCTGTGTGTTATGGTAGACCATTTCACCAGATATTGTGAGTTAGTTCCTATTGCAGATAAGACTGCCGAGACAGTAGCTAAAGCATTTAAAGAACGCATTATTTGCAGGCATACCACCCCTAAGTCCTTAGTAACAGATAATGGAGGTGAATTCTGTAATGAGATTCTTGAAAATTTGTGTACTTTATACAAGATCTCTAAATCCGCCATTGTTCCTCATCATCCTGCCAGCAATAGGTTAGCTGAACGAGCCAATAAGAAAGTACTTGATGTCCTGAGAGCCACTATCAACCCCAATAGTGAAACTTGGGATGAAGTTATACCAGATGTCCAATGTGCCATAAATTCTGCTTACAATGCTTCCATAGGTGATACTCCACATTATGCATTGTATGGTGTAGACAAGCGTTTACCCTATGAGTTGTTATATTCCACTCCGAAACCCAATTACAACCCTGATGATTTCGTAGCAACTCGTACAAGCATGGCTCAGAGTGTTTATAGAAGAATCCGTGAAACACTTCATAAATCAACAGCAGAATTTACTAGAGTAACTAATAGCCGTGCTAAGCCATCAAAAGTAAAAGTAGGTTCAAGAGTAATGCTAATAAATTTCAACAAAACATCCGAAATGCCTAAGCTCGATCAAAAGTTTGTCGGCCCTTATCGAGTTGTAGAACATATCTCGGGCAATAAGTATAAGGTTAGAGAAATTAGTACTGGTAAGTACAAAGAATCGCATTTAGATCATATGAAATTAGTATGGGGATGTTGATGATATTGCTACCCAGACTAATGTGACAGATGCTGAAAATCCTCTTGACTCTGTACCCTCTACCTCAAATACTCAGTCAGATATTCAACCTGAATGTCGTTACTCCTTGCGTACTCGACAAGTAATGAGAAACCCACAAGTATCTTTTGTAGATACTCGTTCAGATCTTCCTCAGTCAAGGCATGTGTTAGCCATTGCAGAGGAATTCGATCCTCCCAGAGATGATAACCATTCTGCATATGTAAACCTCACCCTCGCAGAATTGGGTTTAAATGTACATAGTCTGTATAACTAGATGTTCGAGATGAAGTAAATTGTCAACTGTTTGTTATTAACTGATTAGTTTTTCAGATTTTTTTTTTTTCGTATTCACGTTCCCTCCGTATTCTGAGAATTTGACAGTAATGATCTGAGTGCGCACCAGATGCCTTTGCTGTTAATTTCACCTTGTATATAAAATATATATATATATATATATATATATATATATATTTTATATATATATATATATATATATATATATATAATATTTATTCTTCCTCAGAATCCGTAGAGTGCATGAATACAGATCGATCGATCAATTCCATCCATATTGTACAATGAATTGTTCTTATAAGTCGTAATGCATTACGTTAAAAGTGATTACGTTAACTCCCATTACGTAAAACTCATTATGTTAACATCCATTATGATACCATCCATTAGTTCTAAGTTATATATGTCTTTGTTATTGTATAGAATCAGCCCAGAACCACCTGCCTGTTCAGCCTATAGTATAGTAGTGTATGTCAAGACGACATATGTAACATGACCGAGCTGTCAGCATAGTTGCTGATCCCCCTTATATGTGTTGTATAGCGTATCATAGTACCATCCATGTGCTTTATATAGAAGATCCCTTTTAGGACCCTGTACACCGTGTACGTTAGACCCATATTAGAGTATGCGGCACCAGTTTGGAACCCACACCTAGACAAGCATGTAAAGAAACTAGAGAAAGTGCAAAGGTTTGCAACAAGACTAGTCCCAGAGTTTAAAAGGTATGTCCTATGAGGAGAGGTTAAGGGAAATCAACCTGACGACACTGGAGGACAGGAGAGATAGGGGGACATGATAACAACTTACAAAATACTGAGAGGAATTGACAAGGTGGACAAAGACAGGATGTTCCAGAGACTGGACACAGCAACACATGGACACAGTTGGAAGCTGAAGACACAGATGAATCAAAGGATGTTAGGAAGTATTTCTTCAGCCACAGAGTAGTCAGGAAGTGGAATAGTTTGGGAAGCGATGTAGTGGAGGCAGGATCCATACATAGCTTTAAGCAGAGGTACGATAAAGCTCATGGTTCAGGGAGAGTGACCTAGTAGCGACCAGTGAAGAGGCGGGGCCAGGAGCTTGGACTCGACCCCTGCAACCTCAACTAGGTGAGTACAACTAGGTGAGTACACACACACACACACACAACATACACACACACACATACACACACACACACACATACACACACACACCATACATACACACACACATAATACACACACATACACACACACACACACACACACACCACACACACACACACACACACACCACACAACCCCATACAACACACACACATACACACACATACATACACACACATACACATAACATACACAACATACACATACACACACACATACACACACACATACACACAGGAGTTGAGTCACACACACACACACACACACCCCACACACACACACACACTCACACACACACACACACACACAACACACACAACACACACAACACATACACACAACACACATACATACACACCCCACATACACATACACGCACATACATACACAAACATACACACATACACACACAGGAGTTGAGTCACACACACACACACACACACAAAACGCACACACACACACACACCCCACAACACACACCCCACAACACACACACACACACAAAACACACACACACACACACACAACCCATCCCCACCATCCCAACACAAACTACAATCCATACCCACAGCTTCCACCCAACCCCCAATCATAGAATCCCACAGTATGCTACCAGGTCTCCCACCCCACAGGCCCCCAAACCACAGTATTGGAAAGGAAACTGAAGGTATGGTACACAAACGCTGATGGAATAACAAACAAGTGGGAGGAGTGGCACGAAAGAGTCAGAGACATCACCGGACATCATAGTGCTCACAGAAACCAAGCTTACAGGTATGATAACAGATGCCATCTTTCCAACGGGATACCCCTCAAGGAAGGTTCCTTGATGTTGGTGAGGGGCCCTTGATTTAGGGAATTGGATCTGTGCTCCATTTTCCCCGAATTAAGCCTGAATGCCTTCCACATCCCCCCAGGCACTGTATAATCCTCCGGGTTTAGCGCTTCCCCTTGATTTTAATAATAATAATCCAACGGGATACCAGATCCTGAGGAAAGACAGAAGGAACAGGGGGGGTGGAGGAGTGGCACTGCTGATCAAACACCGATGGAATTTTGATGAGCTGGAGAGAGGAGACAGCGGAGAAGAAAGTGATTACATAGCGGGAACGCTTCACTCTGGAGGTCCCAAGGTGGTAATACCAGTGATGTATAACCCACCACAGAACAGCAGGAGACCAGGGCATGAGTATGACAAGAGCAATAGAGCGATGGTTGACACACTGGCTGCAGTGGCCAGAAGAGCTCATGCATGCAGGGCAAAGCTCCTGATCATGGGCGACTTTAACCACAAGGAGATCGACCGGGAGAACTTGGAGCCACATGGGGGCCAAGATACATGGAGGGCTAAGATGATGGAGGTGGTACTGGAAAACTTCATGTACCAACATGTAAGGGACACTACAAGAGAGAGAGGAGAGGATGAGCCAGCAAGACTGGACTTAGTATTCACCTTGAGCAGTGCAGATATTGAGGACATCACATATGAAAGACCCTTGGGGCCAGCGATCATGTGGTTTTTGAGCTTCGAATACACAGTAGAGCTACAAGTGGAGGGGAAGCAGGAAGGCCAGGACAATGAAACCAAACTACAGGAAAGGGGACTACACGGGAATGAGGAACTTCCTGAACGAGGTTCAGTGGGACAGAGAACTGGCAGGGAAGCCAGTTAATGAGATGATGGAATATGTAGCAGCAATGTGCAAGAGGCTGAAGAGAGGTTTGTACCCAAGGGAAACAGAAATAATGAAAAAACCAGGATGAGCCCATGGTTCACCCAAAGGTGCAAGGAGGCAAAACCAAGTGTGCTAGGAATGGAAGAAATATAGAAGGCAAAGGACCCAGGAGAATAAGGAGAGCAGTTGTAGAGCCAGAAACGAATATGCACAGATAAGAAGGGAGGCCTAACGACAATATGAAAACGACATAGCAGCGAAAGCCAAATCTGACCCGAAGCTGTTATACAGCCACATCAGGAGGAAAACAACAGTCAAGGACCAGGTAATCAGGCTAAGGAAGGAAGGAGGAGAGACAACAAGAAATGACCATGAAGTATGTGAGGAACTCAACAAGAGATTCAAAGAAGTGTTCACAGAGGAGACAGAAGGGGCTCCAGAGGACGGAGAGGTGTGGCACATCACCATGTCTGGACACGGTACACACAAACCGAGAAACAAGTGAAGAGGCTTCTAAGTGAGCTAGATACCTCAAAGGCAATGGGCCAGATAACATCTCTCCATGGGGCCTGAGAGAGGGAGCAGAGGCGCTATGTGTACCCCTAACAACAATATTCAATACATCTAATCGAAACAGGGGATTGGCTGAGGCATGGAAGACAGCAAATTTAGTCCCAATCTTTAAAAAAGGAGACAGACATGAAGCACTAAACTACAGACCAGTGTCACTGCTGTATAGTATGCAAAGTCATGGAGAAAAATTGTCAGGAGAAGATGGTGGAACACCTAGAAAGGAATGATCTCATCAACAGTACCCAACATGGTTTCAGTGACGAGAAATCCTGTGTCACAAACCTACTGGAGTTCTATGACAAGGTAACAGCCCGTAAAAAAAGAGGAGGGGTGGTGGATTGCATTTTTCTTGGACTGCAAGAAGGCGTTTGACACAGACCACACAAGAGATTGGTGCAAAAAACTGGAGGACCAAGCAGGGATAACAGGGAAGGCACTACAATGGATCAGGGAATATTTGTCAGGAAGAGAGCAGCGAGTAATGGTACGTGGGGAGGTGTCAGAGTGGCACTGCGACCAGCGGGGGTCCCCACAGGGGTCAGTCCCAGGACCAGTGCTGTTTCTGGTATTTGTGAACGGACAAAGACAGAAGGAAAATCTTGAGGTGCACCCGTTTGCAGGTTCACGTGTTCTCTGTCGACTTAAAGTTAATGAGTTACAGGCCCAAAACATTAACCGTTTAAACGGTCCAAACAGATCTACGTTCATTGCATAGTGCTCCAAAAATGATCTACGTTTTTTTTTTTTTACACATGAAGTTGATGAGAAGAATTCATCGATCGAAGCCCAGGCAAAACTACAAAGGGATCGGACGGGCGCAACCTGGTCCAGCAAGGGCCCCCCCTGGAGTCAACCCACCAAGTGCAAAGTCAGAAGTTTGGGAAAAAGGGCAAAAAAGACCGCGACGGGTACAGTCTGGGGGGGCCAGAGACTAAAAACCTCCTAAAGGGAAAAAAAGATTTGGGGTGAGTATAACACCAGGCACTCCTAAAGGCACATAAACCAAAAAACTCTGCAGCATATGGGCGCCTGGAAACCCAAAACAGATTCCGACATTTTAAAAAGGGAGTCGTTAGGACCCTGTACCCGTGTCGTTGGGCCCATATTGGAGTATGCGGGCCCATTTTAACCCCACCCCCTAGAAAACATGAAAAGAAACTAGAGAAATGCAAAGGTTGCCCAAGATAGTCCCAGAGCTAAGGGTATGTCCTCGAGGGGGGTTAAAGGGGAAAATCAACCTGACACACTGGAGGACAGGAGGATAGGGGGGACTGATAACAAACTTAAAAAATACTGAGGGGAATTGAAAAAGGGGCCAAAGACAGGATGTTCCAACAGGGACCAGCAACAAGGGGACACATTTGGGAAGCTAAGACCGATGAATCACAGGGATTTTGAAGATTTCTTTACCCACAAGTAGTCAGGGAAATGGTGTTGGGAAAGGGTGTTGGGGGGGCGGGCCATACTAGCTTAAGCAGAAAACATAAAGCCATGGGTTTAGGAAGATGCCAGTGGGGACCCGTGAAGAGGCGGGGCCCGGGCTTGGACTCGCCCTGAACCCCAACTAGGTAGTATAGGTGAGTCTGGGAGTCACACCACACAAACCAAATACCACACTCAACACATACACACACATACACACACCCCCAACCAAAAACACACCATACACACACACACACCCCACCCCACACAACACACACACACAAACAACAACAACACCAAAACCCCACACCACACAAACACAAACACCACACAAAACATAACAAAAACACAAGACCAGGTGATCAATTTAAAGGGCAGAAGGGGAGAACCAAAGAAATGATCAGGAGGTTTGTAGGAGCTGAACAAGGGGATTTTGGAAATTTTTACGTAAGACAGGAAGGGCTTGGGGAAGACAAAGGGAACTCAGAGGGGAAAATTCCCCAAAAAGTGTTGGGTGCTAGAACAAAGAGGGGAGGTGAAGAAGCCTTAAGTGACCTTGACACCTCAAAGGGGGAGGGCCGGCATCTCCCTATGGGTCCCTTAGAAGGAGCAGGATGCTGTGCGTGCCTCTAACACAAACTTCAACACATCCCTTGAAAATGGGGGAACTACTGAGAAATGGAAGACAGCTAATGTATCCCCACATTTAAGAAAGGAAACCCCGAAACAGGCACTAAACTACAACCCGTGTCTCTGACATGTATTGTGTGCAAAGTCATGGAGAAGATTATCAGGAGGAGAGTGGTCGAAACCTGGAAAGGAAAAAGATTATAAATGAAAACCAGCATGGGTTCAGGGAAAGGGCCCAAATCGTGTATCACAAACCTCTTGGAGTTTTATGACAAGTAACAGAAGTAAGACACGAGAGAGAGGGGTGGTAGATTGCGTTTTTCCTAAACTGCGGGAAAGGCCTTTGACACAGTTCCCCACAAAAAGTTTAGTGCAGAAGGGGGAGGATCAGGCGCATGTAAAAGGGAGGGCACTGCAATGGATAAGGGAATACCGACAGGGAGGCAGCAGCGAGTCATGGTACGTGAAGGGTATCACAGTGAGCCCCTGTTACGAGCGGGGTCCCACGGGGTCAGTTCTAGGACCATTTGCTATTTTTGATATATGTGAACGACATGATGGAAGGAATGACTCTGAAGTGTCCCTGTTTGCAGATGATGTGAAGTTGATGAGAAGAATTAAATCGGACGAGGATGAGGCAGGACTGCAAAGAGACCGGGGACAGGCTGGACATGTGGTCAGTAACTGGCTTCTCGAATTCAATCCAGCCAAATGCAAAGTCATGAAGATTGGAGAGGGGCAAAGAAGACCGCAGACAGAGTATTGGCTGGTGGACAAAGACTACAGACCTCACTCAGGGAGAAAGACCTTGGGGTGACCATAACACCGAGCACATCACCGGAGGCACATATCAACCAAATAATGCTGCCCGCATACGGACGCCTGGCAAACCTGAGAATGCGTTCCGATACCTTAATAAGGAATCGTTCAAGACACTGTTTCACTGTGTATGTTAGGCCCATACTGGAGTATGCAGCACAGTCTGGAACCCACACCTGGTCAAACACGTCAAGAAAGTACAAAAGGGTTTTCAACAAGGCAAATCCCCTAGCTCAAGGGAATGTCGTACGAGGAAAGGTTAAGGAAAACGGACTGACGACACTGGAGGACAGAAGGGCCAGGGGAGACATGATAACGACATACAAGATACTGCGGGGAATAGACAAGGTGGACAGAGATAGGATGTTCCAGAGAGGGGAACAGGGGGAAAAAAGGGGTTTACAACCCGGAAACTGAAAAAAACTCAACGAGTCACAGGGCCTTAGGAAATAAATTTTATCGTCATAGAGTTGTCAGCAAGTGGAATAGCCCACAAGTGAAGAAATGGAGGCAGGAACCCAAAAATTTTTAAAAAAGAGGGAAAGAACCAAAATCAGGGAAACAAAGAGAGGGGGGACCCAAAATTTCGATCAGTGAAGAGGCGGGGCCAAAGGGGCTTTTTCGCCGCCCTAACCCCCAAATTTGGTTTAATACAATTAGGTGGGGTTAAAAAAACACACAAGGAGTTGAGTCCCAACACACACACACAATCATACCAGGATTTGGGCCCCCACACACAAAACTTTAAAAACCCCACAATAAAAGGATTGATTTCCCCCCACACACGGGGGAACACACCCACCACACACAAACACACACAACACAAACACACAACAACAACGGCACACACCACACACACACCCCCCACCCACAAAAAAACAAAAAAACCCCCACACAACAAAAAAATTCCCCCCAAAACCCCCACACACACCCACACACACTCCCCACTCACAACGCACACGCGACCCACCCCACACACCCCCAAAACACACACACACCACACCCCAACGCCCAAACCCAAACACACCCACACACCCCCCAACAAACACAAACCCCACCACCCACACCCACCCCCAAAAAACACACCACCCCAACACACACACAACAACACCCCAAACACACACCAACACACAACACAACCCCCAACACACACAACACCACCCACCACACCCCCACACACACACCACAACACACAACACAACACCCCAAACCCAAAACACACACAACCACACAAAACACACAAAACACACACACACAAACACAACACAAAACCCCCACACACACACCAAACACCAAAAACCACCCACCCCCCCCCCCCACCCCCCAACAACAAACACCAAAACACCACACAACAAACACACCCACCCACACACACACAAACACACCACCCCCACCCACAAACAAAACACAACAAACCCCACACACGAAAACAACCCCAACAACCCCACCAAAACCACAAACACCACCACACACACACACACACCCAAAACACCCCCACACCCAAACCAACACACCCACAACACACACCCAACAAAACACACACAACAACCCCCACAACAACAAAACCCCCCCCACCCAAAACACAACACCCAACACACACAACACACCCCGCAACGCACACACACCAACACACACACACACCAACACACAAGGGGAAACCCCCCCACAAAACCCAAAAATTTAAAAAACACACACACACACACACACCACAAAACAACAAAACCCCACACAACACACAAAACCCCCACCCACACACACCCCAAACCCCACCCCAAAACAACCACAACAACCCCCACACACACACACACCCCACAAACAACACACACACAAAACACCCAAAACCCACACACACCCCCAAAACACCCCACAACAAAACACACAAAACCCAAACAAAACACACACACCAACACCAAAACACACCCAAAACACCCAACACACAAAACCCACCCCCCACCCCCCACCCACCCCCCCCCAAAACACACACAACCCCAACAACACACAACCCCCCACACACACACCCACACACAACAAACACCCCCCACAACACACACCCACACACACCCACACCCCAAAACACACACACAACCCACACCCCCAAACAAACCCCCACCACCACAACAAACACACAACCCACCCACCCACCCACACACCCCACACACACAAACACCACACACCCCACACACAACCCCCCACACCCCCCCCCCACACCCAAACCCACCCACCCCCCAACCACACCCAAAAACCCCAACCCCCCACCCACAAACAACACCAAACACACGCCCAAACACACAACACAACACACCACCCCAACACACACCAACACCTTTTTCCCCCCCCCCCCCCCACACAAACCAACCCCAAACCCCCCACCACCCAACTCCCCCAAAACCACACACACAACCCCCCTTTTCCCAATTCCCCCTTCCCCTTTTCCCCCCCAAAAAAATTTTTATCAAAAACAACCTTCCCCCCTTTCATCGTTTTTTTCTTCCCCCCTTCCCCTTTACCCCCTTAAAATAACCCCCCCCCAGCCTTTTGCCCAAGGAAATTATTTTTTCCCCTTCTCCCCAAAATTGCCTTTTTTTTCCCTTTCTCTCTCCCCCACTCTCTCCCCTTTTCCCCTTTTTCCTTTTTCTTTGTCTCTCTTTGGGCCCTTCCTTGTTTCCTTTCTTGGCCCTCCCTTTTTTTTTATTGCCCCTTGCTTCCCGCACCTTCTTTCGGTTTTGTTTTCCCTTCCCCTTTTAACTTTTTGGGGCCTCCTTCCCGGGTTTCTCCCGGGGGTTTTCCTCAACCTTTCTTGGGTTTCTCTCTTTTTTTCTTTTTTGCCTTTATTCAAACGTCTCCTTTGGTTCCCCGGTTTTCCCTTTTCTTTTCTTTTTGCCCTTGATTTTCTTTGCCCCTTCTTTTGGTTTTTTCCTTTGCTGCCTCACTTTAAAGCCCCGGGGTTTGTTTTTGCCTTTTTTTCGCCTTGGGGGTTTTTTGGTAAATTCCCTTTCCCCTCTTGTTTCTCCGGCTTTTTTGCGTTTCTTTATTTTTTTGTTCTTTTTCCGGGGGTTCCTATTTTCCCCCTTTTTAAATTCCCAAATTTTACGTTTAAAAAAAAAATTTAAATTTTTGGGGGGGGGGGGGTCAGAAAAAAAAAAGGGGTTTAAATTTTCATGGATGTGGGGGTGGGAAAGGGGGGTTATTGGGTTTTTAGGATTTTTTGTTTTTTTGTTTTGGTGAAAAAATTTTAAGGAGTAATTTTGGGGGATTTTTTTTTGGGGTTTTTGTTTGGGGGAAAAGGGGTTTTGGGATTTTTTTAATTTTGGTTTTTTTTATTTTTTTGGTGTTTGGGAAAAGATGTGTTGGGGGAGGGGGGAATTTGGGTTTTGGGGGGTTTGGGGGTTTAAAGAAAGGAAGGGGGTAAATTGGGGGGTTTGGTTTTGTTTGGGGTGGTTGGGAGAGGGGGACTGCCTTACCAATAGTGAACACTCTCTCACCAGCTCACTCGTCTCCTATCCATGTCCCTTCCTTCTAGGTCCTCTCCACCTTTCAGATCCTTCTACCTCTCGAGGTCCTCATTCACTTTCAGGTTCTCCAACTCTCGGGTCCTCTACCTTTGCTGAGGACTGTCTCACCTCGTAAATCTGTATAACCATTGATGCTCGAAACGTCACTATAAGGTACCCAGGTTTTGCACACGTGTCTAAGTCTTCATCAGACTCTGATGTGTGATGCTAGTGCTGCTAGTCTTTTTGTCATTACTTTGCTGCCTCACTTGAGGCGGGTTATTCTGCACTTTTAACGCCTCTGGAATTTTAATTGAATCCATTTTCACCTTATCCAATCACCCCTGATACTCGTTGCTAAGTAATTTGCGTTTCTTTACTAAATAGCGGATTCCAGAAATCAGGTTCAAAACCGTTCGCCTATTCATCTTTTCAAAGGGTTCCAAGTTTGTGCTGTTATCAGATATATTTACTTTAGTTGGTGAGAGTCTATGAAAAAAACGTTCTTAAATGGCACTGGATTAGGATTCCCCTGAACACCGATTCATAATGTTCTTTAGGATTTCCCTCGCTTCTTTGTTGTCATTTGTTGATAAATATTTTAGGAGTCCATTACTGGGAGAGATTTCTTTATTTGGATTTTGCATTCATGAAACAGATACTTTGGATTTTTCCCAATTTCTCGAATTACTTTGTATTCCTTTCTGTGTGCGAGTCAGTGTGTGTGAAGCAGTGTGTGAGGCAGCATAAGAGGCAGCGCGAGGTCATGTGCAGACTGTGAGGCCCAGTGTGTCGAGGAGATGGCCGCACACCTTGCCATGCCCTTGGACTGCCATTCTCCCTGCGGGTGAGTAGCGGTGTCAGGCACACTCTCTCCCATGTAAATAAGCTTGGCTTTTTAGTGCCTCTCACAGGCACTGCCTTACCAATAGTGACACTCTCTCCCAGCTCACTCGTCTCCTATCCATGTCCTTCCTTCTAGGTCCCTCTCCACCTCTCAGATCCTTCTCCACCTCTCAGGTCCTTCTTCACTTTTCAGGTTCCTCTCCACCTCTCAGGTCCTTCTTCACTTTTCAGGTCTCTCTCCACCTCTAAAATCCCTCTTCACCTCTCAGGTCCTACTCCACTTCTCAGGTCCTTCTTCACCTCTCAGGTCCCACTTCACCTCTCAGGTTCTACTCCACCTCTCAGGTTCTACTCCACCTCTCAGGTTCTACTCCACCTCTCAGGTCCCTCTTCACCTCTCAGGTCCTACTCCACTTCTCAGGTCCTTCTTCACCTCTCAGGTCCCACTTCACTTCTCAGGTTCTGCTCCACCTCTCAGGTCCTACTCCACTTCTCAGGTCCTTCTTCACCTCTCAGGTCCCTCTTCACTTCTCAGGTCTGCTCCACCTCTCAGGTTCTACTCCACCTCTCAGGTCCTACTCCACCTCTCAGGTCCTCTCCACCTCTCAGGTCCTACTCCACCTCTCAGGTCCTACTCCACCTCTCAGGTGCTACTCCACCTCTCAGGTCCTTCTCCAGGCCTTTGTTAAAAGACCAAGAATATAACCAACATCAGTTTAATTTAATGCAGGTTCACCCCAGATTTCTGACTTCATATTATATATCGTGAGATCTATGGAAATGGTAAAACTTTCGTGTTGAACTTCAATCCAATGGTCGGTAATATACGGGTATCTCTGTCGGGCTAAGATCAGAATAAAAAAGGCCTTCTGAGGCCAGCTTAATTACTAAGTTGAAGATTCTTTAGCTCTTCGTGGTCGCAGCATGTTGTAACTTAAGTTCACTGAATATTGGTGAGTGATTTTAGTTTATTAGGCGTTGGAGGTTGTAAGGTGGACGCCCAGTTACTAATTATGAAATTCTTATCATTCTACCATGCACTGTATTTACTACAGTGACAGCACTTCCTCGCTCTCCCGTTGGTAAAGTTGAGAGAGCCATCAGTTATTTCTTGTGTAATGTTTTTACTCAGTAGGTTGCTATGCACAAGGTATTAAAGACTAGGTGGGCTGGGCCAGTCGTCTCCATAATAGTGTCTCTTGGATAAATTATGTATGGGTTCCTGTGCAATGAGTTAACATGGAGGCGGCTTATTGACAGGTATGGGGATACTGAAGATTATTCAGAACGGTAGCAAGTGCTGCTCTTCTCTAGCAAGGAAATGAATGTTGGCCCGCAAGTGGCTAATTTACTTTACCTTCCTCGTGTAGACACAAGCACAACAAATTATGGATATACAAAGTCTTAGCAACTAGGCTGTAATAAGAGTTAGAATACACTTAGTTGTGTTTATAATATTACAGCTATAAATACAGCACTTACGAACCCATTTATATTTGACAAATTTCTGGTATATTATTATATTCGGTGTAATCTAAACATGTAAATTTGTTTGATAATTTTAATTTGTATCCTTCGTTCTTTCTGTTCCATATACCCGTAATTTATCGTCCATCAACCCTCCCCCCTCGTATGTTTATCCTCTTTCCTCGGTCCACCCTCCTCCGTCCATTTTGTTCTCTACCACCCGCCTTTTTCGTTCATTCACTGTGCTCCGCCCACCTTTCTTCGTCCATCTTTCTTCTACGTCCTCCACATTTTAGAAGCATAAATCAAAGAGTATAAGAAGAGCGTAGCGTCAGTGTGGTAGAGGACACCCAGGTCAGCAGCTGGGACAACTGCGCCAGTGTGGTAGAGGACACCCACGTCAGCAGCTGGGACAACTGCGCCAGTGTGGTAGAGGACACCTAGGTCAGCAGCTGGGACAACTGCGCCAGTGTGGTAGAGGACACCCAGGTCAGCAGCTGGGACAACTGCACCAGTGTGGTAGAGGACACCCAGGTCAGCAGCTGGGACAACTGCGCCAGTGTGGTAGAGGACACCCAGGTCAGCAGCTGGGACAACTGCGCCAGTGTGGTAGAGGACATCCAGGTCAGCAGCTGGGACAACTGCGCCAGTGTGGTAGAGGACACCCAGATCAGCAGCTGGGACAACTGCGCCAGTGTGGTAGAGGACACCCAGGTCAGCAGCTGGGACAACTTGCGCCAGTGTGGGTAGGAGGACACCCAGGTCAGCAGCTGGGACAACTGCGCCAGTATGGTAGAGGACACCCAGGTCAGCTGCTGGGACAACTGCGCTAGTGTGGTAGAGGACACCCAGGTCAGCAGCTGGGACAACTGCGCCAGTGTGGTAGAGGACACCCAGGCCAGCTGCTGGGACAACAGAGTCAGTGTGGTAGAGGACACCCAGGCCAGCTGCTGGGACAACAGTGTCAGTGTGGTAGAGGACACCCAGGCCAACTGCTGGGACAACAGTATCAGTGTGGGAGAGGACACCCAGGCCAACTGCTGGGACAACAGTGTCAGTGTGGTAAAGGACACCCAGGCCAGCTGCTGGGACAACAGTGTCAGTGTGGTAGAAGACACCCAGGCCAACTGCTGGGACAACAGTGTCAGTGTGGTAGAGGACACCCAGGCCAGCTGCTGGGACAACAGTGTCATTGTGGTAGGGGACATCCAGGCCAGCTGCTAGGACAGCAGTGTCATTGTGGTAGGGGACATCCAGGCCAGCTGCTAGGACAACAGTGTGGTAGAGGACACCCAGACCAGCTGCTGGGACAACAGTGTGATAGAGGACACCCAGGCCAATTGCTGGGACAACAGTGTGGTAGAGGACACCCAGGCCAGCTGCTAGGACAATGTGGTAGAGGACACCCAGGCCAGCTCCTAGGACAACTGTGTGGTAGAGGACACCCAGGCCAGCTGCTAGGACAACTGTGTGGTAGAGGACACCCAGGCCAGCTGCTAGGACAACTGTGTGGTAGAGGACACCCAGGCCAGCTGCTAGGACAACTGTGCGGTAGAGGACACCCAGGCCAGCTGCTGATACAACTGTGTGGTAGAGGACACCCAGGCCAGCTGCTGATACAACTGTGTGGTAGAGGACACCCAGGCCAGCTGCTAGGACAACTGTGTGGTAGAGGACACCCAGGCCAGCTGCTAGGACAACTGTGTGGTATAGGACACCCAGGCCAGCTGCTGATACAACTGTGTGGTAGAGGACACCCAGGCCAGCTGCTAGGACAACTGTGTGGTAGAGGACACCCAGGCCAGCTGCTGGGACAACAGTGTGGTAGAGGACACCCAGACCAGCTGCTGGGACAACTGTGTGGTAGAGGACACCCAGGCCAGCTACTAGGACAACTGTGTGGTAGAGGACACCCAGGCCAGCTGCTGGGACAACTGTGTGGTAGAGGACACCCAGGCCAGCTGCTAGGACAACTGTGTGGTAGAGGATACCCAGGCCAGCTGCTAGGACAACTGTGTGGTAGAGGACACCCAGGCCAGCTGCTAGGACAACTGTGTGGTAGAGGACACCCATCCCAGCTGCTGATACAACTGTGTGGTAGAGGACACCCAGGCCAGCTGCTGATACAAATGTGTGGTAGAGGACACCCAGGCCAGCTGCTAGGACAACTGTGTGGTAGAGGACACCCAGGCCAGCTGCTAGGACAACTGTGTGGTAGAGGACACCCAGGACAGCTGCTTGGACAACTGTGTGGTAGAGGACACCCAGGCCAGCTGCTAGGACAACTGTGTGGTAGAGGACACCCAGGCCAGCTGCTAGGACAACTGTGTGGTAGAGGACACCTAGGCCAGCTGCTAGGACAACTGTGTGGTAGAGGACACCCAGGCCAGCTGCTGATACAACTGTGTGGTAGAGGACACACAGGCCAGCTGCTGATACAACTGTGTGGTAGAGGACACCCAGGTCAGCTGCTAGGACAACTGTGTGGTAGAGGACACCCAGGCCAGCTGCTAGGACAATTGTGTGGTAGAGGACACCCAGGCCAGCTGCTAGGACAACTGTGTGGTAGAGGACACCCAGGCCAGCTGCTAGGACAACTGTGTGGTAGAGGACACCCAGGCAAGCTGCTGATACAACTATGTGGTAGAGGACACCCAGGCCAGCTGCTAGGACAACTGTGTGGTAGAGGACACCCAGGCCAGCTGCTAGGAAATTGTGTGATAGAGGACACCCAGGCCGGCTGCTGGGGACACCCAACTGTGTGGTTAGAGGACACCCAGGCCAGCTGCTGGGACAACTGTGTGGGAAGAGGACACCCAGGCCAGCTGCTAGGACAACTGTGTGGTAGAGGACACCCAGGCCAGCTGCTAGGACAATTGTGTGGTAGAGGACACCCAGGCCAGCTGCTGGGACAACTGTGTGGTAGAGGACACCCAGGCCAGCTGCTGGGACAACTGTGTGGTAGAGGACACCCAGGTTAGCTGCTGGGACACTTTAGTTTCTACTAATTAATTTATATAATCTTCTGGTGACATTTGTTGATATTAATATACCCCCGGTCCCCGTCTCTTATACTGTCAGTATACTGTCAGTATACTGTCAGTATACTGTCACACTGTCTATATTCTTCATGTGACCTAACTTCACTTTTTCCCATTTCTAATAAATGACAATTATCTACATTATATTTCATTATCATCTCTCTATCAATCCATTTGCTCAGTTTTTCCAAGTCATCTTTTAAACATTTAATCAGTCTTATTATTTCACATAAGTATTTTGCATCATCCGCAAATATATTCACATACTATATTTTATTCCTTGTGGTAAATAATTTATATAATTTATAAACATTACTCGAACAAGTACAGATCCTTGTGGCACCCCACTAATGATATGCACCCATTTTTTCTCTCAAACAAAAAGATTATCTTATCTCTCGTAATAATTTTAATTTTCTTCTTCCTATATTTTCCGGTTTCCAAATTAGTGTTTCCTGGGGCGCTCTGTCAGAAGTTTTCTTAAAGTCTTGATAAATACAATTTGTTCATGCACTTCCTGAACAGTTTCCTCTGGCTGTTGTCGTAACTTAATACATTTGACAGACATAAACCTGAAGAGAACCGAATTGTTTACCAGTTAGTAGGTTTTTAAACCATACCATAGAACCCGCGGTCAGAGAGTCTCAACTCCAGACCGTCGCGTTAGCCACTGGACCAGCTAGCCACGATAAGATTCGTCCAACTAGGTATATTTGGACGAATCTTATTGTGGCTAGCTGGTCCAGTGGCTAACGGACGGTCTGGAGTTTTGAGACTCTCTGATCGCGGGTTCTAACCCCGCCCGTGGTGTGGTTTGTTTGCAATCGTGTCATTACGATTTCGTGAGTTTAGTAGGTTTTTATTAAGTGGTTAATAAACTTTTGTTTGGTGGTGTTTGTCAATATTTTTACATTTTCATTGAGACATCCACGTAGTTGGAAGGTTCTTCCTTGTCACCCTTATTGAATATTGACTTTGTCTCCAGGTGTACCTTTTTATAGTGAAATTTTAAAATTGTGTGTGTGTGTGTGTGTGTGTGTGTGTGGTGTGTGGTGGTGTGGTGAGTGGCGCGAAGAGAGAGAGAAGAGAGAGAGAGAGAGAGAGAGAGAGTGAGAGATTATTATAAAAAATGAAGCGCTAAACCTACAAGAGTTACACAGCGCAGAGAGAGAGAGGAGAGGGGAGAGGGAAAGCGAGAGGGAGGCGGGGGGGGGGGTAGATGGCGTGGGAGCGTTTGTGTTTGTTTGCGTTTGTTTGTTTGGGTTCTTTTCACTGGGTTGTGCCTGCAGGGGGATGAATTCCAGCTTTTAGCACCGCATCTCAGATGTAAACAAGCAGCCATACTAACTTCCTGGCCTAATGGGACTTACCATATCTACTCTGAAGACTGTGTATGGAATTTTCTTGCTGCTTTGTCGTGATATTTCCACTGCCTAACCCGCCCAGACTGAAAAATAAATAAATTGTGACTCGTCTGCAGTTTTAGCTACGCTTTATGTCCCCTTCATCCAAACACTGTGTGTGTCTGCTCTGTCAAGTAGACTATCACATGTTACGATCATGCCTTCCCTAGTATTTCTTCATGGGTCATTTCTCGCAGCTCCAAGATTAATCTTGTAGTGAATCTCAGAAGTTTCTCTAACATCTGAATATGTTGGTTTAGGTGAACGCTCCAAGCTGGTCCTGAGTATGCTGTGAGAGGTCCGCCTTCCATAGTATACATGCGTGTGAAAGACACTTCATGTAGGTACCTGAATACCGTTCTTCACTTCTCTAGACGCACGTACGCAGCCATGGTTATTCGGCTGGTGCGTCTCCGGTGATAAACTTGTTGTTATGCTTGCCCCTAGGTCCTCTTCCATATCTGAGATTTGTAGTTTAATACAATCTGTGTTCCGTATTCTGTTGTCTTTCTTTTTTCTTCATTTTTTATAAATTTGTTCTTGCAGGGGTTGAAGTTTAATAGCACCTGTCTGGCCACTCCTGTAATTTGTCCAGGTCTTCAAACTTTCTCCTGGCTTCTCCAGTACCTATTCTCACTAGCTTTACATCATCATTAAGCAAAGACCTTCTCAGGCATATAATTTCTGTGCTAGGAATGGTAGCAGTCGCTAGAATGATCCGTGTGAGAAACCACTCGTCACTTTCATCCATCTCAACGCCTATTCCATCACTGTGTATTCTGTCACCCCAGGTATGCCTTGATCTACCAAAGTGGCTTTCCCGTTATCGCTATTTGTTCTTCCAGTTTGGGGTAACCTCTGGTGGGGTAGTGTCAAATGCCTTCTTCATGTCCAAGAATATGCTGTCCACCAACCCTCTCTTTTCCTGCCTAAGCTTTATCACTTTGTCATTAAACTTCAATAGATTTCAGACAGAATTTGTTTTCTCTAAGCCCGTAATGACTGACGCTCGTGATATTGTGTGCCTCCAAGTGCTACACTACTCTCCTTGTATATTCTTCATTAAATTAGGTAATATGCATCTCAAGACATAATTCGTGCTGTCAGAGTGTCCCCCCTTTTTAATATTGGGACATTTACTGCTTTCCAGCTCTCCGTAAAGTGTGCTCACCACAGTTGCCGGCATTATAAGTTTTCGGTCTGTCTGGCACTAATATAAACTGTGTGTAGAGTTTGCCTCCATCATTTCCTGGATTTGCTCAACCATTTTTTTTACAACCTTGAGACTGAAGAAGTTTGTCCTAATATCCTTTAAACTCGTATGCGTTTTTAGCATCATTCAGTCCTCGTGCCCTAGTGCCTTGTATTTCTGAGGTCCAGGTAGCGGATCATCATACGAGTATGTCCAAGACTCGTCTCAGGAAACACTTGTCCTGTTTCCCGACAAATAAATATTACCACCAGTCGGTACCTGTATATTGTGGGTGGGGGGGGGGGACACTGGGAGTGCTGCCGCCGCCTCCTGATGGAGCCAACCTGCCCACACACTCTTATTGCTCGTGTCATTGACAAAAGGAAGACACGACACAGACGGACGCCGCTGATGCATCTCTGCTGCAGATGGCAGCGAGGCAGGGAGAAGAAATGTTGGGATGAAAGATGTTGAGGAAGCACACACCCGGTCAAGGAAGTTCTGGAGGGAAGGAGGGATGGAATACACCAGATGAAGGATCCTGGGAGGGAGGGAATACACCAGATAAAGTATGCTGGGAGGGAGGAAATACACCAGTTGAAGGTGCTGGGAAGGAAAACAGGGAGGGAACACACTAGGCTAAGAATGATGGGAGGAAGGGAACACACGAGATGAAAGATGCTGGGTGGAGTGGAGGAAGGGAACACACTAGATGAATGAAAGATGCTGGGTGGGAAGGAGGCAGCGAACACACAAGATGAATGAAAATGCTGGGATGGGAAGGAGGAAGAGAACACATTAGATGAATGAAAGGTGCTGGGTGGGAAGAGAAGAGAACACATTAGATGAATGAAAGATGCTGGGTGGGAAGGAGGAAGAGAACACATTAGATGAATGAAAGGTGCTGGGTGGGAAGGAGGAAGAGAACACATTAGATGAATGAAAGATGCTGGGTAGGAAGGAAGCGAACACACTAGATGGAAGATGCTGGGTGGGAATAAATGAGGGAACACACCAGATAAGGGATGCTGGGCGGTAGGGAGAGAGGGAACATACCAGATAAGGGATGCTGAGCGGTAGGGAGGGAGGGAACACACCAGATAAGGGATGCTGTGCGGAAGGGAACATACCAGATAAAGAATGTTGTAAGGGAAGGATGTAACATTCAACCTTCTCTCAGTCCTAGCTCTGAGAACACTGCTTAATAATCTGTATGATCCGCGTGTCTGCCGCCCGGTCGTACATAATTAGGATTCCATTAAGTGTGCTAGTAACCAGAGGTAATCAGTGTAGCTGTCCTAAGCAAAGTCAGCCGTGATTATGAATTGTCTTGGCTCGAGTTTAGTCTTCTTTTTATTGTTGTTTTGCTTGTAAGAGGTAACTTTTGTTTTGCTTTTAAATATATATCCGCCCTCTTGATACTCGCTTATATATTTACGCCAACTAGGAGTAATGGAATGTATTTGTTCACCTGTTTATTAGGCAAGTGGAAATAATATAATAGACTGTAATTATCCTTTTGCTTAGTAGAAAACTTGAAAAATAAAAGCAAGACTGTAATTGTTTTTCTGTTCGGTACCAAACTTAAAATTTGAAGGAAAGCTGATGGTTACTCAAGAATTTCTTAATGTTTTTATTACTTGTGTGTGTGTGTGGGGGGGGGGGGTTCTGAAGCTAGTAAACAAGCTCTGGTGTTTCATTCTCAGTCTTGCTTAGTTAAACTTTCCTCTACCCAGAGCTCCGTCACCACTAAAAAAAAATGTACGGGGTTTTAGCCAAAAAAAAAAAAAATTACGCTAACGATATAAGAATTTTACGCTGAAGATAAATAGGGCTAAAGTAAATATGTGTGTTTTAATTTAAAGATATGTTGAAAGTTAAGACACTTGTGCAACATCTGGTTATCTTTATTGTAGACGTTTCGCCATCCAGTGGCTTTATCAATACAAATTCTTGGACATAATTAGAAAACAGAAGAACTATATACAAAATATGAGGTAATCAGTCCCTCAGCCTTGGAGGTGGTGTTTACAGCACCATGGTTGTAGAAATTCTGAAGCACAGGTTATTATTATTAAAGATTAGCCGGTATGCTCCTGGCCCGGGCCTTTTCCAAGTGGTGTCCCGGCCTTGGCTCCCTCTTTAGGGAGTGTCTGAGACCTAAGTCTCCCATGGAAGGAGGCACAAGTACCTCATCTTTGGGACCAACTGTCCCCAGGCCTAGCCACAAGCTAGGCCTCTCTGGTCTGCCATTCCCGCCCCAAGGGGGCTAATGGGAATGACAGTCTTATGAGCTAAAGGCTCGGGTTCAGGCACCTACCCTACCCTAGAAGGGTTAGGCATGGTATCGATGTGAAGCACAGGTAAGAAGACTGGCGTTTATATAGGCGTCAGTGAATAGGGACGTGTAGCAGACGAGGGCATAGTCACTAGTAGGCGGGATTCCCCAGTGGAAGTAGGTCCTTCCCAAATTGATGGGCTAGTTGTAGAAGTCGTGAAGAAGGTCATGTAGATGTCCTCTGAATTAAGATACCATGATGTTGCAGGTATACAATACCTGTCTTGCACAACTTGTCAGGCACTGCAACATCATGGTATCTTGATTCAGAGGACATCTACATGACCTTCTTCACGACTTCTACAACTAGCCCATCAATTTGGGAAGGACCTACTTCCACTGGGGAATCCCGCCTACTAGTGACTATGCCCTCGTCTGCTACACGTCCCTATTCACTGACGCCTATATAAACGCCAGTCTTCTTACCTGTGCTTCAGAATCTCTACAACCATGGTGCTGTAAACACCACCTCCAAGGCTGAGGGACTGATTACCTCATCTTTTGTATATAGTTCTTCTGTTTTCTAATTATGTCCAAGAATCTGTATTGATAAAGCCACTGGATGGCGAAACGTCTACAATAAAGATAACCAGATGTTGCACAAGTGTCTTAACTTTCATCTTGTCGGTATTGTATACCTGTCTTGCACCAAGATATGTTGGTTTGGGCCTAAGTGTAAATGACTTTTACGCCCATGTCACATACATGTAAATACATGGGTAGTTACTGGCAAGTGTGATGAAAACAAAGGGGTAATGAGCTCGTTCTAATGCTAACTACTTAAAAAGTACAGGAAAATGCCCCTCAAATTGAGGAGCGTAATAGCTTAATGAATAGGAAATGTGTTCAAATGGCATTTGCATACATTATAGTGCTGTCCATGAATATGTTAATTCCACGCAACACCGGCCGAAGTACCGGGCTGAGGGAAGCCCACGCTAGCTACTATTTGCATACTGACTGACGCGTCCACAATCACATTATTGTCTTATGGTCCACCCTCCCTCCCACTCTTCATCCATTTGTTCATCCATTTGTTCATCCATTCATCCATCCATCCATCCATCCAGCTCCTTAGTACCACCCTTCCTCCCTCTTTCCCCCTTCCGTTTCTTTCTGCCCCAACTCTCATTAATGAAGAGGTGGCCCTCCCCAACCCTTCACTACTTCCCCTACCACCCTGCAACCCCACCCATACTAGCTCCTGCCCTACGCACTTTTTCTCCTTCCTGAGTCTATCTCTTGTCCCTTCCTCCTACTGCCAAACTCCACTGTCCTTCCCTACACTCCACCAGCACTCACGGTCTTGCCCCTCCCTCTCCCCCTCCAGCCTCACCCCCACCACCTCCCTCTCCCCGTCCAGCCTCACCCCGCCACCTCCCTCTCCCCCTTCAGCCTCACCCCCGCCACCTCCCTCTCCCCCTCTAGCCTCACCCCCCCCACCTCCCTCTCCCCCTCCAGCCTCACCCCCGCCACCTGCACAATCCCACGACGGCACAATCTGAGGTGTTCTTACCTCGCAGGTCTCTTATATCTACCAGTATTAATTCACCTGCTGATAGTTGTGAGTGGTATTGCTTCTGGTTCTTGATATGAGGTACTAGTCATGGTCATCTCTCTACTGCACTCACCTCGCTCATATTAAACCCCTGTTATAAAATATATAAATATATATAATATATATATATATATATATATATATATATATATATATATATATATATTTCTGGTGTATGGCTTCCAGCGAACTAGTAACGGAGATTGTCCCCGAGCGCTGAGAGGTGCGGTAGGAGCTCAATACCCCAAGTTCATGGAAGCAGCCATGCAGTAGGACACCCTTGCAAACTCATCAAGCAGACCAGCTCCTCCCAGAGAGTACAAACAGTCCCACTGGGACAAACCAGTCATGGAAAAAATCGGTAACACAATGCTCAACAACGCTTCTAGAAAGGACAAAGCTTGTCTCCTAGCTGTGAGAAAACCACATTCAGGAGATTTCCTTGTAGCTGTTCCTTATTCCTCCTTTGGCAGTCGGCTCGACTTGTGTATCTCCGCCTAGCCGCCCCAATACTCACTGAACACAGGTGCATTTGCGGCAGGGTGTCAGCTGATCAATTTGTATTGCATGGTTTCGTCTGTCATACGTCAGAAGGAAAGTATGCCAGACATGAGGAGGTCAACATCAAACGAAGGCTCCCCACAGCCCGTTCCCCAGGAGAACGGGAGCCTCAGAAACAGAAGTCTCACGGAAGCCAAAAGCGTTCAGATGGCGTCACCATTCTACCCTGGGAGGTCGGTAAGCAAGATTGCAGGACTAAACTGTGCCCGCTACGTTGGCTTGACAACCATACTTGAAGCACTCTGAAGCGGAAAGGGTTGTGGTGCCCCACCAGTTTCATGGAGAAAAAATTAAAGGGCTGCCACCTTTTTGCTATAACGTGCCGTCCAGTTGGGTCCGGAAACCCCTCGGAGCATAGGGCAAGTGCGCTCTAAAATTTCCGAAAGAGTTAGGTAAAAAAAACTCTAGAGCGGTCAGTTTCCTCTTTCAGAGACTCAGCCTTGCGATCCAGAGGGGAAAAGGCCTGCAGCATGCTGGCACACGGACCACCACCGGGGAGCTGGAGAAGCATTTGAGATGTAGGCTCTGAGATGTTATTAATGTTATTCTCCTTCCCATTGTGTCTTTGTTAATTTTTGTGAAAGGTCACATAGAATATAGGATGTGGTAGGAGAAGAAAGTATTTCAAACATGCGTGCTCACGGTTCAGAATCTTGATTTTTCCCCCTTAGTTCCGTTTAATCCTGTTCTTCGAGATGGAGGGTCCCAACTCCAGCTCTAGAGGTGGTAACCTCCCTATAGTGTTTATATATATCATAGTATGTATATATATAATATATATATAATATATATATATTATATATATATATATATATATATATAAATATATAATATAATATATAATATATATATTATATATATATAAATATAATATAATTATTTATATATATATATATGTGGGCGGGGTGCCCCAAAAGGAAAAACGAAAGTTTCTCACTTTCACATTTAGTAATTTATATAAACGGGAGAAGGGTTACTAGCCCTTTGCTCCTGGCATTTAGTTCGCCCCTTACAACATGCCATGATCTTACGGAGGAAAGTTCTGTTCCACTTTCCCCATGGAGGTAAGAGGAAATAAACAAGAACAAGAACTAGAAAGAAAATAGAAGAAAACCCAGAGGGGTGTGTATAATATTGTACATAAATGTGGTAGTGGTGACCTAAGTGTAAGAAGAAGTAGCAAGACGTACACTGAATCTGCGATGTTTATGAGTCAGAAAAAAAGTAATCTACCATCATGTAAAACAATTATAGGTTTCCGTTTTGATACTCCACTGCAGGACGGTAGTACCCCTCCCCTGGCGGTTTGCTGTCTAACTAACCTACACCTTTCTCTCTCTCACTCTCAACATCTCTCTCCTCCTCTCTCTCTCCTCTCCGTCTCTACTCTCTCTCCCTCTAAATATATAATATATATAAATATTAATATATATATATATATATATATATTATATTGTTTAAATTAATAATATATATATACAGTATATATTATATATATATGTATATAGTCATATTTCCCTTAACGGGGGATGTATCCGGTTTAAGGGGCTTCTACAGGGCGGTGTATCCGGTTTAGAGGGGCCTTCTACAGGGCGTGTATCCCGGTTTAGGCCTTCTTACAGGGCGGTGTATCCGGTCTAGGACCAGCAGCGGAGGGTCACCTTTTCACACCTAGGTGTTACTTTCCGGTTGGGACCATTGACCCTCGCCTCGAACTAAACTCACCCTATGACCCCCCCCCAACCAATACCCCGCCCACGACCGCCCCCTTCGCGACCCCCCCTTCTGAGGCCGCGCGCTGAATCCGCTCCCGCTCCTTCGCGACCCCCCCGCCCGCGCGCCCGCCCGACAGCCTTCGCGACCCACGGCCGCCCGCGTCCTCTGCTGGCGCCTTCTGGCAGCGTCCCGTCCGGATCGCCCCCGCGCCTCGAATTTTTTTTTTCTTATGATCACCTTGATCACGGTTTTTGGATCCCCCAATGGGGTTTTCGAAATTCTCCATCTCCTCGGATCAAATTTTCTCGATAATACCAAGACTCCATCTCCTCGGATCAAGTTTTTTTGATTCCCCCCTATGGGTTTTCGAAAATTCTCCAATTCCTCGATCAAGTTTTTTGGTACCTCTCCTTTCACCCCCCATCCCCAAAAAATTTCTCAATATCAAAGTCTCCACTTCCTCGATCCCCCTCCCACTTTTCACACCCCCAACCAGCCCAAAAATTTTTCGATAAAACAATTTTTTTTGTTGGGATCCCCCCAATGGGGTTTTCGAAATTCTCCATCTCCTGGATTCAAGTTTTTTTTTTGGATACCCCCCTATGGGTTATTCGCAATTCTCCCATCTCCTTGGATCAAATTTTTAAGGTTCCCCCCCTCTCCACTTTCATCAACCCCCCCCAACCCAAATTATCTCGATAATACAAGTTTTGGATCCCCCCTAGGGGGGTTCGAAATTCTTATGATCTCCCGGATCCCCCCCTCACCACTTTCCACCCCACCCCAAAAATTTCTCGAAATCAAAAGTCACCATCTCCCTCGGATCAAATTTTGATTACCCCTCTCACTTTCACTCCCACCCCAAAATTTCTCGATAATACCAAGACTCCTCACCCTTGGATCAAGGTTTTTTTGGATTCCCCCCTCGGGGTAAGCATTCAAATGAACTCCTCCTATTGGCATGGTGCTCTCTCTTAACTACAGCCTAACACAGTGTGACGTCATTATTCCACCATTAATGTGTTTACGTCCGACGGTCATTGCTCGTCACGCGATGACCCCCAACACACATGGCTGAATCTTGTCTACCCATTTAGTTAATAAGGGACATAGTACAAACATCAGAAAGGCAACATTTTTTCGTTAATCCCACAATTTCTTACAACACAAGTCTAGACATTTTTAACTATTTCTCTCAGCACACCCCCACGAAGTAACCCTCCTCCCACCCTCACCAAACCCTCACACTCCAACCAACACCTCACAAATTTTCAACGATCATAACCCCCAATATTTCTTCGTTTAAATAACCCTTTTAGTTCATTAAAGTTAATAAGGGGACACAGTGCATCAGAAAATCACCACATCGCTTACATCCACTTTTTTATCGTAAATCCCTACTCCACAATTTTTACATATTACGAAGTTTAATACGCACTTTTACTTTGAACAATCATCTCAAAAACACTCATCAATAAATCATTTGAATACTCACAAAGATACCTTTAAACATTTCCAAACAACACTGAAATACTCTAAACTCCAAAACATCATTCGAACACCCCCAAATCCACCTCTGAATACTCCAGAACACCTTCATAAGTACTCTTGCACATCATTTGAAACACCGTCATAAGTACTGCTCATAATCATTTGTACACCTTCAAAAACACCTTTGAATACTCACAAAAACACCCTTGAACACCTTCAAACAGACCTTTAAATAACTCAAAACACTTTGAAATACTCGCATAAACACCCTGAACACCTTCAAACACCTTTGAACATTTCCAATCAAACACTGAAACACTTCGCAAAAAAAAACACAAATTTGAGTAGCTCCAATTACTACCACTTGATACTACTAAAACACCGCTGAATTCAATCAAACACCCTTCAACACCTCAAAACACCTTTGAGAACTACCTTCAAAACACCTTTTTGAACACCTTCAAAACACTCTCATAATCTTTGGAACCACTCAAAAACACCTTTGAATAACCCTCAAAACACTTTGAACACCTTCAAAACACCCGTGAACACCCTTGACACCTAAAAAAAAACATCATTGAACACACTCAAAACGACACCTTTGAACACCCTTTGAACACCTTTGAACATTCTCCAAACAACACTGAAACACTTCCAAAAAACACCATTTGAGTACTCCCCCAATACACCACTGAATACTACTAAAACACGCGCTGAATTCAATCAAAACACCCTTCAACAACCATCAAAACACCTTTGAACACCTTTGAACATTTCCAAAAACACTATTTGAGTACTCCCAATTTACACCACAGATTACTACTAAAACAAACCGCTGAATCAATCAAAACACCCTTCAACAACCTTCAACACCCATGAACACCTTCAAAACACTCTTGAACCCTTTAAAAACACCTTGAACATTTCCAAAACACTGATTTGAGTACTCTCTCCCACTTCACCACTGATTACTACAAAAACACGCTGAATTCAAACAAAACACCCTTAGAACACCTTCCAAACACCTTGAACAACGTTCAAAACACTCTTGAACACCTTGAAAACACTCTTGATAATCATTTGAACACCACTCAAAACACCTTTGAATAACCTCAAAAACCACTTGAACACCTTCAAAACTACCGCTGAACACCCTTGATCACCTTCAAAAAAAAACAACATATTGAACACACCTCAAAAACACCTTTGGTAAACTTCCAAAAAAACACATTTGAGTACTCCCAATTACAACCACTGTTTTACATACTAAACACCGTCTGAATTCATCAAAAACACACCCTTCAAACCACCTTCAAAAACACCTTTGAACACCTTCAAACACCTTGAACACCTCAAAACACTCCTCTCATAATCATTTGAACACACACAAAACACCTTGAATAACCTCAATACACCTTTGAATCAACCTTCAAAACAACCTTGAACACCCTGATCACCTTCAAAAAAAAAAAAACAACATTTGAACACACTCAAAACACCTTTGAACACTTCCAAAAAAAACACAATTTGAGTACTCCCAATTACACCACTGAATACTACTAAAACACCGCTGAATTCAATCAAACACCCTTTCAACACCTTCAAAACGACCTTTGAACACCTTTGAACATTTCCCAAAACACAATTGAGTACACCCCCAATTACACCTCTGATTACTACTAAACACCGCCTGAATTCAATCAAAACAAGTACCCTTCAAACACCTATCCAAACACCCTTGACACACTTCAAAACACCCTTCAACACTTCAAAACACCCTTGATCACCCTTGATCACCTTCAAAAAAAAACAAACATTTGACCACACTCAAAACACCTTTGAACACCTTTGAACATTTTCCAACAACACTGAAAACACTTCCAAAAACACCATTTGAGTACTCCCAAATACACCACTGGAATACTAAAACACCACTGAATACACTCAAAACACCCACCAAAATCACCATAAAATAAGATCAACGAACCCACAACACCACATCACCCAACAATTTTTTCTCGTTTGATCTAAATACAACAGAAAGTCACAACACCCACACCGCCCCCCATTTTTTTCTCGTTTTATAAAAAAAAACCCTTTTAGTTCATTAAAGTTTAATAAGGGACACACTACATCAGAAAAAGTCACAAAACAACACTTATAACTCTTTTTCGGTATCTCTAGTTCGACAACAACACCCCAACCCACAACACACAGCATCCCACACACACACACACACACACACAACACACACACACACACACACGACCACCACACACACACACACACACACACATCCCTAACCCAGCCTAACCTAACCTAACTTATCCTAACCCTAACCAAACCTAACCTAAACCTAACCTAACCTAATCCTATACCTAACCTAACCTAACTTATCCTAACCTAGCCTAACCTAACCTAACCAAACTAACCTAACTTAATCCTAACCTAAACCTAACCTAGCCTAACCCAACCTAACTTAACCTAAACCTAACCTAACTCTAACCGAACCTAACCCTAACCTAACCTTACCTAACATAACCTAACCAAGCCTAACTAACCTAACATAACATAAACCTAACCCTACCTAACCTAACCTAACCTAGCTAACCTAACTTAACCTAACCTAAAACCTAACCTACCCTAACCTACCTAACCTATCTTAACCTAACCTAACCTAACCTAGCCGAACCTATCCAAACCTAACCTAAAATATATTGGAACACTCCAAATAACATTAGAGTACTCCCATAAATTCTTTTGAACGACACCATTTTTTTTGGATATATCCAACTTATTTTTGAAAACTTTATCGTAAAATCGAACATTATTTTCTTGATGTAAACACACAACCAATGGTAGAAATATTTTACTTTTACTCGATTTCCGAATAGAAACACTTTCCTCGCTCTGAGAGACACATTGTGGTCACTACCCTTCCCCCCCCAGACACCAACTGGGTAATGCCGGTTCACGAACCCAAGTAGATTTAAAGATAATCATGAACACCTGCGTCAACTCAGGACAGACAGAACCGCCATTAAATGCCGGTAAACATCCAAGGTAGAAAATCATCTCTTTCCCCAGACCACAGTCTATCCTAACCTCAAACCTAACCTAACCTAACCTAATTCACTAACCTAACCTATACCTCACCGTAACCGTACCTAACCTAACTCCATCAATCACCTCTACCTATACCTAACCTAACCTAACCTAACCCAACCTAACTCCATCAAACCACCCTATCCAAACCTAACCTAACCTATCATAACCTAACCTAACACCATCAAACACCACGTATACTACCTAACTAACCTAACCTAACCCCTTTTTCCCCCCCCACCCCTACAAAAAAAAAAAAAAAAAAACCTAACCGAACCTAAACCTAACCTAACTAACCAATCCTAACTGTGTCCTACCCTAACCTAAACCTAGCCTAACCCTAACCTAAACCTAACCTAACCTAACTAACATATCCTAAGCTAACCTAACCAAACTTATCCTAACCTAACCAATTCCTAACCTAACCTAACCTAAATAACGATCCTAACCTAACTTAATCCTAATCTAATCTAACCTAACCTAACTTATACCTAACCTAACCTAACATAATCCTAACCTAACCTAACCTAACCTAAAATAACCTAACCTAACTTTTCCAACCAAACTCACTTTACTTTGAACACCATCAAACCACCTCATACATCATTGAGACCCCCCTTTCTCAATATCTCTCATCCACAACCTTTATCCTCTCACTACAGAACAACCCCGAAGATTAACTTCGAACACTCTCATAAAGCAATTTGAGTACTCACATAAAACACTTTTGAACATTTTCCCAAACAACACTGAAGCACGTTCCAAAAAATAGTCATTTTGATTACATCCCCAAATAAGATTTGACAGCTCTAATTTATCAACACTTACACATTTCTTAAATTACATCACATCCCCCCAAACTCCTCCCTCATTCACCAGACTTTACAACATTAGCACAAAAAACTAAACTCATACACTTATGACATGAGAATTACCATATCTAACATCACTGACCTAACATGAACCAACTCTGAACACCACTGATCTTCTTCAAAAAATCTCTGCTGCACATCATTTGAAACACCTTCAAAAACCACCACAAACACCTCCGAATACGTCCCAAAAAAACACTACCCTGATTACTACCAAGATCACCACTGAATAATACCAATCACCGTCACAATCACCAGAAACTAAGTTTATACGATCACCATCTAACATCCATTTTATAGAAATCCCTCAAATCACTATAAACCAAGAAGTCCCTCCCCATTTGGGCGCATGAAAAAAAAAAAAGCATGAACACAAACCTAATGACGCAAACACTTAGTACATGAGCACCAGATCAACTGAAAACATATCTTGTACACACACATAATATAAGACAATCCCACCACTACATCACCCATGTTCACATTACGTCAAAATCACTAATCCTCACAGAAAACAATCATTTTTATAAAGCATTTCACCACACCCACACACACAAAAAAAAAAAAAATCAATATTTGACAATATCTGAAGCGCACCACCACACCTACCGACCACCACACACGATGTCCTCACCTCACAGACCGACTAGCTCACCTCCAGTGACGTCACACTTCCCATTGTGTTACTTGGTGGGTTGGTAACACATCACACATAACCCCCCTTGTTTCATCCTGTGTACCCTACATTATTCTTAAGAACACTATATCCAAGACGATTACAATTTTATGATCCCCAACACACAAGACACAGAAAACATCACATTTTTATAAATTATTCACTACCAAAAATCCACGATCACCCCACAATTCCATATCATGTTTACGTCATCTAATTCAACACAAATCACCAATATCACCAAAAAATAAAAGATCATGGGCATCTCAAAACTACTATGATCACTGAAATGTCACTTATTTTAAAACATTCCACAAAAATAAGACATACACAAAAATACCGATAGGTGGGGGGGGGGGGGGGGGGGGGGGGGGGGGTGGGGATTGGTGATATATATGAAAAAATAAATATCACAACACTTCCATCCAACATCTATAACATAACATGAGCAACTTATAACATATCACTATCACAAAAAAAAATAATACACAGACACCCCACATATTATACATTTCAATTGTCAAATTAAGACATGAGACAATACAACAACCCAAATCTAAGACATTCAACCTCCAACTAAGACAATACACATCACCCCTAAAACTTCCCTTCCTTATTCATTCCGTATTTTCTCCTAGAGCTGTTTTAACCCCGACGGATCCACCACGACCGTTAGGATCCAGAGTTAGCAGGTGGTGTTGGTGTGTTGATGTTCCACTGGCTCCTAACTCCGTGATGGATCCGTCGGGTTAAAACAGCTCTAGGAGATAACGGAAGTGAAAAGGAAAAGGAAGTTTTTAGGGTGATGTGTATGTCTTATTGGAGGTGAATGTCTTAGATTTGGTGTGTATGTCTCATGTCTTAAAATTGGCAATTGAAAATGGATAATTTGTGGTGGTCCTGTGTATTATTTTTTTTGGAGTGATTAGTGATATGTTTTAGTGCTCAGGTTATGTTTATGATGTTGGTGAAGTGTTGTGGTATTTTTGTGTAAGTCTTATTTTTGTGCGAAATTTAAATAGTGATTTCAGTGATCTTAGTAGTTTGAATGCAGATCTTAGATTTTTTGGTGATCTTGGTGATTATGTTGAAGATGACGGTAAACATATATGGAATGGGTGATCGTGATTTTGTGTGAATAATTATAAAAATGTGTGTTTTCTCCCCCTGTGATCTTTGGTGTTGAGGGATCAAAAAATCTGGTAATCGTCCCTTTGGATATAGTGTTCTTAATAATTGTAGGTACAACTGGTTAAACAAGGGGGGTTATGTGTGATGTTACCAACCACCAAGTAACACAATGGGAGTTGTGACGTCACAGGAGGTGAGCTCGTCGGTCCTGGAGGCGAGACCATCTTGTGTTGTGTATTGAGTGAGTGCGCTTAGAATTGTCAAATATGATTTTTTTTTGTGTGTGTGTGTGTGAAATGTTTATAAAAATGATTGTTTTCTGTGATATTAGTGATTTTGAGGTAAGTGAACATGGGTGATTGTAGTTGGTGATTGTCTTATATTATGTGTAGTACAAGATATGTTTTTCAGTTGATGGTGATCATGTACTAAGTGTTTGCGTATTAGGTTTGTGTTCATGCTTTTTTTTTTATGCGTCAAATGGGGAGGGAGTTCTTGGTTATAGTGATTTGAGGGGATTTCTATAAAAAGGATGTTAGATGGTGATGTTAAACTTAGTTTCTGGTGATTTTGACGGTGATTGGTAGTATTCAGTGGTGATTTGGTAGTAATCAGTAGTGTTTTTTTGGGAGTATTCGGAGGTGTTTGATGGTGTTTTTTTTGAAGGTGTTCAAATGATGTGCAGAGCATTTTTTGAAGAAGATCAGTGGTGTTCAGAGTTGGTTCAAAGTTAGTCAGTGTGTTAGATATGGTAATGTCTCATGTCATAAGTGTATGAGTTAGTTTTTTTTTTGTGCTAATGTTGTAAAGTCTGGAGAATGAGGGAGGAGTTTGGGGGGATGAGATGTAATTTAATGAAATGTGTAAGTGTAGATAAATTAGAGCTGTCAAATCTTATTTGGGAGTAATCAAAATGATATTTTGGAAGTGCTTCAGTGTTGTTTGGAAATGTTCAAAAGTGTTTATGTGAGTACTCAAATGCTTTATGAGAGTGTTCGAAGTAATCTTGGGGTTGTTCTGTAGTGAGATGATAAAGGTTGTGGATGAGAGATATTGAGAAAAGGGGGTCTCAAATGATGTATGAGAGTGTTTTGAAGGTGTTCAAAGTAAAGTGAGTAGGTTAGGATAAGTTAGGTTAGGTTATTTTAGGTTAGGTTAGGTTAGGTTAGGTTAGGATAAGTTAGGTTAGGTTAGGATAAGTTAGGTTAGGTTAGATTAGATTAGGATAAGTTAGGTTAGGTTCGTTATTTTAGGTTAGGTTAGGTTAGGTTAGGATAAGTTAGGTTAGGTTAGGTTAGGATAAGTTAGGTTAGGTTAGCTTAGGATAAGTTAGGTTAGGTTAGGTTAGGTTAGGTTAGGTAGGTTGGTTAGGTTAAAGGTTTAGGATAGGTTAGGTAGTTAGGTTAGGTTCGTAGGTTAGTAAGGTTAGGTTAGTTTAGTAGGTAGTATTCGAGGTGTTTGATGGAGTTAGGTTAGGTTAGGATAGGTTAGGTTAGGTTAGGATAGAGGTGTTTGATGGAGTTAGGTTGGGTTAGGTTAGGTTAGGTTAGGTTAGGATAGAGGTGATTGATGGAGTTAGGTTAGGTTCGGTTAGGTGAGGTTAGGTTAGGTTAGGAATTAGGTAGGTTAGGTTAGGTTAGGTTAGGATAGACAGTTGGTCTGGAAAGAGATGATTTTCTACCTTGGATGTTACCCGCATTTCATGGCGTCTGTCTGTCCTGAGTTGGCGCAGGTGTTCATGATTATCTTAAATCTACCTTGGGTGTGAACCGCATTACCCAGTGGTGTTGGGGGGGAAGGGGTGACCCACAATGAGTCTCTCAGAGCGAGGAAAGTGTTTCTATTCGGAAATCGAGTAAATATTTCTACCATTGAGTGTGTTTACCAACAAGAAAATAATGTTCGATTTTACGATAAAGTTTTCAAAACTAATTTGGAAATATCCAAAAATGGAGTCGTTCAAAGTAATTCTGGAGTACTCTAATGTATTTTTTGGAAGTGTTCCAATATATTTTAGGTTAGGTTAGGATAGGTTCGGCTAGGTTAGGTTGGGTTAGGTTAAGATAGGTTAGGTTAGGTTAGGTAATGGTTAGGCAAGGTTAGATTAGGTTAGGTAAAGGTTAGGTAAAGGTTAGGTTAGGTTAGTTAGGTAAAGGTTAGGTAAAGGTTAGGTTAGGTTAAGTTAGGTTAGGCTAGGTTAGGTTAGGTTAGGCTAGGTTAGGATAAGTTAGGTTAGGCTAGGTTAGGGTGTGTGTGTGTGTGTGTCTGTGTGTGTGTGTGTGTGGGATGTGGGATGTGGGTGTTGTGGGATGTGGGTGTTGTTGTCGAACTAGAGATACCGAAAAGACGTTATAAGTGGGTTGTTGATGTGACTTTTTCTGATGAAATTAGTTAAAACGAGAAAAAAATGGGAGGTGTGGGTGTTGTGACTTTCTGATGAAATTAGATAAAACGAGAAAAAATTGTGGGTGTTGTGGGTTGTGGGTGTTGTGGGATGTGGGTGTTGATCTTAGTTTATGGTGATTTTGGTGGTGTTTTGAGTGTATTCAGTGGTGTTTTAGTATTCAGTGGTGTATTTGGGAGTACTCAAATGGTGTTTTTGGAAGTGTTTCAGTGTTGTTTGGAAATGTTCAAAGGTGTTCAAAGGTGTTTTGAGTGTGTTCAAATGTTGTTTTTTTGAAGGTGTTCAAGGGTGTTTTGAAGGTGTTCAAAGGTGTTTTGAGGTTATTCAAAGGTGTTTTGAGTGTGTTCAAATGATTATGAGAGTGTTTTGAAGGTGTTCAAAGGTGTTTTGAGGTTATTCAAAGGTGTTTTGAGTGTGTTCAAATGATTATGAGAGTGTTTTGAAGGTGTTCAAGGTGTTTTTGAAGGTGTTCAAAGGTAGTTTTGAAGTGTTAAGGTGTTTTGAGTGTGTTCAAGGGTGTTTGAAGGTGTTGAAGGGTGTTTTGATTGAATTCAGCGGTGTTTTAGTAGTAATCAGTGGTGTAATTGGGAGTACTCAAATTGTTTTTGTTTTTTTTGGGAAAGTGTTCAAAGGTTTTTTTTGAAGGTGTTCAAGAGTTGTTTTTTTGAGGTGATCAGGTGTTCAAGGGTGTTTTGAAGGTGTTCAAAGGTGTGGTTTTATTGATTCAAAGGTGTTTTGAGTTAAGGGTGTTTGATTGATTCAGCGGTGTTTTAGTAGATTCAGTGGTGTAATTGGAGTACTCAAATGTGTTTTTGGAAGTTTTCAGTGTTGATTGGAAATGTCAAAGGTGTTTTTTGAAGGTGTTCAAGAGTGTTTTGAAGGTGTTCAAAGGTGTTTGAAGTGTTAAGGTGTTTTGAGTTGATTCAGGGTGTTTTAGTAGTATTCAGTGGTGTAATTGGGAGTACTCAATTGTGTTTTTTGGAAGTGTTTCAGTGTTGATTGGAAATGTTCAAAGGTGTTTTTGAAGGTGTTCAAGAGTGTTTTGAAGGTGTTCAAGGTGTTTGAAGGTGTTGAAGGGTGTTTTGATTGAATTCAGCGGTGTTTTAGTAGTAATCAGTGGTGTAATTGGGAGTACTCAAATAGTGTTTTGAAATGTTCATGGGTGTTGTGGATGTGGGTGTTGTGGTGTTGTTGTCGAACTAGAGATACCGAAAAAAGATGTTTATAAGTGGGTTGTGTGTTGGGACTTTTTCGATGAAATTGCAAACGGAGAAATAAATTGGGTGTAATTGGTTTATTTTGTGTTTGTTTTATTCATTTATGAATTAAAAAGGGGTTAAAAGGAAAGGT
>NC_069409.1:42042926-42061852 GCF_026875155.1 Cherax quadricarinatus
CGGTCTTCTTTGCCCCTCTCCAATCTTCATGACTTTGCATTTGGCTGGATTGAATTCGAGAAGCCAGTTACTGGACCACATGTCCAGCCTGTCCAGGTCTCTTTGCAGTCCTGCCTCATCCTCGTCCGATTTAATTCTTCTCATCAACTTCACATCATCTGCAAACAGGGACACTTCAGAGTCTATTCCTTCCATCATGTCGTTCACATATATCAAAAATAGCACTGGTCCTAGAACTGACCCCTGTGGGACCCCGCTCGTAACAGGCGCTCACTGTGATACCTCTTCACGTACCATGACTCGCTGCTGCCTCCCTGTCAGGTATTCCCTTATCCATTGCAGTGCCCTCCCTTTTACATGCGCCTGATCCTCCAGCTTCTGCACTAATCTCTTGTGGGGAACTGTGTCAAAGGCCTTCCTGCAGTTTAGGAAAACGCAATCTACCCACCCCTCTCTCTCGTGTCTTACTTCTGTTACCTTGTCATAAAACTCCAAGAGGTTTGTGATACACGATTTGCCTTCCATGAACCCATGCTGGTTTTCATTTATAATCTTGTTCCTTTCCAGGTGTTCGACCACTCTCCTCCTGATAATCTTCTCCATGACTTTGCACACAATACATGTCAGAGACACAGGTCTGTAGTTTAGTGCCTCGTTTCTGTTTCCTTTCTTAAATGTGGGGACTACATTAGCTGTCTTCCATTTCTCAGGTAGTTGCCCAGTTTCAAGGGATGTGTTGAAGATTGTGCTTAGAGGCACGCACAGCATCTCTGCTCCTTCTCTAAGGACCCATAGGGAGATGTCCGGTCCCATCGCCTTTGAGGTGTCAAGGTCACTTAAGAGCTTCTTCACCTCCTCCTCAGTTGTTCGTATGTCATCCAACACTTGTTGGTATATTCCCTCTTGATGTTCCCTTCTGTGCTGTCTTCCCACAGCCCTTCCTGTCTCTACCGTAAAAACTTCCTTAAATCTCCTGTTCAGCTCCTCACATACCTCCTGATCATTTCTTGTGAGTTCTCCACCTTCTGTCCTTAATCTGATCACCTGGTCTGTGTGTGTGTGTGTATGTGTATGTGTGCGTGTGTGTGTGTTTGTGTGTATGTGTGTGTGTGTGTGTGTGTGGTGTGTGTGTGTGTGTGTGGTGTGTGTGTGGGGGTGTGTGTGGGGTGTGTGTGTGTGTGTATGTGTGTGTATGTGTGTGTATTGTGTGTATGTGTGTGTATGTGTGGTATTGTGTGTATGTGTGTGCGTATGTATGTGTGTGGTACTCACCTAGTACTCACCTAGTACTCTACCTAGTTGGGGTTGCAGGGGTCGAGCCCAAAGCTCCTGGCCCCGCCTCTTCATGGTCGCCACTAGGTCATTCTTCCTGAACCCATGAGCTTTATCGTACTTCTGCTTATAGCTATGTAGGCTCCTCCCTCCACTACATCTCTTCCCAAACTATTCCATTTCCTGACTACTCTGTGGCTAAAGAAATACTTCCTAAACACCCCTGTGATCATCTGTGTCTTGAGCTTCCAACGTGTCCCCTTGTTGCTGTGTCCAGTGTCGGGGAACATCCTGTCTTTGTCCACCTTGTCAATTCCCTCTCGTATTTTGTAATTGTTATCAGTCCCCCTATCTCTCCTGTCCTCCAGTGTCGTCAGGTTGTTTTCCCCTTTAAAACCTCTCCTCGTAGGACAATACCTCTTAGCTCTGGGACTAGTCTTGTGGCAAACCTTTGCACTTTCTCTAGTTTCTTTACATGCTTGGCTAGGTGTGGGTTCAAAACTGGTGCCGCATACTCCAATATGGGCCTAACGTACACGGTGTACAGGGTCCTGAACGACTCCTTATTAAGATGTCGGAATGCTGTTCTGAGGTTTGCCAGGCGCCCATATGCTGCAGCAGTTATTTGGTTGATGTGCGCTTCAGGAGATGTGCCTGGTGTTATACTCACCCCAAGATCTTTTTCCTTGAGTGAGGTTTGTAGTCTCTGGCCCCCCTAGACTGTACTCCGTCTGCGGTCTTTTTTGCCCTTTCCCAATCTTCATGACTTTGCACTTGGTGGGATTGAACTCCAGGAGCCAATTGCTGGACCAGGTCTGCAGCCTGTCCAGATCCCTTTGTAGTTCTGCCTGGTCTTCGATCGAGTGAATTCTTCTCATCAACTTCATGTGTAAAAAAAAAAAAAACGTAGATCTATTTTTGGAGCACTATGCATATGAACGTAGATCTGCTTGGACCGTTTACGGGTTAATGATTGGCCTGGTAACTCATTAACTTTAAGTCTGACAGAGAACACGTGAACCTGCAAACAGTGACACCTCAGAGTTTATTCCTTCTGTCATGTCGTTCACAAATACCAGAAACAGCACTGGTCCTAGGACTGACCCCTGTGGGACCCCGCTGGTCGCAGGTGCGCACTCTGACACCTCGCCACGTACCATTACTCGCTGCTCTCTTCCTGACAAATATTCCCTGATCCATTGTAGTGCCTTCCCTGTTATCCCTGCTTGGTCCTCCAGTTTTTGCACCAATCTCTTGTGTGGTACTGTGTCAAACGCCTTCTTGCAGTCCAAGAAAATGCAATCCACCCACCCCTCTCTCTCTTGTCTTACTGCTGTTACCTTGTCATAGAACTCCAGTAGGTTTGTGACACAGGATTTCTCGTCACTGAAACCATGTTGGGTACTGTTGATGAGATCATTCCTTTCTAGGTGTTCCACCACTCTTCTCCTGACAATCTTCTCCATGACTTTGCATACTATACATGTCAGTGACACTGGTCTGTAGTTTAGTGCTTCATGTCTGTCTCCTTTTTTAAAGATTGGGACTACATTTGCTGTCTTCCATGCCTCAGCCAATCTCCCTGTTTCGATAGATGTATTGAATATTGTTGTTAGGGGTACACATAGCGCCTCTGCTCCCTCTCTCAGGACCCATGGAGAGATGTTATCTGGCCCCATTGCCTTTGAGGTATCTAGCTCACTTAGAAGCCTCTTCACTTGTTTCTCGGTTGTGTGTACCGTGTCCAGCACCTGGTGATGTGCCACACCTCTCCGTCCCTCTGGAGCCCCTTCTGTCTCCTCTGTGAACACTTCTTTGAATCTCTTGTTGAGTTCCTCACATACTTCATGGTCATTTCTTGTTGTCTCTCCTCCTTCCTTCCTTAGCCTGATTACCTGGTCCTTGACTGTTGTTTTCCTCCTGATGTGGCTGTATAACAGCTTCGGGTCAGATTTGGCTTTCGCTGCTATGTCGTTTTCATATTGTCGTTGGGCCTCCCTTCTTATCTGTGCATATTCGTTTCTGGCTCTACGACTGCTCTCCTTATTCTCCTGGGTCCTTTGCCTTCTATATTTCTTCCATTCCCTAGCACACTTGGTTTTTGCCTCCTTGCACCTTTGGGTGAACCATGGGCTCATCCTGGCTTTTTCATTATTCTGTTTCCCTTGGGTACAAACCTCTCTTCAGCCTCCTTGCACATTGTTGCTACATATTCCATCATCTCATTAACTGGCTTCCCTGCCAGTTCTCTGTCCCACTGAACCTCGTTCAGGAAGTTCCTCATTCCCGTGTAGTCCCCTTTCCTGTAGTTTGGTTTCATTTGTCCTGGCCTTCCTGCTTCCCCCTCCACTTGTAGCTCTACTGTGTATTCGAAGCTCAAAACCACATGATCGCTGGCCCCAAGGGGTCTTTCATATGTGATGTCCTCAATATCTGCACTGCTCAAGGTGAATACTAAGTCCAGTCTTGCTGGCTCATCCTCTCCTCTCTCTCTTGTAGTGTCCCTTACGTGTTGGTACATGAAGTTTTCCAGTACCACCTCCATCATCTTAGCCCTCCATGTATCTTGGCCCCCATGTGGCTCCAAGTTCTCCCAGTCGATCTCCTTGTGGTTAAAGTCGCCCATGATCAGGAGCTTTGCCCTGCATGCATGAGCTCTTCTGGCCACTGCAGCCAGTGTGTCAACCATCGCTCTATTGCTCTTGTCATACTCATGCCCTGGTCTCCTGCTGTTCTGTGGTGGGTTATACATCACTGGTATTACCACCTTGGGACCTCCAGAGTGAAGCGTTCCCGCTATGTAATCACTTTCTTCTCCGCTGTCTCCTCTCTCCAGCTCATCAAAATTCCATCGGTTTTTGATCAGCAGTGCCACTCCTCCACCCCCCCTGTTCCTTCTGTCTTTCCTCAGGATCTGGTATCCCGTTGGATTATTATTATTAAAATCAAGGGGAAGCGCTAAACCCGGAGGATTATACAGTGCCTGGGGGGATGTGGAAGGCATTCAGGCTTAATTCGGGAAACTGGAGCACAGATCCAATTCCCTAAATCAAGGGCCCCTCACCAACATCAAGGAACCTTCCTTGAGGGGTATCCCGTTGGAAAGATGGCATCTGTTATCATACCTGTAAGCTTGGTTTCTGTGAGCACTATGATGTCCGGTGATGTCTCTGACTCTTTCGTGCCACTCTTCCCACTTGTTTGTTATTCCATCAGCGTTTGTGTACCATACCTTCAGTTTCCTTTCCAATACTGTGGTTTGGGGGGCCTGTGGTGGTGGGAGACCTGGTAGCATACTGTGGGATTCTATGATTGGGGGTTGGGTGGAAGCTGTGGGTATGGATTGTAGTTTGTGTTGGGATGGTGTGATGGGTTGTGTGTGTGTGTGTGTGTGTGTGTTTTGTGTGTGTGTGTGTGGTGTGTGGGGTGTGTGTGTGTGTGTGTGTGTGTTGCGTGTGTGTGTGTGTGTGTGTGTGTGACTCAACTCCTGTGTGTGTATGTGTGTATGTTTGTGTATGTATGTGCGTGTATGTGTATGTGTGTGTGTATGTATGTGTGTGTATGTGTGTATGTGTGTGTGTGATGTGTGTGTGTGTGTGTGTGTGTGTGTGTGTGTGTGTGTGTGTGTGTGTGTGTGTGTGTGTGTGTGTGTGGTGACTCAACTCCTGTGTGTATGTGTGTGTGTATGTGTGTTGTGTATGTGTGTATGTATGTGTGTATATTGTATGTGTGTGTATGTATGTGTGTGTATGTATTTTGTGTTGTGTGTATGTGTGTGTGTGTGTGTGTGTGTGTGTGTGTGTGTGTGTGTGTGTGTGTGTGTGTGTGTATATGTATGTGTATGTATGTGTGTATGTATGTGTGTGTGTGTGTATGTGTGTGTGTGTGTGTATGTGTGTGTGTGTATGTGTGTGTGTGTGTGTGTGTGTACTCACCTAGTTGTACTCACCTAGTTGAGGTTGCAGGGGTCGAGTCCAAGCTCCTGGCCCCGCCTCTTCACTGGTCGCTACTAGGTCACTCTCCTGAACCATGAGCTTTATCGTACCTCTGCTTAAAGCTATGTATGGATCCTGCCTCCACTACATCGCTTCCCAAACTATTCCACTTCCTGACTACTCTGTGGCTGAAGAAATACTTCCTAACATCCCTTTGATTCATCTGTGTCTTCAGCTTCCAACTGTGTCCATGTGTTGCTGTGTCCAGTCTCTGGAAACATCCTGTCTTTGTCCACCTTGTCAATTCCCTCAGTATTTTGTAAGTTGTTATCATGTCCCCCCTATCTCTCCTGTCCTCCAGTGTCGTCAGGTTGATTTCCCTTAACCTCTCCTCATAGGACATACCTCTTAACTCTGGGACTAGTCTTGTTGCAAACCTTTGCACTTTCTCTAGTTTCTTTACATGCTTGTCTAGGTGTGGGTTCCAAACTGGTGCCGCATACTCTAATATGGGTCTAACGTACACGGTGTACAGGGTCCTAAAAGGGATCTTCTATATAAAGCACATGGATGGTACTATGATACGCTATACAACACATATAAGGGGGATCAGCAACTATGCTGACAGCTCGGTCATGTTACATATGTCGTCTTGACATACACTACTATACTATAGGCTGAACAGGCAGGTGGTTCTGGGCTGATTCTATACAATAACAAAGACATATAAAAACTTAGAACAATGGATGGTATCATAATGGATGTTAACATAATGAGTTTTACGTAATGGGTTTAACGTAATCACTTTTAACGTAATGCATTACGACTTATAAAAAACAATTCATTGAAACAATATGGATGGAATGATCGATCGATCTGTATTCATGCACTCTACGGATTCTGAGGAAGAAAAAATATATATATATATATATATATATATATATATATATATATATATAATATATAATATATATATATATATATATAACAAGGTGAAATTAACAGCAAAGGCATCTGGTGCGCACTCAGATCATTACTGTCAAATTCTCAGAATACGGGGGGGAACGTGAATACGAAAAAAAAAAAATCTGAAAAACTAATAGTTAATAACAAACATTTTGACAATTTACTTCATCTCGAACATCTAGTTATACAGACTATGTACATTAAACCCAATTCTGCGAGGGTGAGGTTTACATATGCAGAATGGTTATCATCTTTTGGGAGGATCGAATTCCTTGCAATGGCTAACACATGCCTTGACTGGGGAAAATCTGAACGAGTATTCTACAAAAGTTTACTTGTGGGTTTCTCATTACTTGTCGAGTACGCAAGGAGTAACGACATTCAGGTTGAATATCTGACTGAGTATTTGAGGTAGAGGGTACAGAGTCAAGAGGATTTTCAGCATCTGCCCACATTGTCTGGGTAGCAATATCATCAACACGCATACTAATTTCATATGATCTAAATGCGATTCTTTGTACTTACCCATACTAATTTCTCTAACCTATACTTATTGCCCGAGATATGTTCTAACAACTCGAAAAGGGGCCGACAAACTTTTGATCGAGCTTAGGCTTTTTCGGATGTTTTGTTGAAATTTTTTAGCATTACTCTTGAACCTACTTTTACTTTTGATGGCTTAGCAGGGCTATTAGTTACTCTAGTAAATTCTGCTGTTGATTTATGAAGTGTTTAAACGGATTCTTCTAAAAACACTCTGAGCATGCTTGTACGATTTGGGCTACGAAATCATCAGGGTTGTAATTGGTTTCGGAGGGGAAAATATAACAACTCATAGGGTAAACGCTTGTCTACACCATACAATGCATAATGTGGAGTATCACCTATGGAAGCATTGTAAGCAGAATTTATGGCACATTGGACATCTGGTATAACTTCATCCAAGTTTCACTTTGGGGTTGATAGTGGGCTCTCAGGACATCAAGTACTTTCTTATTGGCTCTTCAGCTAACCTATTGCTGGCAGGATGATGAGGAACAATGGCGGATTTAGAGATCTTGTATAAAGTACACAAATTTTCAAGAATCTCATTACAGAATTCACCTCCATTATCTGTTACTAGGACTTAGGGTGGTATGCCTGCAAATAATGCGTTCTTTAAATGCTTTAGCACTGTCTCGGCAGTCTTATCTGCAATAGGAACTAACTCACAATATCTGGTGAAATGGTCTACCATAACCACCAGATGTTGCCTTGGAGATAACATTTAAAATTGGTTAACAGTCAAGAGCAACTCTTTCCCATGGTTTGCTAGTGGTTGGGTACACTTGGATTTGGGTTAGGACCATTGACATTTCCTTTATGTTGCATACAAACACTACATTTCTTAACATGCTCGGAAAAAGTCAGTTGACATACGTGGCCAAAAGTATTTCATTTTGGCTTGTTTCACAGAACGATCCATACCAGGGTGTGCAACACCTGGTGCATCATGAACTAGCTGTAGAGCTACGTTCACTAGTGACTGTGGAATTACTAACTGGTACACTCTTCTGCTTGGAGTACCCAACTCGGCTGTTCGATACAGTAATTCTTGGCTCATTACAAAATCACTAATGGGGGCTGGTGGCTTCACAGTAAGAATAAGATCTTCCTGGAGCAGGAATCGAATCACACCAGACCACATGGGATCTGTTCTTTGCGCATTCTTTACATCCTCGACAGTAAATGGAGGATCCGCAGTAACTACACTAACATGTCGCGATAAAGCATCTGCGACTACATTTGACTTGCCAGGTAAATGTTCAAAAGTGGGATTGAACTCTTGGATAGTCAAGATCCATCTGGCTAACCTTCCAGTAGGTTGTTTGTTCTGGAATAAAGGTATCAGTGGTGCATGGTCCGTAAAGACATGAACAGGGTACTGGTAAATAATGTCTCGGAAGTGCTTTAAAGACCATACTATTGCTAAAGCTTCTTGCTTCGTTACTGTATAATTACGTTCAGCCTTCGTAAGGACTCGGCTAGCAAATGCAACTGCGTTGTACTTGCCATCAGTCTTCTGAGCTAGTACGGTACCTATGCCAATAGAACTAGCATCAGTTGCTAGATAGAAAGGCTTAGAAAAATCTGGGAATTTCAAAATAGGAGCAGACGTTAGCTTTTCTTTTAGTGTCTGGAATGCTCTTTCTTGACGGAAGGTCCAAACGAAAGGAGCATCTTTCTTAAGCAATTCAGTTAGCGGAGCTGCTATTGAAGAAAAATTGGCAATGAAAGATCTGTAGAAACCTGCTAGGCCCACAAAGGATCTTACAGCATCAGAAGTTTTGGGAGTTGGAAAATTTAGTACTGCCGTTACTTTACTTTGATCAGTCGTAACCCCTCTAGGAGTGACTACGTGACCCAGAAACTTAATTTCTGATCTGAAAAATTGACATTTAGACAGTTTGATCTTTAAATTGGCTTCTTCAAGCTTACCAAGTACTATATCAAGTCTTTTCAGGTGTGTATCCACATCTTCGGACATGACGATTACGTCGTCTAAGTACATCATAAGTGAATTTACTATTGGACCTCTAAAGATATTGGTCATGAGTCTAGAGAATGTGATAGGAGAAGATCGTAATCCAAAAGCCATTCGGAGGAAGTGATAATGACCTGTGGGAGTAGAGAATGCGGTTAACTCTTGACTGTCCTCGTGAAGGGGAGGAATGGAATGGATTGATCCAGTGGAGTGGATGAGGTCTCTGGTGTGTGTGTGTGTGTGTGTGTGTGTGTGTGTGTGTGTGTGTGTTGTGTGTGTGTGTGTGTGTTTGTGCATGCACACTCACCTAATTGTGGTTGCATAGCTCCTGGCCCTGCCTCTTCACTGGTTGCTACTAGGTCCACTCTCTCCCTGTTCTATGAGTTTTGTCATACCTCTTCTCAAAGCTATATATGAATCCTGCCTCCACTACATCACTATCCAGACTATTCCACTTTCTGACAACTCTATAACTGAAGAAATACTTTCTAACACCACAATGACTTATATGAGTCTTCAACTTCCAACTGTGACCCCTTGTGTGTCCCGTCTCTGAAACATTCTGTCCCTATCCACCTTGTCAATTCCTCTCAGCATTTTATATATCGTTATCATGTCCTACCTCTCATGTTCTCCAGTGTCGTCGGGTCGATTTCAGTATGGGCCTGATATACACTGTGTACAGAATCTTGAACGATTCCTTACTGAGGTGTCGGAACGCTATTCTTAAGTTTGCTAGTCGTCCATATGCTGCAGCAGTATTTGACTGATGTGCACCTCAGGAGATGTACTCGGTATTATGCTCACCCCAAGATCCTTTTCCTTGAGTGAGATTTGCAGTCTTTGGTACCCTAGACTGCACTTTGCAGATTTCTTTGCCCTTCCCAGATCTTCATGACTTTGCACTTGGTGGGGTTAAACTCTAGGAGCCAGTTGCTGGACCAGACTTGCAACGCCTCTCCAGATCCCTTTGTAGTCCTGCCTGATCATCTTCCGATTGATTTATCCTCATTAATTTCACATCATCTAGAAAGAGGGACACTTATGAGTCTATCCCTTCTGCCATGTCGTTCACATATACCAGAAACAGCACCGGTCCTAGGAGCGACCCCTGTGGAACCCCGCTCGTCACAGGCGTCCATTTGACACCTCGTCACGTACCACGACTCGCTGTTGCCTTGCTGTCAGGTATTCTCTGATCTATTGCAGTTATACCTGCCTGGTCCTACAACTTTTGCACTAATCTCGTGTATGGAACTTTGTCAAAAGCCTTCTTACAGTCCAAGACAATGCAGTCTACCCACCGCTCTCTCTCTTGCCAAATTGCCGTCACCTTGTCAGGGAACTCTAATAGGTTTGTGACACAGGATTTCCCTTCCCTGAAACCATACTGATTGTCGTGAATAAGCTCATTCCTTTCTAGGTGCTCCACCACTCTTCTCCTGATAATCTTCTCCATGACTTTGCATACTATACATGTCAGTGACACTGATCTGTAGTTTAGTGCTGTGTGTCTGTCTCATTTCTTAAATACTGGGACTACATTTGCTGTCTTCCACACCTCGGGTAGTCACCCTGTTTCGACAGGCGTGTTGAAGATTGTTATTAGTGGTACACAGAGCGCCTCTGCTGCCTCTCTCAGGACCCATGGAGAGATGTTATACGGCCCCATCGCCTCTGAGGTATCTAGTTCACTTAGCAGCCTCTTCACCTCCTCGGTTGTATGTATTGTGTCTAGCACTTGTTGGTGCACCCCACCACTCCAGCTTTCTGGAGTCCTTTCTGTCTCCACTGTAAATACTTCTTTAAATCTCTTCTTGAGCTCTTTACATACTTCTTTGTCATTTCTTGTGATCTCCCCTCCTTCCTTCTTCAGCCTGATTACTTGGTCATTGTTGCTTTCTTCCTGATGTGACTGTACAGCAGCTTCGGGTTAGACTTGGCTTTCGATGTTATGCTATTTTCACACTGTCTTTGGGCGTCCCTCCTTAACTGTGCATATTCATTTCTGGCTCTTTGACTAATCTCCTTATTTTCCTGGGTCCTTTGCCTTCTATACTTCTTCCATTCTCTAGTGCACTTAATTTTAGCCTCTCTACACCTTTGGGTGAACAAAGAGATTGTCCCAGCCTTCTCATTATTTCTGTTGCGCTTGGGTACGAACCTCTCCTCTGCTTCCTTGCATACTGTCATATATTCCATCATATCATGTACTGATTTTTCTGCCATTTCTCTTTCCCACTGAACCTCATGTAGGAAGTTCCTCATGCCTGTGTAGTCGCCTCTTTTGTAGTTTGGCTTCACACGTTATGCCTTGCCTGTTTCCCTCTCCACCTGTAACTCTACTATGTATTAGACACTCATGACCACGTGATCACTAGCTCCGAAGGTGAATACAAGGTACAGTCTTGCTGGTTGGTCCTATCCGCTCTCTCTCTCTCTCTCTCTCTCTCTCTCTCTGGTAGTGTTCTTAAGACACTACCAGAGGTTTTCCAGTAAAGCCTCCATCATCTTAGCTCTCCACGTTTGTGTGTGTGTGTGGGGGGATGTGTTAGTCACCAATCTGTCCTATGCACATATGATTAGACACAAGACCTGTGTGCATGTGTGTGTGTGTAAGAGAGGGTGCACTGGTGAGACAGGATGGGTGTACTGGTGAGACACAGGAAGGGTGTACTGGTGAGACATATTTGGGGTGTACTATGGAGACAGGAAGGGTGTACGGAGGGGGGAACACAGGAAGGGGGTGTATCGGGAAGACAGGTTAATACACGAGCAGGGTTAATAAGAGATATCTCTCTAAGTATGCTGACAAACTTGCAGGCGTCACCAGGTCCTCTTACCTGCGTCGTCAGGCTCCTAGAGCTGCTGTCAGGGACTGACCTCCCCTCCGGGGTGGCTTACCCCAGAAGAATTTAAATAAATGGTTCAGAGAACCAACATGTTGATAAATTAGACACAAGTGCAACACTTGGGTATCTTTATTGAGGAAACATTTCGCCACTGTGTGGCGAAATGTTTCACTGAACAACAGTATTATACTTAATGAACAATAGTATAATACTTACCAGGTGCATGTTCCTGTACATCTTATTACTTGTGTTGCGGTGTAACACTCATCAAGTATGAGTCCCATCATGTGTTAGAGATGTGACACATTAGACCTGGCTTACTACACACCCGAAATGTTCAGCATAAGCAGGGGCTCTCTATAAAGTACATCAGTACCAACTCTAAATCGTTCTTCACAGAAATACAAAAATCATTTATTGTCATTATCACACCTGAGTCCACTTACATGTTAGGATCCTCTCCCCAGCCTTGTACCAGACTGCTACCCACTGCAGCCTCTCTGAACAAGGAAATTTATACCGGACCTTACCTGACTTGGGGAGTGAACGACTGACAACTGGAGTTACCTGCACTCGAGAGTTTCTCCGTCTCCTGGAGACAGACTTGCTAATTTCGTGTCCCCAAGTGACACCGATTGATTAGGACAGTCACTCGGCGATCCCCGACAACACTTGAGTTGCCAAGGACATTCACTTGCGTCTCAACCTGATGGAATGTTACAGTCCACGCTCTGCTGCATCTACACTTGCTTATATATCAGATTTATCACAAGTTTCCACTTAGTATAGTGTATCACTGGCTATGTCCAAGAAATGGCCAGCATTTACTGGACTATGTTGTGCGAGCAGGAGGTCCTCTCCAGGATATGTCCTCTGGAGTACGTATTTCTAGTCTGATTCCCGAGTAGAGATATCACAGGAGCAGATCCTATTTGCACTTCTATGACTGGAACCGAACACTGACACTCCAGGGCATCTGATACCGAGTCTCCTGGTGTGAGGCCTGACGCAGTGCCAGCTGCCACTGCTCAATTTCAGTGGATGGTTTTACCCTCATTCAGTGACGGAACGTCTCTTAAACATGACGTAAATTATCATTATTAATGACCTAAGACCCAGTAAATCAACTCAGTCTTCAGCCTATTTCTTACGGTACATGTAATAAGGGTCAACAATGACCTCTGGAGCCTGGGTCACGTAGGGTCACGTCTCTGAGTGTATCTTGTAACGGAAAACTTCCCCACAGGAGAGGCGTACTATCGAGACACAGCAGAGGTGTACTAGCGAGACACAGCAGAGGTGTACTAGCGAGACATAGCAGAGGTGTACTGGGGAGATACAGCAGAGGTGTACTAAGGAGACACAACAGAGGTGTACTAGCAAGACACAGCAGAGGTGTACTAACGAGACACAGTAGAAGTGTACTAGCGAGACAAAGCAGAGGTGTACTAGCGAGACACAGCAGAGGTGTACCAGCGAGACACAGCAGAGGTGTACTAGCGAGACACAGCAGAGGTGTAATAGGGAGAAAGGAGGGTGTGCTTCGGAGACACAGGAGGGTGTACTGGGGAGACACAGGAGGGTGTACTGGAGACACACAAGAGGGTGTACTGGAGAAACACAGCAGAAGCGTACTAGAGACATACAGCAGAAGTGTACTGGAGAGATACAGCAGAGGTGTACTAGGGAGAAAGAAGGGTGTACCGAGGAGGCACAGGAGGTGTACTGGGAAGACACAGGAGGGTGTATTGGGAAGACACAGGAGCGCGTACCGGGGAGACACATGAGGGTGTACTGGGAAGACGCACGAGAGTGTACTGGGGAGTCACAAAAGGGTGTACTAGGGAGACACAGGCGGGTGTACTGGGGAGACACAGGAAGGTGTACCGTGGAGACTCAGGAGGGTGTACTGGGAGACACAGGAGGGTGTACTGGGAGACACAGGAGGGTGCACTGGGAGACACAGGAAGGTGTACTGGGAGACACAGGAGGGTGCACTGGGAGACACAGGAGGGTGTACTGGGGAGACACAGGAAAGCGTACTGAGGAGACACAGGAGGGTGTACTGGAAAACACAGGAGGGTGTACTGGGAGACGCAGGAGGGTGCACTAGGAGACACAGGTGTACTGGGAGACACAGGAAGGTGTACTGGGAGACACAGGAGGGTGTACTAGGGAGACACAGGAGGGGTGTACTGGGGAGACAAAGGATAGTGTACTGGGGAGACATAGGAAGGATGTACTGGGGAGACACAGGAGGGTGTATTGGGGAGACACAGGAGGATGTACTGGGAAGACACAGGAGGGTGTACTGGGAGACACAAGAGGGTGTACTGGGGAGACACAAGAGGGTGTACTGGGGAGACACAAGAGGGTGTACTGGGAGACACAGGAGGGTGTACTGGGAGACACAGGAGGGTGTACTGGGGAGACGCAGGAGGTTGAACTGGGAGACACAGGAGGGTGTATTGGGAAGACACAGGAGCGCGTACCGGGGAGACACATGAGGGTGTACTGGGAAGACGCACGAGAGCGTACTGGGGAGTCACAAAAGGGTGTACTAGGGAGACACAGGCGGGTGTACTGGGGAGACACAGGAAGGTGTACCGCGGAGACGCAGGAAGGTGTACTGGGAGACACAGGAGGGTGTACTGGGGACAGGAGGATGTACTGGGGAGACACAGGAGAGTGTACTGGGGAGACAGAGGAGGGTGTATTAGGAAGACACAGGAGGGTGTACTGGGAGACACAGGAGGGTACACTGGGAGACACAGGAAGGTGTACTGGGAGACACAGGAGGGTGCACTGGGAGACACAGGAGGGTGTACTGGGGAGACACAGAAGAGTGTACTGGGGAGACACAGGAGGGTGTACTGGAAAACACAGGAGGGTGTACTGGGAGACGCAGGAGGGATGCACTGGGAGACACAGGAGGGTGTATAAGGAGACACAGGAAGGTGTACTGGGAGACACAGGAGGGTGTACTAGGGAGAGACAGGAGGGGTGTACTGGGGAGACAAAGGATAGTGTACTGGGGAGACATAGGAAGGATGTACTGGGGAGACACAGGAGGGTGTATTGGGGAGACACAGGAGGATGTACTGGGAAGACACAGGAGGGTGTACTGGGAGACACAAGAGGGTGTACTGGGGAGACACAGGAGGGTGTACTGGGAGACACAGGAGGGTGTACTGGGAGACACAGGAGGGTGTACTGGGGAGACGCACGAGAGTGTACTGGGGAGACAAAGGGGTTGTAATAGGGAGACACAGGGGGTTTATGGGGAGACAACAGGAAGGGTGTCACTGTGGAGACACAGGAGGGTGTACTGGGAGACACAGGAGGGTGTACTGTGGAGACAAAGGAAGGTGCACTGGGAGAGACAGGAAGGTGTACAGGGAGACACAGGGGGGCATGGGAGAACAGGGGGTGTATCTGGGGAGACACAGGAGGTACTGTAAGGTGTACTGGAAACACAGGAGGGTGTACTGGGAGACGCAGGTGCACAGGAGACACGGTTGTACTGGGGACACAGAAGGTGTCTGGGAGACACAGGAGGGTGTAATGGGAGAACAGGAAAGGGGTGTACTGGGGAGACAAGGAGGGTGACTGGGGAGACATAGGAAGGATGTACTGGGGAGACACAGGAGGGTTGTAATGGGGGAGACACAGGAGGGTGTACTGGGGAGACACAGGAGGGTGTACTGGGGAGACACAGGAGGGTGTACTGGGGAGACACAGGAGGGTGTACTGGGGAGACACAGGAGGGTGTACTGGGGAGACACAGGAGGGTGTACTGGGGAGACAAGGAGGGTGTATGGGGAGACGCAGGAGGTTGACTAAGGAGACACAGGAGGGTGTACTGGGGAAGACACAGGAGCGCGTACGGGGAGACACATGGAGGGTGTACTGGGAAGGACGCACAGGAGGTGTACTGGGGAGACACAAGAGGGTGTACTGGGGAGACACAGGCGGGTGTATGTGGGAGACACAGGAAGGTGTTACGGGGAGACACAGGAGGGTGTACTGGGGAAAGGGACTACAGGAGGATGTACTGGGGAGACACAGGAGAGTGTACTGGGGAGACAGAGAGGTTGTATAGGGAGACACAGGAGGGTGTACTGGGAGACACGGAGGGTGACTGGGAGACACAGGAGGGTGTTACTGGGAGACATAGGGGCTGGGAGACACAGGAGGGTGTACTGGGGAGACACAGAAGGTGTACTGGGGAGACACAAGGAGGGTGTACTGGGAGAACACAGGAGGGGTGTACTGGGGAGACAGCAGGAGGGGTGCACTGGGAGACACAGGAGGTGTGTATGGGAGACACAGGAGGTGTACTGGGAGACACAGGAGGGTTGTCTGAGGGAGACACAGGAGGGGTGTACTGGGGAGAAAAATAGGTTGGAGAATAGAAGATTATGGGAGACACAAGGTTACTGGGGAGGACACAGAGGGATGGGACAACAGAGGTGTACTGGGAGGTGACACAGGAGGGTGGGGGAACAGGAGGGTGACTGGAGACACAGGAGGGTGTACGGGAGACACAGAGGGGTGACTGGGGGCAGAGGAGGGGTGACAGGAGACAAGGGGTGTATGGAGGTGAAAGACACAGGGGGTGATGGGAGAGACACGGAGGATGATGAGGACACAGGGTGGTAGGGGACACAGGAGGGGTGTACTGTGGAGACAAGGGAGTAGTGACGGGGGAGAATGGAAGGTGAGGGGGAGACAGGAGGGGTATGGGAGCGCAGGAGGATGTCTGGGGAGAACAGGGGGTGAGGAGGCAGCAAGAGGGTGAGGGGAGGGACAGGAGGGTGTACTGGAAGACAGGGAAAGGGGTACGGGAGAAGGAGGGGTGGCCTGGGGGAGAGGGTGTATGGGGAGAAAGGAGGTGTTGGAGACAAGGAGAGTGATGGAGGGAACAAGAGGAGGGTGTACTGGAGGAAAGGTGGGGTGAAGGGAGAGCAAGGGGGTGTTGGTGAGAGAGGAGGGTGTAGCTGGGGTGAGCACAGGAGGGGTGGTGGAGGTAGAGAGGAGGGTGTAAAGGGAGAGCACAGGAGGGTGTATGGTGAGAGCCAGGGGGTTGGATGGAGGGAGAACAGGAGTGGTGGATGGGGAGAGGCAGGGTGTAGGGGAGAACAGGGTGTAGGGAGAGACAGGGGTGTTGGGAGACCGAAGGGTGAGGGGAGACCAGGGGGGTGGTGTGAGGGGAGACAGGAGTGTCTGGGGAGACAAAGGAGAGTTGTAGGGGAGACAAAGAGGGTGTAGTGGAGGTGAGACAGGAGGGGTCTGAGGGGAGAGGAGGGTGTACAGGGGAGACGGAGGGTGTATGGGAGACAGGGTGGACAGGAGGTGTGAATGGGGAGACGGAGGTGTAGGGAGAAGGCAGGGGGTGAGGGATAGAAGGGGTGAGGGGAGCAGAAGAGTGGTGTGACTGAGAGCAGCAGGAGGGGAGTGTGAGAGACACAGGAGGGGTGGTAGGTGGGGAAGGAGGGGTGTACTGGGGTGAGACAGGAGGGTGTACAGGGGAGACAAGGAGGGTGATGGGAGATGCCAAGGGTGTACTGGGAGAGACAGTGAGACAAAGGCTATTTATTGAGGTCTAGGCACAGAGGAAAACAGAGGAGTGATGGAGGTGAGAGAGGCAGGGGAGGTGGAAGTGAGAGAGGCAGAGGAGGTGGAGGTGAGGGGGGCAGAGGAGGTGGAAGAGAGAGGCAGGGAGGTGGAGGTGAAGAGGCAGGGGGAGGTGGAGGTGAAAAGAGGCAGGGGAGGTGGAAAATGAGAGAGGCAGGGAGGTGAGGTGAGAGAGGCAGGGAGGTGGAGGTGAGAGAGGAGGGTGGAGGGGAGGTAGAGAGGCAGGGAGGTGGAGGTGAGGAGGCAGGGGGAGGTGGAGGTGAGAGGCAGGGATGTGGAATGAGAGAGGCAGTGGAGGTGAGAGAGGCAGGGTGGTGGAGGTGAGAGAGCAGGGGAGGTGGAGGTGAGAGAGGCAAGGGGAGGGAGGTGAGGGAGGTGAGAGAGGCAGGGGTGGTGGAGGTGAGAGAGGCAGGGGGGTGAAGGTGAGGAGAGAGGCAGGTGGGTGGTGGAGCGGAGGCAGGGGAGGTGGTGAGGTGAGAGAGGCAGGGTGGTGGAGGTGAGAGAGGCGGGGGTGGAGGTGAGAGAGGGGGAGAGGAGTGGTGAGGTGAGAGGGCAGGGTGGTGGAGGTGAGAGAGGCAGGGTGGTGGAGGTGAGAGAGGCAGGGTGGTGGAGGTGAGAGAGGCAGGGGTGGTGGAGGTGAGAGAGGCAGGGTGGTGGAGGTGAGGAGGGGGAGCAGGAGGGGAGGTGGAGGTGAGAGAGGCAGGGTGGTGGAGGTGAGAGAGGCAGGGTGGTGAGGTGAGAGAGGCAGGGTGGTGGAGGTGAGAGAGGCAGGGTGGTGGAGGTGAGAGAGGCAGGGGAGGTGGAGGTGAGAGAGGCAGGGTGGTGGAGGTGGGAGAGCAGGGTGGTGGAGGTGAGAGAGGCAGGGGTGGGGGAGGTGAGAGAGGCAGGGGAGGTGGAGGTGAGAGAGCAGGGGAGGTGGAGGTGAGAGAGGCAGGGGGTGGAGGTGAGAGAGGCAGGGGAGTGGAGTGAGAGAGGCAGGGGGTGGAGGTGAGAGAGGAGAGGAGGTGGAGAGTAGAGAGGAGAGGAGTGGAGGTGAGGTGAGAGGGCAGGGGGTGGGGGGTGAGAGAGGCGGGGAGTGGAGGTGAGAGAGGCAGGGGAGTGGATGAGAGAGGCGAGGAGGTGGAGGGGAGAGAGGCAGGGGGGGAAGGAGAGAGGCAGGGGAGGTGAGGTGAGAGAGGCAGGGGGTGGAGGTGAGGAGAGGCGGGGGGAAGGGGGAGGTGAGGAGGGAGGGGGAGGTGGAATGAGGAAAGGAGGGGGGGTGGAGTGGAGCGGGGAGGGTGGTGGAGGTGAGGAGGCAGGGGGGTGGAGGTGGAGAGGCAGGGGAGGTGGAGGGGAGAGAGGCAGGGTGGGGAGGGGAAGAGAGTGGGAGGAGGAGGTTGAGGGGAAAAGGCAGTGAGGAGGTGAGGGAAGGAGAGGTGTGGAGGTGAGAAGGGGGTAAAGGGTGGTGAGGTGAGAGAGGAGGGGGGGGAGAAGGTGAGGGGAGGCATGAGGTGGTAGGTGAAGAGGGGAGGGTGGTGGAGGTGAGAGAGGGAGGGAGTGGGTGACAGGGGGGTTTAGAGAAAGGGAGGTGGTGAGGGGAGAGAGGCAGGGTGGTGGAGGTGAGAGAGGCAGGGTGGTGAAAGGGGAGAGAGGCAGGGTGGGAAGGGGAGAGAGGCAGGGTGGTGAAGGTGAGAGAGGCAGGGGGTGAAGGTGAGAGAGGAAGGGGGGTGGAGGTGAGAGAGGAGGGGTGGAAAGGGGAGA
>NC_069409.1:42062352-42082839 GCF_026875155.1 Cherax quadricarinatus
ACGTCCCGATGACGCACTGACTTTTCTTGGGTTATCCTGGGTGGCTAACCCTCCGGGGTTAAAAATCCGAACGAAATCTTATCTTATCTTAGCCTTAAACAAGTTCAAAATTATTATAATCATGGGGAGCGCTAAACCGTAGAATAATACAGCGCCTGAGGGGGGATATATGGAAGGTATTCTGGCTTAATTCAGGTAACTGGAGCACAGATCCAATTCCCTAGATCAAGAGCCCCTCACCAGCCTTCAAGGAACCTTCCCTTGAGCGGACAAGCTCAAAGGGAGAGCTAAAAAGGTTCCTAATGAATGAAGCTACAGACAGGGAGGAAAGGGATTTCTCGTATAATTAACATTCGCAAACCTATTAAAATGATTTTCTCTAATGGGCATGTAAATTACTATTCACTTTATTCCTAATGAACTTTATCATCACTGATTTTTCCCGACGTTGAATTGTTTAGTTTTATTTTTTCTTAATCATGCTGACTGCTACTTTATCTAATAGCAAGGCTGACTTATTTGGGTTATCCTAGGTTCTCTACACATATGCTGCTATTTACGAATCTATGTAACTATTTGTGTATACCTGAATAAACATTTACAAGGAACCCCCCCCCCAGTGGAAATGCTCAATTTACGTTTATAAATAACCTACAAGTTACTATGTACTACTATGTACGGTAATCGTAATCACCTCAACTTGTCAATTGTGCTTATATGTAACAGTTCTTAAATAAACTTAATTAAAGCCACTGTCGGGCTTATTTCCATTGGAGTCCTTTAAAATCCCTCCTTCCTTGGCTACGACCCACACAAGTCGGCTAATACCCAGGTACTTAGATGTAAAGAAACATTCCCAACGTTGTCACTCGTTAGGGTATCGAACCCTGGTATCTTAGTGTGCGAAGTAAAACCTGTCAATTGATCCACGAGCCCCCAAACACCTCCTGGTTAAAATTATAACTAATTTTCAAAGGGGTCGACTGGCAAGTCAACGAGCCTGTCAGGTGACCAAAACCTCCAGCTGCAGGTGATCATAGGACTAAGACCCAATGGAAACCACTTGTATTCCCCGACAAACCTAACCTAACCCTAATACCTCTTGGTGCCTGGATAGGCAATATTACGTTAATCGAAAAGCAAAATGTTAAGCCACACGGGAAAATGGCCCTCAACCCCGAACCTGTAACCGTCTTCCCCCACAAAAATGCGCTCATGGGTGGGGGACCCCACGGGTGGCCCGTGGCCTGGTAGGCAACGCTCTCGCTTCACCCGTTGTCTTGTGGTTAGATCACCGGCAAGGGTGGAAGCATTGAAAGTGTTCCCTTACACCTGTTCCGTTCATCTAGCAGGCAAGTAAGTACCTGGGTGTTAGTAGACTGGTGTGGGTCACATTCTGAAAGACAAGATTGCGGACCCCAATGGAAGTCAGAGTCCCTCGATGACGCACTGCTTATCTTGGGTTATCCTGGGAGGCTAATCCTCCAGGGTTAAAAATCAGAAAAAAATCTTCACATTAATACTTACTAGGAAGGACAAGCGTTCATAAGAAATGAAAAGATAGGAATTTACCAGCAATATCACCAAACACATCACATCACCATGGTGACGTTGAAATCATCAACCGACGTTAGCCTTGTACGTAGATATAATTGTGGTAACTACGCACAAGGCTGTTAAAAGCTAAAATTATTAAAAAAAATTGCATACATCTTCTAGTGATAAAATATAGTTACTAAGCGTGTTGAAACTTTGAATAACCAACCTAATGGAGTTAATTCCACAGAGAAAATTGCTGTATACCACTACGTCCGCTGCTGCACCAACACTGAGTGTGGGCAGCAACATGAGCCCACAGCCAGCCAGCCAGCCGGCCAGGGTAAGCAAGGTTGCCAAACCTGAGAGATGTAAACCAACTCAAGTGGCGCTTAAATTAAGCGAAACTGCTGAATATGTTGGGTACACACACACACACACACACACAAGAAGGCTTTTGACACCGTTCTGCACAAGATATTAGCGCAAAAACTAGAGGAGCAGGCAGGACTAACAGGACTGTTCCTGTTAGTCCTGCAACAGTTCAGAGAATTCCTGACAGGAAGGGAACAACGAGTGATGGTACGTGAGGTGGTGTAAGAGGGAAGCGATGTGATGAGCGAGGTTCCACAAGGGTTAGTCCTAGAATCAGTGCTGTTTCTGGTATATGTGAATGACATGAGGAAAGGGACTGATTCAGAGGTGACCCTATTTGCAGATGATGTGAAGCTAATGCCAATTTCACACTATTTTGTGAAAGCTTGTCAGTAGCTTCACTAAGCTCTATTGTAGAAATTATCTGTGGGAGCCTATCAACTATAACTGACACATTTCCTCATTGTCCAAGCCGACATTTACATAGTGTTATAGTGGCCCGGTGGCCTGGTGGCTAAAGCTCCCGCTTCACACACGGAGGGCCCGGGTTCGATTCCCGGCGGGTGGAATCATTTCGACACGTTTCCTTACACCTGTTGTCCTGTTCACCTAGCAGCAAATAGGTACCCGGGTGTTAGTCGACTGGTGTGGGTCGCATCCTGGGGGACAAGATTAAGGACCCCAATGGAAATAAGTTAAGACAGTCCTTGATGACGCACTGACTTTCTTGGGTTATCCTGGGTGGCTAACCCTCCGGGGTTAAAAATCCGAACGAAATCTTATCTTAACTGGGCCCTTTTATCTGACAGAAAACTATATAATTTTAAATTTGTGAGATTCCCCCATTTGCAGTTTCATATCATTAAGGTAACTACGGTTTATGACTGTGCGTTGAGATCCTTGGTCCAGTAATGCAGTTACATTTTTTTATTTACGCCTTGTATCCCTAATTTTTTACATTACCACGGGTAAGGCTACTTCAACTATGCCATCATCATTAACATTAGCTGCAATTTTTACATTAGTAACTGTTGTTTCAGTGTTAACATCATTATTATCATGATTGTCATTATCATCATAATTATTATTATACAAATTTTCCTTACACATTACTGCATGATGCCTTCCTTTGTGGTAATGATAGCTGTTATTGAGTTTGGCATAACATTATAACTGCCTAAACATCTGATACATCTGCCAAATTCTTCCAACCTTTCCACAGTAACATCCCATGAATTATAAGCATTACAATTCTTGGAGAAAAAAGACACTCCCTCTTTTGCTTGACTTGCCCATTAGTCAAGACATTCTTATTTTTTTTTTTTTTTTTTTTTTTTTTTTTTTTTTTTTTTTGTACTTAGCTTCTTTAATAAAACAAAAAAAATATACAATCTATGAAATTACATACATCATGATCTATAACAAACAAATTAGGAAACTCACAGGATAATGAATACTTTATCATGAAATTTAATAATGTACATCCAACTAATATACACTTTCTCATACAAGCTATTCACAATCTTCATTATATTAGGTGGAAAATTAATTGTTGCAAAAAAAACAACATACCATATGTCTTGATATAGACACTTTCACTCTGAAGACAAGGATATCCCCCACTTGACTACTAATCCAGCAGAAGGTAACTCTGCGGGAACTCCTTAACTATACGTTCATTGGGGACCTTGTGTAGTACTAGTGCCAGTGAAAGACACGTCAAGTGTTAATCAGAGTGAACAACTACCAATTCCAAACTGCTGCTCAGTATTACAGTGTAGTGTACCTCCAGCATCCTGACTAGGGGTTATTCAAGAGAGTTCAGCATCAGAAGTTGCTTAAGCACTTTGGTTTGACTTGTTTCACGGATCTCTCCAGCAAGAAACATCTCGTCTACTACACTGTAAGCCTTATAAAAGTTGAATACCAAGTCAAGTTCACAAACATTGTGGAAGTACTCATTAAGCACCTCAACAAAATTGTGTATGGCTTCGAGGTATGCAAGATTGTTGTCAGCTATGTCTACACAGATGCAAAAATACAAGCCAGCATAGCGTCGGTACACAATTTTGAAGTTTCGAAACTCCACAAAATTTGTGTGCTTGGCATCTCTCACTGTGACTACTGCATGTACTTCTTCAATTAACTTTTGCTTCTCATCATCATCAAAATTCATATACCATTTGGCCAAGCGAGTTTTTCCAGCACGGTTTTGAATCAATATAAAGCGAATCATAATGACTAAGATGTCAAGACATTCTTATTAAGGTACTTATTCCTCTTTATTTGGTGTGGAGAATATTTATTTTTTGCTCTTGCCATTTAATATGTGCCTATGCAACCTTTTTTATGGGAGGAATTATGATCATTATTAAAATTAGGATATTTTTTTCCCATTTGTGAGACCTGACAGATACATCATAGTCAGCACGTATTACATTCTTAGAATTTTTTTTTTTTTATATTTTATTTAAAACCAACAATAGACAATAGACAAAAGGAAAAACCCTAAAGATGACAATATATGAACAAATAACTGAAAAAACGTTACATTAGATATTGAAACATTAACGAATAACATTACAATATAACAAATATGACCACTATTACCTACATATAAAATCAGATACCGAAGCTTAAAATTGTCCTATACTAGCTACATGTGGATAAGTTAACTTTTCGCAAAAACATGCAAACCTATATTAACTCTTCCTCAAATTAATCATCCTTGCTCTTAATTCACACTAGAATAATAAAATACAAGTATAATAAAGAGCAGTTTGAATCAAAGAACATTCCACAATTATCATAAATTTACCCTAAGCCTAGTATTTCATCTGTATTATAAATGTCTAATCAACACGAAAATTTTACCACATACCCCTAACCATATTTGTTGGTGTACATAATACAACCTTGTATTACCATAAAGAGAAAAAAAAAACAAAAAAGGAAAACCCACTCTTCACCTTTAAAATCAGACTTCAATTTACATACATTGTACATACATATAAATAAGTATATAAAGTATGTTGTCTAATTGAACACAATCACTTACAACGTCAGTTATAATATTACGTCAACTCAACCATGAATAACTTCATCCAATTCTTACAACTTCAAGGTTCGTAAAACTCTTAAACTACATACTTCTATTGGCACCAAATCAATTGTGCTTACAAAAATACAATTGTAAATTAAACTGGAACATAAAAAGCCATTTTGACATTTACACATTGTATCAAAATCATAAATGCTCATAGAAAATATGTATTGTATATCATTGAAAATGTTCATGAGGAAAAACCATTAATGGTATATACAAGAAAGTAAACATACATACAATACATACATATACATACATATACATATATATATACATATACATATATATATATACACATACATACATACACATACATATATACATACATACATACACACATACACATACATACACAAATACACACACACCTACAACACATGCATATATTACACACATACACATACATAGTTATAAGTCGATAATTCCAAATATAACTGTATTGTACTTGACACACTCGGAACAAATAATGTTAAAATTGCACCCAGACATACCTCATATAACATTCATCAAACTCATCATGCTACCGCCCATTCTAGGAAACCAGCCCATTTCATCCCCCTTACCTGCCTTTCAACTCCCGTAAATTCCGTAAATGTAATTCCTATAACCATCACTTAAATCCCTCTCCCATCTCCCCCCATACACCTCCTTATTTCTACACTTTGTCCTATAAAAAGTTGCTGTTAATGCATTAATTTTTCACACACGTTCGTCTTCATAGCCAAGACATATAAATATAATCTGTAATTATATACCCTACCGCATTCTCTACCATCTGATTCACCCCACCTATGTCTAAAGCTTAAAACCCTCAACACCTGCAAACCCCCCCCTCCCACTAACCTTATTACCTTACCCAACCAACCCTTATTAGTTCAATACATTCGCAAAAATATACACTATATGGAAAACAGTCTCCCATCCACCACAAGCCTGCATATCCCATCCTCCCGTATTCTCTTATGGAATAAAACCATTCCAGACGGTAAGATCCACATGTAAAAATCTATACATTACTTCTCGTACTTTAGGTTTTAAACGTAATTTGTTCAAACGCCCCCAGATATTACGCCAATCATACATCGGATAAAACACCTTCTACCACTGCTACCACTGCCTTACCTTCCACCCCATCAAGGTTTCCCAATTTAATATGTGAAGGATCGCTCATGTTTATGAGGACCCGTAACATTGCCTCACCTATTATGAACTCCCTACCCACCCACCACCGTTGCATATCTGACGTATCTTATGAAGTCCGCCTTCCCTCGCCCCCCCTCCCGCTTATAACTACGTTTCAAATACACACTCATAATCCTCTTTTCAACAGCTATAAGACCCAGCCCTCCACGGCCAACCGGGAGTGTGACAACCGCTCTACCTAACCATTCGCTTCCAGTACCCCAAATGAATCTAAAAACGCGCTTTTGTAACCTTTGTATCTCACTACGAAGTATCGGATATATGCTGCTACATGCCAAGTTTACTATATAATAGGACATTCGTTGTAATTACTCTTTGATGCAAAGTTAAGTGTGCAGCTCGTAAACCACTGAGGCGCTTCAGTACACCATCTACAATACGCACTGAATTTATTTGTTGTGCTAACTTGATATCACTTACATAAACGATCCCACATATCAGTAATTGGTCCACCTTTTTCCACCTTTCAACTATTCACATTCCTCACTTAACCTATCTCCAAGATCCATATACTTCGTTTTTTCCTTATTAAATTGACATGCCAGAAGCCTTTTCAAAAACATTTACTAACTTTTCCACCCGAGGCAAATCCCTGTTACCACTTACTAAAATCGTTGTGTCATCAACATATCCAACAATGCCAGCCCCCCCACCCCTTTCGTCACCAACCCCATTTGCTGCCAATAAGACCCTAATTCCTCTATAAAAGGGATCTGTAAACACGCAAAAAATATTTGTGAAGGGGACAACCTTGACGTAGACCCTGCTCATCTGAATTTGTTCTCCTAACCTTCCATTTACCTGCACCCGCAAGGATGCATCTTGATACATTAATTTGGCCCATGATATAATTTCCTCTCCAAACCCCTGCCATCTCATAATCTTCCATAACGCTTCCCTTTCTACACTATCATATGCCGCCTCCCAATCTATAGCCAACACCCCCCCCCTCCCAATTTTACTCTTTCTTCAATAAAAACTTCTAATCAAACCATGCCCGTCATACATAGACCTTCCCGGCACCCCATATTGTCCCTTATCGATCACTTTACCCAGGACCTTTTTTATTCTGTTAGCTAAAATTCTTGCAAAAATCTTATAATCACACACAATAACGAAATAGCACGATAGTCTTTAACTGTTAATGGCTCACCTTTAGGCACTAAACGACCACAGCCATCCGCTGCTGTGCCCCTAAAACCCGATCCCGCTTAATGATATTGAATAATCTTACCAAAAATTCTTTAAAACGCTCCAATTTTGGAGATAAAAGTCACTGGGCAACCCATCAATTCCTGGTGCCTTTCCTAATTGCGCCCGGATAAAGCTACCCATGTCTCGCACTCCGTTATCGGCCCTTCCAAAACGAATCGATCATGCTCTGTCAACTCACACTGCACAAAACCTTCCAATTGACTGTAATGCTATTTCACTTATTCCCACACTTTGCGTTTTCAACTTAACCCAAGCATCAATATACCCACTCATACCCTCAGTCGTCGTCAACACCTGGTCCACTTTATACCCTTGCATACCTACCTGAACATTCAACCCATTAACTCCATTGCCTTGCGACGTGTGTGTTGATCCGCAACACACACGCCGACGGCCGATCTCCCCACAAAACCTCCTCAATCCCGCCCTTAAGCCTTCCCATCAAACCTCTCATTTTGTAAATTCCGAATATTTTCCTTCAAACTTTCAATTTAAATAACAGGATAATTAGCATTAATTTGTGCATAACATTCGCGCAACTGCCCCTCTAAATATTTTTGAAAACCGTATTGTAACTGATTATATCTCTTCCTCGATTAATATAATATTCCTTAATACGTTTTTTAGCTATTGTTCCACCAATTAACCATGGCAACATCCCCTGGAGCTTCTACCACTAAACGATCCCACATATGTCCAAAAGACAAAAGACTATCCTCTTCCTTTAATAACTTTACATTCAATTTCCAAAATGATGGACCCCTCCGAGGCACACCCTCAATATCCACATCTATTACCACTCCTCTATGATCGGAAAAAACCACATCTATCACATCCACCCTCCGCACAGTAACCGCACAAGGCACGTACATTCGGTCCAACCTCGCCGCATAACCTCGTTTAATGAAGGTATGCCTACCATCCCTCCCCCCCCACACACATCCTTTAACCCCACCCCGGTCAATATATCCCCAATATACCCAAACAACACCCGCACCTCTGGGCTCCACATCTTTACGACGTATCACGCAATTCCAATCTCCGCCTATTATTGCAACATTCGGTAAACCACGTAAAAAATAGACCAGCACGTTCCCGAACAAATTTAGTTTTAATACTCACGTCACCTCAGCCGGACCATATACACATACTAAACTAATGGGAACCCTACCCCAAGTTCCATCCACCCTAATTACCCTCCCCTCCCCCCCTTCACTACGCCTTACTATAAACGGGCTAGTTTCCTTTACCAAAATGGCAGCCCCACCTTTCAAAAAGCGTCGCATGTTCCATGTACACATTATAACCACTCATATCCAACTCATAACCAGGCCTAAAATTATGTTCCTGTAAGAATACCACATCCACACCAAGTCGCACCAAATACTCATTAAACCACTTAAGCTTCCTCTCAGCTCTCAACCCGTTAATATTTATAGTAAAACACTTGAATTCAACAAATGGGTTTTCCTTTTGTCCCCGGCATTGACTTTACCCCAGTTCGTTTTGCAACAACCTCTGTCCCTCCCCCTTTGTTGGGAATCACCTTTGCAATCCCTTGATCCTTGGGTTCACCATTCCCTCTCTTCTGTACCTCCACCCAAGACTTTTTCCCAGGGCGTTGGGCAGGAGTTAGCACATCATCAGAATCCGATGATGCTGCAGTCCTCTTTCGTGTCCCGCCCTCCACCTGCATTTTGACATCAGAAGCACCGTCCTGATGCACCTCCACCTCTACTGCATGCACCTTCAATCCTGTAGACTCTCTCGTCGACAAACCGTCATCTTCTGCCATACCATCATTCACAGCCTTCCCCAGAACTGAGCCTGGGTCTTCCACCTGATCTAGGACCGATTCCTCTAACAGGTCATCCAACGCCTTTACCAAAGACGCCGCCACTTCTTCACCCATATTAGGTAGTCTCTCCTCAAAAACCTTATGTATGTCCAATGACTGAGATTCTCCTTGTAGCGTTACAACTGGCGATTCAAGCTCCTTTTCTTTGTCTACCCCTCCACTCCATGACAACCGTTGTTGGGGCGGTGTAGCAAGAGACTGTTCTCGCTCATCGCCAACCTCGTCCACTGGCTGCTGTTGCTGCTGTTGCTGTTGCTGCTGTTGCCGTTGCTGTTGTGCCGGGTACCCACTTCGTTTCTCACACTGCGCCGCGATGTGGTCATATGACCCACATAGCCGACACGTACGTTGTTGCCCCGCATACGTTACATAGACTTGAGTCCTTAATTCTTTCAACACAATATATGAAGGAATAGGGTGCCGAAGAGTCATTTTAACTGTATACGCGCCTTCCAGCGCACCTGCATACGGTCCAGTTGCCCATCTCCCTGCTGTGGCTACGTGAACCGTCCCATAAGTACGCAGTTCACTGGTAATATCAAAATCAGTCGCCTCAAAAGGCACATTCCTGATTTTCACCCAGGTTGTAATGTCGAGATACATCATGAAGTCTCACCGACACAGCTGTATTAACCTGTATGATGGTCTCCTGATACTTGTCGACCACTGCCTCGTAGACTTGTGCAGACGTCATCTTAACGAAGATTCTTGTCATTCCATTTAATGCGACACCACATATCTCCTCATTTGCTATACCCATAGGTATCGCGAATGATCGCTGGTAATAATAAATCCATGTTGGATCCTGTGACAGCACCACGGATCATCTCAATGCAGACAGTGTTGATTCTTCTTCTGCTATTCAGCGCCATGTTGGAGAAAATAAAGTTTCCACCAACCAACGCTAGGGGCAGCTCAATCAGGTAAACTGCGCAAAACAAACTCAAACAGGAGCGTCTGCGCAGCTCGTCCACACGGCTCGGAGGCGATGAGGACAATACGCCTTGTATCCCTAATTTTTTACATTACCACGGGTAAGGCTACTTCAACTATGCCATCATCATTAACATTAGCTGCAATTTTTACATTAGTAACTGTTGTTTCAGTGTTAACATCATTATTATCATGATTGTCATTATCATCATAATTATTATTATACAAATTTTCCTTACACATTACTGCATGATGCCTTCCTTTGTGGTAATGATAGCTGTTATTGAGTTTGGCATAACATTATAACTGCCTAAACATCTGATACATCTGCCAAATTCTTCCAACCTTTCCACAGTAACATCCCATGAATTATAAGCATTACAATTCTTGGAGAAAAAAGACACTCCCTCTTTTGCTTGACTTGCCCATTAGTCAAGACATTCTTATTAAGGTACTTATTCCTCTTTATTTGGTGTGGAGAATATTTATTTTTTGCTCTTGCCATTTAATATGTGCCTATGCAACCTTTTTTATGGGAGGAATTATGATCATTATTAAAATTAGGATATTTTTTTCCCATTTGTGAGACCTGACAGATACATCATAGTCAGCACGTATTACATTCTTAGAATTATTTGGTTGGCTTGTCTGTAACTGAATAATTAATTCTTGTAGACGTAATCTTATTTCCTTAAGATAAAAATAACCGTTGTGGCATTTATTAGTTTTGCAGTTCAGTTTATTCTGTAAGACAGCACTTAATATCCAGTTTGATTCACCCAAATCAAACCTTTTACTCAAGGACTTAAGAGGGCTTTCTAATTTGACCCTAAATTGTTGCAAATTGTGGTAATTGTGTTCTGTAGGTCTTAAATTAATCACAATATTTACTAGGTCTAACCTACTTTGCTCCCTATTACCATCGGTCACCTTTAACAAGTCAACTGCCTCCAGGTAACTAGAGTCAATATTTTGAAACCCTTGAATTAGGGCATAAGCATCACTTCTGACCTGCCCTTTGAGATAAAATAATTTTGTGACAGCTGCTGGTCATTCCTCACATGCACAGCAGCCTCAAATAATGACCAGAATTCCTCCCAGCTATCTCCTGGACTAAATGTTGGTAGACATAACTTTGGGAGTTTTTTCATATCATGTATATGTACATTGGGGGAAAGTATTTTTTGTAACATCTTATGTGAGGGAGAAGGGGGTGTGCCATAATTTTGTGGCGGAGAGGGTTTTCTCAGCCTGCATGTTGCAGGTTTTGAGGGTGTGTAATCAGAGTGTAGAGTTTAGTTCTCTAGATAGGATAGATTACGTTGATGTTGTATTGTGTAAATTTTGTTGTTGGTTTATATTTTGGACAACTTTTGGAATTTTGTGTACATAGTGTATTCTGTACCGTCTTTATATATAAATTATAAAATTAAAGTTAGTTGGAATAGTGCATATAGAAAATACTAAGACCTATGTTAGTTTGTATGCAATTCCCCAAAATGGTTGGGCAACAATTGTCTTAAAATAACATGATTCTTAATGATTTATGTTATGAGAGTTTTCATATCATGTATATATATATATATATGTATATATATATATATATGGTTTTTAATACTTGACGTGCTGTTGGAGTGTGAGCAAAGTAACATTTATGAAGGGATTCAGGGAAACCGGCAGGCCGGACTTGAGTCCTGGAGATGGGAAGTACAGTGCCTCCCACTCTGAAGGAGGGGTTTTAAATGTTGCAGTTTAAAACTTGTAGTGTAAAGCACCCTTCTGGCAAGACAGGATGGAGTGAAATGATGGAAAAAGGGTTTTTCTTTTTGGGGCCCACCCTGCCTTGGTGGGAATCGGCCGGTGTGATAATAAAAAAAAAATAAAAATATATATTGGGGAAAGCTAAGTTTTTTTTATATTTATTTAAAACTCAGGTACAAATTATATGGGTACATAATCAATATGTAAAAAGATACAAGCAGTAAAACGATAATCTGCAGTGACAAACAATACCAAAGAAGCACTTATATAATGACATCAGGAATTGGCTGCTGCACTCCAATCAAACACTATTTTTTATGTACTGTTGCTTCACGTGAAAAGATGGTCTTATAATAAAAACGATAGTCCTACCTAGTAATGCTTACACTCTCCCCCCCTTAAAAAAACATACCACTTTCACCTTAGTATACTCATTGACATCTGTTATACATTTTTTTAGACATTAAGGACATCATTGACAACATTTATAAACACAATCCAGCCATCTAAAAGGCTGACTATAATACAAGAAAAGTCTGAACATGATGGCACACATCCAAAAAACCAATCCACACCCTAACCCTCATATACCCCATGATAACAATCAATATCGTGCACGGTGGTGGTTTAATACACTACCGCTGACTCTTCACCCCCCCCCACATGCCTAGTAACTGTGTCTGCCGTCACCACTCATAACCTCCATCGTCATTGAATTTAAAAATACATTAAAGTACAATAACATAAGGGAATATAAGAACCCCTTATCGTCTCCGCCACAGAAAAATAAAATTGTTACATTTTCTAAATACATACTGCTGATTCATCTTTGTGCTTACAAAATATCCCCCATCCCCTATGATTTTTATCTCTTTACTCCAAAGCTAAAAACCAGATTATACATTTCATCAATCAAATTATATTACAATAAGCATAATAATATCAATACTTATCATCCGACTAATAGGTGTACATTATTATCACCCTGAGTTCCATGAAATTTACATATATTGACAATCCTCACAATCCTTCCCGTCTTTTAAATACAGTGTACATATATCCAATGACATTTCGTTATGATCCAATCATATTTACTTTACACTTCCCCTTTTCCCCAGTGCAAGATAAATGCCACTTGCACTAGACGTCACAACACCTTACATTTGTTCACTTAAAACGTATAAAATAAGAACTAAATAAATAACTTATAAACAATATATAGGATTAGTAATTATTTGACATAGTGTGAAGAATACAATAATTTTGGTAAAGTACACTAGAAATTGAACTCACTCACTAATACATTTCCATTTTTTTATGTATTATGTTCAACAAGATATGTTTATTTATTAACATGTTGCAGAGCAATATAAGACTTTACTCTGTCACGCACTAAGTTACCTATATAACTTATGGCTCCTAATAATAACTGTAACCGGGCAGTACTACCTCAAGCATTAACAAACCATCTGGCAAAGACACTTCAGAAAGCCACCCATGCCATCCCCTGACCCCATGCTATCTGTATTAAAAAAAAACACAAACTCACAGGTTTCCACTTCCATGCTCAAGTTCGTACTGACGTCGAAAGTCATAAAACCCTGTCTCTTAACCAATGTCACCAGTTCACACCCTACGCCCCCCCTAATTCATAAGGACTTTTACACCCCATATGCGTCACTACCACATCACTTTTATTCCACCTTCCATCTCCACTAATCTCAAAAAAAACAAGAATGCCAGTTTAGGAGAGAACCAGCCAATCCAGCTCTTCTAAATACACCCAACCAACATTATCACCTACCGCAGAATTACGATACCCAAGGAAAACTATTTACCCACAACTCAACATATAGTAGCAATTTTTGATACTGTACGTTACCACACACGCCGCAAGGCTGCCCGCACCCTTACATTCACCACCCGCCTCCCGCATGCACCCAGCCACATCAAAAAATCTTGCCACAACAATACTTGTCATTCGCGGACTGACCAACGGTGAGTGCGGTTGGTGCACTGCACCCCTTGCTGTTTGTAGGCGAGCTCCCTTGTCAGTTCCTGGCTGCAGTGGTGTGAAGTGGTGCTGTACACCTCGGCTATACAAAAAGTGCACTGTTTTGTCATGATGGCGGTTAGTCTGAGACGCCGGATAAATACTGTACGGCATTGAGCTACTTAAAGGAACGATAACGCAGTTCTGCGCTAGTCTTGTTGCAAAGATCAATCGGGAGACCATATGGCGTACAAGACAGTTACTTGTATATGGTTGCAGCATTGAATGGAGGACATACGAATATTTCCCCCCCCCCCCCCCCCCCCCCCCCCCCTTCGTCAAACGCTATCAGCAACGGTTTATGAATTCGGTTAGTCACAGGTTTCAGGGACGTGGGTTTAACGTCACACCAGCTGTCAGTGCAAGAAATGGTAGAATGTTTCAACGGCATTATACGTGGATCAGTACGCAACGTTCCCTTTGAGGCGGACGAGGCGGATTAAGGAAAGTTTTTGAGTCGTTGGGTCGGTGCCATAATGCTCAACATGGTACGTGGGCTGGCAGTGCCTATGTGGTTTTCCAGAGGGTTCTTTCAACCTTCAAATGACATTGAGGCACCCAATACCGTCTACGTGGTTATCTCCAAGATTTCAGGACGCAGGTCATGGTAATGAACCCAGGACAACGACGGCCATCTGCGTCTATGTGGTGAGGTATGATCACATTAGCAGCGACTCTGTGACAAGCGAAGGGACGTTGTGCTGGGACCTGTGGTGGACGTGCAGCCCATGCTTCAAAGTGGCAGGTGTGAAATTAAAACATCGGGGGATGGCGTGGTGTTTTGTGGAGCGAGATAGTGGATCGGGCACACAGGACTGGCGGTGAGTTGGAGTCCCTCCCCCGGCTTGACTGATCAGGTATCGTCTCATGTGGATAAGGAGGACAGCAATTACAGGAGAAGGTTCTTGAGATTGAGGAGGAATTGGTGAGGTGTTGAAGACCTTTGTCATCGCCAGGAGAGGGACGTACATTCTGAGGCGTGGTGTCATCGGGAGAGTCGTCGCTTACCAGTAGTCGGAGAAAGGATAGTTTGGGACGTGATGGTGGTTTGGGAGTCGTACGTGAATCTTTAAACCATTCTCAGGTAGAGGTTGAGGTTCATCGAGAGCAACATTGACCCAAAGATATGTGTAAATGACGGTCACGAGAAAGAGGGCGGCTACGTCAGATTCTGATGACGTCCCTTACGCCTGCACAACGGCCTGGAAACAGGGGACTGCTGAGGTGAAGTGTGATGGTAGTGGTGTAGGTGGTGGGTAGCCATGATAGGAGGCACGGAAAGAGGGGGGAGGGAAAGACGAGCACTCTGAAAGGTGTCATGTCAAACTTAAATTCAAGCTCTGGAGTTTGTAAAGAGTGATGAGATAGGAAGCAGGGGTGGAAACTTTCATTAGGCCTCAGGTCGTATGTCTGTAAATGTTAATGGGGTTATGTAGCGGTATGAAGAGAAATTGGTTTCTTAATTCCTGAATAAATCTAGAGTGGAATGTTGTGTTCCTGAGGAGCACAATTTTAAAGGAGGGGAGGGTTTTGGATGTGGCAGGAGGATTTCGAGTAGTTACCCTGCCATCTCCCGTCTAAAGGTGGTGTGGGAATTTAATATGGGAGGACGAGCCCGTTTGTTTTGCAGAGAAGCGAGGAGGCGGGGGAGGGAGGGTGTTGCGTGTGGCTGGGTGGTTGGATGGGTAAGCGTGTGTCTTTCGTGGGGGGTATGCGCCGGCAGAAAAATAACAAAATGGTAAACGAATGATTTTGTGTGTGTGTGGGATCTTGTGTTTTTCTTAGTGCACTGCCAGAGGGATAGTTGGTGGGGATTTGGAATAGTGTAATCAGGTGGCTGATGTGGACCCAAAAAGGGGCTGGATATATGTCGTGGCTCTTAGGATATATTAAGGGATGTTAGTGTTACGTGATGCTTCGGGGGGCGTGTGGGAGACTGAATATACGTTTGTGAGGAGTGGATATGCTGCGAGGCTAGAAGAGTGTACCTTTTCTCAGGGAGTTTTGATGTGAAATCTTTCAGTACTGTGGAGGCTACAAATGTAGACATTGGGCAGTTGGGGGTGGAGGTTGGGTGGGGGACGTCGCGGACCATATATAGAAGTTATTGGAAATTAAATATAAGTGTAGTTAGGTGATGAGGAGGGGGGTTGGAGGGGTTTTCAGTCCTATGGAGGGAGCATAGTGTGGAAGAAAGGGAGTGGGGACATTGTGACATGGTGGGATTGTGTTGCAAAAAGAAAAAGATAGAAAGTTTTATGTGAGAGAAGGAAAACGTATTAATAATTTAAAATATGGAACTGGCTAACTATTAGAGGATTAGTTTAAGAGGTTGTTATGGGCGGGGGGTGGGGGGAAATAATTTTCCTCATGGATGAAATAGCTGAAATAAAGGGGAGGTTGAGGGTTGTTGCAAAATGAAAGGTTTCAAGCTGTAGGGTGCAGCAGGGTGGAAAGAAGTGCTTTGGGGTTGAAAAGCCGTCAGCTTGTGTTTTGCGGCATTCAAAAGCAAAGGCAGGCGGTGACAGCTTTGCCATGTTTAGAGGTAAACGGAGATGGTTGGGGAATTATGAGCAGGGCAGGAGATACGGAACCACGAGGGATGTGTGCGTATGCCGGATGGGCTTGGTCGAGTTGTACTGGAACGTGGGAGGGTGGGGACATGGCGTTGGACTCAGGTGTGTTCGTATGTGACGTGAAAGGCTTTAGGTTGGACTATTAGGCAGAGGAAATAGAGAAGCGTTAAGGGGAAGGAGGAAGGGAAAGCTGCCGGGGTTTGACGGTTCCCAGTAGGAATTTTATTTACAACATTGGACGTTAATAAGGGGATTTATAGTTTGGTTATTTAATCGTATGGAAGGAGAAGGGTAAGTTGGGGAGAAGCATGGTAACAAGCAGTTTAGTGTTTGTCCGAAGGTTCAAGGAGCAGCCACACTTCGGGGAGAGTTCCGAGCCATATCCATGATTGTGCAGACTATAGGTGTTGCAAAAATTTTAGGTAATAGGTTCAAGGTGTTAGTTGGGGAAGGGTAGTGTCAAACTCTCAGTTAGGGTTGCCGGGAAGGGCGATGATTGAAGGACATGGGATATGAGGAAGTTTTGAAGTATAGGGTGGGGGTTGAAGGGGCAGCCTTTGTTGCTCTAGTTTGCAGGGAGCATATGATAGGTGGAAATAAGGAGGAGCGTTGAAGGTTATACTTAGGAGAAGGGGTTTTGGGGAGGAACTTAGTCGAGTGGGGTAAATACGTTATACAAGGGGGCGAAAATGAGGGGATAAGTTTAATGGGTGTATGGGGAGGGAATATTGCAATGGGTAGAGGCCTTAGACAGGGATGCCCCATGTCACAAATATTATTTGCGTGTTTCCAGGACCCCTTTTATAGAATGGTTGACCACAGCATTATGCTACGCAGGTGAGGGGAAAGTGTGGGGGTGGGGGGCCTGGCCGGGTTTAATTGGATATGTTGACGACACCACTGTTCTCATCGTGAAGGGATGTCCAATGGGAGTGTTGGACGAGGTTGTGATATTTGAATCAGTGACACGGGTTATGCAGGTAAATAGTGCGAAGTCAAGGTGCATGGGTTGGGTTCTTGGGTGGGGGGTGTGGGGGGAGATGTAATGTTGTTAAAGATTGGGCAATGTACTTTAAAGATTTGTGGTATTATTTATAAGGATGACATGGTTGCGGCACGGGTGGAAAAATCGGGAAAGGTTATTTGGAAAGATCGTGGGGCGTATAGGTGTTCGGAGACCCCTGCACCTAACTATTATACAGCCGAGTGATAGTCGTAAACTTTTTATTGTATAGTAAGATTTGGCCATGTTGCAGCTGTGTTCCATTACAGGGACAGCGATTGCGGAATTCCTAAGTGGTGTGTACAATTTTTGTGGGGTTACGTTGTGATTGGTTACGGAGGGAAGTTGTAATGTTAACTGTAAGTCAGGGTGGGTTGGGGATTGATGGATTTGAGACGGAGGGCTAAATGTGTGTTATTAAATGGGAAGTTGTTGTGTGAGGGTTGAACGCGTTGCGGCAGTTGGGAAGGATACACGACAGGCTGGTGTGTGTTGGTTTTTTTTTTTAATCGAGGAATGGAGTTGAGGGAATGCCGAAATCGTTTTGAGGGCTGTGATGTTGGTTAGGGCATTGAGAAAGGTTCGTAATAAGGGTTTTGTGTAGGTTACACTTGTAGGTAGGTGCGTTATCCCAGTTGGAGGGTTTGTTCCCCATGTATGCGTGGGTAAGAGTTATTTGGTTTAGATTAGTAAATGAAGTTAAACCCTCGGGGCGTGGGTTGATGTTTCGTTTCTGCATGGGTTCCTTCCGTCCTGAGTGAGATACTCGAAACAGACAGGTTTGTAGAGGGTGGGGGGTTGTGTGGTATCTGTGGGGGGATGAGGGACCGGTTCCATGTAGATTTACTTCTGTGGAAGGGTAGAGGAGGTTAGGTGCTGGTTTAAGCAGGTTGTGGTTACAGAGGGTCGGGGGTCGTGTGGTTCGGTTCTGCGTGCTTTAAGTCTAGATTATGGGTGGGTTAGACGAGGGGTGTCATAAGAGCTTTAGAATTATATCATGGTAGAATTACATAATTATATGTCGTGGGTGATGAGGGGCGAGAGGGGATAGTGAGGAGAGATGGATAGTTCTTGCGGTAACGTTCTATCGTACGATGGTCGTAACAGAGATTTGTATATGGGAGGAGGTGGATCAGGCTTTCTCAGAGGGGTATAGAATCGCTAACGTTAGGTAGAGAGGGGGGATTCTCGTAAATCTGTGATGATAAGGAGTGAGTGAAGGGTTTTCATGGTTGGAGGGAAGGTAGCGGGGTAACAGCGGGCTTGCCTCCTGGGGGGGGGGGTCGTGAGAGTGTTCGTGAATGTGGGGTTTGAAAGGTTTTCTGGTTTTCATTGAGACTTTATGGCATCCAAGAGTGGATGTAGAGTCAAAGTCTCGTTATGTTAGATATAACACCTTTTTCAGAATGTAGGTTTAAAATATAGTAGGTTTTTTTTGTAGCTATAATTTTGATGTGTGGCAGTCTTGTTGACACGATTCTTGAGGAAATTAGTCTTTGAGACAGGAAGTGTGTTTTAGTTTTCTTTATGTTATGTGCTGAATTTTTGCACGATGAGAATACATACTTAGATACTGTTTTGCTTTGTTGTGAAACTTTTTGTGTGTACGTGTGTGTGTTGTGTGTGTGTGTGTGTGTGTGTGTGTGTGGTGTGTGTAAATTTTATACCTTTCTTATGTATGAGCCTTTGGCATGGTGTCTGAAGTTATGTAATACTTTTATATGTATGATCGATTCTTGTTAAAGTTTTAATTATGGTCTGTTACCTGATACGGTTTGGGTGTGTCAATGCTAAGTTCTTGAAGTTAAGTTTTAGTCTGTATGGTTATACAGACATATCTAGGGACAGGTTGTTTTTTTCGTATATATGTTGGTATATGTAAAAGTGTATTGTTAGGGTAAGTAAGTAGAGTTCTAGTAAGATTATGATGTTAGGTTTTGGTTTCTTGAGTAATGTAAGGATGGGGATTTAACTTGATATAGTTCTTTGTATTTTTATGTTCAAGGGTATGAGTTTTTGTCCGATGTCATGTTATATGTACAATTTATATCTATGCAGGTTTTGCATCAATGAATGTGTATTATGTCAAATTCATGACCTGTGACAGTATTTTTTTTTTTTTTTTTTTTTTTTTTTTTTTTTTTTTTTTTTTTTTTTTTTTTTTTTTTTTTTTTTTTTTAGCTATTGTTCTTGCCGTAAGTTATTATTGTATGTTTTTGCAGCAATATCTTGCGAGCATATAGGTGAAATCTGTTTGTCGTTTATTTTGATTGAGATCCATACTGTTTCTTCATTTTTATGTTAAACTGTATTGGTTTTAAATAAAATAAAAAAAAAAAAAAAAACATACATCACTGCCCTCCGAATGTCCTTGGAAACCCCTCCCACATCAAAATGCAAAGCCCTCAAAGTCGAAATGTTTCTCCCCCCTCCTGCCACTATACCCAGAACTCTCGCTAACCATGCCCTTACAAAACCTAAGTTTTCACAAAAATATATGGCATGAAAAGCGCGTCTCCTCTTCCTCACATGCAAACAGTGCCAGCAGCCTACTAACCCTTTCTTATATTGCACTGACCTTGTGGCTAGAATTCCCTAAAGAATCTATAAACCACTTCACAAACCCTTGGCTTTAATCGATCTCCGAAAGTCTCCCAAATGCACCTCCAATCATACATTGGGTATGTAGCTACTCCCTGTATCACTGTACCCTGCCAACCTTCCTCCCAGCCTTACTTACCCTTACTTTGTTTGCTTCCCTTACTGCCAACAAATTTCGCACCATTCTTCACACCTCCAGTAGTGCCTTTCCTCCACCATTTTGCAAATCCTTCATGACCTCTCCCACCCTTCTACCCCTCTCCCTCC
>NC_069409.1:42083339-42100365 GCF_026875155.1 Cherax quadricarinatus
AAAGGGTAAACTAAAAAATATAAATTAAATAATACATATATATATACTATACATATTATATACACATACATACACATACATATATACATACATACATACACACATACACATACATACACAAATACACACACACATACAACACATGCATATATATATACACACACACATACATAGTTATAAGTCGATAATTCCAAATATAACTGTATTGTACTTGACACACTCGGAACAAATAATGTTAAAATTGCACCCCAGACATACCTCATATAACATTCATCAAACAAACTCATCATGCTACCGCCCATTCTAGGAAACCAGCCCATTTCATCCCCCTTACCTGCCTTTCAACTCCCGTAAATCCCGTAAAGTGAAATTCCTATAACCCTCACTTAAATCCCTCTCCCATCTCCCCCCATACACCTCCTTATTTCTACACTTTGTCCTATAAAAAGTTGCTGTTAATGCATTAATTCTTTCACACACGTTCGCTCCTCTCATAGCCCAAGACATATAAATATAATCTGTAATTATATACCCTACCGCATTCTCTACCATCTGATTCACCCCACCTATGTCTAAGCTTAAAACCCTCAACACCTGCAAACCCCCCCCTCCCACTAACCTTATTACCTTACCCAACCAAACCCTTATTAGTTCAATACATTCGCAAAAATACACTATATGGAAAACAGTCTCCCATCCACCACAAGCCTTGCATATCCCATCCTCCCGTATTCTCTTATGGAATAAAACCATTCCAGACGGTAAGATCCCATGTAAAAATCTATACATTACTTCTCGTATTTTAGGTTTTAAACGTAATTTGTTCAAACGCCCCAGATATTACGCCAATCATACATCGGATAAACACCTTCTACCACTGCTACCACTGCCTTACCTTCCACCCCATCAAGGTTTCCCAATTTAATATGTGAAGGATCGCTCATGTTTATGACGACCCGTAACATTGCCTCACCTATTATGAACTCCCTACCCACCCACCACCGTTGCATATCCTGACGTATCTTATGAAGTCCGCCTTCCCTCGCCCCCCCCTCCCGCTTATAACTACGTTTCAAATACACACTCATAATCCTCTTTTCAACAGCTATAAGACCAGCCCTCCACGGCCAACGGGAGTGTGACAACGCTCTACCTAACCATTCGCTTCAGTACCCCAATTGAATCTAAAAACGCGCTTTTGTAACCTTTGTATCTCACTACGAAGTATCGGATATATTGCTGCTACATGCCAAAGTTTACTATATAATAGGACATTCGTTGTAATTACTCTTTGATGCAAAGTTAAGTGTGCAGCTCGTAAACCACTGAGGCGCTTCAGTACACCATCTACAATACGCACTGAATTTATTTGTTGTGCTAACTTGATATCACTTACATAAACGATCCCACATATCAGTAATTGGTCCACCTTTTTCCACCTTTCAACTACTTCACATTCCTCACTTAACCTATCTCCAAGATCCATATACTTCGTTTTCTCCTTATTAATTGACATGCCAGAAGCCTTTTCAAAAACATTTACTAACTTTTCCACCCGAGGCAAATCCCTGTTACCACTTACTAAAATCGTTGTGTCATCAACATATCCAACAATGCCAGCCCCCCCACCCCTTTCGTCACCAACCCTATTTGCTATTTGCTGCCAATAAGACCCTAATTCCTCTATAAAAGGGATCCTGTAAACACGCAAAAAATATTTGTGAAAGGGGACAACCTTGACGTAGACCCCTGCTCATCTGAATTTGTTCTCCTAACCTTCCATTTACCTGCACCTGCAAGGATGCATCTTGATACATTAATTTGGCCCATGATATAATTTCCTCTCCAAACCCCTGCCATCTCATAATCTTCCATAACGCTTCCCTTTCTACACTATCATATGCCGCCTCCCAATCTATAGCCAACACCCCCCCCACTCCAATTTTCTCTTTCTTCAATAAAACTTCTAATCAAACCATGCCCGTCATACATAGACCTTCCCGGCACCCCCATATTGTCCCTTATCGATCACTTTACCCAGGACCTTTTTTATTCTGTTAGCTAAAATTCTTGCAAAAATCTTATAATCACCACACAATAACGAAATAGCCGATAGTCTTTAACTGTTAATGCTCACCTTTAGGCACTAAAACGACCACAGCCTCCCCCTGTGCCCCTAAAACCCGATCCCGCTTAATGATATTGAATTATCTTACCAAATTCTTTTAAAACGCTCCAATTTTGGAGATAAAAGTCACTGGGCAACCCATCAATTTCCCGGTGCCTTTCTAATTGCGCCCGGCTAAAGCTACCCATGTCTCGCACTCCGTTATCGGCCCTTCCAAAACGAATCGATCATGCTCTGTCACTCACACTGCACAAACTTCCAAATTTACTATGCTATTTCACTTAATCCCACACTTTGCGTTTTCAACTTAACCAAGCACAATATACCCACTCTACCCTCAGTCGTCGTCAACACCTGGTCCACTTTATACCCTTGCATACCTACCTGAACATTCAACCCCATTAACTCCATTGCCTTGCGACGTGTGTGTTGACCCGCAACACACACGCCGACGGCCGATCTCCCAAAAAACCTCCTCAATCCCCCCCTTAAGCCTTTCCCCATAAAACCCTCTCATTTTGAAAATTTTCCGGATTTTTTTCCTTAAAAAACTTTAAATTTAAATTTAACAGGATAATTAGCTTTAAATTTTGGTGATAACATTCGCGAAATTTCCCCCTTAAATATTTTTGAAAACCGTATTGAAAACTAAATTATATTCCCCCTCGTTAATATATTTTTCCCTTTTAATACTTTTTTAGTATTTTTTCCCCAAAAAAAAATTTTAAACCTTTGGCAAAACCCCCTGGTGCTTCTACCACAAAAAACAAATCCCACTTTGCCCAAAAAGGGGAAAAAAGACTACCCTTTTCCCCTTTTTAATAACTTTACATTAAATTTCCAAAAATGAGGGGACCCCCCCGAGGCACCCCTCAATATCCACTTTCCTATTACCACTCCTTTTGATCAAAAAAAAAACCCCCATTTTATCACTCCCCCCCCCGCACAGAAACCCGCCAAAGGACTTTACATTCGGCCAAACCCTCGCCGAAAACCCTCGTTTAATGAAGGTTCCCTTTTCCATCCCCCCCCCCCACACAACCCTTTTAAACCCCCACCCCGGTCAATATACCCCCCCAAAATATCCCCAAAAAAACCACCCACCCTCTGGGCCCACATCTTTAGGACGTATCACGCAATTCCAATCTCCCCCTTTTATTGAAAAACTTTCGGAAAACCCACGAAAAAAAAATAGCCCACACGTCCCGAAAAAATTTATTTTTTAATACTAAAGTCACCCTCAGCCGGCCCCTTTACACTATTTAAATAAGGGGAAACCCCTCCCCCGGGTTCCATCCCCCCTAATTCCCCTCCCCCCCCCCCTTCCCACTAGCCTTACTATAAAGGGGGCTATTTTCCCTTTAGCATTGTCTCTAAACCTGAGGGGGGAGAGAGGACTTTTTTTAAAGGGTTTCCCTCTTGCCCCGCCACCTGGTGAAAAAAAACTTTGTATTAGCCCCAAAAGATGGGGGAAACCGACTGTCCGGGCCCAAAATACTGTCTGCATTCAGTGGTTAGGGGAAACTTTAACCCAACGACCGAGGGAACGTTCTCCTGCCAAGCATTATAGGGACTGTTAGGGCCCACCCCCAAACGAGAGCTGTAGGGTGTGGCACTAAAGGAAATGTAAAGGGGGTTTTGTAAAGTTCATGAGGGCTGACTTTACTCTAAATCGTAGATGAATTTAAGAACGAGGGGATAAGGTATAAAATTCGGCAGTGGAAGTATGCTTGCTTTGATGTGTCTAAGTATTTTATTTTGGGGGGAAAGGAAAGGGAAATTTGTCCCTTTTGAGGGAACAGCATACAGCTTTCCAAGTTTGTGTTCAGGGGTTTAGGGAAACTGTACACTCGCGGCATGGGAATGTGGGGGGCCCGGCCCCCTTTATAAAGGGGATGCCGGAAGGATCATGCACTTGAAAAGGGAACCCCTGGGGGGAGCCCGTTACCATCATTTGTTACTTACTTTAACCCCTTTGGAAACAAGGTTTTTTTTCACTATCCCGGGGGCAGAGGAAGACGTCCCGTTTATGTGACTTTATGAGCCAGGGTTGGGCACAATGCCCCAGGAGACGGAGCCTAGACGTTCAGGAGGACGGGCCTGTGTGGATACGCCATTAAAACCCCAGGGGATGTTTTTGGAGGGAAAATGAAGGGGAAAAAAAGGGGGGTTACAGGCCTATGGGTGAGGGGTGACGGGGCCCAGAGGTGGTTTTGGAGAGGTGTTACATTTACCATTTGGAAAAAGGGAAAGGGGGGGGGAATTTCGCCGCAGACGGGGCCGTTAGATAATGCGGGGTCAGCCCCAGGACGGGATTTTGGAGGTTTGTGCTGAAGGGTTTTTTGGGAAAAAGGTGGGGTGCTTGGGTGGAAGTGATGTGAGGTCGGGTTTGAGGGGAAAAGGTGATGGATGACGGGAAGCGGGTAAGGAAAGGACTTGAGTGAGGTTCGAAAGGAGAGCAATGTGGGGGTGGAGGTCCATCAAGAAGATGTGGTTGAAAAAGAAATGTATTTAGGGGGAAAGCTCCCGAAAGGATCAGCGGGGGCATCAGACAGGACGAGGTCCTACACCAGCGCAGAGGCCTGGGAAAAAGGATGTGGGCGTTTGTGGTTGCAAAGGCAAGTCAGGGAGGGGGGGGGCGGGGGGGGCCAAGGGGAAGCTAGGGGGGAAAGGGGGACGGGGAAAGGGGTTGGAGGGCGGAAACGAGGGATTGATGGGGGAAAAACCCCGAGGACCTATAAAAAGGGAGGCCCAAAGTAAGCCTCAGCGGCACGGGGGGGTAAGCCGCCTTTTTTATTTAAAATTCGGTGTTTTTAACTTTCAATGTAAACGGTCTTAAAAACGAGGTCAAGAGGGTAGGGGTTAGAGGGGGTTTTTGAGGAGATTTAGCTTGTTTGTCTGTTTTTTGCAGGGAAATAAACCATAGGTTGGGGATGTGAGCGGTTTTTTAAAAGGTTTTGGGTTTTTTAAATTGTGTTTGCTTTGGGGTTTTGAAAGGGGGTGGTGGCTGTGGGGGTTTAAAGGAGCCCCGTCCTTTGCTTTAATTCGGGGTTTGGGGAGGAGGGGGGGGGTGGGGAGGGTTGTCAGGGGGGGGGGGTTTTTGGGGGGGGCCAGGGGGGGGTTTTTTTTGTAGGTTTTGTACATGCCAGAAATTTTAGTAACACGGGAGTGAAGGTGGATTTTGTACCGAGGTTTTGGTATATCCTTGAGGGGTTTCCCTGTTTTTTGGGTGATTGGGGGGGGATTGGAATTGTTTTAAATTGGAAGGGGTATGTGGTTACGGAGGGGGGGGGTTGGGTTTGTTTTTGGGGTCCTGCGGGATGTTTTGGATTGTTGGAGCATTTGATTTTGGTGGGTGTAGGGGATATGGGGTTGGAGCACATTTTTATTGTAGGGGATATAAAGGCAAGGTTGATAGGATTTATTTTTAGGCAGGGCATAGGTTTTTGGAGAGGGTGGGGGATATCGGAGTGGGTTTTTTGATCATCGTGTGTTATAGCAGATTTGAGGGTAGATGGCATAGTGAGGGTTTATGCAGGATTTTGGGAAAATTTAAAAAGGTGAGGCTACTTGGGGAAAAAAGGTTGAACCTAGGGGGTTTTTTAAAGGGTTTGGGGTGGAAATCCTTGGGGGAGACTGGGAAATTTGGGAAAATGGATTTGTTGGTTGGGTTGGGAAATGAGGGCTAAAGTTAAAAATGGGGGTTTTTTTTTAAAAGTAGGGGGTTTGGAGTGGTGGGTGGAGCTTTGGCCTACAAAATTATTTTGGGGTTTCAGTTAAAGGGACTGTTATGCAGGGGAAAACGTTTTGGGGGGAAAGGGGGGTTGGAGGCATGGAACGTTTGCAAAATTTAGTTGGGGGAAAATTTTCAAAAGGGAAAAATTTTGAGGAAATTCGGTTAGGGAAAGGGGTTGGAGGATGTTTAAGGGGAGTTAGGCCATGGGTTTTGTTTTAAAGGGGGTTTTAAAGGAAAACGGAAGGCGAAGACCCCTTTTGGGTTTATTGAGGCAGGTCAGGGGGGGGGGTGGCTTTGAGGAGGGTAAAGGGCCCTTTACCCCACCACGGAAAATATTAGTTTGTATGCAGATTTTTTTTAGGGAGAAGGGGGAAGGGGGGGATGGAGGGGGGGGGGTGGGGGGAGGGTTTTGGGGTTTAAAAGGGGTTTTAAAATAGAGTTTAAGGGGGCAGGACAGAAACGAATCGAGGGAAAGTATTATGTAGAGGAGGTGGGGAGGCGGGTTTTGGGGATTTTTCCAGGGTAAAACCCCAGGCATAGACGGTTTTACCAAACGTTTTTTTATGGGTTTATCTTTTGGGGGGGGTGTACGGCCCTTGTTTGGTGGGGGTTTTGAATTGTATGTTAAAAAAAGTGGGGGGGATGGGGAAACCCAAAAAAAAGGGTGTCACGGTTTTAGTGCCCCCAAAAAGAAAAAAATGCCGGAGTTTTTAATGGGTTATTTGTCGATTACGTTTTAAAGTGCTCGGGGTTTTCAAAAATTTTTTTCTAAGGTTTTTTTGGGGAAAAGAATGAGGAAAATGTTGGGGTTTTGTGTTAATAGGGGACAGTTGGGAATTCCGGGAAGAAAGGGGGGGGGAAGGGAATTGGGGTGATTAGGGATTTTTTTAGGGGAGGGTGTTCGGGAGGGGGGGAAACTAGGGGTTTTGATTGAGGGGAATGCTTTTGATTGCGTGGGCAGAAAATTTCTTAGGGGTTTGCTTAGGGGGGTTGGGTTTTTTGGGAGGGGGGGGGTTGTGAGGGGGGTGGAAAAACCCCCGTATAATGGGGTGGGTGAGGGTACAGGTCAATGGGAGGTTGGGGGGAAAGTTACCAAAGGAGAGAGGTTTTAGAAAAGGGCTGTCCCATGTCACAGCTGCTCTTTGGTTTTGTGGGGAATCCTTTTTTTGAGTTGTTGAGAGGGTAATGAACAATCAGGGATGGAAGGGGGGGGGCAAAAGGGGGGATGTTTGGGGGATGTGGATGGGTATATGTTATGCTAAGGGGTTTAAGGGGGGAGTTAAGGGGGGTGGGGGAAAAAAGTGATTAGAAAGTTTGGGATGAAAACCCGGGGAAAGAGAGTTTTTAAAACGGTGAAATTTAAGGTTACTAGAGGTCGGTTTAAAAGGATAGGGGGGGGGCCCTTGGGGGTTGGGTTAGGGGGACAGTGGGTTGACAGAATCAAAGGGATGTGGGATATGGTATTTGGCGGAAGTGCAGGCATTTAGAAGGGTAAAACGGAGCTGTCAAGGGTAAGGTTTTAAGTTTAATGGAGGTTTAAAATGCGAGGGGCTTAGTTTACAAAAGAGGGGTTAGTGGTTTTGGGAAATTAAATTTTCTTTAGCAAGGTATGGGGGGTGGCAGAGGTTTTTCCTTTGGGTACGAAAATTTTTGTGGAAATTTCAGAGGGGGGGTTTCTGAAGTTTGTGTGGGGATTTGGGAGGGCATGGTTAAGTAAGGAGGTAGTTATGAGGATGTTCGGAGAGGGGGGGGTTTTGGTTTGTTGCCCCTTTTGGGGGCTTGGGGGTAATGGCCCGGTTTTTATCATGGGGGGGTATTGGGGAAAAAGGGGGTTTTGAGGGGCGCTAAAGTAGGAAGAGTTATGGAGGGGCCGAAATGGGGGAGGGGGGAAAAAGGGAAATTTAGGGTTTTTGAAGATATGTTGAGATTTTTAAATTTACAGTGCAACAGGTGGATAAAAAAACAAAAAGAAAAAGGTTTTGGGGAGGGTAAATGAAAGGTCAAGGAATTATGCAAGGGGGTTTGCCGTGTTTTCCAAAAGTATGATTGGGGGGGGGTTATTTGGAAAGATTTTGTAAGCTTCGGATTCCGGCCCAGAGTAAGAATTTGTATATAGGTTTATCATGGGGATTCTGGCTTCCAAGGAGGTGTTTTCGTTTGTATGGGGTTTGTGGGGAAAAGGCTTTTTGTCAGTTTTTGTGGTGAGTTTAAACGGGTTTCATGTGGTTTTTTTTTTTGTAACCCCCTTTGGGGGGGTGGGGGATTTATGGGGGGTGGGGTTTTCAACTTTTTGGGGGGGGGGTGTTTGTCCCCCTTTTAAGGGCTTTTCTATGGATTTTTGGGGGGGGTGTCTAGGGATGTAGGGGAAAGGGGTATAATGTATTTCCCTTTGTGGATTATTGGGGGCATTTATGGGGATGAGGGGGTTAAGGGGTGTTTTGGGGGATAAAGCGTTGGCGGCCAGAATTTTATAGGGCGAAGTGTAGGAATAAGTTTTGGGTTTTTGGAAGGGCCCTCTTTGGGAAAAAAAAAATTTCCCGGGGAAAGGGTTTTAGGAAAACTCACTGTGGGTTCCCTTGGGCCCGGGGGCCCTGAGGGGTGGAAAAGGAGTGGTCTCCCCTTTTGGGGGGGATTTTAAAGGGGGGGGGGGTTGTTTTTTGGTTTTTCGGAAATGTTTTTGGGGGTAAGAGGAGGTAGTTTAGAATTAGGGATGGATGGTAAGCCCTGTTTCAAGAAAAATGTTTTTTTCATAGTGAGATATAAATGTGGGTTTCCCGGGTTTTTCTTTTTTTTTTTGCCTGATTTGGGTTTTGTTCACTGGGTTTTTTTAATTTTCCCTTTAAAGCCCGGGTTTCCGGCCCCTTTGGATCTCGTTTTTTTTAAAAATTTAAATTTTATTCCCTTGGTTTCAAACACAAAAATTTTTTTGGATACGTTGTCAGTTCTTTGGGAAAATGGCCAAATTTTTGGAGCCTTTTGTTTATAAACCTTTTTGGTTTTTTTAAAATCTCGGGTTCTTTTTAAAATTTTTACATAGCCTAGTAATTTTTACCGCTTACTATGGCATGTGGGGTATTATTTGGGATTTTTAGTGTGAACTACACTATTTTTCAAAAGTTTTTAATGTTTGTAATTCATGGTTTTAAAATTTAAAATTTTTATCATATTGGTTGGGGTAATACTTCTACTTATTACGTGTTTGTGTTTTTGGAATGTAATGTTTCATATCTGTTTTAGTCTTGTGAATTTTGTGTTTTTGTCTTGTTCATTTCACTACCCAATTTTAGGGGTTTTATGGGTCGGGTATGCCTTTCTGAAGGGTAAAATTTAATGAAAGTTTTTAGAACGGGGACCGTTTCCAAAAGGGGAGAGGGGGGGGAGAAGTGCAGCTTTTGTCTGCACTGGTAAAAAATGATTAAATTTTAAAAAGGGGGGGTTTATTGGTTTGGGATAAAGGTTGTGGGGTTATGGATATGGTTGTAATATGGGGTTTATCTATGGTGTTCTTAAAATGTACGGGGATTGTGTACTAGAGGTTTTTTAATACTAGTTTGGTTTTTAATTTTATTTCTATAATCATTATTTTTAAATTTTTTGTTTTAAAATTCTGTATTTTTAAAGGTTGGAAGGTTGGGGGTTTTTAAAATTCTGGTTTTATGTGTTAGGGTAGGTGCTCTGTTTAGCCAAGTACTTTTTTTGACATGGGGAAGGTTTAAAATATTGGGATTTGTTCTGTATACCGTTTTGAGTTTTTATAAATTTAAATTTTTTTTTAAATTTTAGGGGATGTGTGGGTGAAAGTATGTGTATATATTTATTTTATAATATTTTTATGAGTAAATTTATGTATGTGTATGTAGTATTGTCATAATTTAAGTACTTCTATTTAAATTAAAAGTGGATGTGGTGGGTTTATTTACCTTTTTTTGTAATGTTTGGGTTTAATTTTATGTTCGGAGGGTATGAAAATTCCTGTTGTACCTTTTATTTATTTTCACTGTGGTTTGTTTTGTAAGTAATACAATGTATTATGTATATGCAGTTTTTAAAAAAAAAAAAAAAGTTTCCTTTACCAAAATGGCAGCCCCACCTTTCAAACGTGTCGCATGTTCCATGTACACATTATAACCACTCATATCCAACTCATAACCAGGCCTAAAATATTTTTCCTGTAAGAATACCACATCCACACCAAGTCGCACCAAATACTCATTAAACCACTTAAGCTTCCTCTCAGCTCTCAACCCGTTAATATTTATAGTAAAACACTTGAATTCAACAAATGGGTTTTCCTTTTGTCCCCGGCATTGACTTTACCCCAGTTCGTTTTGCAACACCTCTGTCCCTCCCCCCTTTGTTGGGAATCACCTTTGAAATTTCCTTGGATCTTGGGTTCACCCATTCCCTCTCTTCGTACCTCCCCCCAAAGACTTTTTCCCAGGGCGTTGGGCAGGAGTTAGCACATCATCAGAATCCGATGATGCTGCAGTCCCCTTTCGTGTCCCGCCCTCCACTGCATTTTGACATCAGAAGCACCGTCCCGATGCACCTCCACCTCTACTGCATGCACCTTCAATCCTGTAGACTCTCTCGTCGGGCAAACCGTCATCTTCTGCCATTTCCATCATTCACAGCCTTCCCCCGAACTGAGCCTGGGTCCCTTCCCCCTGATCTAGGACCGATTCCTTAACAAGTCATCCAACGCCTTTACCAAAGACGCCGCCACTTCTTCACCCATATTAGGTAGTCTCTCCTCAAAAACCTTATGTATGTCCAATGACTGAGATTCTCCTTGTAGCGTTACAACTGGCGATTCAAGCTCCTTTTCTTTGTCTACCTCCTCACTCCATGACAACCGTTGTTGGGGCGGTGTAGCAAGAGACTGTTCTCGCTCATCGCCAACCTCGTCCACTGGCTGCTGTTGCTGCTGTTGCTGCTGTTGCTGTTGCTGTTGCTGCTGTTGCCGTTGCTGTTGTGCCGGGTACCCACTTCGTTTCTCACACTGCGCCGCGATGTGGTCATATGACCCACATAGCCGACACGTACGTTGTTGCCCCGCATACGTTACATATACTTGAGTCCTTAATTCTTTCAACACAATATATGAAGGAATAGGGTGCCGAAGAGTCATTTTAACTGTATACGCGCCTTCCAGCGCACCTGCATACGGTCCAGTTGCCCATCTCCCTGCTGTGGCTACGTGAACCGTCCCATAAGTACGCAGTTCACTGGTAATATCAAAATCAGTCGCCTCAAAAGGCACATTCCTGATTTTCACCCAGGTGTAATGTCGAGATACATCATGAAGTCTCACCGACACAGCTGTATTAACCTGTATGATGGTCTCCTGATACTTGTCGACCACTGCCTCGTAGACTTGTGCAGACGTCATCTTAACGAAGATTCTTGTCATTCCATTTAATGCGACACCACATATCTCCTCATTTGCTATACCATAGGTATCGCGAATGATCGCTGGTAATAATAAATCCATGTTGGATCCTGTGACAGCACCACGGATCATCTCAATGCAGACAGTGTTGATTCTTCTTCTGCTATTCAGCGCCATGTTGGAGAAAATAAAGTTTCCACCAACCAACGCTAGGGGAGCTAAATTTCAGGAAAAACTGCGCAAAACAAACTCAAACAGGAGCGTCTGCGCAGCTCGTCCACACGGCTGGAGGCGATGAGGACAATGATTTTTTTTTTTTATTGAAACGTGGTCCAGCATCAGTTTTGGTTAGTAATTACCTATATTATTGTTCTTTTTTAAGGTATTGTAATTTTGGTAGTCCTGTACCATTCATGGTCGTAAATAATGCTTCCTCAAGGGGACAGTCATAATAATCCTAAATTGAGGATAATTAATGTCATGATTATTCAGGTTGGGTTTGATAGGGTTAGTTTTCAATGTGTGTGTGTGAGTGGGGGGGGGATGATGGGTCACCTGTGTTGCAGCACAGGTTTCTTAATAAGGCTTTATTGTAGGTCTGGGTATTTGTTGAGAGTGGTATTTATGGGTGATTGTCATTAAGCTTGGAGCATTATTGTGTTGAGGTTGTATTTTAGGAGTTTTATTAATAGCCATTTTGTGGCCTTTGTTATTTTAACTTTATTCCTTTTTCCCAAATTGTGTTATGTTATAAAAACTTGTATATAGTAGACTGTCAGATGTTGCCGGGGATTGTTTTGTGTTTATTTTATTGTTTTACTGATGTTGTCCTTGATCATTTTTTTATATATGTACCTATTAATATCTGTACATGAAGTTTTTAAATAAAATATAAAAAAAAAAGATCAAAAATAAAACTAAAAATCACCTGCAATAACGACTTTCATTCGCGACCTAGCTGCCAGGGAGTGTGGACGTGCCTCATACTCTCTGCTGACAGTGTAGCAAGCTATCCGGTGACGTATGGTATTCAGCGTGAGGAGGCGGGTGAATACCGTTGGTATACGCTTGTTCGGGGGGCGATTACGCCTGAGAATGAACAAGTTTTGCTACATAAAAATTATCCGTGACACTTATGGTATTGCGGACAAGGATTTGTACGGTGTGGCATTAATGGCGCCTACCGGATATTTGTAAAACTACTCTTACGAGCCAGTGTACGAGCAGTGGTTGAGCAGTTCCAAGATCTCTGCGTAGATGTGTCCCCTGACGTGCATGTGCGTATGGTGGAATGTCTCTCGACAATATACGTGGGTGAAACTGCGCAATGTGCCCTTCGAGGATGGGGGATGGGGTAGGGGGCGGGAGATTGGGGGTATATTAGGTTCGGTCTGAGGAAAAGGACTGATAGGTCTAATTCCCCAGACCAAGAGCCTCTTCACCACGCCAAGGAGCCCCCTTGAAGAGGTTTAAGCGAGGTAAGAAGGGCAATCTTGTACGTGGTGGCGGACTTCCTATATATCTCATGGGGCATGAGGGAAACTGAGGGAGCAGTTCGAGTTAGGGCAATTGCGGCGGTATTTATTAAACGGCTTGTAGGAATAGGTTCCTTATGGTGGGAGGTGGGGTTCCGCCTTCCCTGCAAGCTATAGGAGTATTACGGAACAGCGGTTACTGCAATGAGGTGAGGGGGCAGGCAGAGAGGGGGCTGGACTTTCCGTGGGGACAACTTTGGTAGTTAGGATTTTTAGAGTGAGAGGCTGTGATAGCTAAGTTGCGTGTCTGTAGTTACGATATGTTTTGTGTGTTTGTGGAGGCATGGTAGAGTTGAGATTGTAACTGAGATTTTGTTTTTTTTTCCTCTACTTTCTGGGCATTTTGTACAGCAAGCTGGACAAATTGGTTTTGTCCGGTAAAATTTATAAGTACAGCCAAGGCAGGGTTTGCTGTGTATTTTTAATAAAAAAAAAATTTTTTGGTTTCCTGGGTAACGTAGAGATGTCCATGTGCGTCTTTCCCAGTGTTTACGTAGGTATGTACATGAGGTTGTCATACAAATTGTCACGCTGATGTCCGATTCGATTATTATAGTTTTTATTGCCTTGCTCGGGGTTGTTTAAACATTATAATTGGTCTGTAATCAACATCTTGTCCTTTTTGGAAGCCTTTTGTAAAACGACCAACCCATGAGGTTGGTCGTTCATTTCTGATGGAATGGCATAGTGTATGCAGCTACTTATGGTTTCTAGTTACATAGTCATCTATACACTTTTTATTTTAAGGTTTCAGGTTTTGATGTTAGATAATGTGTTGGTGTAATGGACACAGTTTTTTTTAAACGGGGGGGGGGGGTTCGTCGAAGTTTCCCACAGCATTATGGATAACATTTTTGGGTGTTAATATTGATTGTACTTGTTTCTGAACTTACAACTGATACCTTGTGGTATCACCCTTCCTTTTGATCATAATAAATAATCATGATTCCATGTGTCAATACTGCGACCACCTCGAAGGTGGTAACCTAAACCTTTGTATTGATCGCGCAATTATTTGATTTTTATACCTGTACTTTTGTCTTGTGGGTTTTTTCAATATATGTTTATATTAATAATGCAACAGGACATACCTGATGTTAAATTGATGCTTATGTTACAGTTGTAGGTAATATTTGTTTTGATTTTCGTGATTTTACACAAGTATTGTTACCACTTATCATCGTCAATTATGTTTTACTGCATTGTCAGTAATGCGATGGATAGTGACTTTTGGATACTGTTGGGATTTCTTTTAATTAGGGTTGGTATTATGATCAAAAAGAAGCGCTAAGCCACAAGGGTAGAGGTTTGTATGTTTTCCTCTTATAGTGAGGAGACTATCAAGGTTTTTCTTTTTTCTTGCATAACCTACTAGTTAATTAACGATGTATTTCTCTTGTATGTATTGAATGTACACTTTAAATAAATATAAAAAAATGCTGCAGCCTGATTGTTTCCCACAAACACCCATACCTCTATATTCTATCAGTTTAAATTCCTAGGTCCCAGTTATCAATGAATGGGATCGCAAGTTCCTTGCGGTACCTGTCTAGCCAGCAATTTATACCAATTGCCCTAGACATCCATTCATTGCCCACTCCCTTTCTAGGCAAGATGCTACTTATGACTGGGATCCCTCCCTTAGACCTAACTACTACTATGGCTGACCTGTACTTATCCAGCAGCTCCTCTCCCCTGCCCTTCCCCAATGTCATTACCCCCAGCACTAAGAAAGGGGCTTGTTCCCATTCCCTCCACAATATTATCCAACCTGGACTGTCACCAACACCAGCCGGGAAAGGCACACACTGTTGACCTTTCTGTCTTTTACAAAAATGACGGTCCATATTCTTACCTGAGAATCCCTATTAAAATTTTTCTTACCTTATTAGCGGGAAATCAGGGGTATTTCAACCCACTAACCGTGAAGTACACTCGCTTGGAGAACAGAACGATTTCCCTACCTTCCATTTTCTCTATTAAAACTATTTTCCCTTTTCCCCTAAACTGTAAAACCATTGCCACTTAAAGCGGCTCCACTATCCTGCCGGTACCATTTTCCCTTTACACTAAATCCTTCTCACTCCCCCAAAACTCATTTATGCAAAGTTTCATTCCTATTTTCTCCCTAAATGAATCTCCTTAAACACTTGACCTGAGTTTTAAAACACAACAAAAAGCCATGGTGGGGTAACAGCCCTGCAAAACTCCCAGAGCTTGGGCAGGTTTGCCCACAGGGACCACTCACCACGCACTTGCACGAAAAACACATCAGTATTACCATGTTTACTAAAAACCAGTCCACATCACTAAAAAAAAAATTTTGAACATAAAAAAGGGAACTTTCCCAAAAAATTTGTAATAAAAGACATGCAATTTTTAGGTAAAAAACAATTATACTAAAAATTTTTTTGGATCCCTCCAAGTGAGTCCCCCCTACCCTGGCAAAAATGTTGACACCGAGCTGAGGTGGGTACCCTCAGCCTCAATGGATTTTAGGAAGGTTTTTAAATGATTGAAGGTGCAAGAAACTCGCCGCATGCACGTTTAAAAGGGCTAACTTGGTGTTGCGCATAATCCTGTCTTCAACTTTTTCCCAAGCTTAGCCTTGCCCCTTTGGCTTCCCCTCAGAAAAAACCCCCGTGCAACAGGAGCCTTTAAATTCCGCTATTCAATCTTCATTAGTGACCTGCCTGCACCTCAAATTTCCCATATCCAAAGGATGATCCCAGTATAACTATGCAATGACACTAGCTTCCAACTGCCAAGAGACACGGGGACTTACTGGGCATGCACGTTTTTGCACACCAGGCCACAGTCAAACTCACTGACTCTCCCAGGGGATGGCCAGAAAACTATGAGAAAGTGGAGGTTTGCTTACTGTATGGGCCTGATGGAGGTCAAACGGGGAAAGAGGTGCCCCCCCACCAGTTTCCCTAGGTCTCAAATGTGAAAATTGGGGGCGCCGTTTTCTGATCACGGGCCCTTTGTCAAGTTGGTGTTGTCTTAAGGGTGGTCTCTTCCAGACCCTCGTCTTTTTTGTTAAACTAGGGCTGCCAGATTTCCTAGCTAACTTATCCTAGTGTTTGCCTACATTATTGGCCTATTACTACCTATGTTAAGGTCTACATTATTATCTACAGTTGCCTCAATGATCCTAATAGTGTACTACCAGTAAAACTACCATACTCCTTCCTGAAGGGTAAATCTATAAATTAAATAAGCTTCCCAACCATGCCAACCCAGGAGGAAATGTTTGGGGAGAACACATTTTGTTTGGGTGGGTTTAAGGGCCACACAGCTCAGCCGTTCCATTACGGATCTGTCCTGTGGAACTTTAGGGACTAAATAAATTTCCACAATATTCCAAGAATTGCAAAGTATAATTATCCCTGGCCTAGAGTATCAACCTCACAGGGAAAACAAAGAATAAAACAATAAAAAATCTGATACCATACATAAGGCCCATAATACATATGCAGAGCTGTACTACTTCTAGCATTCAAACACCATCCTGGCCTCTTGAGCACGTCAGAAAGCCCCCCCCCAACCTCTGACCCCCATACCAACTATATTATACTCTAGTCCACTCACAATCTACACCTGTCTAGTCAAAACCCCAGTCCCTGATTATCCACAAGTTTTCCCCCACCATACCCTCCCCTCATGCTTAACGTTTGCACACCCACATACGCCACTACCACTTTCTTTACCACATTCAAACCTCAACTCCAAAATTAAAGACAGTCCCAGGAACTCGACCATCCCATTACTACCCTGCTCCCAACCTCTACCAACACCTACCGTCAGATTGTGATAAACCAAGGGAAAACTTTCCCACAACCCTCCCATATAAAAGCCTATTCCTGCAAACTGTGCAAACACTTGCCACAAGTGCCATCTCCCTACAACCACTCCCCACCTCCCTCGTACCCCACGAAACGATCTGCCACCACATGCATCACAGCCCGTCTAACCATCCTTGGTGACCCCTCCATCAAAATGCAAAGCCCTCAAAGTCGAAATGTTAACCCTGCACTATACAAAGGACCCTCACTAACCATATCCTGACAGTCTCCAAGGTCCCACAAAAAATACACAGCATGGAAAGCTATCTCCTCCCCACAATGAACAATTCCTGCACCCACATAACCCAGCTGAAAAAGCAGACCTCAAAACTAAAATCCTAACAAAAACCTATACACCAGCCCTAACCCTGGCTGTAACCTTTTTTG
>NC_069409.1:42100865-42115865 GCF_026875155.1 Cherax quadricarinatus
CCCAATTTCTCTTTTTTCTATTATTGTCTTTGTGTTCAACGTCAATTTCGTAGCACTTTCTATTTTCCTCATATTCTATTGACTTTTTAGTTGTGCTATATTGCACGAATCTATACAAGCATATATTTTACCACAACTACGAACGTGGGAAGAATGGCAGCTGCATGTCTTGCAACAAGGTGGCTTGAGCACCAGGAAACGTTCTTATTTACTCTTGAATATCACTCTTGGTACATAAATGGGCTCTGATTGGCACAGCCACGGGCTTTAATGTACAGACTGGCGGTCGTTATCCTAGCCCATTAGCGTCCTCACACCACTCGTAAGAAATGTTCACATATTCTCATCCAGTCCACTCCTTTAAAAAATAATTTTAATTTTAGAGGGAGTAACTAATGCAGTGAACACTCATAGAGCTCAGGTTAAAGTTATCTAGTATAAAGTAGTTACCACAATACTGAATTCTGTACGTTCCTTACACCACTAGAAATGAACGTTATATTTTAAAGAAGGGCCGATACAATTTTTCATTTTACATCGTTCATTTTCCAACAAATTATCAAACTTCAATTTTTTTACATTTTCATATTTACGAAGATATTTTGTTCAGTTTATGACTATTACATAAACATACTTATATCTGACTGCAAATAAACTAATTAAAAAAATGGCTGAGATACGTCTGGCAGAGCGTAGCGTTGCCACAATAAAATGTCGGTAATTCTACCAACATTATTACAAAATCAGGAATGTTCTATATAAAACTGAGCAGAGGGCAATAGTAGCATGAACCTTGCCCAGTAGCATGAACCTTGCCCAGTAGCATGAACCTTGCCCAGTAGCATGAACCTTGCCCAGTAGCATGAACCTTGCCCAGTAGCATGAACCTTGCCCAGTAACATGAACCTTGCCCTAGTTACAATACACCAGCGTTGAAGACTTGTGCTTAATCAGTGAGGCGCTTTTAATTTATAAAAAACTTCAAAAAAGGAAAAAATAACTAAACAGCTTTAAAGAATACCTGATTAGTTTGGTATTTTACTTAATTTATATAATTTCGATTTTGACTCCGTATTTGTAGCATGTAAATGACGGCTCCTTGAAATTTGCAAATTATCATTCTTGGGAGAAAAGGTGTTTGAGCAGCGGTTACTGTTAACAGTGTTTATTAATACCATAAGTTGGGACTAAACTCTAAGACCGCCCTCTCATCCAGACTTTCCTTTAAAAACTTCTCCGCCACTACCTCCCTTCAAGGACTTCTCCGCCACGACCTCCTTTCAAAGACCTCTTCGCCACGACCTCCATTCAAAGACCTCTTCGCCAAGACCTCCATTCAAAGACTGCCACGACCTCCCTTCAAGAATTTCTACGCCATGACCTCCCATCAAGGACTTCTCCGCCACGACCTCCCTTCAGACCTCACCATGACCTCTCTTCAGACATCTCCGCCACGACCTGCCTTCAGACTCCCCCATGACCTCCCTTCAAGAACTTCACCACGATCTCCCTTCAGAGACTTCTCCGCCACGACCTCCCTTCAAGGACTTCTCCTCCACGACCTCCCTTCAGACCTCGCCATGACCTCTCTTCAGACATCTCCGCCACGACCTGCCTTCAGACTCCCCCACGACCTCCCTTCAAGAACTTCTCCACCACGACCTCCCTTCAGAGACTTCTCTGCCACGACCTCCTTTCAAGGACTTCTCCGCCACGACCTGCCTGGAAATAAATGGTATAAAATACCGACACAATGGAAATATAAACACATATGCAGTATTTTTTGATCCTTTATTGACAACGTTTCGCCCACACAGTGGGCTTTTTCAAGTCACAAACAGATCTACCTGGGGTGGAACGTACGCGAGTATTTATAGTCAGGTTCTGAACCTGACTATAAATACTCGCGTACCTTCCACCCCAGGTAGATCTGTTTGTGACTTGAAAAAGCCCACTGTGTGGGCGAAACGTTGTCAATAAAGGATCACAATATACTGCAAAGTGCATATGTGTTTATATTTCCACGACCTGCCTTCAGACTCCCCCACGACCTCCCTTCAAAGACTTCTTCGCCATGACCCCCCTTCAGACTTCTTCGCCATGACCTCCCTTCAGACTTCTCCGCCACGACCTGCCTTCAGACTCCCCCACGACCTCCCTTCAAGGACTTCTCCACGACCTCCCTTCAAGGACTTCTCCACGACCTCCCTTCAAGGACTTCTCCGCCACGTCCTCCCTTCAGACTTCGCCATGACCTCCCGTCGAACTTCTCCGCCACGACCCCCCTTCAGAGACTTTTCTGCCACGACCTCCCTTCAAGGACTTCTCCGCCACGTCCTCCCTTCAGACTTCGCCATGACCCCCCTTCAAACTTCTCCGCCACGACCTCCCTTCAGACTTCTCCATGACCTCCCTTCGAACTTCTCCGCCACGACCTCCCTTCAGACTAGCCCACGACCTCCCTTCGGAGACTTCTCCTCCACGACCTCCCTTCAAAGACTTCTCCGCCACAACCTCCCTTTAGAGACTTCTCTGCTACGACCTCCCTTCAAAAACTTCTCCGCCACGACCTCCCTTCAGAGACTTCTCCGCCACAACCCCCCTTCAAGGACTTCGCCACAACCTCCCTTCAAAAACTTCTCCGCCACGACCTCCCTTCAGAGACTTCTCTACTACGACCTCCCTTCAAAAACTTCTCCGCCACGACCTCCCTTCAGAGACTTCTCCGCCACGACCTCCCTTCAAAGACTTACCCGCCACGACCTCTCTCCACCATCCCCCACTATTGTCTTCCGCTACGATCTCGTGCCATGATTTTCCACTATGACCATCCCACCATGACCTCCCTTCACGACATCATCCCTCTCTGCGGTTCGCGGGGGCTGAGAGCCAAGTGCTGGGTAATGTTGCTTGTAGTGACGCCTAATTGAATGTAGTGCCTGCCAAATTGCTAAAGCGCTTGAGCGATTGTTCGTAGCGCTGTTTAATTGGCTGTAGCATTGTACGAGGGCTTGTAGCACTGTGTAAGCCCTTGTAGAGTTGTATGAACCCTTGAGCTGTGTGATCCCTTGTAGAGCTGTGATCACTTGTGATTATATATATATATGTCGTGCCGAATATGTAAAACTGGTCAATTAGCAAGAACTCATTTAAAATTAAGTCCTTTCTGAAATTTTCTCTTATACGTTTAGATATATTTTTTTCATTAATGTTAATGCAAAAATTTTTAATTTTGCACCAAAAGAATCTTAGAAAACTTATCTAACTTTATTATAACAAGAGCAATTTATTTTAGCCTAACCCAACTAAATATATTTTAAATACGTTTACAATAATTTAGTGCTAAACAAACACAATCAAATATATTTTTTTAGTTAGGTTCAGAATGATTTTGGCGAAACTATTGCATACACATATTTTCACTTGTCCTATATGGCAAGATAAGCGTTGCTATTTAAGCCAAGATCGTAAGTTCTGCCTGTTCGGCACGACATGTGTATATATATATATATATATATATATATATATATATATATAATATATATATATAATATATTATATATATATATATATATATATATATATTACCTGTAACTGGTTTCCAGAATATTTTCACATCCTGGCAGCCCGACTAGGTTTCTCTCCTATTCTCTGTTTACCCAGCTCTCTCGTTGGCTCACACAGTCATCACAGCCTGGTTGATCTGACACCTTCCAGACGCGATAGTTCTGTTTCCTCCTGAAGACTTGTACATTTGTTGCGGCAATATTTCTAATATTTACTGGTAGCAGGTTGAAGAATTTTGAACCACGCGTGTTGACAGTGTTCTCTTATGGTGTCTATAGCACCCCTGCTTTTCACTAGTTACATTTTACACTTTTTCCCGTATCTTTTACTCCAGTAAGTTTTCATGGTAGTGTGTAAATATGGGACCTGGTCTTTAAATATCTACCAGGTATACATTGTTCCGTATCTCTGCTCCAGACAGTACATTCCAAGTAATTATCGTAGTTTATATATTTCCATGGCTGTGTGTGGACAGTAAACTACTACTGAGATAACGTGAGCCGTCAACACAGTATTCTAGACCAAAGAGCAGGAGTGTAATTGTAGCGCTGTGTAATCACGTGTGATCGTTGGTAGTGCTGTGTGATCACTAGTAGGGGTCTGTTATTACTAGTAGCACCGTGATCACTAGTAGCACCGTGATCACTAATAGCACCATGATCACTGATAGCACCGTTATCACTAGTAGCACCATAATCACTAGTAGCACCGTGATCACTAGTAGCACCATAATCACTAGTAGCACCGTGATCACTAGTAGCACCGTGATCACTAGTAGCACCGTGATCACTAGTAGCACCGTGATCACTAGTAGCACCGTGATCACTGATAGCACCGTGATCACTAGTAGCACCGCGATCACTAGTAGCACCGTGATCACTAGTAGCACCGTGATCACTAGTAGCACCGTGATCACTAGTAGCACCGTGATCACTAGTAGCACCGTGATCACTAGTAGCACCGTGATCACTAATAGCACCGCGATCACTATTAGCACCGTGATCACTAGTAGCACCGTGATCACTAGTAGCACCGTGATCACTAGTAGCACCCTGCAATCATTGTTATCGCTGTCAACTCACAAGTGTTGACGTGTACTTAGCTAGTGTTGACGTGTACTTAGCTCAGTGTTGACGTGTACTTAGCTCTGTGAAGACCTGTTTGCCCGCTCTCTACGAATTGAAGCAAGATGCCCTCCATCGAGCAACTTTACCAACAGCTTAAGGAAGAATTGAAGTTGGCGAAGATGGAGATTCGGCGACTGACCGAGGAAAACAAGAAGATTCGTAGTAGTCCTCCTGTTTTGAGTCCTCAGGTCAAGAAGGGAAACTGGTCAGTGGCTGGACAGCAGGGAACGAAGTTGACGATCAAGAAGACGAATGGAAAGGTAGAAACGATGAAGAAGAAAGAGACTGCCGTGGAAACTGTTGTGGAAACATCTAATACATTCTCAGTGCTACCCGACGAATGTGAGTCGACTACTGGGAACATCACGACGAACAACACCAAGGAAGGTAAGAATATTGTTGTTGTTGGGGATAGCCAAGTTAGGTATATGGATAGGGCGTTCTGCTTGAAGGACAGGAGTAGGAGAGTTTGCTTTCCTGGGGCTGGGATGGAGGATATTGTTAGCCGTCTGGATGACATCATGAGAGGTAATGGGAGCAATCCTATTATCTGTCTCAGTGCTGGAGGCAACGATGTTGGGAGACGTAGGAGTGAAGACCTGATTAGCAGGTATAGGTCAGCAATAGAAATAATTAGGAGTAAGGGTGGGAACCCTGTCATATGTGGTATTTTGCCAAGGAGGGGAGTTGGAAATGAATGGTTGTCCAGGGCAATTGGTGTCAATTGCTGGCTGGACAAATACTGTAAGGAAAATGCGGTAACATTCATTGACAACTGGGACCTCTTCTATGGCAGAAATGACATGTATGCCAGGGATGGGGTTCACTTATCTAGGTCTGGGGTGGTAGCACTGGCAACTGCAGTGGAGGGAGCAGTTAGGACTTTAAACTAGGAATAGTTAGTGGTATGGGTTTTGGCAGGAAAACAGTGAAGTCCCAGTGTAGTAATATTACGAGTTCTAGGGGAACTAGTAATAAGCAGAACGAGGTAGGTATTGAAAAGCCAGGGACTTTGGGTGATAAGGACAGCAATAGGTTTAGTAGAAAAACAGAAATGAGCAGGAAGGGTAAAGAGAAAGGAGAGTCTTTCAATGTTTATTATGCTAATTGCCGTAGTGCTAGGAATAAGATGGACGAGTTGAGATTAGTTGCTAGTGCAGGTAACATTGATGTATTTGCCTTAACTGAGACGTGGTTTAATTCAAAAAGTCGGGACATGCCTGCGGAATGTTATATTCAGGGTTTTAAATTGTTCCAAGTAGATAAAAGTATCGGGAAGGGGGGTGGGGTGGCATTGTATGTCCGAGATCGCTTGAACTGTTGCACAAAAACGGGTATTAAGTCTGAAGTAACGCATACAGAGTCTGGATAGAATTTTCAGAGGGGCATGAAAAACTGATTTTAGGAGTGATGTACCGTCCCCCAAACTTAGATAGGGACCAAGGGAGACTACATTATCGTGCCACAAGGCACGATAATGTAGTAATTCTAGGAGACTTTAACTTTAGTCATATTGATTGGAATTTCTTGACTGGGAATTTAGAATCATACGACTTCTTAGAAGTAGTTCAGGATTATTTTTTGAAGCAGTTTGTGACAGAACCTACAAGGGGAAATAACCTGCTTGACTTAGTTATGGCAAACAATGAATCCCTTGTTAATAATTTAGAAATTTCAGAGGAACTGGGTGCTAGCGACCACAAATCAATTACATTTAGATGAATGGTTCAGAGAACCGACATGTTGATAAATTAGACACATGTGCAACTCTTGGGTATCTTTATTGAGGAAACGTTTCGCCACACAGTGGCTTCATCAGTCCAAACGTAGGAGAAACTTGAAGAACAGGAGGAGAATGAGGTAATCAGTCCCTCAACCTTGAGTCGATGTGTTCAGTCCATCAATCTTGAATAGGATTGAATAGGTATTAAATTTAATAGTATTAAATTTACACTAGAGGAGGAGAAGGACAACCAATTACCTTTTCTCGACGTTCTCTTACGCACAGGGGAAAATAAACTTTCTTTTAAAGTCTACCGGAAGCCTACCTACAAGAACGATCTTCTACATTTCTTCTCTCACCATGACACAAGAACTAAAAGAGGGGTAGTTATTGGCTTCTTTCTGAGAGCCTACAGAATTTCCAGTCCACAGTTCCTCGAAGAAGAATGTACATACATCACCAACTCTTTTAGTTCACTGCACTTTCCCCTACACTTCATACGTGACTGTAGGAAACGTGCGGCACGTATCCTCAGCAAGACCAACACCTATCAAATTGAAGAAAAGCCTCCAAGTTACATCGTTTTACCGGTCAGCAACGTTGCCACTAATGTTTCAAAAATGTTTGACAGAAAACTGGCTAAAATATCTACCAGCTCTTAAACTACTATTAGGAACCTGATACAAAAACCCAAGCATGATTCTGGCACAAGTGCAGGAATCTAAAACTAAAACCTGTGGGGGGTGTGACAAAGTATAGTGGGGAAACAGCCAGAAAATCTGGACATTAGAATAGCAGAACACAAAAATGCTTGCAGAAATGATCACCGCAAAAACGCATGTGTTTTAACATAGGACGATGTTGGACACCTATGAAATTCAATGAAGCTAAACTAGTTATTAAAGAAGACGACTTAAACGGAAAAATGCATTGAAGCTGCACTAATTTCTGTCAGTACACTATAAAGCAAAAATCCGGTAGTTACAGTATTTCAAAATTACTAAGCAAGAGGATATTACCCATCCTGGGAACTGGGGTTACTTGATGCCAGCAGGTCCCTCTCTTGCCTCACCTCCTTAGTTCCATTACTACTACTACTACTACTACTACCACCTCCCACCCACGCGTCACCTCAACCTGACTTTCCCGCCACTATATATATAAATGTTTTCTTTTTTGTATTCACACAGTCCCGATCATAAAAGTTGCTCTACAACCGCAAGAAGCCCCTCTTCGGGCCCCATCGGGGTTAAAAATTTATATTCTACAAACGTGATATACCTTTTTACAATGCTGCGAATGTGTGAAATCAAGCCGGAATGGTCAATAAATGACTCCTCGAAGTTAGTTAGCTACCCCTCGTTAGACCCTGCAGGTCAAAATTTCGGCAATCCACTCTCTGAAAACTCCTTCATGTGTCCACAGAGACACGGGAAACACAAAAATAATGGAGTCTTCAACGGACCCCCACAAACACAAAATTCACCTATCCCCCTCCCATTTCTTTAAGGAAAAATTTTGGTCTTTTTGAAAAGATTGACAATATTTTTCACCTCTCCTCTAAATGAAACTGAAGAATCTATTGAGGGAAAAAAACACGTGGGCCTCTAGCAGCTTTCCCAAAAATCCCAAGCCACATCAATGCTAAAATTACTTCTCAGACATCTCCCTGGGGTGCCCAAACTCTCTCTGACGGCTGGGCCCTCTCATATTACCCCCATTCCCCAAGTCTATTGAACAAAAACTTTCACATAATCTCCCCCCTGCTGGACCTGCACTCCTATAATCACCCACCAAGGACTCCCCCCTCAAGAAAAAAATTTTGTTCAAAATGGGGAATGATGGACACGATTTCAGATCCGCACCCATTACTACAACACCAACATGTCCTTTAATGAGGGAAATTTATACCCTTGCACAAGTGGCCCAAACTCAGGAAAAATCTTTAAGGGGAATCTAAAGTTTTTAGGCCTCCAATCACCCATTTTTGGGAATAACCACCACAAACCGGACGCCTCGCTCTCCGCCAATCACGGCAAAAGCCCAGCTTCCCTTTCCCCAAACTCCCCCCCCCGGTGTTTCCTACCAAGGGGGCTGTTACTCATTTTGTTTTGCACCCCTTTTTGCAAACGAGAAAAGCCCCGGATTCAAACACACTAAATTAAAAAATTTTCCGTTTGCACATGCCTTCCTTAAATTTTTTCCCGGTTTTAACCTTTTCGAAACTTCAAGACCCAACTCTGAACTTTATTCAACCTAAAAGACCTTCTTCCCTGCCCAAACAACTCCCCCTTTTGTAACCCTTCTTCCACGGGGTCCACCGCTACAGTTGACCCCCGTTCCCTCCCACCCCTCCACCTTAAACCCAGCCTTTTTCCCTTTCCCAACTCCCTCCCCCACTGCTCTGTGAACCTAATCCATCACCTGTTACCACTTTTGAAATTTTTCCTCCTGTCCCCAGATGATACGACCTTAGTAAACCCTAGGGGAAAAACTTACCTTAATAATTCCCTTTCACATTGCACCAAATGAAAAAATGTACAAAAAACTCTCAAAAACTCCGTTTTAAATCAATAGGAATGTAACACCGCTTATTCCACGTCAACCAATCCTTGGGGGGTTACAAGTAATTTTTAAACACCAGAACCGGAATTATAATACAGAACACCAAAAAGTTGAAAAGGGCCCCAAAAAAACCTGTGCACCTCAGTTACCCTATAACCCCCAATAAGCTAACCCTCGATTAAAAAATACCTGCTGGAGAAAACTTAAGTCAAATTTCACAAAACCACTTAAGCAACACCCCGGTATTCCGTTTTCAATTCTCCCCAAGATCCCTTCGGGGCTGGGTTAAGCCCGGCCTCTATTTCCCCCCTTTTAAGAACAACTCCTCTCCAAGCTATCTTATCCCCTCCTCCCCCGCTCATCCCTTGGACCCCTTACTAAAATTTGTTTTTTTGTTTCTCTGTATTAGGACTGAAAAGCCACTCGTGGCGAAACGTTTCCTTTAATAAATGTCCTGAACTGACATAAGTGTTTTTTTTCCACATTGCGTCTTGGTTTAAGGTTGCTGCTTACCATAACCCCCAAGTCCTTTTCGCAATCTGTATGGCTAAGTTCTACATTATTTAACTTATAAGTGCTAGGGTTATGGACACTCCCGAGCTTCAGAACCTTGCATTTATCTACATTGAACTGCATTCTGCCATTTTTTCTGACCAAGAGTAGAGTTTGTCTAAATCCTCCTGAAGTTCCCTAACATCTACGTTTGAATCAATTATCCTACCTATCTTCGTGTCATCGGCGAATTTGCTCATATCCCTAGTAATTCCTTCATCAAGATCATTGATATATATTATAAACAACAAGGGCCCAAGACTGATCCCTGGGGAACGCCACTTGTTACTGATCCCCACTCGGATTTAACCCCCATTTATGGACACTCTTTGCTTCCTGTCTGTGAGCCATGATTCGATCCACGAGAGCACCCTTCCCCAATGCCATGAGCTGCTACTTTCTTCAACAGTCTTTGGTGCGGAACTCTATCAAATCCCTTTTACTAAAATCTAAGTAAATAATATCAAATTCTTTATCGTGGTCAACAGCCTCAAAAGCTTTATTGAAGAAAGTTAATAAATTAGTTAGACAAGACCGGCCTCTTGTGAATCCATGCTGAGTATCATTAATCAAGCTATGCTTATCGAGATGGCTTCTTTTAATCTGAGCTATAATTGACTCTAGTAATTTGCCTACAATTGAGGTCAGGCTTATTGGGCGGTAATTTGACGGTAACGACTTGTCCCCTGTTTTAAAAATAGGAATTACATTAGCCATCTTCCACATATCAGACACTACACCTGTTTGAAGAGATAAATTAAAAATATTAGTTAATGGTTCTTATGTTCTTATGTAACGGTGTCAAATCGCTTATGGCACTGTGTGGTCACTAGTAGTGCTGCGTTATCACTTGTAGCACTGTAATCGATAGTCCCTAGTCACTGTATAATCACTACCACCTTCAGCACCTTCAGGCTCTGGTGGCCTGGTGGTTAACGCTCTCGCTTCACACGGTGAGGGCCTGGGTTCGATTCCCAGCCAGAGTAGAAACATTGGACGTGTTTCTTTCAACCTGTTGTCTATGTTCCCCATCAGTAAAATGGGTACCTGGGTGTTAGTCGACTGGTGTGGGTCGCATCCTGGGACACTGACCTAAGGAGGCCTGGTCACAGACCGGGCCGCGGGGGCGTTGACCCCCGGAACTCTCTCCAAATAAACTCCAGATAAACTACCTCCACCAATGGTGAAAATTTTAAGGCGATCGGATGGGTCATTCTCCAGGTGTGGCACGGATTCCAACGGTTCCAAGTTTTATTTTTTTTTTTTTTTGGTATTTTATACATCATAAAATTTACCTGCACACAAACGAAACTTAATACCTGGAGTATACCTGAGGGGGGGTGTTCCGGGGTCAACGCCCCCGCGGTCAGGTCCATGACTGTCCTGGGTAAAAGATGCATCGGCCATTAATATTCAGCAATATTTAGCAGGAATAAAGGTCTCACATTATTTTACACATTAAATCGTCACATCTGCATCTTCATGTTTGAATTTCACTCTTCTTCCGTCGTCGTATTTTTTGGCGCCTTTTGTGAACGTTTTAAGCTTCGCCTCTGAGGATTTTGTAAGTTATCCGAGTCATTCCAGGATGCTGGAAATGGGTTCAGTAACTTCGGTCATAGTGCACGTGAAGTTACCAGTTGCTTCAAGAATTTGAAACTCGTTACCGTACACACGTGTTGAAAATTTGAGGCCGATTGGAGGAGGCGTTGTCGAGTTGAGCAAAATAAAATCGAGAAGTAAGAGAAAGGAGAAGGTATCCCTTCGGGGATACCCAATAAAAGTTCTTCACAGTGGAAACAAAGATAGAAATACCTTGAATGTGCATGTATCTTGACACCTGTTTGTAGGTGCAGGAGGAAAGTTATGCTTTTTGTGTGTGCGCGTTGTACTTACAGGGGGTCGAATCATAGTTCCTGGCACTACCTCTTATCGGCCGGCTTTATGGATTCATGGCCTCCAGAAAGCGATCACATCTTTTCTGGAAACTGTGTATTGTTTGCCTCCACCACCCCCTCAGTCTAAGACTTGAAAAAGTGCTTCCTTACGTTCCGATTGGTCGTATGTGTATTAATGTAATTCATGTTCTCTCTCTCTCTCTCTCTCTCTCTCTCTCTCTCTCTCTCTCTCTCTCTCTCTCTCTCTCTCTCTCTCTCTCTCTCTCTCTCTCTCTCTCTCAGTTTATTTTTATTTCAAAATGTTTTAGTTTCAAATAATTTCATCGTTCTATCCAGAGCATGTATGCTAAGTTGAGGCATAATTAATCCGTGCCCCTTCACCGGGACTCCGGGGGCACGAAATGAAATTTTCCACCGTTGGAGGGATGCTTTACTTTCCACTTTTGGTTTTATTTTTCAATAAAGCATTTATTTGAAGATTGAGACACTTATGCAGCATATGGGAATCTTTATTCAGGAAACGTTTCGCCACACAGTGGCTTCATCAGTCCAATACAAAGAGGAAGTCGTAAGGAGAGGAGGAGTATGAGGTAATCAGTCCCTCAACCTGGAGTCGATGTGTTCAGTCCATCAATCTTGATGGACTTTGGCTTTGGTGTCGTGGTGAGAGTAGAAGTGGAGAAGATCGTTTTGGTTGGTGGGTTTTCAATAGACTTTAAAACGAAGTTCGTGGTCAGCTTTGCAGAGCAGAACATCAAGGAATGGAAGAAGAAGTCGACAACACTCTTCCATTCCTTGATGTTCTGCTCTGCAAAGCTGACCACGAACTTCGTTTTAAAGTCTATCGAAAACCCACCAACCAAAACGATCTTCACTTCTACTCTCACCACGACACCAAAGCCAAACGTGGTGTAATTATAGGCTTCTTCCTGCGTGCACTCAGAATCTGCAGCAATGAGTTCCTTGAGGAAGAATGCACTATAATTGAACAAGTATTTTCTAAACTCCACTATCCTCGTCACTTCATCAGAGACTGCAGACGGCGGGCATTAAACATCTTCAACACACCCAGAGAAGACACTGCCGAGAAGAGATACATAGTCCTCCCCACCAACTCCATTGCCAAACATGTTTCCAACATCTTTTCCAATACATCATTCCAAGTATCTACCTCCACAACCACGACCATCAAGGGACATCACCAGTAGTAGACAGGACAAGCCTCACCTCTTGCAGGGTATACATAATCCCTTGTAATGACTGCAACAAATTATATGTGGGCGAAACTCAAGAGACCTCCAAACACGTATTTCAGAACACCAATATGTAAGCAGGACTGACGATACAAGGAATGCCTGTGTACAACATCGCAATTCACACAACCATTTAATTAACTACAGAAACTCAAGACTTATCGCCACAGAAGACAACACTCAATACCGAAGAATCCTGGAATCATCGCTTATCTCTATAACCAACAATTTCAACCAGAACAACGGCTTCTATAACATAGCTGAACCACTCGCCAAGAAACTTCTCCATCGCTATCCCACATAAGAACATAGAACACTGCAGAAGGTCTACTCACAACTTGTCCAATACCCCTGCCAAGCTACCCAAGACTCTATAACTCCACCCGGTAGATCATCAGATGCAGCATTCTCCACCTGACCTCAACATTCTGAACATGACTATAAATACTCCCGTACCTTCCACCCCAGGTAGATCTGTGTGTGACTTGAAAAAGCCCACTGTGTGGGTGAAACGTTGTCAATAAAGGATCACATTATACTGCATATGTGTTTATATTTCCACTGTGTCGGTATTTGATACCATTTATTTCCTGAGTGGGACTTGCAAATGAGTGGATAGTTATCAGACCTTATTTCTTGGGTAGCATTGAAAATTGGGTTGGGCAAATGTTTTGTTAGTGGGATGGATTGTAAAGGACCTGCCGAGAATGGGCCAACAGGCCTGCTGCAGTGATCCTCCTTTCTTATGTTCTTATGAGTGGAACAAACTCCCGAGTACAGTTATTCAGGCTAAAACGTTGTGTAGTTTTAAAAATAGGTTAGATAAATACATGAGTGGGTGATGGTGGGTGTGAGTTGGACCTGACTAGCTTGTGCTGCTGGATCTGGTGCCGTGCTGCTTCCTTGAGTGGAGGTGACCAGACTGGGTGAGTCATTGGGCTAATCCGGGGGGTGGGTGGGTCATTGGGCTTATCGGGGGGGGGGCATGGACCTGCTCCGCATGGGTCAGTAGGCCTGTTGCAGTGTTCCTTCTTTCTTATGTTCTTATAATAGTTGTTTAATACATTTATAGACTGGGTTAAAAAAGAAGTGACTGCTAGGGTCTTAGGAGTTGTGGAATTTAAAAAATAATGAATTCGAGGCAAAGTGGGAATTGTTACAATTGTTCTTTGACTATGACTATACTTTTGATGAATAAGACGCATGTACAGCACCTGGTTATCTTTCGTAATGAAAACACTTAGCCAACCAGTGGCTTTTGCAATTCAATACAGACATAACGTACTAGAGACAAGGGAAGACCAGGTAACCAGTCTGTGAACCTTGATATAATGTGTTTAATCTCATATTCGTCGTATTTACAGTTTGAAGACATATTTCCTACTCTATAACTCAGATGAGTTTTTCGCTACATTGTTTAACACTGTCAAGAAAGCCTTTAATAAAGCTAGAAAACCGGGACTCGGTTAAACTTGATAACGCATTGTGCAACTCCTATTTTCCCAGTCAGTGAACGTTAGGAAAGGAACATAGAGCATAAATTCAACCGAATCTAGTCACCTATCACCTGGATATGCTCACATGAATGACTGACATACTTGTAACACTTTTGGAGACGTCCATAAGTAAACCATCTGTACATCAAACAATTCCCACACTTGGTGTTACATGGATGTTCTTGGTAATAAAGATGTACAAGAATATGGCAAACATGTTCAGAAGCCAGACAGCATTTGAACAGTAAGTCCAATGTGGTGAATGGTTTTGAAAACCGACAAGTTGAAGTCCAATGTACCTCCTGCTGACCCATGATTCATCATACTCGACTATGTCAGTCACCTCACCTTTTCCTTCACTACCAGTATACATAAATATGTGTAGTTTGTAGCCTTTGTATGACTTGATAAAATTGTTAACACGTGGAAACATTGTCCGATGAAAACTGTCAACATGACTTCTTTCTGCTGTGTTGCCTTTGTTATGTTGGTACACCTTGATGCATGTGTTTCATCACAAGATGTAACACATTATGCTATTTATTTTATTGTTTAAAATCTCATCCTCTCTCTCTCTCTCTCTCTCTCTCTCTCTCTCTCTCTCTCTCTCTCTCTCTCTCTCTCTCTCTCTCTCTCCTCTCTCTCTCTCTCTCTCTCCCCTCGTCCCTTTCTCCCCATCGTCCCTTTCTCGCACTTCTCTTCCCTTGCCTTCTTTATTTTTTTTTTCTATCCATCTCTCCATATCGTCGTTTGTATCTCCTCCATATCTCTACCTTCTTTTTATCCCATTACGCCACTGTTTAAATTTGGGCTCTTCCT
>NC_069409.1:42118365-42123365 GCF_026875155.1 Cherax quadricarinatus
GTGATCACAGAAAAGAAAAAAAGGAAATATTGGCTGAGTGTTTAGTGAGGGCCTTTGGAAGGGTGAACGGTTGTGTCAGGCCTAAATAGTGTTGCCATAATAACGCAGTGGGTTATTTTGAAGAATAAGTGAGACTCAAGACCAGGGAGATAAGAGCATGTATAAAATGTGTCAGTAAATACAGTGAGTGATGAAAAAAATAAAGAGCTAGAGAATATAGTCATACAGGAAGTTAGTGGAAAAATTTACGGAGAAGCATCAAACACCTTCAACTTCTGGGACACAGGACAGACCAAAACGTTACTCCACTGCCAGCCGCAAGTAATATTCACCTAGTTTGAGTTGCATGGGGTCAATAGAAACCTGTCTCTAGCTGGAATTGGGGGTCACTCCCCCTCGAGCTATCAAGAATTAGAATAAGCAGCTTTACTGGCTTTTAATAGAATTTAGGGGTAGCGGCATATAGGCGAAGCCTAGTGTATTAATTTTTGAACGTAATTTAAACTCTTAAGAGTACAGTGGAACCAAGAATCGGGTACATATACAATACATATGTAGTACATACTGGGAAATAAGGACTGTTTACATAAACATTGCACGCACACTTGGTGGAAATAGTACTGTTGTTAGGCACTTGAATAGCTGTACACACACACACACACACACACACACACACACACACACACACACAACACACACACACACACACACACACACAACACACACATAAACACACACACACACACACACACACACACACACACACACACACACACACACACACACCACACACACACACACACAAATAATATAAAATAGACAAAACACACACACATATACAGGATTTTAAACCTTCCTGTGAAGTGACCCTATAACCCTTCCTTCCCCCCCCATCTCTCTCCCTCTCCTCTCCTCTCTCTTCCTCTCTCTCTCTCTCTCTCTCTCTCTCCTCTCCTCCTTCCCCTCTCTCTCTCTCTCTCTTTCTCTCCTTTCCCCCCCTCTCTCTCATCCCTCTCTCTCATCCTCTCTCTTTTCCCTCTCTTTTTCCTTTCACTCTTTTCTCTCCCCTCTCTCTTCCTCTCTTACTCTCTCTTTTCCTCTTCTCTCTTTTCTTCCCTTTTCACTCCCCCCTCTCTCTTACCTTTTCCCTCTCTCACTTTCTCCCCCTTTTTCCCTTCTTTTCCCCTCCTTCTAGGCTCCCCTTCTCTCTCTCCTAATCTCTCACTCTCTCCCCCTTTTTCTTTTTCTCTTTCTCTCTTTCATAAAAAAATATGGTTGGGACTCGCGGGAATCAGGGATCAGATGACAATGGTACTGGTAGGGAGGAAGGATGGAGGAACAGTGGAAAAGGATAGAGCAAGAATGGGAGAGAAAATTAGGAGAGCTTTCTGAAAAAATGGAAAAAGAGCTCTCTGTGAAAGGGGAAAAGAGGTTGGAGAAGGAACGAAGGATTGGGGAGTCACAAGTCGAAACTGCAGTAGCCAGGGTAAAGGCCTAAAAATTTGAGTAAACAGGCTGAAGCAAGTCTCAGGGGTAGTGACCAAGAAGACACACCATACGATGAGAGAGGCTGAACAGGAAGGAAGGAGATATGAATTATGCTAAGGTCATATCAGCCTGCAAAGAAGGGCCAGTGAGTGAAGGGAAGAGCAGATGGTGCAGATGGAGAGGGAGATAGGTCGAATGCTGAGGCACAACCATGCTACCAAGAGCCACTGGAAAAATAAAGGGGAGAAAATGACCACATACAGACAGGAACCGAGTCACAGGGGAAAGAGGCAATGGGAGGGGGAAAGGGCAAAATCAGTGTTTATCCATGGGCTTTGGAGAGAGAGGAAAGGACACACACTGAAAGACGCAGGAAGAAAGAAAGGAGATTGAGAAAATCATCACAGAAATAGGGGGAGAAGACATGGATGAGTTTTGTAAATTTTCAGAGAATAGGGGTACTTGAAGGGGAAAACCGACCGATCAAGCTGATTCTCAGGAACAGAAACAGTGCGGAACAGGATCCTCCAAGAGAAACCACGGTTGAAAAGTTCGGAAGAGTACAAGAAGGTGTTCCTAGACAGAGACAGAACACAAACAGAGAGAAAGCAGCTGAGGGAGAGACAAAAAAGCGAAAGGAGCTAAAAAGGAACAAGGATGGAATCAGCAGAGGTCAGTCAGAGCAGAACAGAGCAGCAAGGGCAAGCACACACACAACTATCCTCAGAACCCCACAACTATCAAAACCATCCCAACACCACAATACAATCCATACCCACAGCTTCCCCCCAACCCCCCCAACTATAGAATCCCACAGTAAGCTACCGGGTTTCTCCCACCCCCACAGGCCTCCCAAACCACATTTGGTTTAAAAAGGGAAAACTGAAGGTATGGTACACAAACCTGAGGGAAATTTTACAAACAATGGAGGAGTGGCACGAAAGAGTCAAAGAGGCATCACCAGACATCATAGCGATCACAGAAACCAAGCTACAGGTATGATAACAGATGCCAATTTTTCCCAGCGGGATACCAGATCCTGAGAAAAGACAAAAGGGAACAGGGGGGGGGGAGGAGTTGGCATTGCTGATCAAACCCCGAGGGAATTTTGATGAGCTGGAGAGAGGAGACAGCGGAGAAGAAAGTGATTACATAGCGGGAACGCTTCACCTGGTGGTCCCAAGGTGATAATTGCAGTGATGTATAACCCCCCACAAACAGCAGGAGGCCAAGGCAAGAGTATGACGAGAGCAATAGAGCGATGGTTGACACACGGCTGCAGTGGCGAGAAGAGCTCATGCATGCAGGGCAAAGCTCCTGATCATGGGTGACTTTAACCACAAGGAGATCGAATTTGGGGGAACTTGGAGCCACATGGGGGCCAAGATACATGGAGGCTAAAGATGATGGAGGTGGGACTGGAAAATTTCATGTACCAACACGTAAGGGACACTACAAGAGAGAGAGGAGAGGATGAAACCCGCAAGACTGGACTTAGTATTCACCTTGAGTAGTGCAGATATTGAGGACATCACATATGAAAGACCCCTTGGGGCCAGCGATCATGTGGTTTTGAGCTTCGAATACACAGTAGAGCTACAAGTGGAGGGGGGAAACAGGAAGGCAAGGGCAAATGAAACCAACTACAGGAAAGGGACTACACAGGAATAGGAACTTCCTGAATGAGGTTCAGTGGGGCAGAGGGAAATGGCAGGGGAAACCAGTTAATGAGATGATGGAATATGTAGCAACAATGTGCAAGGAGCTGAGGAGAGGTTTGTACCCAGGGTAACAGGAATAATGAAAAAGCCAGGATGAGCCCATGGTTCACCCAAAGATGCAAGGAGCAAAAAACCAAGTGTGCTAGGGAATGGAAGAAATATAAAGGCAAAGGACCCAGGAGAATAAAGGGGAGTAGTCCCTAGAGCCAGAAACGAATATGCACAGATAAGAAGGGAGCCCAACGTCAATATGAAAACGACATAGCAGCAAAAGCCCCAAAACTGACCCGAAGCGTTATACAGCCACACAGGAAGAAAACAACCCTTAAGGACCAGGGAAACAGGCTAAGGAAAGGAAGGAAAGGGGAGACAACAAGAAATGACCGTGAAGTATGTGAGAACTCAACAAGAGATTCAAAGAAATGTTCACAGAGGAGACAGAAGGGGCTCCAGAAAGACGGAGAGGTGGGTACACCACCATGTGCTGGACCCCAGTAAAACACAACCGAGGAAGGGAAAAGGGAAGAGGCTCTGAGTGAGCTAGATACCTCAAAGGCAATGGGGCCAGATAACATCTCTCCATGGGTCCTGAGAGAGGGAGCAAGGGGCTATGTGTACCCCTAACAAAAATATTCAATACATCTATCGAAACAGGGAGATTGCCTGAGGGATGGAAGACAGCAAATGTGGTCCCAATCTTTAAAAAAAGGAGACAGACATGAAGCACTAAACTACAGACCAGTGTCACTGACATGTATAGCATGCAAAATCATGGAAAAGATTGTCAGGAGAAGAATGGTGGAACATCTAAAAGGAATGATCTCATCACCAGCAGCCAACATGGTTTCAGAGATGGAAATCCTGTGTCCCCAAACCTACTGGGTTCTATGACATGGTGACAGCAGTAAGACAAGAGAGGGGAGGGGTGGGTGGATTGCATTTCTTGACTGCCCAAAAAGGCTTTTGACACAGTACCACACAAGAGATTAGTGCAAAAAATGGAGGACCAAGCAGGGATAACAGGGAAGGCACTGCAATGGATCAGGGAATACTTGTCAGGAAACAGCAGCGAGTAATGGTACGTGGCGAGGTGTCAGAGTGGGCAAACCTGTGACCAGCGGGTCCCACAGGGGTCAGTCCTAGGACCATGCTGTTTCTGGTATTTGTGAACGACATGACGGAAGGAATAGACTCCGAGGTGTCCCAGTTTGCAGATGACGTGAAGTTGATGAGAAGATTCATTCGATCGAAGACCAGGCAGAACACAAAGGGATCTGGACAGGCTGCCAGACCGGGCCAGCAACTGGCTCCTGGAGTTCAATTTCCCACCAAGTGCAAAGTCATGAGGATTGGGGAAGGGCCCAAAAAAGACAGTCTAAGGGGCCAAGACTACAAACATCACTCAAGGAAAAAGATCTTGGGGTGAGTATAACACCAGGCACATCTCCTGAAGCGCACATCAACCAATAACTGCCGCAGCATTATGGGCGCCTGGCAAACCCAGAACAGCATCCGACATCTTAATAAGGAGTCGTTCAGGACCCGTACACCGTGTACGTTAGGCCCATATTTGAGTACGCCGGCACCAGTTTGGAAACCCCCACCTAGCCAAGCATGTAAAGAAACTAGAGAAAGTGCAAAGGTTGCAACAAGACTATCCCAGGGTTAAGAGGTATGTCCTATGAGGAGAGGTTAAGGGAATCAACCGACGACACTGGAGGACAGGGAAAATAGGGGGACATGATAACGACTTACAAAAACTGAGAGGAATTGACAAGGTGGACCCAAAAA
>NC_069409.1:42128365-42427252 GCF_026875155.1 Cherax quadricarinatus
GTCCCAGAGCTCAGGGGAATGTCCTACGAAGAAAGGTTGAGGGAAATCGGCATGGCGACACTGGAGGACAGGAGGGTCATGGGAGACATGATAACAACATACAAAATGCTGCGTGGAATAGACAAGGTGGACAGAGACAGGATGTTCCGAGAGGGGAACAGAAACAAGGGGTCACAGTTGAAAGTGAAGACTCAGACGAAGTCACAGGGATGTTAGGAAGCATTTGTTGACAGTAAGTGAATAGTCTAGCAAGTGATGTAGTGGAGGCAGGGACTATACATAGCTTTAAGACGAGGTATGACAAAGCTCAGGGAGCAGAGAGATAGAGGACCTAGTAGCGATCAGTGAAGAGGCGGGGCCAGGAGCTGAGTGTCGACCCCCTTGCAACCACAATTAGGTAGTTCAGTTAGGCGAGTACACTTTCCTATTTCTCTTCAGTGGATATAGTGAGGAGTCGATATTGTTCATCGGAGGTGTTCAGCAAGGTTGTCCTCTCGCACCATTAGGAGAATCACTGTCTAATGACCATTGAACTAAACATCTGTTCCTGTTTGATGGTGCTCTGGCAGGCAAAAAGTCATTTGCTAGCAGAACTTGTCAGGTGAAGACACAGAGACAGGCCATAAGGCTTGTCCTTAAATTGTCCAGACGCGATATCATGTCAACCAGCCAACAAGTATTAAGGTAGCGAGATCCATACTTCAGGTTCATCAACTATTGTCCGACTGTTAACATCCTGCTTTTTTTCCCCTATAAGAACTAATGACAATGACACAATTCTTGAGAACAAACTAGGTTATTCGAGAAGGAGGGAACAAAGAATAGGCCTTCTAGATAATATGCGTTGTACTTTTTCACAGTGTGCTTGAGCCTGCCAGGCTAACAAAATTTCCCAAAATGTGCACTCTCATAGGGACATCCAAAAGTAAATAAATATTAGTCTCCTGACGTCCATATTCACGTGAATACTCAGTCTTACTCTAGAAGATGAGTAGGGGGACCAAAGTGTGTATACTTAGTCAGACCGGGGAGCACAAGTATCGTTTAAGACATCTCACATATCACTCCCTGATTGTGTGTTTCTTCGTGAACGTCTTATTGAGAGTATTGGTGGTTCACACCGAAGTTCGTTAATGGAGCCGAGCCCCCGGAATATTCTAGCAGGCTCCTCAACCAAATTAGTTCCCCCTGACAGCTTTCAAATAAATGCACTAGAATAGCCAAGATGGAGAGCATAAGCTCAGCAATGTATGTGGGGGAGCTTTGTGCCAAAGTATCGATTTGTCATGTCTGACCATACCCCTTTTCCTCTGGGTTGTGAGGGTTTCTCTCTCTCTCTCCCCTCTCTCTCTCTCTCTCTCTCTCTCTCTCTCCCTTTCTTTTTCTCTCTCACACAAACGCAAACAAACAATTTTAATTTTAAGTTGAAGATTGGAGACATGCAACATATGTGAATCTTTATATAAGCCACTTCTTGGGCCCTATGATGTACTTGCTGTACTTTCTACAAGAGTGATGGACTGAGCACATCAATTCCAGGCTGAGGGACTGATTACTTCAAACTCCTTCTCACCTTACGCCTTTCTGCTTTGTATTGGACTGATGAAGCCAATGTGTGGCGAAACGTTTCTTCAGTAAAGATTCCCATGTGTTGCATAAGGTCTAAATCTTAAACTTGTTGGTTTTCAAAACCATTTATCACAAATGTAATATAAGATGTAAATACTAGGTCAAACTGTGTTTTGTTGTTGCAGTCACATACGTGATTGTAAGAACGGTGCTGTCGTTGCTTATTCTAACATAATCTTGGTGTTTATTCACACGTTTATTCAAATTTCCTTTGTCTTACATAGTTTTTTCCGCACATGCTTTGCAAGTGAGACAATATGCGCCTTTGGCAACGTAACCTTTTAGTTTTGAATACCAATATGTTGATGCTGTTCTCTGTGTACTGCCACAGAACTATTTTATACAGTTCACAATCCCTTGTGTAAAGATTATAAAATGCTTTGTACGGCTTTATATTTTAAAGCTAAGACAAATGAATGCAGTGTGACCAGTCCTATGGTCACTATCTTGAACACTGTGTGCTTGTCTACTTACTGAGAAATATAGAGATAGACAGTATAAGAACCTATGTGACATGTCAAGGTATCTTATTAATGAAAATAGGATACCAGATAAATTAAGCAAATTTCCTAAATTTGCTTGTAACAGATAAGTGAACTGTAGATATAATCCGGATGTACTCCTGTTAACACTTTTGGGGCCTAGTTCCTAGGCCTTTTGTGTATCGATATGCTCTTGCGCTACCCTCCACAGGGTGCACAATAAACTAGACACTCTTCGGTGGCAAAATAAAAAAAATCAGTCATGTCAACTAGTATGCCTGGTGCTTACAACCCTGCTGTAGGCACTTGGCTAATGAAAGAATATAATAGCAGTTCAGTCTCATCCATTCTAGGCGCTTTTTAGTGTACACCTAGCCACTCTTACTCTTTTTGGCTGATCTATAGTCAGAAACACTTTGGATGAACTTGTTGAGCTCTCTCCTTAAGATATTAGTCTGTTGATCATTCCTTTGTCTTTGAGGAGAGTGTGTTGAGAAGCCTTTACTCTGTGTGTTTATGTGAGTGTACTTGTATGTAATGTAAGTGGTTTAGAAAACCCACAGGTTGAACAATGAGACACTTGTGCAACATTTGGGGATTTTTTTTCAGGAAACGTTTCGCCAGCTAGTGGCTTCTTCAGTCCAATACATAGAAGACAGATGGAAGATGAGTAGAATGAGATAATCAGTCCTTCAGTACCTTGAAACAAGGTACTTTTCTCCAGATTGATGGACTGAACATACCGACTCCAGGCTGAGGGACTGACCGCCTCATTTCCCCCATCTACTTCCACCGTTCTTCTCTGTATTGGACTGAAGAAGCCACTAGCTGGCGAAACGTTTCCTGAATAAATATTCCCAAATAATGCAGAAGTGTTTCATCCTTCCCTTGGTATATAATCTTGTTGACGGCGACCAACACCTCGAGTCTGGGGTTCATATTAAAACTCTCAGATAATTAATTTGCGTTGATTCCCTGCTTTTCGTTATGAATATTTTACACCTTGCGCTGAATGGCTCACTTGGGTTTAGAACTTCCCAAGTATTTAATAAATATGGTAATAAAGTACTACTTCTGTCGTGTCTCCCTCTCTAAATGAAGTTTGAAAACTAGTCCCTCTAGTATTTTTCTGATGTAAAGTATAATACATGTTTCTTGCTAAGCTCCAGGGATGACGTCTCGAGGGAGTGTAAGTGTTCCCATTAATTTAAGTGTTTGAGTGGCCTGATAAAGCAGTGGAAATTCTCTACACAATTTCCTGCTCAACAACAGTACATTAGTATTCCATTAGATTTTGTTAAACATTATAAGTGACTGTCACCATTATCTTGACATTTTATATTTAAGTTCTTGCTTAAGTTCTAGCAAATTTTGTGCTGAGTTCTTACATGCGATTTGCAGCAAATTTCTCGCCTTACGTTGTTTAGGTTAGGATAGTTTATTCTATGTTAGTTTACGTTAGGTTCATTTATCTAACTAAAACTGACACAATTATAACGTACCACAATGCCGGTAAATGATGTCTTGTGTACATTTGTGAATGTTTAGGTTTTATTTTATAACTCAGTCGCCCTGAAAACCAGTGCAACAAAACATTGTCACTGGTTTCTTTGTACCCAACAACAGGTTTTAGGCTGTACGGCCTTCCAGAATTTTAAATATGGTGATGTCTCATGATTTTTTTTTTTTTGTTGTTGTTGCACTATGAGTCAAACATCATTTTAAAGTGTTTTTGTACTGATTTTTGAAACATATATAGCATTCCATGTTTTATTTGGAGGGGACACCTTGAGGCACTTTTTTTTTGGGGGGGGGGGAGAGGTTTGAATCATATAAACGTAAAATTATGATACATCAGGGTCGCCTTCATATAAGGTGAGTACTGGGGTGCGAGCCCCCCCCCATGCCTACCTCCTGGCAAGGTGGGTGCAGGGGCGTGAGACCCCCCCCCATGAACCACCTGATAGGGCAGGTGTGGGAAAGACAACTTTTGAAATCAGAAGAACTGCTAATGAAGATCTTTTATTTATTTTTTTTTTATTCATGGCTTAGGAGACACAAGTTATATCCGGGCATTTGTTAATGTAAGATAAATGCCATTAAAAATTATGACACGTTAACAGAAAATAAAAACCCACAGTGTGCAGTAGAAAAATCTAAGATAATTACTGCTTAAGGTTCTTGAAAGAGTTACCCACTAGACTGTCTTAGCAACGGTGAAATATTGTGTGTTAAGAGGATGGGTTCTCATGCTATCTATATTATTTTACTTGTTGTTCTAGTAACATTATTGTGTATCATAAACATAGAGCTTCAGACAGTATTTGCCCGGGTCCCTCACATCTTGTTTCTCCCCAGTAGTCTGCTTTGATTGTATCTTGTAATCTGTTCTTAATTCTCCATTTTTGCAAATACTGGTGGAGCTGTAATTGGTCGTGGTTGAATATTATAAATTGTTATGAACCACTCGAAGGTTTGACTTGGCTGAACATTAATTTTGTTTGTTATGAATTATTTGTTACAAAGAAACCAGGAGCCGGGTCACCATGTGGAGAAGACCCGGGCTGGAAGTACCGGCGAACCTCTAATGAATGAATGAAAGAAACAAGACTGGGCCGCGGGGGCGTTGGCCCCCGGAACTCTCTCCAGATATACTCCAGATATACTGGAAGGTTTGTCTCTACGTCGTTTGGATGTCCTAGGATGCTTATACTATTATGGCTGTGAAAGATGAAGCTAAACTGTGATCATGAGAGAGAGAGAGAGAGAGAGAGAGAGAGAGAGATAGAGAGAGAGAGAGAACTTAGCCAGTACACACTTGCCCAAGTCTTTAGTATATTATGTGGGTAATATGTTAGTCATTAAATCGTTGTTGAGTAAAGGTTGGTGAGTGAGTGAGGTGGTGAGGGAGGTGCTTAGTGAGGGAGTGAGTTGGTGAGTAACGGAGTGAGGTGGTGAGTGACGGAGTGAGGTGGTGAGTGAGGGAGTGAGGTGGTGAGTGAGCGAGTGAGGTGGGAAGGGAGTGAGGTGGTGAGGGAGTGAGGTGGTGAGTGACGGAGTGAGTGAGGTGGGGAGTGAGGTGGTGAGTGAGTGAGGTCTTGAGTGAGGGAGTGATGGTTGGTGATGAGGGGAGACGAGAACAATAAAACACTCTTGCATACCAAATAATCCAGTTTAATTGTACAGTTTTCTTACAGTGTAAGATACTGAACATTGTCTTGTGTATTCGGTGTTTGGGGGAGAGGGACGGGGGAGGGAGTGGGTGTTAGAGAGTGTAGAATAAGTGGGTGTAGGATAGGGAAGAGCGGATGTAGTGTAGAATATGTAGTTTAGAATATAAGGGGGGAAAATGGGTGTAGGATACAGTGAGCGGGTATAGAAGGGAGAGTAGTACTAGCGAGGGAAGAGTTGAGGTGGAAAGAGGAGATTGGGCGTGTAGGGAAGAGGAATGGATATTCGAGAGGGGAGTGTGTCCAGGGATACCATTGGTACGAGTGTGTCCAGGGATACCAGTGGCATGTGTCCAGGGATACCAGTGGTTTGAGTGGTCCAGGGATACCAGTGGTTTGTAGTGTCCAGGGATTCCAGGGATACGAGTGATGTCCAGGGATACCAGTGGCGAGTGTGTCAAGGGATACCAGTGGCATGTGTTTAGGGATACCAGTGGCATGTGTCCAGGGATACCAGTGGTTTGAGTGTCCAGGGATACCAGTGGTATGAGTGTCCAGGGATACCAGTGGTACGAGTGTGTCCAGGGATACCAGTGGCATGTGTTTAGGGATACCAGTGGCATTGTGTCCAGGGATACCAGTGGTACGAGTGTGTCCAGGGATACCAGTGGCATGTGTCAAGGGATACCAGTTGTACGAGTGTGTCCAGGGATACCAGTGGTACGAGTGTGTCCAGGGATACCAGTGGCATGTGTCCAGGGATACCAGTGGTACGAGTGTGTCCAGGGATACCAGTGGTACGAGTGTGTCCAGGGATACCAGTGGCATGTGTCCAGGGATCCCAGGGTAATGTGTCGGGATACCAGTTGTAGAGTGTGTCCGGGGATACCAGTGGTACGAGTGTTTTCCAGGGATACAAGTGGCTGGGGTCCAGGGATACCAGTTTTTAGAGTGTGTCCAGGGTATCCAGTGGTAATGTTGTCCAGGGATCCCAGTGCATGTGTCCAGGGTTTACCAGTGGTATGAGTGTGTCCAGGGATACAGTGGTAAGTGGTCCGGGGGTTTACCAGTGGAAATGTTGTCCAGGGATACAGTGGTATGGTGTCCAGGGATACCAGTGACATGGTCCAAGGTTTCCAGTGGTATGAGGAGGGCCGGGGGATCAGGGTATGCATCCAGGGATACCAGTGGCATGTGTCCAGGTATACCAGTGTATGAGTGGTCAGGGAAGTGGAGCTTTACAGGAAAGTGGTGGGTAGGGAGGCGTAGGGGTGGGAGGGAGAGGGGGGCTTTGAAGGGTGAGAGGGAAGGAAAGGGTGAGAGGGGTGAGGAGGAGGGGAGGCATTGAGGGTGGGAGAGAGGGAGAAGTGGGAGAGGGTGAGGAGGAGAGGGAGGAAAGTGAGAGGGTGAGGAGAGAGGGAGGCAGTGAGAGGGTGAGGAGGTGAGGAGAAAGGGAGGGTGAGGGAGAAGGAGGGAGGCATTGAGAGGGTGAGGAGAGAGGGGGGCAGTGAGAGGGTGAGGAGAAGAGGGAGGCATTGAGAGGGTGGGAGGGAGAGGGAGGCAGTAGGAGAGGGTGAGGAGAGAGGGAGGCAGTGAGAGGGTGAGGAGAGAGGGAGGCATTGAGAGGGTGAGGAGAGGGGGGAGGCAGTGAGGGGTGAGGAGAGAGGGAGGCATTGAGAGGGTGAGGAGAGAGGGAGGCAGTGAGAGGGTGAGGAGAGAGGGAGGCAGTGAGAGGGTGAGGAGAGAGGGAGGCATTGAGAGGGTGAGGAGAGGAGGAGGCAGGAGAGGGTGAGGAGAGAGGCAGTGAGAGGGTGAGGAGAGGGGGAGGCATTGAGAGGGTGAGGAGAGAGGAAGAGGCAGTGAGAGGGTGAGGAGAGAGGAGGCAGTGAGAGGTGAGGAGAGAGGAGTTGAGAGGGTGAGGAGAGAGGGAGGCAGTGAGAGGGTGAGGAGAGAGGCAGTGAGAGGGTGAGGTGAAGAGGGTGAGGGGAGGAAGAGGAAATGGAGGGAAGGAGAAGAGGAAGGAGGCAGTGGAGGGTGGGGGAGAGGCAGTGAGAGGTGAGGAGAGGGGGAGGCATTGAGAGGGTGGGAGGAGGGAGGGGCATTGAGAGGGTGAGGAGAGAGAAGGGGCCCTTGAGGAGGGGGTGAGGGAGAGGGCAAGTGAGAGGGTGAGGAGAGAGGCAGTGGGGAGGGTGAGGAGGAGAGAGGGGGCGGGTGAGAGGGAGTTGAGAGGGAGCATTGAGAGGGTGAGGAGAGAGAGAGGCATTGAGAGGGCGGGGGAGAGAGGCATTGAGGGGGTGAGGAGAGGGGCATTGAGAGGGTGAGGAGAGAGGCGGGAAGAGGGTGAGGAGAGAGGCAGTGAGAGGGTGAGGAGGGGGAGGCTGAGAGAGGTGAGGAAGAGGGAGGCAGTGAGAGGGTGAGGAGAGAGGGAGCCCAGTGAGAGGGTGAGGAGAGAGGAAGAGGCAATGAGAGGTGTGGGAGAGAGGAAGAGGCAGTGAGAGGGTGAGGAGAGAGGGGCCCAGTGAGAGGGTGAAGAGGAGGAGTGGAGAGGTTGAGGGGAAGAGGGAGGCAGTGAGGGTTGAGGAAAGAGGGGAAAGGAGTGAGGGGGAGGAGAGAGGCAGTGAGAGGGTGAGGAGAGAGGGCAGTGAGAGGGTGGGGAAAGGGGAGAGGCAGAGAGAGGAGGAGAGAGGCATGAGAGGGTGGGAGAGAGGGGGGAGAGAGGGGAGAGAGGAGAGGGGGGAGGAGAGGGATGAGGGGGAGAGAGAGAGGGGAGAGAGGGGGAGAGAGGAAGGCAGTGAGAGGGTAAGGGAGGGGGAGGAGAGAGAAGAGGGGGGAGACAGTGAGAGGGTGAGGAGAGAGAGAGGGAGGCAGTGAGGGGGGAGGGGAGAGAGAGGGGGGGCAGTGAGGGTTTGAGAGGAGAGAGGAGGGAGGCAGTGGGGGGAAGTTGAGGGGGGGGGAAGAGGGAATTGGGGGGGAGAGATGGAGACAGTGAAAAGTTGAGGGGAGGGAGAGGGGGGGGCAGCGAAAGGTTTTGAGTAGAGAGAGTGGGAGGCATGAGGGGTTGGGGGAGAGAGGGAGGCAGTGAGAGGTTGAGGGGAGAGGGAGAGGCAGTGAGAGGGTGAGGAGGGGAGGAGGCAGTGAGGAGGAGGGAGAGGGTGAGGAGGGGGGAGAGAGGGGAGAGAGAGGAGGAGAGGAGGAGAGAGAGAAGAGAGAGACAGTGAGGGGGGTGAGGAGAAGAGAGGCGTGAGGAGAGGTTGAGTGGGAAAACAGAGGAAGGCAGTGAGAGGGTTGAGAGGAGAGAGAGAGGAAGGCGTGGGGGAGGGTTGGGGAGGAGAGAGAGGAGGCAGTGAGAAGGGGGTTAAAGAGGAGGAGAGAGGGAGGCAGTGAGAGGTTTGAGGGGGGAGAGGAGAGGGGAAGCAGTGAGAGGTTGGGGGGGAGAAAGAGGTTATTGAAGGAGAGATAGGGAGGCAATGGGAAGTTGAGGGGAGAGAGAGGGAGGCAGGAGAGGGTTGAGAGGAGGGGGGAGAGGGAGGCAATGGGGTAAGTTGAGGGGAGAGAGAGGGAGGGCTAGGAGGAGGGGGGTTGAGGGGAGAGAGAGGAAGGAAAGTGAGAGGTTGATGGGAGAGAGAGGGAGGCAGTTGAAAAGTTGAGGGGAGAGAGTGGGGACAATGAGAGGTTGGGGGGGAGGGAGAGGAGAGAAAGGAGGCAGTGAGAGGGTGAGGAGAGAGAGAGAGAGAGGGGGGGGGAGGGGCAGTGAAGGGGATGAGAGCAGTGTAATGTAAACACGTGTCCCATCCCCTGAGTACCATGAGGAAAAGTGAGAGTGTGGCCATGACCAGGAGGGAGGTAGGAAGAGGCACGTGAATTCAGCTGGCGTTAACACTGGGTAGTCAGGAGGAATCCCTCCCCTCCCTCCCCCCCCCCTCCCCCCCTCCCCCTCCCCCCCCCCCCCCCCCCCCCCCCTCCCCCCTCCCCCCCCCCCTCCCCCTCCCCCTCCCCTCCCCCCCCCCCCCCCCTCCCCCTCCCTCTTCCTCTTCCTCCCCCACACACATTCATGCATTAGTGGATGTGCATAATAACCACGGGGGGGGGGAGTTGAATGATAGCTCTAGGCCTTTCGTGTTGCAATCAACACATCAGGAGCTTGCAATGTTTCAGAAAGGAGGAGGTCCTAGCAAATACGATCACAAGGATCACAAAGGCGCTCCTTGTGATCGTGGATGTTTTGTGATCGTGGATGTTTTGTGATCGTGGTTGTTTTGTGATCGTGGTTGTTTTGTGATCGTGGTTGTCTTGCATGTTGTATCGCTTGTTCGCGATTTTTACATAATTAGTTGACGTCAGGTGATCGTGGTCAGGGATTCCATCAAAATGGTCATAATACTTCTTAATACAAAATATTTAAGGAGACACAAACATTTTCAGACAGAATTGTTCACTAGTTAGTAAGTTTTTTTTCTCTTAAGTCTTTAATCAGCTTTTCTATGATGGACTTTTCCGATATTTTTACAACCAAACTTGTCAGTGAAATAGGCTTAAAGTTGAGAGTCCCCATTACCACAGTTAATCCCCTCTTCCCTCCCCGGACTCGCGCAGCTAGAGCGGTTTAAAAGAGGAATTAATAAGTGCAGCAACTACTGCATTTTTTAAAATAGTATATGAAGAAGAAAATATTGAAGACGAGAAACTACGAGCATAACTGTTACTGCAGCTACAAACAGGTAAACAAAGGTAGGGAGGGAGACTTCAACGCCAGGTTTGTAACTCATCCATCTCTGCCACAACGAAACCGTGGAAGCTCTCGTAGCTGACGAACCCATAATGAAAAACTTGATGATGTCCTGGTTGTCTTACTGAAGTCTCCCAGCTCAGACTGACACATTTCAACACCTGGTATCAGCTCCATCCTGCATCGTGGAATATAACAGTGTATCTATCGCATAGAATATAATAGGGTATCAGCACACTGCTGTTTATCCAACTCCGCTAAATTAAGAACAAAAATAAATAAGATTACTCCAGATGACAAAAAAAAAAAATATATTTGGAAGAAATGGAAAACGTGGAGCGACAAATAAAAAATGAAACTTAATGATGATAAACGAAACGTGTTAGGTAAGACACATATGCAACAGTTAGGTATCTTTATTTTGAAACGTTTCGCCTACACAGTAGGCTTCTTCAGTCGAGTACAGAAAAGTTGATAGAAGCAGAAGATACTTGAAGACGATGTAATCAGTCCATCACCCTTAAAGTTTTGAGGTGGTCAGTCCCTCAGTCTGGAGAAGAGCATTGTTCCGTTGTCTGAAACAATATGAAGTTGAAGTGACAGAATCGGGCCTTATATAGTGCAAGGAGGTGAGACGTGGGTTGATTTGGGAGGGCAGGTCCTTCTAAAACCCCCTAGTGAGAACGGCTGGGTTTGAGAAGGACCTGCCCTCCCAAATCAACCTACGTCTCACCTCCTTGCACTATATAAGGCCCGATTCTGTCACTTCAACTTCATATTGTTTCAGACAACGGAACAATGCTCTTCTCCAGACTGAGGGACTGACCACCTCAAAACTTTAAGGGTGATGGACTGATTACATCGTCTTCAAGTATCTTCTGCTTCTATCAACTTTTCTGTACTCGACTGAAGAAGCCTACTGTGTAGGCGAAACGTTTCAAAATAAAGATACCTAACTGTTGCATATGTGTCTTACCTAACAATCTGTCGGTATTTTATACCATTTTAATGTTCATAAACGAAACGTAATGACGGAAAGTGAAAACTGGGAACGCGGAAATTTTAGACTGTATATGAAATAAGCTTCAGGAATTATAAACTGTGAGTGTATGCAAGAAAGAAAGTCAGGGAGATGACAGTGTATGTGAGTGTATCTGAAACAAACCTCAGGAGGATTATACTGTGATTGTATCATAAAAATACAGGGAGGTAAATGGAGGTTGAAATATACGATAAACAACTAGATCACACCTTGTTCATACTTAATGGATCACACCTGGGTTACCTGGAGGTTACCTGGAGGTTATTCCGGGGATCAACGCCCCCGCGGCCCGGTCCATGACCAGGCCTCCCGATGGATCAGGGCCTGATCAACTAGGCTGTTACTGCTGGCCGCACGCAGTCCAACGTACGAGCCAAAGCCCGGCTGATCCGGCACTGACTTTAGGTATCTGTCCAGCTCTCTCTTGAAGGCAGCCAGGGGCTTACTGGCAATTCCCCTAATGCTTGATGGGAGGCTGTTGAACAGTTTTGGGCCCCGGACACTTATGGTGTTTTCTCTTAGTGTACCAATGGCGCCCCTACTTTTTATTGGCGGCATTTTGCATCGCCTGCCCAGTCTTTTACTTTCGTAGGGAGTGATTTCTGTGTGCAGATTTGGGACCATTCCTTCCAAGATTTTCCAAGTGTAGATTATGATATATCTCTCCCAGGTGTGATCCATTAAGTATGACCCATTATGACCTATCACCAGGATTGACCCATCACCAGGTGTGACCCATCACAGGGCCATCAATAAACACTGACATAAGATTTAAATATATTTCTGAAATGCACTAGACTACCACAGGCAGCTGTGGGTGGAGGCTGCTGCCCCAGTACTGTCAACACTCCTCACACGGCTTTAAAATTACGTACATCATTACTTACACACACACACACATTGGTGAATGAGACTCATTTTCGATGTAATTTTTGACCAGTGTGTCTCCTAGAATTATTTTAGTAATACAGTAATTGTATACATACTCAGATGTGTTTGCTGGTAGTGAGCGCTAGCTCCTGACACCTGCTTTTTATCAGGAATAGTGTGTTTGAGTGTACTCGCTTATATGTGGTTCCAGGGGTTAAGTTTTAGCTCCTGGACTCGACTCTCGACTTACTACTAGCCAGATTCACACTCTTAGCGTCTTGGTGAGTCTGCAGTTTTTTAACAGTTTACTAAAACCCAGGAACAAACTTTTTAATGTAACATGAGCAGGAGCAACAAGTGTAAGGAAACTTGTCCATAAAGCTCATCTTGCAAGGGAAGTGACCTCGAGGTCTCCAGGTTGTGCACTGATTGCTCAAACCACCGAACCACAAGTTACGTTTGTGTTGGGGATGGTGGGAGAGAGATGATAGGGGGAAGGAAGAAAGGATCATGGCCTGGGTTGCAGGAACATCATGGAAATATAAACACAAATGCAGTATAATGTGATCCTTTATTGACAACGTTTCACCCACACAGTGGGCTTTTTCAAGTCACACACGGATCTGAGATCCGTGTGTCGGTATTTTATACCATTTATTTCCAGGAACATCATGTTGACACAGCCTTGAGGAAGCTACGCTGGGGACAACACTCTTTTAAAGTTGGTTGAGTCACCCTTAGGCTTTACCATGGTTGTTTGTGGACGTGGGTTGTTGTAAGCGTAGTCTCCTGTGTTTGTTGGGGGAGGGGGTTATAGGCGTAGTTTCCTGTCTGGGGTGGTTGTAGGCGTCGTTTCTTGTATGAGTGGTTGTGGGCGTATTTTCCTGTGTGGAGAAGGGTTTGTGGATATAGTTTCTTATGGAAGTGGTTGGTGTGTGGTTGTATTACTGGTTACTGCTGAGTTACCCCGCTGCTCCACCCAACATGACCAGAACCCACCAAGGGAAAGTTGTTTCTGGTGGTGGTGTGGTGATGGTGTTGTGTTGGAAGTAGTGTGGTGTTGGAGGTAGTGGTGGTGGTAATGGTAATTGTGGTGGTAGTAATGATGGTAGTAGTAATGGTAGTGATAATGGTGGTAGTGGTGTTGGAGACAGGTGTCGGAGTATGGAAGGAGGTCAGCTGTGATTGATATTGACACACCATAACTGACTGAGGGAGCCGCTCCTGTCTGTGAGGCTGATGCCAGGATAGAAGACCAGAAAACATTAGAAAAGGGCCAGAAAATGTTAGAAGAGGGGTCAGTGCAGGTTAGAAGAGGCTCAGTGCAGGTTGGAAGAGGGGTCAGTGCAGGTTAGAAGAGGGGTCAATGCAGGTTAGAAGAGAGTCAGGCAGGTTAGGAGAGGGTAGAGAATAGGTAGTAAGAGTGGTCAGATAGGTTGAAAAGGGTCAGAAGAGTTAGAAAGGACAGCTGTAGAGTTAGAAAAGTTAGACACAAAAAGAACAGTTAAAAGAGGACCAGTAGTTAGAAGAGGACAGCAGGTAAAAGAGGACCAAGACTTAAAAAGGAGGACCAAGTGCTTAAAAGAGGATCAGTGCAGCTTAAAAGAGGATCAGTGCGGTTGGAGAGGAAGCAGTGACAGGTGAAGGAGTAGCATGGTAAAGCGGTAGGGAGTCAGATGTTAAAGAGGTGTGAGCCATGGTAAAGCGGTGTGAGCCATGTTAAGCGATTGAGCCATGGAAAGCGTAGTAGCCTGGTAAGCGTGTGAGCCATGGTTAAAGCGTGTGAGATGTTGAAGCGATGTGACCATGTTGAAAGGTTGTGAGCCATGGTTAAAGGGTTTGTGAGCCATGGTTAAAGCGATGTGAGCCATGTAAGCTGTAGCCAAAGCGAGTGACCAGTAAGGTTAAGCAGTGTTTAGGTGAGCTGTTGAAGGGTGTGGCATGTTAAGGAGTTGAGCCATGGTTAAAGCGGTGTGGAGCCATGGTATGGCGGTGTGAGCATGGTAAAGGGTAGTGAGCTGTAGGTTGGGTGTGGCCATGTTGAAGCGGTGTGAGCCATGGTAAGCGGTGTGAGCATGTAATAAGTTGACATTAAGCTGGTGTGAGCCATGTGTGAAGCGAGTGTAGAGCCATGGAATTAAAGGGTGTGAGCCATGGGTAAGCGGTGAGTGAGCCATGTGTTGAAGAGGTGTGAGCATGGTGGTAATAAGCGGTGGTGAAGCCATGGTAGAAGCAGGTGTGTAGCATGTGAAGCGGTGTGAGCAATGGTAAAGGAAGTTGAGCCATGGTGAAGAGCTGACCATAGCCATGCTTGAACGAGGAGCCAGTAGCTTGATGAGCAGGACAGGATGTGAGCCAGAGTTTAGAAGAGGGTCAGTGCAGGTTAAAGCGGTGTGAGCAGGTGAAGAGGGTGATGCCAGGTGTAGAGAAGTAGCGGTGTGAGCCATGGTAAAGGGTGAAGCTGTGAAACATTGAAGCAGGTGTGAGCCTGAAGCGGTTGTAAGCCATGGTGAAGCGTGTGAGCCATGAGCAGTGAAAGCAGGGTAGCAGTGGACCAGTAAGCGGTTGAAGCCATGGTGAAGCGATGTGAGCCAGGTGAAGCGGTGGTGAGCCAGGTAAAAGGGTGTGAGCCATGGTGAAGCGGTGTGAGCCATGAAGCGTGTGAGCCATGGTTGAAGCGGTGTGAGCCATGGGAAGCGAGTGAGCCATGGTGAAGCGATGTGAGCCATGGTTGAAGCGGTGTGAGCCATGGTGAAGCGGTGTGAGCCAGTAGCGTGAGCAGAGGAGCCATGGTAGAAGCGGTGTGAGCCATGGTGAAGCGGTGTGAGCCATGGTTGAAGCGGTGTGAGCCATGGTGAAAGCGTGTGAGCCATGGTGAAAGCAGAGTGAGCCATGTGAAGCGGTGTGAGCCATGGTGAAGCGGTGTGAGCCAGGGAAAGAGGTGAGCCAGGGTGAAGCGGTGTGAGCCATGGTGAAGCAAGTGAGCCATGGTGAAGCAGGTGAGCCATGGGTGTGAGCAAAAGTGAGCCATGGTGAAGCAAAGGTGTGAGCCATGGTGAAGCAAGTGAGCCAGGGTGAAGCAGTAAGTGAGCCATGGTGAAGCATGTGAGCCAGGGTGAAGCGGTGAGCCATGGTGAAGCAAAGTGGAGCCATGGTGAAGCAAAGTGAGCCAGGGTGAAGCGGTGTAGCCATGGTGAAGCGGTGAGCCATGGTGAAGCAGTAGGAGCGAGCATGGTGAAGCAGAGTGAGCCATGGTGAAGCAGAGTGAGCCATGGTGAGCAAAGTGAGCCAGGTGAAGCAAAGTGAGCCATGGTGAAGCAAAGTGAGCCATGGTGAAGCAAGTGAGCCATGGTGAAGCAAAGTGAGCCATGGTGAAGCAGAGTGAGCCATGGTGAAGCAAAGTGAGCCATGGTGAAGCAAAGTGAGCCAGGGTGAAGCAAAGTGAGCCATGGTGAAGTAAAGTGAGCCATGGTGAAGCAAAGTGAGCCAGGGTGAAGCAAAGTGAGCCATGGTGAAGCAAAGTGAGCCATGGTGAAGCAGAGTGAGCCATGGTGAAGCAAAGTGAGCCATGGTGAAGCAAAGTGAGCCAGGGTGAAGCAAAGTGAGCCAGGGTGAAGCAAAGTGAGCCATTGTGAAGCAAAGTGAGCCATGGTGAAGCAAAGTGAGCCATGGTGAAGCAAAGTGAGCCATGGTGAAGCAAAGTGAACCAGGGTGAAGCAGAGTGAGCCAGGGTGAAGCAAAGTGAGCCAGGGTGAAGCAGAGTGAGCCATGGTGAAGCAAGTGAGCCAGGGTGAAGCAAAGTGAGCCAGGTGAAGCAAGAGTGAGCCAGGTGAAGCAAAGTGAGCCATGGTGAAGCAAAGTGAGCCATGGTTAAGTAGAGTGAGCCATGGTGAAGCAAAGTGAGCCATGGTGAAGCAGAGTGAGCCATGGTGAGCAGAGAGCCAGGAGTGAGCCATGGTGAAGCAGAGTGAGCCATGGTGAAGCAGAGTGAGCCATGGTGAAGCAGAGTGAGCCATGGTGAAGCAGAGTGAGCCATGGTGAAGCAGAGTGAGCCATGGTGAAGCAGAGTGAGCCATGGTGAAGCAGAGTGAGCCATGGTGAAGCAGAGTGAGCCATGGTGAAGCAGAGCGAGCCATGTGAAGCAGAGTGAGCCATGGTGAAGCAGAGTGAGCCATGGTGAAGCAGAGCGAGCCATGATGAAGCAGAGTGAGCCATGGTGAAGCAGAGCGAGCCATGATGAAGCAGAGTGAGCCATGGTGAAGCAGAGTGAGCCATGATGAAGCAGAGCGAGCCATGGTGAAGCAGAGTGAGCCATGGTGAAGCAGAGTGAGCCATGATGAAGCAGAGTGAGCCATGGTGAAGCAGAGTGAGCCATGGTGAAGCAGAGCGAGCCATGGTGAAGCAGAGTGAGCCATGGTGAAGCAGAGCGAGCCATGGTGAAGCAGAGCGAGCCATGGTGAAGCAGAGTGAGCCATGGTGAAGCAGAGTGAGCCATGGTGAAGCAGAGTGAGCCATGGTGAAGCAGAGCGAGCCATGGTGAAGCAGAGCGAGCCATGGTGAAGCATATGAGGAGCCATGGTGAAGCAGAGCGAGCCATGGTGAAGCAGAGTGAGCCATGGTGAAGCAGAGCGAGCCCAGAGAGAGAGGTAGAGAGGAAGAAGAAGAGAGAGGAGAAGAGAAAAGAGAGACGAGAGAGAGAGAGAGAGAGAGAGGAAGGCTTGGAGATCGACGCGAAGAAGGAAGAGGAAAGGGAGAGAGGGAGAACAAAGATGTGAGTGAGGGGAGGGGCACCTTATAGAAAGCAAGAGGATTGATGAATGAAGGGAGAGGGAGTCAAAGACAGATTAATGGAAGCTGAGGCTCACAGAAAATGAAGGATAAAGATGAGGCAGTGTAAGAACGTGACTATAATACGAGGATAGATTGTTGGCCTGAATGGCCTCTCTCTCTCTCTCTCTCTCTCTCCAGAGAGAGAGAGAGAGAGAGAGAGAGGGTTGTGCGGTTCCTCCCAAGGTTGCGACCCATGACACTCGCCTAACTCCCAGGTACCTATTTAATGGTAGGCAAGAAAGAAGTAGCAGGTGTTAGGAGACAGGCCCGTACGTCTTTCCTCTTAGGGTTGTTCCTCTAGTCCTGGTTGTTGTGAGCGCAGCTCATTAACCGCTGCTACAAGATACTTGGTGTTCTTTGTCTAGAGCTGTGAAGGCTGTATGTGCTGGTCATGCCTCAAAAGTGGTAGTAAACAAGGTAAGAAAAGTGTTAATAACTAAGTAAAAAAGTGATAGTGAACAAGGTCAAAAGTGGTTGTAAACAAGATCAAGGTATGTCATGTACTCCAGTGATCACAATGTAACATTGTAGCTTGACATGTGATGTACTCCAGTGATCACAATGTAACATTGTAGCTTGACATGTGATGTACTCCATTGATCACAACGTAACATTGTAGCTTGACATGTGATGTACTCCAGTGATCACAACGTAACATTGTAGCTTGACATGTGACGTACTCCAGTGATCACAATGTAACATTGTAGCTTGACATGTGATGTACTCCATTGATCACAACGTAACATTGTAGCTTGACATGTGATGTACTCCAGTGATCACAATGTAACATTGTAGCTTGACATGTGATGTACTCCAGTGATCACAACGTAACATTGTAGCTTGACATGTGATGTACTCCAGTGATCACAATGTAACATTGTAGCTTGACATGTGATGTATTCCAGTGATCACAATGTAACATTGTAGCTTGACATGTGATGTACTCCATTGATCACAATGTAACATTTTAGCTTGACATGTGATGTACTCCAGTGATCACAATGTAACATTGTAGCTTGACATGTGATGTACTCCAGTGATCACAATGTAACATTGTAGCTTGACATGTGATGTATCCAGTGATCACAATGTAACATTGTAGCTTGACATGTGATGTATTCCAGTGATCACAATGTAACATTGTAGCTTGACATGTGATGTATTCCAGTGATCACAATGTAACATTGTAGCTTGACATGTGATTTACCCCCAGTGATCACAATGTAACATTGTAAGCTTGACATGTGATGTATTCCAGTGATCACAATGTAACATTGTAGCTTGACATGTGATGTACTCCAGTGATCACAATGTAACATTGTAGCTTGACATGTGATGTACCTCAGTGATCACAATGTAAGATATTCCTTCATATAAAAAGATTACTTTGGACAGCGTTTTTTTCCCTTCACAACCTAGTGACCACAAGGTTGTGAAACTTGCACATGCGGCAAACATTTACAGAGTAAAGACAACACCGAAGATTTTGCAATTCAGGAGATAGAAGAACCAAAGAGAAAATGATGGGGTAGTTAATTCAGGAAAAACAGAATGGGAAAATCGTTAAGCTAACAAAAACAGTACACAAAAAACGTCAGCTAGTAAAGGAGAGAGCTGGAGGCCATGCGAAATGTAATTAAATGGATCAGAATATGAAAAGGTACAATAAAACAGATAAACTAGAGAAGAGAAGTAGATTTAAACAAGTCAAAGAAGAATGAGAGCTACGTGAATGTGGCCAAGCAAGATATACTATTACAAGAACAAGTGTATAAGGTAAAAGAAACAAGGGACATACCAAACTTAATAAATAAAGCTGAAATACAGACAAATTATAGTAAACGTATTTAAAGACACTGCTGACGAGATTATCAGTTCTGCCTGTGTTGAGACAGAATCCTGAAACCAAGATAGAGACAAACAACCAATCCATATGATCACAAAATACATGATTGATATTGACAGTAGAGATCAACTTGCAGAATGTTGAAAAATAAGTGAATATGGAGAGTTTAGCGAAAGTGGGAGGATGACGTGCCATGAGTGTTTCACCTCTCTGGTAGTGTAGGGGAGACTACTGGTAGTGGGGGTAGTGTAGGGGAGACTACTGGTAGTGGTGGTAGTGTAGAGGAGACTACTGGTAGTGGTGGTAGTGTAGAGGAGACTACTGGTAGTGCTGGTAGTGTAGGGGAGACTACTGGTAGTGGGGGTAGTGTAGAGGAGACTACTGGTAGTGGTGGTAGTGTAGAGGAGACTACTGGTAGTGGTGGTAGTGTAGGGGAGACTACTGGTAGTGGTGGTAGTGTAGGGGAGACTACTGGTAGTGGTGGTAGTGTAGAGGAGACTACTGGTAGTGGTGGTAGTGTAGGGGAGACTACTGGTAGTGGTGGTAGTGTAGAGGAGACTACTGGTAGTGGTGGTAGTGTAGAGGAGACTACTGGTAGTGGTGGTAGTGTAGAGGAGACTACTGGTAGTGGTGGTAGTGTAGAGGAGACTACTGATAGTGGGGGTAGTGTAGAGGAGACTACTGGTAGTGGGGGTAGTGTAGAGGAGACTACTGGTAGTGGGGGTAGTGTAGAGGAGACTACTGGTAGTGGTGGTAGTGTAGAGGAGACTACTGGTAGTGGTGGTAGTGTAGAGGAGACTACTGGTAGTGGTGGTAGTGTAGAGGAGACTACTGGTAGTGGGGGTAGTGTAGAGGAGACTACTGGTAGTGGGGGTAGTGTAGAGGAGACTACTGGTAGTGGTGGTAGTGTAGAGGAGACTACTGGTAGTGGGGTAGTGTAGAGGAGACTACTGGTAGTGGTGGTAGTGTAGAGGAGACTACTGGTAGGGGGGGGTAGTGTAGAGGAGACTACTGGTAGTGGGGGTAGTGTAGAGGAGACTACTGGTAGTGGTGGTAGTGTAGAGGAGACTACTGGTAGTGGGGGTAGTGTAGAGGAGACTACTGGTAGTGGTGGTAGTGTAGAGGAGACTACTGGTAGTGGGGGTAGTGTAGAGGAGACTACTGGTAGTGGTGGTAGTGTAGGGGAGACTACTGGTAGTGGGGGTAGTGTAGAGGAGACTACTGGTAGTGGGGGTAGTGTAGAGGAGACTACTGGTAGTGGGGGTAGTGTAGAGGAGACTACTGGTAGTGGTGGTAGTGTAGAGGAGACTACTGGTAGTGGGGGTAGAGTAGAGGAGACTACTGGTTAGTGGGGGTAGTGTAGAGGAGACTACTGGTAGTGGTGGTAGTGTAGAGGAGACTACTGGTAGTGGGGGTAGTGTAGAGGAGACTACTGGTAGTGGTGGTAGTGTAGAGGAGACTACTGATAGTGGGGGTAGTGTAGAGGAGACTACTGGTAGTGGGGGTAGTGTAGAGGAGACTACTGGTAGTGGGGGTAGTTACGCGACGGAGGGTTGAGCCTCCACCTTGCCCTGAATGACCCACGCGGCTTTACCACTTACTATCAACATAATAATGTTAGTGGTAATCGTGTTAGGAGTGTGAATAGTGGAGTGCTTTGGTGTTGCGAGTCGCGTGTTTGTATTGTTCGGAGTTCAGGGGTTATTGTAGTATGAACATTAATAGTGGAGTTACAGAACCAGCGTTAACTTCCACTTTTAACCACCCACTCAACTAGTTGTAAGTTTAACAGCAGTCTCGAGAGCAGTTATATCCTTCACAATGTAATAATTTGTATACGCTTCACAATAGGGTATTGTACCATGTCCATCCATCCTTACATCCCTCCTCCTCACGGTTCGTTCTTCCATCCGCTCTTCTGTTCGTCGAAACGTCGTAGCATCTGACTGTTCCATCGTCCATCCATTCATCCATCCCACCGTCCCTCCCTTTGTTCGTCCATCCATCCTACCAGATGTCTCCTGATCTTGGCCAGGCTCTTCAGACCCAGGCTTAGCAGAGCTGAGGTTTCTGTACATGATGAAGAGACGTTTATTGAACAACCTGCTCTTGAACAGTACAAACGAGAGTTTTATTTCCAACGAATTAACAAGTGTGTTCACTGTTAACCTCTTTATTTATATATTTTGGTTGACATTTATATATCATTAAATTTAGTAAACTGAAGTTAATTCTTTTTTAGCATTGTTGTTCTGAGCACCACACATCTTATAATACTTATTTGTATGTGGTGGACCAGTAAGCTGGCTCAGAGCTTTGGTCAGAAGACCAAAAGTTTTACTGGGAGTTATCGGTTGACTAGCAAACACCCCTCTCTTCCCTTCAACCCTTTCACATTGTTTTGAAGTGACAGTTAATTTCCAAGGGCGTGCCTTTGAGGCTACTCTCCTTCCATCAAGAGCGATTACCACTTATTCCCAGGACTTGTATGACCCCCATGGGTTTAGCGCTTCCAATGAATATTATGTGTGTATTTTATATATTGCATTAACAATACTGCGACTAGCCGGGGATCGAACCCGTGTTATTTTAACCCGCCTCGTGGGAAGCGAGTACATACATGGCTGTGGTAAGCTCGGAACTAATTTGATTCTACTTCAGTTTGGAATACTAATCTTCACGACAAGTACACATATTAATACATCCACAAACAAGTGGTTTTCAGCATTTAACAGTACATCTAGCAGTATTATTAATTGCTTAAAACTACTTGTTCGTGGGTGCATTATTATATATTACATATAACACGCATACTAACGGTATGGTACACCAACGCTTGTGGAATAACGAATGAGTGGAAGGAGTGGTATGAAGGAATCACAGAGGCATCAGACATCATAGCTCTCACAGAAATGATAACAGACACCATCTTTCCAAACGGATACCACATCCTGAGGAAAGACAGAGGGGGTGGAGGAGTGGCACTGCTCATCAAAAACCAATGGGATTTTGAGGAGCTGGAGAGAGGAGAGGCAAGGGACTACATAATAGGAACACTTCGGACTGGAAGGCGGCCCAAGGTGGTGATTGCAGTTATGTATAACTCACCACAGAATAGCAGGAGGCCAAGGCATGTATAAGATGAGAGTAACAGAGCGAGCTGACACACTGGCTGAAGTGGCCAGAAGGGCCCATGTGGGCTGCTTGTGGGTGACTTATATCACAAAGAAATTTACTGGGAAAACCTGGAGCCACATGGGAGCCCAGAAACGTGGAGGGCTAAGATGATGGAGGTGGTACTAGAAAACCTCATGCATCAACACGTAAGGAACACTACCAAAGAGAGAGGAGAGGACGAACCAGCAAGACTGGACTTATTATTCACTTTGAGTAGTACAGATATTGAGGACATCACATATGAAAAACCTCTCGGGGCTAGTGATCACGTGGGTCTGAGCTTCGAATAGATAGTAGAGTTACATGTGGAGAGGGAAGCAGGAAGGGCAGGACGAATGAAGCCAAACTACAATAGAGGGGACCACAAGCATGGGGAATTTCCTTCACGAGGTTCAGTGGGACAGAGGACTAGCAGGGATATCAGTAAATAAGATGATGGAATATGTGACAACAATATGCAAGGAAGCAGAGGAGAGGTTTGTACCCAAAGGCAACAGAAATAATGAGAAGGCCAGAAAGAGCTCTTGGTTCACCCCTAAGTGAAGAGAGGCCTAAACCAAGTGTGCTAGAGAATGAAAAAAGTATAGATGGCAAAAGACCCAGGAGAATAAGGAGAGTACTAGCCAGAAATGAATATTCTTAGGTAAGGAGGGAGGCCCAACGACAGTCCAAAAATAACATAGCGAAAGCCATGTCCGACTTGAAGCTGTTATACAGTCACATCAGGAGGAAAAAGAGTCAAGGACCAGATCATAAGGGTGATGTCAACGAGATAAAGTCAGTTGATCAAATGAAAATGCTGGCCCACAGATGGCTCCAACTTCATCCTGTTCCCTACTTGTATGTCTCATAACAATAAAAATGTTTTCAAATGAGCTGATGTAGGTAACAGCTCTTAGCTTGCCAATAAAGTTAGGAATCCTTAACCTGTAAATAGCTTGTCAATAAAGCTAGGGATCCTTAACCTTATCAAACCCTGGTTAAAAAAAAAAAAAAGGAGGAAAAATCACAAGGAACGACTGACAAGTATGTGAGGAGCTCTATATGAGATTCAAAGAAATATTCACAGTGGAGACAGAAAGGACTCCAGAAAGACAGACAATACATACAACCGAGAAGAGGCTGCTAATGAACTACACATCTCTCCATGGGTCCTGAAAGAGCAGAGGTGCTAGGTGTACCACTAACAGCAATCTTTAACACATCCATTGAAAGAGGGCGACTACCTCAGGTATAGAAGACAGCAGATATAGTCCCAATTTTTAAAAATGGAGACAGACACACAACATTAAACTGTAGACCAGTGTCACTGACATGTAGTGCGCAAAGTCATGGAGAAGATTATCAGGTAAAGAGTGGTGGAGCACTTAAGAATGAGCTCATCAACGGCAACCAGCACGGATTCAGGGATGGGAAATCCTGTGTCACAAACCTACTGGAGTTCTGTGACAAAGTAACAGCAGTAAGACAAGAGAGAGAGAGGTTGGTAGATTGCATTTTCTTGGACTGTAAGAAAGCTTTTGACACAGTTCCAGACAAGAGATTAACGCAAAAGCTGGAGGACCAGGCAGGTATAACAGGGAAGGCACTGCAGTGGATCAGAGAATACCTGAGAGGAAGGCATCAGAGAGTCATGGTACGTGATGAAGTGTCATAGTGGGCGTCTGTGACGAGCTGTGACTGGTGCTGTTTCTGGCATATGTGAATGACACAACGGAAGGCATAGATCCAGGAGTGTTCCTGTTTGCAGATGATGGGAAGCTAATGAGGAGGATTCAATCGGAGGAGGACCAGGCAGGACTACAAAGGGACCTGGATAGGCTGCAGGCCTGGTTCAGAAATTGGCTCCTTGATTTCATCCCCACCAAGTGCAAAGTCACGAAGATTGGGGAAGGTCAAAGAAGACCTCAGGCAAAGTATAGTCTAGGGGGCCGAAGACTACAAACCTCACACAAGAAAAGAATCTTAGGGCGAGTGTAATACTGAGCACGTCTGAGGGGCACATCAACCAAATAACTGCTGCAGCATATGGGCGCCTAGCAAACCTAAGAATAGCATTCCGACATGTCAGTAAGGAATCGTTCAGGACTCTGTACACAGTGTACGTCAGACCCATATTGGAGTATGCAGCACCAGTTTGGAAGCCACACCTGGCCAAACACGTCAGGAAATTAGAGAAAGTGCAAAGGTTTGCAACGAGACTGGTCTTGGAGCTATGGGGCATGTCCTACGAGGAGAGGTTAAGGAAAATCGACCTGACGACACTGGAGGACAGGAGAGATAGGGGGGAAATAACGACATAAATTACTGAGAGGAATCGACAAGAGTGACTGAGACAGAAAGTTAAAGACTCAGATGAGTCACAGGGATGCGACCCCTGCAACCACAATTAGGTGAGTACAAAGTATGGAAGACGAAGGACTCAGGAAAATGCGATTAGTCGAAGAGCCGGAAACGAATATGCATAGATGAGAAGGGAGGCCCAGCTGCAATACGAGACTGGCATAGCATCGAAAGCCAGATCTGACCCAAAGCTGTTGTACAGCCACATCAGGAGAAAAAACAACAGTCAAGGACCAGGTGATCAAACTGAGGAAGGAAGAAGGGAAGATCATAAAAAAGACCAAGAAATATATGAAGAGCTCAACACGAGAGTTAAGGATATATTTTCAGTAGAGACGGAAAGAGTTACAGCAAACCAGAATTGTTGGGTACACCAAGTGCTGGACACAATACACACAACTGAGGTGGTGGTGAAGAGGCTGCTAAGTGAACTATATCCCTCAAAGGCTGTGGGACCAGACATCTCTCCATGGATCCTGAGGGAGTAGAGGCAGTGCATGTGCCACTAACAACAATCTTCATCACATCCATCTAGACAGGGCAATTGTCTAAGGTGTGGAAGCCAGCAAATGTACTCCCAGTTTTTAAGAAAGAAGACAGGCAGCATTAAACTACAGACTAGTGTCACTAGTATGTATAGCATGCAGAGTCACGGAGAAGAATGATAGAGCACCTACAAAGGAATGAGCTTATTCATGATAACCAGCACTGTTTCAGGGAAGGGAAATCCTGTGTCACAAATCTACTGGAGTCTTACAAGGTGACCGAAGTAAGACAGGAGAAGGAAGGGTGGGTACGCCTTCATCAACGTCACAGTGAATCAGAGAATACCTGACAGGAAGGAAACAGCGAGTAATGGTATGTGACGAGGTGTCAGAATGGTCACCTGTGATAAGTGGGGTTCCACAAGGGTCAGTCCTATAACTGCATAGATTCAAGTGTCCTTGTTTGTAGACGATGTGAAGGTAATGATAATTAAAAAAGATGAGGATCAGGTAAGACTACAAAGGGATCTGGACAGGCTGTAAGCCTGGTCCAACAACTGGCTCCTAGCATTTAACCCCACCAGGTCCAAACTCTTGGAGAAAGTCAAGGAAGACGGCAGAGGGAGTACAGGCTAGGGGACCAAAGGCTGCAAACCTCACTCAAAGAAAAGGATTTTGGGGTTTCATACTGAGCACATCTCCTGAGGCGCACATCAATCAACTGCTGCAGCATATGGGTGCCTAGCAAACCTAAGAATAGCATTTCGACATCTGAGGAAGGAGTCATTCAAGGCATTGTACACCTTATACGTCAGACCCATATTGGAGTATTCAACGCCATTATGGAACCCACACCTGGTCAGGTATGTCAAGAAACTATAGATTTTGCAAAGGTTTGCAACAAGACTAGTCCTAGAGTTAATGTAGACAGCCTATGTTGTCTGCCAGCTAAGTTCATCTTTTGCGGGAACTACACTGCTGACACCTAGCGGTATAGGCCTGCCTAGGATCAACAGTTCCCCTCCTGGACTGGCTTTCGGCCTACCTCACTCTGCCCTCTGTGAACCCCTTTTTTTTCTAATCCGAAACTAGTCAGTTGGTAGTATTCCTCCTACCTCTACACTACCCAGCAAGAAATCGCAAGGCCAGACTCAGTGGCGCAGGAGACATTAAAACAGTGGTGACAGTGGTTTCTTCAGCGGTAGAGTGCGCCTTTGTCTTTCGGGGGTGGAGGGGAACAGAGCCGGTCATCCAGCCACATCCATGTCCATCCAAGGCACCCACTTGTTTACAGCGTTAGCAGCTGTGCAGAGCATCTCGTCGGCAGCAGGGACAAAACCTCCTTCCCGCAAAATTTGGTTTTCGTCACAGCGTCTTCCCGGGCCCAGCAGTCACGTGTACACTTCCTCTCCTGCTCTGCAGCACCTCAGTGCTTCCTGCAACCTTCTTCTGCCTCCTACAGCGTCCCTATGCCCATTCAGGCTTCAGAAATTCGAGGTGAGGTTGTCTTGGTGTGTCTGGCCCCTAACGTGCATCCTGCTTAAGGTCTACGTCAGTGGTATTCATTGCGCGGCTCGCGGCTCGCGATGACTCAGTTTACGACTCTCGAAAAATATATAAATTAATTAATAAAAAAAAATATATAGAAAAATAATTTTTCAAGTAAGATACATATTTTCATGAGGTGAGATGGAAGACGAAGTCACAGTAAGAGATAACACATTCTAATATACCTACCCTAGTCGTACAGAAATCATACGTGTCCACTATGGGAAACTGATCAGGGACACGTCTAGCTCTAGGCGTCGGTGGTCTCGCTGAATCAGTTGAGTTCAAGCTTTCGGGGGAGACTGGACGTATTTCGTTACTCTTGGAGATTTGTGTTTGAAAATAGGCAAAGATATTTGAGACTGCGGCAACATATTATGAAGTAACGATTAACTGTTGTTGTTTGGGTGGAAGCTAGCTGCGATGGGCTGTTTTACTTGAAACCAAAGTGCAGTCAAGTAGTGTCCTTTTATGATGGATCGATTTGTGGTTAAACAAAAACGCAATAGTGATAAACAGCCATCCCAGACCCGACCAGTAGAAAAGGAGCATTAAGTAAGTTTGGTCTTTATTTTGCTATTAATAACAAGATATGCAGGCTAATATTACCATGTCTAATTTTTCTCATTTACTATATTGCACTAGCAGCTCAGTACTACTTAATTGAGTTACGCTAACTTGCAGTAGCTGCGGCTCTCTCAATCAATGTGTTTAACCGAAGTGGCTCTCTTGCAAAAATTAGTGAATAACACTGGTCTACGTGGACGAGCCAGCTTACCCTAGTCGACGCCAACCCACACCAGCTGCCTCCTTTCTCCTCCTCTCTGCTATATTCTACGCTTCCTGTGTCCAGCCCGCATTCTGCATGTGTTGCTGACCTAGCTGTGTTCTGCAAGAAGCTCTACCCAGCTGTCCACGTGGGACCCCAGTTGGCTTAACCCCTAAGCCAGGCCAGCTTAAGTCCCAAGCCACCCGCAGTGGTCTTTCGTGGCTCATCCCAGCAGGTTCTGCTGTCAACACCTCTTCAATGCAGTGGTTTTCTTCATTTATTTAATTTGTCGCCATTAATTCTTAAAATTTCCCCCAGCGAAAGACAGTAAATACTTAAATTGTTTTCAGTCCCCTTTCAGTTTCATAACCTTGCATCCCGTTCTAGAAATATTTTGTGTTGTATTTTTGCCTTGTTCGTCTGCGCACCCAAAGCCACAGCTAGCATGTTCAAACACACTCGTGCAGTGTTTACATACCATACAACACGGCTGGTCACAAGATTTTGGCCGTGTTATCTTACACTCTCCATTTTCAGTTTTGCGTCTTTCCCTGTACCTTCCCAAACTGTACTCGATCACTCTAACCCCATAGAAGACCCAATAACGACCACAAGAGATTGAAGGGTGTGTACCGCTCCCATCGAGTCTCCCAGTACATACCTGATGCTTCATGATGGAGTTATTGAGAAGTCCACTTCTCCATGGAATGCCTCGTTCATTCTTGTTTCCAAGAAAGATGGAACATGGTATACTGTCATTGATTGCAGGAAACTGAATTCATCCATGATTCCAGATCCTTTTCCATTGCCAGTTCTGAATGACCTGTTATAGAACATTGGCGATAACAAGGTTTTTTAAACTCTTAATCTCCTCCGAGGGTTTTGGCAGATCCCTCTTGATGACCAAAGTAAAGAATTGACTGCATTCTCTATTCCTACTGGTCATTATCAGTTCAAGAGGATCCCTTTCAGATTATGGGGAAGCCCGATCACATTCAGTCGTTTGATGACGATTTTCTGTACTTTTCTAGGAGACACCCTAATGGTCCACCTAGATGATCTCATTGTGATGCCCCAGGATGTCCCTACACATCTCGTAAAACTTGAGCGGGTACTGGAAAAACTAGCCAAGGCTAATCTCAAAGTAAAGCTCTCAAAATGCCAGTTCCTTAAAAAAGAAATAGTTTCTGGGCCACATAGTAACTCAGAATGGCATACAGATGGGTCCAAAATCTCGGCTGTGCAGAAATTCCTTAGACCTACGACGGCGGATGCTGTCCACTCCTTAATAAGCCTAGCTGCATTCTACCACACTTTCATTGCCGGATTTTCCACCATTTGACCTTTGACTCGGCTTCTCAAGAAAGATGTTCCCCTTGAGTGGACGTGCGACCAGGAAAGAACTTTTGTTGCACTTGAACATAGGCTGTCTACATTAAGGGGTATGTTCTACGAGGAGAGGTTGAGGGAAATTAACCTGACTGCATTGGAGGACAGGAGGGACAGGGGGGATATGATAACATAAAATACCGAGAGGAATTGACAAGGTGGATAGGAACAGAATGTTTCAGAGATGGGACACAAATGGAAGTTGAAGACTCAGGTGAGTCATAGGGATGTTAAGCATTTCTTCAGTCATAGAGTTATCAGGAAGTGGAACAATGTGAAGAGTGATGTAGTGGAGGCAGGATCCAGACTTAGCTTTAAGAAGTACGATAAAGCTCTTGGAGCAGGGAGAGCGTGGACCTAAAAGCGACCAGTGAAGAGATGGGGCCAGGAGCTGTGAATCGACCCCTACAACCACAAATAGGTGAGTACACACATACCTATCACTTTTTTTTAAACCCTGACTGTTGTTTTTGCCCTTCCCTTCAGGACCCGCTGGCGTCTACGGACATCAATGACAACGACGCCGACCCCTTCCCCCGCGACAACGGCGACAACCGCCACGGGACGCGATGCGCTGGTGAGGTAGCTGCTGTCGCTTTCAATGACTACTGTGGCGTGGGTGTCGCCTACAACAGCAGCATTGGTGGTGAGTCTGCTGCTCAACTGTGTAGATGTGTGTGTGTGAGAGAGAGAGAGAGAGAGAGAGAGAGAGAGAGACGATATTACTTGGAAAGAGAGATTCATGTATTCCTGAAGATGGTATTATTATTATTATTATAATAAAACGAGCGTTAACTGTATGGGTCATATTGCGCTGTAATTTGATGGTATTAGAAGAGATGCTTTCTGAAGAGATAAGAGAGCCACATATGCATCCTTACATATATTTGTGAGGGTCGAGTTGCAATTCCTGAGCCTTTCTTTTAACCACTAACCGTCTATTGTGATCCCTGACCCACTAACTTGATTCATAATATATATGACTACATGTATGGCGTTCTCCGCTACTGCCTCTGCTCCGTCGGTCAGAGAGTCGTGAAACTCTGAGTTTCACGACTCTGACTGCGGGTAAAAGTCCCGCCTGTGGTGTGGTTTGACCTTGTTCATCGTCTAGAGAACAAGTTATATCTTTTGTTATTGTTGGCAGAACATGTTTTTACTGCTACAATGTTAGTCATACCACGGCATGACTAAGTGCTGCTTGCCATTGGTATGTACCAGTGCAATGTACTAGTGCTATATTCAGGTATTATGTAACAGTGCTACTTACCATTGTTGTATACAGGTTCTATGTATCAGTGTGAGGATTGGAACCCAGAAAGTGTTCAATTCTCGAAATTCCTTCCTTTGGGAAAAATAAAGGAATAAAAATAATTTAATTAATTCATAATCAGAAAAGGATATAAAATATGAGAAAAAATGTAAATTTATTTTAATAATAAACTGAAAATATGAAATCAGTTAACCTAACAAACACAATTGAAAAAGAAAAAATAAATTATAGTGACCAAATCTCACAACCAATAAATGGTGGTATTATGAAAGCTTACTTCGTTGATATATGGAATACGTACGAAGTCTTAAATGTTGCAGACAATTTTCCATTTACAACTAGGTGATGTTGAGACTAGTAAATTTGACCAAGACACCCATATCGTAGAGATTAACCTGTGATCGGAAGCTCTGGTCAAGTCGGATGTTTCAACTATCTTGCTAGTATTTCAACTAGGTGAAATTGAGGATAATCACCCCTTAAGGAAGGTTCCTTGACGCTGGTGAGGGGCTCTTGATTTAGGGAATTGGATCTGTGCTCCAGTTCCCTGAATTAAGCCTGAATATCTTCCACTTATCCCCCACAAGCGCTGTATAATTCTACGGGTTTAGCGCTTCCCCTTGATTATAATAATGAGAATAGTCAAGTCGGCCAGAAAATCGGTATCGTAGCTTCAACCTACGATCGGGAATGGAACTCTGGTCTAGAAACAGCCTTACTGCTATGAAGACATCTCCTCGTGGTCTGTAAATTAGAGCGACCCAACGCCAGTCTTACGGGCTAAGAAAATATACGTTACCAGAGGACACAGGTTATGGCATAGAGTCGCGTGAACAGCCAAATTAAACGTAAGCCAATGCAGCTAACTTAATAGAATGAGCAGTGCAAAGGACTACTGACCGGTAGGAGAGTTTGAAGTAGAGTGGTACTCCTGACTTATCCTGGCTAATAAGTAAACACCAGTAGTTCTTTCCCGGGATGCTAGGGGGTGCTGACGGTCAAACCCCGTTTATCCATAAAAATTTATATGCAAAATACTCTCTTTTCCCCTCACACGGTGCTACATGCATATTGTATATATCAGTGCTATATACCGGTGCTAGGTACTTGTTCTCTCTAGGCTGGAATACTGCTGTACATTAACATCTCCATTCAAAGCAGGTGAAATCGCAGATCTAGAGAGTGTACAGAGATCCTTTACTGTACGTATAAGTTCTGTCAAGCACCTTAACTACTGGGAACGCTTGGAAGCACTTGACTTGTACTCGTTGGAACGCAGGAGGGAGAGATATATCATAATCTACACTTGGAAAATCCTGGAAGGAATGGTCCCAAATCTGCACACAGAAATCACTCCCTACGAAAGTAAAAGACTGGGCAGGCGATGCAAAATGCCCCCAATTAAAAGTAGGGGCGCCATTGGGACACTAAGGGAAAACACCTTAAGTGTCCGGGGCCCAAGACTGTTCAACAGCCTCCCATCAAACATTAGGGGAATTGCCAATAAACCCCTGGCTGCCTTCAAGAGAGAGCTGGACAGATACCTAAAGTCAGTGCCAGATCAGCCGGGCTGTGGCTCGTACGTTGGACTGCGTGCGGCCAACAGTAACAGCCTAGTTGATCAGGCCCTGATCCATCGGGAGGCCTGGTCATGGACCGGGCCGCGGGGGCGTTGATCTCGGGAATAACCTCCAGGTAACCACTGATATGTGTAGGTGCTATGCACCTGTGTGATGTACCAGTGCTATGTCCCCAGGATCGAGCATCCGCTGGGTCTGCACAGCAAGGCTTTTCGCACCTTATAAAAATATGACGGGTAGCCTGTCATGTGTGACGGGCCAGCTATGGATTTATCAAACAAGTACTACATACAACTATACAACACCAGAGGTCAAGCCTAGTGATGTGATCTGGTCTACTGGATAGTTAATTAGATTTAAAACCTATCGACTACACGAGTGTCGTGAAAGCAGCATGTAACTTCTATACCGCCAGTCTAGGATATCTCTTCATAAGAGAGATATCTCGCGGTGTATATAATAACTCTCCTGGGCCAAATACCCTTTAAGTAGGTAGTTAAGCTAACAAGAGCACTCAACTTGACAAAGTCAAACGTCAGTGCGTGTAACAGGTTAGCGCCTCAAGGTGGAAGGTGCCATCAACCGCACCTGGTCACTATTAACCGGTTTAATGACCAATTAGATAGATTACCATGGAAAACGAGACAGTGATGCGTGCCATAAAACGAGAGGTAATTAAAACATGTTTGACAAATGAAATGTAGATAAGCGTAACACTTTAAAATATTACCATTGAAGTAAATACTTTAAACAGCTTTGTGAAGTACAAGGTATATCAATACTGACAATATGGGTGAAGGGATGAGTCAAGGAGGGACGAGTTTCGGTCCTGGGACCTTAGTCACTCTAAATGCCCAGGACTGAAGCGAAAAGGTTCCAGGACCGAAACGTATCCAGTAAAGATATTCACACTTGTGTCCTTTCACTCATAGCTTTATAAATGCTTTAGTAAAATGCACGAGTGTAAATGGTTGAGTGTGAATAAAACTTATCTAGTGTGGCACCTTAACCTTCCTGTAGTGCTCCTCTCTGGTCATCCTTATAATCATTAATGTACTGCAACAAAAATCTGAATATATATATATTGTGATATTCTATATGTACTAATAAACATTTCAATCTTGGGCTTATAATTTTTTACTAAGTAAAGGTCAGCAACCCTCTTAGATTTGAGGGCCGATATAAGTAATAATGTAAAATAACTGGTGAGGGAGGTCTCACCTTGTGAAGCCACAGAGCCAATACTGACAACACTAACTACACCGGGTCTCTGAGACCAGGTGATGTTACACCGGGTCTCTGAGACCAGGTGATGTGATGTTTGCTTCCACTTGTAAACACTATCACACACGACCTTTGATTGTGAGGCAGCAATAATAAGTTGCGCGGGGGGGGGGTCATAATCTTCGTGTTGTGGATCAACAACGAATGAACGAATCTTGAAAAATATAGCTATTTTTTAAATCCACAAGATATACAGTATTTATTATTGTTATTATTATTGTTATTATTATTATTAATAGTAGTAGTAGTATTTATTATTATTATTATCGCATTAATGGGTAGCAATAACGCTGTAGGTGCCATTCAGTACCTGGGAAAAAACGGAGGTAATCATGTTCGATCCAAGGAAGTGAGAAGTTAGGTCGATAAATATGGCTTATAGAACCGTGGTCATTATATCCGTGTAGTTGTGGACGGAAGAGTTTTACGGATGACCGGCGGCGGCAGCGACCAGAGCAGCAGCAGCAGCAGCAGCAGGGGGAGCAGGAGGAGGGGGAGCAGGAGGAGGAGCAGGAGCAGGAGCAGGAGCAGGAGCAGGAGCAGGAACAGGAGGAGGAGGAGGTGGTGGTGGTGTGACATCTGCTGCTGCTGCGATGTCTGTTGTACCTTGCAATGTTTGTTTACTTTTCTTATTTAATGTTTCGTTGTTAAAGTTAACTATTGTAATGTGCTGGTAGGAGTGGAGGAGAGGAGACTGAAAGCGTGGCAACAGTGTTCAATATTTATCAGAGACCTTCTTGTGAAAGTAGCCAGTGTGTCAAGGTTGCCATGCCAGCTGGATATGCAAGGCACTGGTGAAAGGTTGTATTAAAATACTTGATAACGGTGAATTGTGTGCCATGAAGATGCTGAGGGTTGCCTGCTGAGTGGTCAGGCCACTTAACCTTCCCTGCTACTTCACTCTTCCTGTCTGCTCGCAACATATTTTTCACTGCTCTCTCCTACTACAGTCCTTCCCCCTCCCCATTTTCGCCATCGATCTTATGGCCTAACAAAAACAAAACAAAAAGGACCTCCCCCACCTTGCCCTCCCTACCAGGAGTGTCCATTTGCCTTTTGAGAGAGGTAAATCAAGCCTTAATCAGGAAATTTACGTTCAGTTTTACAGAATAGGAAAAATTTGTACCTACACATGTACAGTTGTTTATCATCACTGACGAGACGTTTTGCTTGCTCAGAATTCTTCAGTCGAAATACAGAGGTAACAGCAGAAGTTGTGGCGATGTAGATATGAGGTGTTCAGTCCCTCAGCCTGGAGAAGTATGTTTAAGGTGGTCATTCCTTCATCCTTCGAGTGTACTTGGGTCATACAAATGTAGTTTTAGTCTAGAGTAACCCAATCAAGTCAGTGTAATTTACTTTCATTGGGGTTCTTAGTCGTCCTTCCCTCAGGTACGTGTCTCAGCACAAGTATTTATTCCTTTATGCACCGAAAATTTTCTTTGGTCCAAATCTTGATGTTCACGTCTACTTGCGTACATAGTGGGTTAACACTCCTTCCATCTAAAACTACCACTAGTTTTTGGGAGTAATGCGACTCTCGCCAAAACTCCATGAACATGTAGTTTGCTCACACATGAAGCTTTTTTTATTAGTCAAATTAAATAAATGAGCAACGTACATTTGTTATTCTTTTAACTCAATGAAAAATCAGTGTAAATATAACGGAATTAATACATTTCATTTATGCTAAATAATACTAATTAGATTTTGGCTACCCTTCGACAGGTTGGGTGATATTCACACAAAATTATGCAAGTTTTATCAAGGTTAGATTAGAATGATAAGTTGAGTTTGGTGCAACACGAACAATTTACCTATATTTAAGTTAATAAATCAATCCACAAGAGAAAAGAATGTAATATAGAAACATAAATTTGTTTGACTGTCCTGTTTCCCAGTTACAGCCAGTGAAGCTAGTAGTCTGTTACAGCCAGTGAAGCTAGTAGTCTGTTACAGCCAGTGAAGCTAGTAGTCTGTTACAGCCAGTGAAGCTAGTGGTCTGTTGCAGCCAGTGAAGCTAGTAGTCTGTTGCAGCCAGTGAAGCTAGTAGTCTGTTACAGCCAGTGAAGCTAGTAGTCTGTTGCAGCCAGTGAAGCTAGTCTGTTACAGCTAGTGAAGCTAGTAGTCTGTTGCAGCCAGTGAAGCTAGTAGTCTGTTGCAGCCAGTGAAGCTAGTAGTCTGTTACAGCCAGTGAAGCTAGTAGTCTGTTACAGCCAGTGAAGCTAGTGGTCTGTTGCAGCCAGTGAAGCTAGTAGTCTGTTGCAGCCAGTGAAGCTAGTAGTCTGTTACAGCCAGTGAAGCTAGTAGTCTGTTGCAGCCAGTGAAGCTAGTAGTCTGTTACAGCCAGTGAAGCTAGTAGTCTGTTGCAGCCAGTGAAGCTAGTAGTCTGTTACAGCCAGTGAAGCTAGTAGTCTGTTACAGCCAGTGAAGCTAGTAGTCTGTTGCAGCCAGTGAAGCTAGTAGTCTGATACAGCCAGTGAAGCTAGTAGTCTGTTACAGCCAGTGAAGCTAGTAGTCTGTTACAGCCAGTGAAGCTAGTAGTCTGTTGCAGCCAGTGAAGCTAGTAGTCTGTTACAGCCAGTGAAGCTAGTAGTCTGTTGCAGCCAGTGAAGCTAGTAGTCTGTTACAGCCAGTGAAGCTAGTAGTCTGTTGCAGCCAGTGAAGCTAGTAGTCTGTTGCAGTCAGTGAAGCTAGTAGCCTGTTGCAGCCAGTGAAGCTAGTAGTCTGTTACAGCCAGTGAAGCTAGTAGTCTGTTGAAGCCAGTGAAGCTAGTAGTCTGTTACAGCCAGTGAAGCTAGTTAGTCTGTTACAGCCCAGTGAAGCTAGTAGTCTGTTACAGCCAGTGAAGCTAGTAGTCTGTTGCAGCCAGTGAAGCTACAGCCAGTGAAGCTAGTAGTCTGTTACAGCCAGTGAAGCTAGTAGTCTGTTACAGCCAGTGAAGCTAGTAGTCTGTTGCAGCCAGTGAAGCTAGTATCTGTTACAGCCAGTGAAGCTAGTAGTCTGTTAACAGCCAGTGAAGCTAGTAGTCTGTTACAGCCAGTGAAGCTAGTAGTCTGTTACAGCCAGTGAAGCTAGTAGTCTGTTACAGCCAGTGAAGCTAGTAGTCTGTTGCAGCCAGTGAAGCTAGTAGTCTGTTACAGCCAGTGAAGCTAGTAGTCTGTTGCAGCCAGTGAAGCTAGTAGTCTGTTACAGCCATGAAGCTAGTAGTCGTTACAGCCAGTGAAGCTAGTAGTCTGTTACAGCCAGTGAAGCTAGTAGTCTGTTGCAGCCAGTGAAGCTAGTATGTTGCAGCCAGTGAAGCTAGTAGTCTGTTGCAGCCAGTGAAGCTAGTAGCCTGTTGCAGCCAGTGAAGCTAGTAGTCTGTTACAGCCAGTGAAGCTAGTATCTGTTGAAGCCAGTGAAGCTAGTAGTCTGTTACAGCCAGTGAAGCTAGTAGTCTGTTACAGCCAGTGAAGCTAGTAGTCTGTTACAGCCAGTGAAGCTAGTAGTCTGTTGCAGCCAGTGAAGCTACAGCCAGTGAAGCTAGTAGTCTGTTACAGCCAGTGAAGCTAGTAGTCCTGTTACAGCCAGTGAAGCTAGTAGTCTGTTGCAGCCAGTGAAGCTAGTAGTCTGTTACAGCCAGTGAAGCTAGTAGTCTGTTACAGCCAGTGAAGCTAGTAGTCTGTTACAGCCAGTGAAGCTAGTAGTCTGTTACAGCCAGTGAAGCTAGTAGTCTGTTACAGCCAGTGAAGCTAGTAGTCTGTTACAGCCAGTGAAGCTAGTAGTCTGTTGCAGCCAGTGAAGCTAGTAGTCTGTTACAGCCAGTGAAGCTAGTAGTCTGTTACAGCCAGTGAAGCTAGTAGTCTGTTACAGCCAGTGAAGTCAGTAGTCTGTTGCAGCCAGTGAAGCTAGTAGTCTGTTGCAGCAGTGAAGCTAGTAGTCTGTTGCAGCCAGTGAAGCTAGTAGCCTGTTGCAGCCAGTGAAGCTAGTAGTCTGTTACAGCCAGTGAAGCTAGTAGTCTGTTGAAGCCAGTGAAGCTAGTAGTCTGTTACAGCCAGTGAAGCTAGTATGTTACAGCCAGTGAAGCTAGTAGTCTGTTACAGCCAGTGAAGCTAGTATGTTGCAGCCAGTGAAGCTACAGCCAGTGAAGCTAGTAGTCTGTTACAGCCAGTGAAGCAGTAGTCTGTTTACAGCCAGTGAAGCTAGTAGTCTGTTGCAGCCAGTGAAGCTAGTAGTCTTACAGCCAGTGAAGCTAGTAGTCTGTTACAGCCATGAAGCTAGTAGTCTGTTACAGCCAGTGAAGCTAGTAGTCTGTTACAGCCAGTGAAGCTAGTAGTCTGTTGCAGCCAGTGAAGCTAGTAGTCTGTTACAGCCAGTGAAGCTAGTAGTCTGTTGCAGCCAGTGAAGCTAGTAGTCTGTTACAGCCAGTGAAGCTAGTAGTCTGTTACAGCCAGTGAAGCTAGTAGTCTGTTACAGCCAGTGAAGCTAGTAGTCTGTTGCAGCCAGTGAAGCTAGTATGTTGCAGCCAGTGAAGCTAGTAGTCTGTTGCAGCCAGTGAAGCTAGTAGTCTGTTACAGCCAGTGAAGCTAGTAGTCTGTTACAGCCAGTGAAGCTAGTAGTCTGTTGCAGAGAGTGAAGCTAGTAGTCTGTTACAGCCAGTGAAGCTAGTAGTCTGTTACATCCAGTGAAGCTAGTAGTCTGTTGCAGCCAGTGAAGCTAGTAGTCTGTTACAGCCAGTGAAGCTAGTAGTCTGTTACAGCCAGTGAAGCTAGTAGTCTGTTGCAGAGAGTGAAGCTAGTAGTCTGTCACAGCCAGTGAAGCTAGTAGTCTGTTACAGCCAGTGAAGCTAGTAGTCTGTTGCAGCCAGTGAAGCTAGTCTGTTACAGCTAGTGAAGCTAGTAGTCTGTTGCAGCCAGTGAAGCTAGTAGTCTGTTGCAGCCAGTGAAGCTAGTAGTCTGTTACAGCCAGTGAAGCTAGTAGTCTGTTGCAGCCAGTGAAGCTAGTAGTCTGTTACAGCCAGTGAAGCTAGTAGTCTGTTGCAGCCAGTGAAGCTAGTAGTCTGTTACAGCCAATGAAGCTAGTAGTCTGTTGCAGCCAGTGAAGCTAGTAGTCTGTTACAGCCAGTGAAGCTAGTAGTCTGTTGCAGCCAGTGAAGCTAGTCTGTTACAGCCAGTGAAGCTAGTAGTCTGTTGCAGCCAGTGAAGCTAGTAGTCTGTTACAGCCAGTGAAGCTAGTAGTCTGTTACAGCCAGTGAAGCTAGTAGTCTGTTACAGCCAGTGAAGCTAATAGTCTGTTGCAGCCAGTGAAGCTAGTAGTCTGTTACAGCCAGTGAAGCTAGTAGTCTGTTACAGCCAGTGAAGCTAGTAGTCTGTTTGCAGCCAGTGAAAGCTAGTAGTCTGTTACAGCCAGTGAAGCTAGTAGTCTGTTACAGCCAGTGAAGCTAGTTTGTCGTTACAGCCAGTGAGCTAGTCTTGTTACAGCCAGTGAAGCTAGTAGTCTGTTACAGCCAGTGAAGCTAGTAGTCTGTTTGCAGCCATGAAGCTAGTAGTCTTTACAGCCAGTGAAGCTAGTAGTCTGTTACAGCCAGTGAAGCTAGTAGTCTGTTGCAGGCCAGTGAAGCTAGTAGTCTGTTACAGCCAGTGAAGCTAGTAAGTCTGTTACAGCCAGTGAAGCTAGTAGTCTGTTACAGCCAGTGAAGCTAGTAGTCTGTTACAGCCAGTGAAGCTAGTAGTCTGTTGCAGCCAGTGAAGCTAGTAGTCTGTTACAGCCAGTGAAGCTAGTAGTCTGTTACAACCAGTGAAGCTAGTAGTCTGATACAGCCAGTGAAGCTAGTAGTCTTGCAGCCAGTGAAGCTAGTAGTCTGTTACAGCCAGTGAAGCTAGTAGTCTGTTACAGCCAGTGAAGCTAGTAGTTGTTGCAGCCAGTGAAGCTAGTAGTCTGTTACAGCCAGTGAAGCTAGTAGTCTGTTACAGCCAGTGAAGCTAGTAGTCTGTTACAGCCAGTGAAGCTAGTAGTCTGTTACAGCCAGTGAAGCTAGTAGTCTGTTACAGCCAGTGAAGCTAGTGGTCTGTTGCAGCCAGTGAAGCTAGTCTGTTACAGCCAGTGAAGCTAGTAGTCTGTTGCAGCCAGTGAAGCTAATAGTCTGTTGCAGCCAGTGAAGCTAGTAGTCTGTTACAGCCAGTGAAGCTAGTAGTCTGTTACAGCCAGTGAAGCTAGTAGTCTGTTACAGCCAGTGAAGCTAGTAGTCTGTTGCAGCCAGTGAAGCTAGTAGTCTGTTGCAGCCAGTGAAGCTAGTAGTCTTTTGCAGCCAGTGAAGCTAGTAGTCTGTTACAGCCAGTGAAGCTAGTAGTCTGTTGCAGCCAGTGAAGCTAGTAGTCTGTTACAGCCAGTGAAGCTAGTAGTCCTGTTGCAGCCATGTGAAGCTAGTAGTATGTTGCAGCCAGTGAAGCTAGTAGTCTGTTGCAGCCAGTGAAGCTAGTAGTCTGTTACAGCCAGTGAAGCTAGTAGTCTGTTGCAGCCAGTGAAGCTAGTAGTCTGTTGCAGCCAGTGAAGCTAGTAGTCTGTTACAGCCAGTGAAGCTAGTAGTCTGTTACAGCCAGTGAAGCTAGTAGTCTGTTACAGCCACTGAAGCTAGTAGTCTGTTACAGCCACTGAAGCTAGTAGCCTGTTACAGCCACTGAAGCTAGTAGTCAGTTTCCCTGTTACAGCCACTGAAGCTAGTAATCTGTTAGAGCCACTGAACCAAGTAATGTCACAGCCACTGAAGCTAGTAATCTGTTACAGCCACTGAAGCTAGTAATTGTTACAGCCACTGAAGCTAATAGTCTGTTACAGCCAGTGAAGCTAGTAGTCTGTTACAGCCAGTGAAGCTAGTAGTCTATTGCAGCCAATGAAGCTAGTAGTCTGTTACAGCCAGTGAAGCTAGTAGTCTGTTACAGCCAGTGAAGCTAGTAGTCTGTTACAGCCAGTGAAGCTAGTAGTCTGTTACAGCCAGTGAAGCTAGTAGTCTGTTACAGCCAGTGAAGCTAGTAGTCCTGTTACAGCCAGTGAAGCTAGTATCTGTTAAGCCAGTGAAGCTAGTGGTCTGTTGCAGCCAGTGAAGTTAGTCTGTTACAGCCAGTGAAGCTAGTAGTCTGTTGCAGCCAGTGAAACTAGTAGTCTGTTGCAGCCAGTGAAGCTAGTAGTCTGTTACAGCCAGTGAAGCTAGTAGTCTGTTACAGCCAGTGAAGCTAGTAGTCTGTTACAGCCAGTGAAGCTAGTCTGTTGCAGCCAGTGAAGCTAGTAGTCTGTTGCAGCCAGTGAAGCTAGTAGTCTGTTGCAGCCAGTGAAGCTAGTAGTCTGTTACAGCCAGTGAAGCTAGTAGTCTGTTGCAGCCAGTGAAGCTAGTAGTCTGTTACAGCCAGTGAAGCTAGTAGTCTGTTGCAGCCATTGAAGCTAGTAGTATGTTGCAGCCAGTGAAGCTAGTAGTCTGTTGCAGCCAGTGAAGCTAGTACTCTTGTTACAGCCAGTGAAGCTAGTAGTCTGTTGCAGCCAGTGAAGCTAGTAGTCTGTTACAGCCAGTGAAGCTAGTAGTCTGTTGCAGCCAGTGAAGCTAGTATGTTGCAGCCAGTGAAGCTAGTAGTCTGTTGCAGCCAGTGAAGCTAGTCTGTTACAGCCAGTGAAGCTAGTAGTCTGTTACAGCCAGTGAAGCTAGTAGTCTGTTACAGCCACTGAAGCTAGTAGTCTGTTACAGCCACTGAAGCTAGTAGCCTGTTACAGCCACTGAAGCTAGTAGTCAGTTTCCCTGTTACAGCCACTGAAGCTAGTAATCTGTTAGAGCCACTGAACCAAGTAATGTCACAGCCACTGAAGCTAGTAATGTTACAGCCACTGAAGCTAGTAATTGTTACAGCCACTGAAGCTAGTAGTCTGTTACAGCCAGTGAAGCTAGTAGTCTGTTACAGCCACTGAAGCTAGTAGTCAGTTTCCCTGTTACATCCACTGAGGCTAGTAATTGTTACAACCACTGAAGGTAGTAGTCGGTTTCCCTGTTACAGCCACTGAAGCTAGTAAATTGTTACAGCCACTGAAGCTAGTAATCTGTTACAGCCACTGAAGCTAGTAGTCTGTTACAGCCACTGAAGGTAGTAATCTGTTGCAGCCACTGAAGCTAGTAGTGTTACAACCACTGAAGCTAGTAATCTGTTACAACCACTGAAGCTAGTAATCTGTTGCAGCCACTGAAGCTAGTAGTTTGTTACAGCCACTGAAGCTAGTTGTTGCAGCCACTGAAGCTAGTAATCTGTTACAACCACTGAAGCTAGTAGTCTGTTACAGCCACTGAAGCTAGTTGTTGCAGCCACTGAAGCTAGTAATCTGTTACAACCTCTGAAGCTAGTAGTCTGTTACAGCCACTGAAGCTAGTAATCTGTTACAACCACTGAAGCTAGTAATCTGTTGCAGCCACTGAAGCTAGTAGTCTGTTACAGCCACTGAAGCTAGTAATTGTTGTAGCCACTGAAGCTAGTAATCTGTTACAACCACTGAAGCTAGTAGTCTGTTATAGCCGCTGAAGCTAGTAATTGTTACAGCCAATGAAGCTAGTAATCTGTTACAACCACTGAGGCTAGTAATCTGTTGCAACCCCCCCAGTACCACCAATACCACCAGTCCGATGACATTCTTCTTTGCAAATATACAGGGTCTAAAGCCAGCAACGAACAAAATACCTTTCATCCGTGGACTGCTTGCAGAGGCAAATGCTATGTTCGCGGCTTTCACATAGACCCACATAAAGGATCACTTGGACAACGAAATATGAATCCCAGGTTACAACCTATACAGATGCGACAGAGTGAACAGGCAAAAGGGAGGGGGGATGGGAGGTTGGCCTGTATATCGCAGAGTCACTTATTTGTACAGAACTGCTAAATGCCTCAAATTATGTGGCTGAAGTTTTAGCAGTAAAGATCGAGAACCAAAATCTAGTCATTGTGGTAGTATACAAGCCTCCGGATGCAACGTCCCAACAATTCCAGGAACAGCTGTTGAAAATTGACCACTATCTGGAAAATCTTCCAGCTCCTGACCCCAATATCTTGCTTCTGGGGGATTTCAACTTAAGGCACCTAAAATGGAGGAATATAGCAAATAATGTTGTTGCAGTGATAACACCAGGAGGCAGCTCTGACGAGAACTCACACACGAGCTTTTAAATCTCTGCACAAAATTCACCTTGAAACAACAAATGATAGAGCCTACTAGATTGGAGAATACACTGGACCTCATTTTCACTAACAATGATGATCTGATACGAAATGTCACCATATCAGAAACATTATACTCGGATCACAACATAATTAAGGTTCAGACATGTATGCGCGGAGCTGCAGACCGACGAAATGGGATCAGGCACGAAGGAGCCATCACCAAATTCAACGTCAATAACAAGAACATAAAGTGGACCAAGTAAACCAAGTCCTAAACGATATAAGCTGGGAAGATAGACTAAGCAACACAGACTCCAACTTATGCCTAGAACAGATGAGCTCGGTGGCACTCGATGTATACTCAAGGCTTATTCCTTTAAGAAAAAGGAGGAGTAGATGTAAAATAGAAAGAGACAGGCGCTCCCATTACAGGCGACGGAAAGGAATAACAGAGCGGCTAAAAGAGGCCAATATATCTGCAATGCGTAGGGAGACACTGGTCAGAGAAATAGCAAACATCGAACTAAAGCTAAAGGAATCTTATAGGAGTCAGGAATCACGGGAAGAACTAAAAGCCATCAATGAAATCGAAAGAAACCCAAAGTATTTCTTTTCTTATGCCAAATCAAAGTCGAGAACAACATCCAGTATTAGGTCCCTACTTAAACAATATGGGTCCTACACAGATGACAGCCAGGAAATGAGTGAGGTACTCAAGTTCCAGTATGACTCGGTTTTTAGCAAGCCGCTAACCAGACTGAGAGTCGAAGATCTAAATGAATTTTTTATGAGAGAGCCACAGAATTTGGTAAACACAAGCCTATCTGACGTTATTCTGACGCCAAATGACTTCGAACAGGCGATAAATGACATGCCCATGCACTCTGCCCCAGGGCCAGACTCATGGAACTCCGTGTTCGTCAAGAACTGCAAGAAGCTCCTATCACGTGCTTTTAACATCCTATGGAGAGGGAGCATGGACACTGGGGTCGTCCCACAGTTACTAAAAACAATAGACATAGCCCCACTCCACAAAGGGGGCAGGAAAGCAATAGCAAAGAACGACAGACCGATAGCGCTAACATCCCATATCATAAAAATCTTCGAAAGGGTCCTAAGAAGCCGCCACCCATCTAGATACCCATCAGTTACACAACCCAGGGCAACATGGCTTTAGAGCACGTCGCTCCTGCTGGATCACTACGACAAGGTCTAGATGCAATAGAAGACAAAAAAATGCAGGCGTAATATACACAGACTTTGCAAAAGCCTTCGACAAGTATGACCTTGGCGTAATAGCGCACAAAATGCTTGCTAAAGGAATAACAGGAAAAGTTGGTAGATGAATCTATAATTTCCTGACAAATGGAACAAAAGGAGTAGTAGTCAACAGAGTAAAGTCTGAGGCGGCTACGGTGAAAAGCTCTGTTCCGCAAGGCACAGTACTCGCTCCCATCTTGTTCCTCACCCTCATATCTGACATAGACAAGGATGTAAGCCACAGCATCGTGTCTTCCTTTGCAGATGACACCCGAATCTGCATAACAGTGTCTTCCATTGCAGACACTGAAAGACTCCAGGTGGACATGAACCAGATCTTTCAGTGGGCTGCAGAAAACAGTATGAAGTTCAACGATGAGAAATTTCAATTACTCCGATATGGTAAACATGAGGAAATTAAAACTTTATCAGAGTATAAAACAAATTCCAACCACACAATAGAGCGAAAAACTAACGTCAAAGACCTGTATCAGTCGCATCTGCTAGAAAAATGACAGGATGGATAATGAGAACCTTCAAAACTAGGGATGTCAAGACCATGATGACACTCTTCAGGTCGCTTGTTCTATCTAGGCTGGAATATTGCTGCACACTAACAGCACCTTTCAAGGCAGGTGAAATTGCTGACCTAGAAAATGTACAGAGAACCTTCACGGCGCGCATAACGGAGATAAAACACCTAAATTACTGGGAGCGCTTGAAGTTCCTGAACCTGTACTTCCTGGAACGCAGGCGGGAGAGATACATGATTATATACACCTGGAAAATCCTAGAGGGATTAGTACTAAACTTGCACATGAAAATCACTCCCTACGAAAGCAAAAGACTTGGCAGACGATGCAACATCCCCCCAATGAAAAGCAGGGTTGTCACTAGCGCGTTAAGAGACCATACAATAAGTGTCAGGGGCCCAAGACTGTTCAACTGCCTCCCAGCATACATAAGGGGGATTACCACTAGACCCCTGGCTGTCTTCAAGCTGGCACTGGACAAGCACCTAAAGTCGGTACCTGACCAGCCAAGCTGTGGTTCGTACGTTGGATTGCGTGCAGTCAGCAGTAACAGCCTGGTTGATCAGACCCTGATCCACCATGAGGCCTGGTCACAGACCGGGCCGCGGGGACGTTGACCCCCGAAACTCTCTCCAGGTAAACTCCAGGTAGGCTAAAGCTAGAAATCTGTTACAACCACTGAAGCTAGTAATCTGTTGCAGCCACTGAAGCTAGTAATCTGTTAGTCACTGAAGCTAGTAATCTGTTGAGAGTAAGACACATGTGCAACATCTGGGTATCTTTATTGTAGACGTTTCGCCATCCAGTGGCTTTATCAATACAAATTCTAGGACATAACTTGAAGACAGTAGAACTATGTACAGAAGATGAGGTAATCAGTCCCTCAACCTAGGAGTAGGTGCGAACAGCACCATAGTCGTGGAGATTCTGAAGTAATCTGTTGCAGCCACTGAAGCTAGTAATCTATTGTAGCCACTGAAGCTAGTAGTCTGTAGTATGTTACAGCCACTGAAGCTGGTAGTCTGTTTCCCTGTTACAGCCACTGAAGTTAGTCAACTGTTTCCCTGTCATATTCCATCACGCAGGATGGACTTTGTGCATGACGTAGTGAATTAAACTCAATAAAAGCAATGAAGAGAGAAAGAAATATGACAAAAATTGAACATTAAAAAAAACAAGCTTGGAAACAGTTGTTTATAATGGAGATAACAAGTAGCAAATGATAGAGTACATTGTGATCATACGTGGTAATGAAGATTAACCTCTGAATGCATGATCACAAGTAGCTTCAAGACGGGCAGAGTTGAACCCAAGTTGTTCCAGGTGATAAGGAGAGTGAAGCCACTGAAGTAGAACCAGGGAGGCAGACAAGTCCAGTAGTGATCACACAGTAGCTGATCACACAGTAGCTGATCACACAGTTGCCTGATTACACAGTAAGCTGATCACACGTAGCTGACACACAGTAACTGCCTGATCACACAGTACTGATCACACAGTAGCCTGATTCACACATCATATCAAACAGTACCTGACACACAGTAGCTATCACACAGTATCCTGATCACAAGTAGCTGATCACACAGAGCTGGACACACAGTGTGATCACACAGTGTGATCACACAGTACTGATCACATACAGTAGTGATCACACAGTACCTGATCACACAGTACTGATACACATAGCTGATTACAAGTACATGATACACAGTAGCTGATCACATACCTGATAAGAGTAGCTGATCACAGTAGTGATCACAGAGAGCTGATAAGTCACACAGTAGCTGATCACACAGTAGCTGATCACAGTAGCTGATCACACAGTACTATCACAAGTAGCTGATCACACAGTAGCTGATCACACAGTAGCTGATCACACAGTAGCTGATCACACAGTAGCTGATCACACAGTAGCTGATCACACAGTACCTGATCACACAGTAGCTGATCACACAGTAGCTGATCACACAGTAGCTGATCACACAGTAGCTGATCACACAGTAGCTGATCACACAGTACCTGATCACACATAGTTCACACAGTAGCTGATCACACAGTAGCTGATCACAACAGTACTGATCACACAGTACCTGATCACACAGTACCTGATCACAAAGTAGCTGATCACACAGTAGCTGATCACACAGTAGCTGATCGCACAGGTCATCACACAGTAGCTGATCACAAAGTACCTGATCACACAGTACCTGATCACAAAGTACCTGATCACACAGTAGCTGATCACACAGTAGCTGATCACACAGGTCATCACACAGTAGCTGATCACAAAGTAGCTGATCACACAGTAGCTGATCACACAGTAGCTGATCACACAGGTCATCACACAGTAACTGATCACAGTAGCTGATCATAGAGTAGCTGATCACATAGTAGCTCATCACACAGTAGCTCATCACACAGTAGCTGATCACACATTAGCTGATCACATAGCTCATCACACAGCTCATCACACAGCTCATCACATAGTAGCTCATCACACAGTAGCTCATCACACAGCTCATCACACAGTAGCTCATCACACAGTAGCTGATCACACAGTAGCTGATCACACATAGCTCATCACACAGTAGCTGATCACACAGTAGCTCATCACACAGCTCATCACATAGCTCATCACACAGTAGCTCATCACATAGCTCATCACACAGCTCATCACACAGTAGCTCATCACACAGGTCATCACACAGCTGATCACACAGGTCATCACACAGTAGCTGATCACACAGTAGCTCATCACACAGGTCATCACACAGCTGATCACACAGGTCATCACACAGTAGCTGATCACACAGTAGCTCATCACACAGTAGCTCATCACACAGTTCACAGTGATCACACAATAGCTCGCACAGTCGCTCATCACACAGTAGCTCATCACACAGCTCATCACACAGTAGCTGATCACACAGTAGCTGATCACACAGTAGCTCATCACACAGTAGCTCATCACACAGTACATCACACAGTAGCTCATCACACAGTCATCACACAGTAGCTCATCACACAGTAGCTCATCACACAGTAGCTCATCACACAGTAGCTCATCACAGCTCACACAGCTCATCACACAGGTCATCACACAGTAGCTCATCACACAGCTCATCACACAGTAGCTGATCACACAGTAGCTCATCACACAGTAGCTGATCACACAGTAGCTCATCACACAGTAGCTCATCACACAGTAGCTCATCTCACAGTAGCTCATCACATAGTAGCTCATCACAGCTCACACAGGTCCATCACACAGTTAGTAGCACAGTAGCTCGCACAGTAGCTCATCACACAGTAGCTCATCACACAGTAGCTGATCACACAGTAGCTCATCACACAGCTCATCACATAGCTCATCACACAGTAGCTCATCACACAGTAGCTCATCACACAGTAGCTCATCACACAGGTCATCACACAGTACAGTAGCTGATCACACAGTAGCTCATCACACAGGTCATCACACAAAGTGTCACACAGGTCATCACACAGACGTAGATCACCAGTAGCTCATCACACAGTGCATCATACAATAGTTGATCACACAGTAGCTGATCACACAGTAGCTCATCACACAGGTCATCACACAATAGCTGATCACACAGGAGCTCATCACACAGTAGCTCATCACACAGTAGCTCACCACAGCTCACATATCACAGTAGTCATCACACAGTAGCTGATCACATAGAGCTCATCACAGTTGATCACACAGTAGCTCATCACCAGTCATAGCTCATCACACAGTTGATCACACAGCTCATCACACAGTAGCTCATCACACAGTGCGTCATCAACACAGTAGCTGATCACACAGTAGCTGATCAACAGTAGCTGTCACACAGTAGCTCATCACACAGTAGTTCACACAGTAGCTCATCACACAGCTGTCCAATAGCTCATCACACAGTAGTCACACAAGCTAAGTCTCATCACACAGTAGTTATCACACAGTAGCTGATCACACAGTAGTTCATCACACAGTAGTTCATCACACAGTAGCTCATCACACAGTAGTTCATCACACAGTAGCTGATCACACAGTGTTCATCACACAGTAGTTATCACACAGTAGTATCACACAGTAGTCATCACACAGTAGTCATCACACAGTAGTTCATCACACCGTAGCTGATCACACAGTAGCTGATCACACAGTAGTTCATCACACAGTAGTTCATCACACAGTAGTTCATCACACCGTAGTTCATCACACAGTAGTATCACACAGTAGTTCATCCAAACACACAGTTCATCACACAGTAGTTCATCACACAGTAGTTCATCACACAGTAGCTGATCACACAGTAGTTCATCACACAGTAGCTGATCACACAGTAGCTGATCACACAGTAGTTCATCACACAGTAGCTGATCACACAGTAGTTCATCACACAGTAGCTGATCACACAGTAGTTCATCACAGTAGTTCATCACACAGTAGCTGATCACACAGTAGTTCATCACACAGTAGCTGATTACACAGTAGTTCATCACACAGTAGTTGATCACACAGTAGTTCATCACACAGTAGCTCATCACACAGTAGTTCATCACACAGTAGTTCATCACACAGTAGTTCATCACACAGTAGTTCATCACACAGTAGCTGATCACACAGTAGTTCATCACACAGTAGTTCATCACACAGTAGTTCATCACACAGTAGTTCATCACACAGTAGTTCATCACACAGTAGTTCATCACACAGTAGTTCATCACACAGTAGTTCATCACACAGTAGTTCATCACACAGTAGTTCATCACAGTAGTTCACACAGTAGTTCACACAGTAGTTCATCACACAGTAGTTCATCACACAGTAGTTCATCACACAGTAGTTCATCACACAGTAGCTTCACACAGTAGTTCATCACAGTAGTTCATCACAAGTAGTTCATCACACAGTAGTTCATCACACAGTAGTTCATCACACAGTAGTTCATCACACAGTAGTTCATCACAGTAGTTCATCACACAGTAGTTCATCACACAGTAGTTCATCACACAGTAGTTCATCACACAGTAGTTCATCACACAGTAGTTCATCACACAGTAGTTCATCACACAGTAGTTCATCCACAGTAGTTCATCACACACAGTAGTATCACACAGTAGTTCATCACACAGTAGTTCATCACACAGTAGTTCATCACAGTAGTTCACACAGTAGTTCACACAGTAGTTCATCACACAGTAGTTCATCACACAGTAGTTCATCACACAGTAGTTCATCACACAGTAGTTCATCACACAGTAGTTCATCACACAGTAGTTCATCACAGTAGTTCATCACACAGCAGTTCATCACACAGTAGTTCATCACACAGTAGTTCATCACACAGTAGTTCATCACACAGTAGTTCATCACACAGTAGTTCATCACACAGTAGTTCACACAGTAGTTCATCACACAGTAGTTCACACAGTAGTTCACACACGTAGTTCATCACACAGTAGTTCATCACACAGTAGTTCATCACAGTAGTTCATCACACAGTAGTTCACACAGTAGTTCATCTCATGGAGATAAGCAATGTCATGTTATGTACCAAGAGTCCGACACACCTTCATACTAGCGATGCACCCCGGCCCTGACCCGGGCTTGTTTAGTGCTTGCCTTATTAGACAGACTGTTACTGCTGGCAGCCACTGGCCTACATATCCATCACAGCCTGGTTGATCCGGCACTTGGCAGAGGTACATGCCCAGTTTTCTCTTGAAAACTTCTATAATTGTTCTAACAATGTATACAGTCTGGGCTCACGGATGTTGATACAATACTTTCTTATTCTGCCCAAGACGTCCGTTTTTCACTTGGTTTATTTTATATATTTTTCCATATATCTCACTTCAGTACGTTATGGCAGTGTGCGTATATGGAACCAGCCCCTCATGTGTACTTACTGTACATTAAAGTGGTTTATTACTGTATTTTTTTTTAGGTTAACATCATAGGTATTTCGGACATGCAGAATTATTACATTCATATTGGAGATATGACTTGATAAAGCCCACTGTGTGGGCGAAACGTTGTCAATAAAGGATCACATTATACTGCATATGTGTTTATATTTACATTCATATTTTAGCCATGTTTTGTGAAATAAATTTATATGGAGTGCTATGTCCTTCAGCCATTTTTTGCCCAGGATATACAGTGACTTCCAGTTGATCTAGAGTGTCTAATACAATTGCATTGCAAGTTCTTTGAAACGACATACATAAGAAAATTTTGTTTTTTACAGAGATATATAAAGGAACCTGCAAGGGTAGCGTAAAGGGGGACTTACGGGGGTATTCAGTCCCCGAAAAAATCTCTGTTTAGTAAAAATAATAACGCTGCTTCAAAACAAGTCTCCTAACCCCCCCCCCCATTCAACCAGACAACCCCTATGCTTCACCTTCATCCCCCTCCCCGCATAAATCTTGGTGCCACTTGAACGGTAATATGTTTCACCAGGATTTGGATGCTATTCAGGGACTTTTTTTTATTGTCATTTGTGACTTTAATTTGCCACCTGGAATACTACATTTGTAATCCCTTGGGGTGTCACACCTCTGGTCGCCATGTTTACTGTATTTTGCTGTGTGTGTTTCAGGTGTGCGGATGTTGGATGGGACGGTAAATGATGCAGTGGAGGCCCGAGCCATCTCACTCAACCCAGACCACATAGACATCTTTTCTGCATCTTGGGGTCCTGAGGATGATGGCAAGACGGTTGATGGCCCAGGGCCCCTGGCCAAGAGAGCCTTCATCAATGGTGTTATCAGGGTACGCTTGCTGAAGCCTTGTATTTGATGTAACATGATATTTCATCCAGATGTATGCATGTACAAATACCAGGTATAATAAGTAGTGTTTAGAGGCACAAACGAGCTAACCTGGAGAAAATGAAACTGAAAGTGGGCAGACAAGGCACAGTACGCCCTCACTTCTCTTTCTCATCACTCAAGAAATCGTAATGACGCGATTGCAAACAAACCACGGTACGGGCGGAGATTGAACTCGCGGTGAGTGAGTCGTAAAACTCCAGACTGACGCGTTAGCCACTAGGCTAGCTGGCTGCAATAAGATTCATCCAACTAGGTATATTCATACACCATAGGAAGGTTAGCATAGGCACCACTGTGACCACAAATACAAATTTTTACAGATGAATCTCCCGCCAGTGTTTCTCTGTCTCATATCCGACATAAACAAGGACAAATCATAGCACTGTATCATAATTTCTGTACTCACCTATTTGTACTCACCTATTTGTGGTTGCAGGGGTCGAGTCACAGCTCCTGGCCCCGCCTCTTCACTGATTGCTACTGGGTTCTCTCTTTCCCTGCTCCATGAGCATTATCAAACCTCGTCTTAAAACTATGTATGTTTCCCGCCTCCACTACGTCACTTTCTAGGCTGTTCCACTGCCTGACAACTCTATGACTGAAGAAATACTTCCTAATATCCCTTTGACTCATCTGAGTCTTCAACTTCCAATTGTGACCCCTTGTTTCTGTGTCCCATCTCTGGAACATCCTGTCTTTGTCCACCTTGTCTATTCCGCGCAGTATTTTATGTCTATCATGTCTCCCCAGACCCTCCAGTCCTCCAGTGTCGTCAGGCCAATTTCCCTTAACCTTTCTTCGTCGGACAGTTCCCTTAGCTCTGGGACTAGTCTTGTTGCAAACCTTTGCACTTTCTCTAATTTCTTGACGTTCTTGACCAGGTGTGGATTCCAAACTGGTGCTGCATACTCCACTATGGGCCTGATGTCAGTGGTGTACAGTGTCTTGAACGATCCCTTACTGAGGTATCGGAACGCTATCCTTAGGTTTCCCAGACGCCCGTACGCTGCAGCAGTTATCTGATTGATGTGCGCCTCAGGAGACGTGCTCGGTGTTATACTCACGCCAAGGTCCTTTTCCTTGAGTGAAGTTTGCAGTCTTTGGCCACCTAGACTATACTGTGTCTGTGGTCTTCTTTGCCCTTCCCCGATCTTCATGACTTTGCATTTGGCAGGGTTAAATTCAAGGAGCCAGTTGCTGGACCAGGCTTGTAACCTGTCCAGGTGTCTTTGTAGTCCTGCCTGATCCTCGACCGATTTAATTCTCCTCATTAACTTCACATCATCTGCAAACAAGGACACTTCTGAGTCTATCCCTTCCGTTATGTCATTCACATATACCAAAAACAGCACAGGTCCTAGGACTGACCCTTGTGGAACCCTGCTTGTCACAGGCGCCCACTCTGACACCTCGTCACGTACCATGACTCGTTGTTGCCTCCCTGTCATGTATTCTCTGATCCATTGTAGTGCCTTAACTGTTATGTGTGCCTGTTCCTCTAGCTTTTGCAGTAACCTCTTTTGAGGAACTGTGTCGAAGACCTTATTGCAGTCCAAGAAAATGCAGTCTATCCACTCCTCTCTCTCTTACTTCTGTCACCTTGTTATAAAACTCCAGTAGGTTTGTGACAGGATTTTCCTTCCCTGAAACCGTGCTGGTTGTCGATTATACACTTGTTTCTTTCCAGGTGTTCCACCTGATAATCTCCATGACTTTGTATACTGTACATGTTAGTGACACAGGTCTGTAGTTTAATGCCTCATGTCTGTCTCCTTTTTTAAAAATTGGGACTGCATTTGCCATCTTCCATACCTCGGTGAGTTGCCCAGTTTCAGTGGATGTGTTGAAGATCTTTGTTAGTTGCACACACAGCATCTCTGCTCCCTCTCTAAGGACCCATGGAGAGATGTCTGGTCCCACTGCCTTTGAGGTATCAAGTTCACATAGCAGCTTCTTCATGTCCTTCTTGTTGGTGTACCTCCCTGTTCTGATTTCCTGGAGTCCTACCATTTTCCACTGCAAATACTTCTTTAAATCGTGTGTTGAGCTCCTCACATACCTCTTGGTCGTTTCTTGTGAACTCCCCATCATCCTTCGTCAGTCTGATTACCTGGTTCTTGACTGTTGTTTTCCTCCTGATGTGGCTATACAACAGCTTCGGGTCAGACTTGACTTTCGATGCTATGTCATTTTCGTATTGTCGCTGAGCCTCCCTTCTTATCTGTGCATATTCATTTCTGGCTCTTCGGCTGATATCTTTGTTTTCCTGGGTCCTTTGTCTTCTGTACCTTTTCCATTCTCTAGTGCACCTAGTTTTTGCCTCCCTACACCTTTGGGTGAACCAAGGACTCGTTCTGGTCTTCCCACTATTTCTGTTTCCATTGGGAACAAACCTCTCTCTCCTCTGCCTCCTTGCATTTTGTTGTCACATAGTCCATTTCTTTTACTGATTTTCCTTCCATTTCTCTCTATCACTGAACGTCTTGCAGGAAGTTCCTCATGCCTGTGTAGTCCCCCCTTTTGCAGTTTGGTTTTTCCCATCCTATTCCTGCTACTCTCTCCACTTGTAGCTCAACCATGTAGTCAAAGCACAGAACCACATGATCACTAGCTCCTAGGGGCCTTTCATACCTATCCTCGATGTCCGAACTACTCAAGGTGAATACAAGGTCCAGTCTTGCTGAATCATCCTCGCCTCTCTCTCTGGCAGTGTCTCTAACATGTTGATGCATGAGGTTTTCAAGTACCACATCCGTCATCTTGGCTCTCCATGTTTCGGGACTCCCATGGGGCTCCATGTTTTCCCAGTCAATCTCGTTGTGATTGAAATCACCCATGACTAATAACTTTGCTCCCCCCCATGTGAGCTCTTCTGGCCACCTCTGCTAGTGTGTCGACCATTGCTCTGTTGCTCTCGTTGTATTCTTCTCTTGGCCTCTTGCACTTCTGTGGTGGGTTGTACACTGCTGCAATTACCACCTTATGGCCCTCAGACTGGATTGTTCCTACTAAGTAGTCCCTTTCGCCTATGCCATCCATTCCTTCCATTTCCTTAAATCCCCACCGGTTTTTAATGAGCAGTGCAACTCCTCCTCCCCCCCTCCTCCCTCTATCTTTCCTGAGGATTTGATATCCAGATTGCATCTGTTATCATCCTGGTGAGCTTTGTTTCTGTGAGTGCTGTTATGTCTGGGGATGTCTCCTTGATTCTTTCATGCCACTCCTCACACTTATTTGTTATCCCATCTGCATTTGTATACCACACCTTTAACTTCTTTTCTAAAACTGTGGTTTGGGGGGTACACCGGGGTTGGGGAAGTGGGAGTCCTGATAAGGAATTATGGGTGCTTGCTGTGGGGGTGGAGTTTGTAATGAGGTGGGTGGGGGCATTGGATATGGCATGTGTGTTGTGGGTTAGACTGGTTGCATTGGGGTAGTCCTGGTTGGGGGGCTTCTGTAGGTGGTTGTGAGGAAGGCTGTATTTGATCTTCCTCCTGATTCTGGGTTCTCCTGGCCATCTCCATCCTCATCCCTCTTTCCTCCTTTCGTCTTTGTGCCATTTCTCTCAGTTTCTGCCTTTCCTCTCGTGTTCCGTGAGTGGCATCTATTGAGGACACAGAAAACATTCAGGTTGATATGAAGAAAGTCTTTCGGTGGGATATTGTTTTAAGAGAGACAAATTTCAGTTATTTTGCAATGGAAAAATTAAGGAAATAGACTGAAATGGAGCACAAGACTAACATAAATTACTGAAAAGAGCGAAAGTTCAGTGCAACGGATTTGGGAACGATAATGTCAGAGGATCTAGCATCCAAGGATTACAGTAATGTTGCTATCGCAGCTGCAAGGAAAATGATAAGCTATATAACTAGAATATTCAGAACAAGAGATGCCAAGTCAATGATGATACTGTAAAAGTTGTTGGTTCTCTCCAAGTTGGAATATTAATGGCTCTCTTTGGGGTAAACGAAATTGGATAACATGAGAATGTACAGAGAACCTTTACTGCTTGTATAAATTCAGTCAAGCACCTGAACTACTGGGAATTGAAGCCCCTTGAAATGTACTTTTTGGAAAGTAGGTAAGAAAGATGCATCATAATCTACAGTTGGAAAATCTTGGCAGGATTAGTTCCAATGCACACCGAAATTACTCCATATGATAGTAAGAGATAGGCAATGCCAAATATCTCCAGTGAGTCAGGGTGCAAAAAGTACAATAAAAGAAAGCTTGGTAAGTTTAAGGAGCCCCAGGCTATTCAGGGCTTCCCCTTCATAATAAGGGCAATTACCCAAAAAAACCCAAGCTGTGTTTAACAAGGAGCTTGATAAGTTCGTCGGATCAGTTCCTGATCAGCCCGACTGTGGTGCATACATTAGCCTGTGTGCAGCTGGCACCAATAATCTGATCAAACAGGCAAACAGCTGAGAGGCCTGATCTGAGGCTGAGCTACATTAGCAGTGACCACGACTACAGGTAACCTGTCGGTGTATTTCAGCACCACACTGTGGCTCTCTTTGGATGAACACGTCATCAGTGTCTGGTCAAAATGTAGTAATCATCTTGTTTCATTTTGTGTGTGTGTGTGTGTGTGTGTGTGTGTGTGTGTGTGTGTGTGTGTGTGTGTACTCACCTAGTTGTGGTTGCAAGGGTCGAGTCACAGCTCCTGGCCTTGCCTCTTCACTGGTAGTTACTAGGTCACTCTTCCTGTTCCATGAGCTTTATCATACCTCTTTTTAAAGCTATGTATGGATCCTGCCCCCAGTACATCACTTCCCAGACTATTCCACTTCCTGACAACTCTGTGACTGAAGAAATACTTCCTAACATCCTTTGATTTATCTGAGTCTTCAATTTCCAATTGTGACTCCTTGTTTCTGTGTCCCATCTCTGGAACATCCTGTCTCTGATCACCTTGTCAATTCCTCGCAGTATTTTGTATGTCGTTATCATGTCTTCCCTGACCCTCCTGTCCACCAGTGTCGTCAGACCGATTTTCCTAACCTTTCTTCGTAGGACATTCTCCTTAGCTCTGGAACTAGTCGTATTGCAAGCCTTTGCATTTTCTTTAATTTCTTGATGTGCTTGATCAGGTGTGGGTTCCAAACTGGTGCTGCATACTCCAGTATGGGCCTGACGTACACGGTGTACAGAATCTTGAACGATTCCTACTAAGGTATCGGAATGCTATTCTCAGGTTTGCCTGGCGCCCATATGCTGCAGCAGTTATCTGGTTGATGTGCGCCTCAGGAAATGTGCTCGGAATTATACTCACCCCAAGATACTATTCCTTGGATGAGGTTTGCAGTCTTTTGTCACCTAGCCCATACTCTGTAGTCTTCTTTGCCCTTCTCCGATCTTTATGACTTTACATTTGGCAGGGTTAAATTCGAGGAGCCAGTTGTTGGACCAGGCTTGCAGCCTGTCCAGGTCTCTTTGTAGTGCTGCCTAATCCTCATCCGATCTTAAGTCTCCTCATTAGCTTCACATCATCTGCAAACAGGGACACATCTGAGTCTGTCCCTTCCGTCCTGTCATTAACATATACCAAAAATATCACTGGTCCCTGTGGAACCCCGCTCGTCACAGGCGCACACTGACACGTACCATGGCACTGTGTGTGTGTGTGTGTGTGTGTGTGTGTGTGTGTGTGTGTGTGTGTGTGTGTGTGTACTCACCTAATTGTGGTTGCAGGGGTCGATACTCAGCTCCTGGTCCCGCCTCTTCACTGAACGCTACTAGGTCCTCTCTATCCCTGCACCATGAGCTTTATCATACCTCGTCTTAAAGCTATGTATGGTTCCTGCCTCTGCTACATCGCTTGCTAGACTATTCCTTTTCCTGACTACTCTATGACTTAAAAAATACTTCCTAACATCCCTTTGACTTATCTGAGTCTTAACTTCCAATTGTGACCCCTTGCTTCTGTGTCCCATCTCTGGAACATTCTATCTCTGTCCACCTTGTCTATTTCACACAGTATTTTGTATGTCGTTATCATGCCTCCTCTAATCCTCCTGTTCTCCAGTGTCGTCAGGCCACTTTCCCTTAATTTTTTTTTTTGTGTGTGTACTCACCTAGTTGTGGTTGCAGGGTTCAATTCACAGCTTCTGGCCCCGCCTCTTCTCTGGTCACTACTAGGTCACTCTTCCTGTTCCCTGAGCTTTATCATACCTCTTCTTAAAGCTGTATATGGATCCTGCCTCCACTACATCGCTTCCCGGACTATTCCACTGCCTGACAACTCTGTGACTGAAGAAATACTCCCTAACATCCCTTTGACTTATCTGAGTCTTCAATTTCCAATTGTGACTCCTTGTTTCTGTGTCCCATCTCTGGAACATCCTGTCTCCTTCCACCTTGCCGATTCCTCTCAGTATTTTATATTTCGTTATCATATCCCCCCTATCTCTCCTGTCTTCCAGTGTCATCAGGTCGATTTCCCTTAACCTTCCCTTAAGTTCTCCGGGACTAGTCTTGTTGCAAACCTTTGCACTTTCTCTAGTTTCCTTACATGCTTGGCTAGGTGAGGGTTCCAAATGGTACTGCATACTCCAGTATGGGCCTAACGTACAGGGTCCTGAACGATTTCTTATTAAGATGTCAGAATGCTGTTAAGTTTGCTAGGCGCCCATATGCTGCAGCAGTTGTTTGGTTGATATGCGTCTCAGAAGATGTGCCCGGTGTTATACTCACCCCCAGATCCTTTTCCTTGAGTGAGGTTTGTAGTCTTTGGTCCCCTAGACTGTACTGTCTGCGGTCTTCTTTGCTGTACTCTAATCTTCATGACTTTACACTTGGTGGGGATGAACTCCAGGAGCCAGTTGTTGGACCAGGCCTGCAGCCTGTCCAGATCCCTTTGTAGTCCGGCCTGGTCCTCGTCCGATTGAATTGTTCTCATCAACTTCACATCATCTGCGTGCGTACTCACCTGATTGTGGTTGCAGGGGTCGAGACTCAGCTCCTGGCCCCGCCTCTTTACTGATCGCTACTAGGTACTCTCTCTCCCTGCTCCATGAGCTTTATCATACCTCGTTTTAAAGCTATGTATGGTTCCTGCCTCCACTACATCACTTGCTAGACTATTCCACTTCCTGACTGTGTGTGTGTGTACTCACCTACTCACGTAATTGTGGTTGCAGGGGTCGAGACTCAGCTCCTGGCCCCGCCTCTTCACTGAGTGCTACTAGGTCCTCTCCCTGCTCCATGAGCTTCATCATATCTCATTTTAAAGCCATGTATGGTTCCTGCCTCCACTACCTCACTTACTAGGCTATTCCACTTCCTGACTATTCTATGACTGAAGAAATACTTCCTAACATCCCTTTGACTCATCTGGGTCTTCAACTTCCAGTTATGGCCCCTTGTTTCTGTGTCTCCTCTCTGGAACATCCTGTCTCTGCCCACCTTGTCTATTCCATGCAGTATTTCGTATGTGGTTATCATGTCTCCCTTAACTCTCCTGTCCTCCAGTGTCATCAGGCCGATTTCCCTCAACCTTTCTTCGTTGGACATTCCCCTTAGCTCTGGAACTAACCTTGTCGCAAACCTTTGCACTTTCTCTAATTTCTTGACGTGCTTGATCAAGTGTTGGTTCCAAACAGGTGCTGCATACTCCAATATAGGCCTGACGTACACGGTGTACAGTGTCTTGAACGATTCCTTAGTAAGGTATCAGAACGCTATTCTCAGGTTTGCCAGGCACACATACGCTGCAGCAGTTATCTGGTTGATGTGTGCTGCTGGAGACATGCTCAGTGTGATACTCACTCCAAGATCTTTCTCCTTGAACAAGGTTTGCAGTCTTTGGCCACCTAGCCTATACTCTGTCTGCGGTCTTCTTTGCCCCTCCCCGATTATCATGACTGCATTTGGAGGGGTTAAATTCGAGATGCCAGTTGCTGGACCCAGTGTCAAGCCTGTCCAGGTCTCTTTAGAGTCCTACCTGGTCCTCATCTGATTTAATTCTCATTAACTTCACACCATCTGCGAACAGGGACACTTCTGAGTCTAATCCTTCCATCATGTCATTCACATAAACCAGAAATAGCACTGGTCCTTGGACTGACCCCTGTGGGATCCCACACGTCACAGGTGCCCACTGTGATACCTCATCATGTAACATGACTCATTGTTGCCTCCCTGTCAGGCATTCTCTGATCCATTGCAGCACCCTTCCTGTTATATGTGCCTGATCCTCTAGCTTTTGCACCAATCTCCTGTGATGAACTGTGTCGAAGGCCTTCTTGCAGTCCAAGAAGATGTAATCAACCCACCCCTCTCTCTCGTGTCATCTATTACTTTATCATAAAACTCCAGTAGGTTTGTGACACAGGATTTGCCTTCCATAAAACCGTGCTGGTTGGCGTTTATACTCTTGTTCCGTTTCCAGGTGATCCACCACTCTCCTCTTGTGTGTGAGAGTGTGAGTGTGTGTGTGTGTGTGTGTGTGTGTGTGTGTGTGTGTGTGTGTGTGTGTGTGTGTGTGTGTGTGTGTGTGTGTACTCACCTAGTTGAGGTTGCAGGGGTCGAGTCCAAGCTCCTGGCCCCGCCTCTTCACTGGTCGCTACTAGGTCACTCTCCCTGAACTGTGAGCTTTATCATACCTCTGCTTAAAGCTGTGTATGGATCCTGCCTCCACTACATCACTTCCCAAACTATTCCACTTCCTGACTACTCTGTGGCTGAAGAAATACTTCCTAACATCCCTTTGACTCATCTGGGTCTTCAACTTCCAGTTATGACGCCTTGTTTCTGTGCCCCCTCTGTGTCCCCTGGTGTGTGTGTGTGTGTGTGTGTGTGTGTGTGTGTGTGTGTGTGGTGTGTGTGTGTGTGCATACACATGAGTGAGCACACACCTCCACAAATATTTTTTATTATAAAACACATATTTTAATTGAAGGGTCGGCATGGAAAGGGCTCCATCTTTGTGTGGGCGTCAGGCAACGGTGGTCGACATACTGACAACTGTAACTGTGATGGCTACACCAACTCCATTTTCACCTTGTCCATCTCCTCAGCATCACAGAGAGGGTAAGCACCAGGGCCTAACCAGGAATCCTGGGGGGAAAGGGTTGAGTTTTGCAGCTTCATGTATCAACTTGGCCTTGCCGTATGTTACTGTATGTATGAAAATCCATCAATCAGATTTTAGCAACATCCCATGCAGTCTGGCATAAACTGCCAAGCATTATTTTCTATCTTGTTAAATATGTTGAAAAATATGCCAAGATTGAAAATGTTTGTTATATTACAACTGAGACCATCCTGCACTTCCATTGGCCTTAAGGAATAAGTATTGTACAACTCTTTGCCTTCAAATGAACCTTGTTAAAAACAATAAAACAGCTTTCAAATGAGCGCTTAGATTGTAAAGAAAGTTAGGAACCCTTACTCTAACCTTGTCATACCCTGTGTAAAAAAAAAGAAAGTGTAGAGAGTTCGGTAATGATCCACCCATTTATTGTTGATCCATAGCTCTGGTAACCTTTTTTTTCATATCCTTGTTTTATTACACCTTTCATGACTCATCTTGGACCATCCAGTACATTACATGACCTAAGGGAATGCATGATGAGAATTTTGTAAAGATTAGTTCATTAGTTGTTGTTGCCCTGCCTACAACAGGAGAAACTGGCAACTGTGTGCTGGTCTACACAAACTTCAATGGGAAATGGTTGATGTAATTAGTAAAAATATATATGTAGTGCCGCACTCCATATCACCCTACACAACTAGGTGGTGTGCTCACACAGTATTATATTGAAAAGTAGAACCCTTTATATTTATTTTTATTTTTACTATTTGTTGTAAAAGAGAGGGAATGGTAGAGTAGATAGGCAATCCTGTGTCTAATTCCTGCAAAGCTTTTTCTCTTGAAATATACTGGACTATTGAGTGAGCATTACAGTCAGTACCTTACCTGATACTTAGTTATAGTAGACTCTTGAATAACACACATTTAAACAACACATTTGTACTATGAATTGTTTGTGGCCCAATTTCAGTAGTACAGGAAGATGACCTTATTGCATGTCATAAATTTGGGGAAAAATCTGCAAATGCTTAATGCTGATGAGATGGGATTGTATAGATGCTGTTAATAATTTACACTGGTAAGCACAAGTGCACCTGGATTCTATGCAGCAAAGGATTGCTTCACCTAGCATCTGTGCACTAATGTATCAGGTGAAACTAAATGCAGGTAAATGTTTGTTTATCACTTAATCCTCTTCCTGTAGCAGCTTCAGCTTCTGAAATCTGTGAACCCAAATGTGAGGGTTGTCTTTTTACTACCAAATACGGCATCTTTAACACAACCTGTAGATCAAGGAGTGATTCAAGACAGGTGCAAATACACATAAAAGGAGATGCAGAGACTCCTCACAACAGTGGATAATAATGCTGATGCTGGAGTCCTAGACTTCTGGCATAAATTTAAGAATGCAAATTCAGCATCCAGTATATTGGTTGCATGGAATGAAGTACCTCACTCAGCAATGAATGCAGGCTGGAGAAAATAATGGCCTAGTTTGGTGAATCACAGGTTTTTACCTCATTGGACAGTCAGGTCTGGGAAATTGTGGATCTGGCAAGGAGACTGCCAAGTAAGAGATTTGAAGATTTGAAGGCAGAAGTTCAGTTCCCAGATAGAAGGGAGGGAGATAACAGAGGGTGATGAGGTAGAACCTGCAGAAAAACAGTTAACACAGTTCCATGCTTTTAGTAAAATTTAAAAAATTTTCACAGAAGAGCACCACCCACATATTGAGATGCATTGCTGTGAACTGAGTTCTGAAGCAGGTGCTTATAATAATATCTATTTCTACAAGTACATGTTCATGGTATACAGGCCTAGCTGACATCAATGACATACTACTACATAGAAAGCCTTTTGTTATGCAGAGCATTTCGAGCAAATTCGGTCAGTTTTGTCCCAGGATGCGACCCACACCAGTCGATTAACTCCCAGGTACCCATTATTACTAATGGGTTAACATGGACAACTGGTGTAAGGAAACACCGAATGTTTCCACCCTTGCTGGGAATCAAACCTGGAGACCCCTCACCATGTGAAGTGAGAGCTTTTGCCACCAGGCCACGGGTCACCTCATCAAGACCTCCACAAAGTACTGTAGAGTAAAAGATACTAGAAATTCATAACAGAATGTCTGAGAATTTCATGAAGTACAAGTATTTTCTAACATCTCTGTATCAAAATAATCTGAAGAACCAGTGATTCTTGCTACACCAACCCCTTTCACACCTTCCAAGATCATCAATAGGCATCAGTGCTGGATTTAGATGAAGAGAGGTCCTAGGCTATTTCGCTTGTGAGGCCTCTCCCAGTCCTCCACCCTCATAACTAGAGGAAGAAGGAAGTGTGTTTTAAACAAAATTCATTGAAGCCGAGAATGATGATGGGTGTTTGAAACTCTGCAGTTCACAGTTCCTCCTCTAAAAGACATTAGATGTTGTTGTTAAATACCATAGTGATTAAAAAAAAGCATAAAAGTTAAAATTAACACTGAAAAACTTTTGCAGTAACCGAACTTTGTCAACATTTTGTGGAATAAGCATTCTTTAAAATACATATACAGTAGAACCCCGACATCCACTGATTCAGTATCTGTGGTTTCAGTTATCCATGGCTTATTGTGGCTCAAAAATACCTCTTAATTTTGCATAATATTGGCACAAAAGTAGAGAAGCTGGCGGTTGTTCAAGGCCTAGGAGAAGCCATTACTATGTACTATTATCTGTCTAGTTTTACGTAGCTGCTATGTATTAGGATTAGTTTGCCCAGAATCCCCCGGTATGATAGTGGCTTTCTTTGTACAGTGGACCCCCGCATAACGATCACCTCCGAATGCGACCAATTATGTAAGTGTATTTATGTAAGTGCGTTTGTACGTGTATGTTTTGGGGTCTGAAATGGACTAATCTACTTCAAAATATTCCCTATTGGAACAAATTCGGTCAGTACTGGCACCTGAACATACTTCAGGAGTGAAAAAATATCGCTAACCGGGGGTCCACTGTACTTAGCAAACCAAAATTGTAATTACACATTGTAACCTTTACAAAGAAATAAACCTTGATCTTTTATCTTTATCTAAGTGCTTCCCATCAGTGAAAAAGTGATAGTTCTTCACTTATTGTGCATAATTTATCCACTTATATACAGTGGACCCCCGGATTTTGTAGTCATTGGATTTTGTAATATTCGGAAATAGTAACGTTTTTTGTCAAAATATTGGCTCATGATTGTCATTGAGCTCGGAAATAGTAATTCATCCGGAACTTGTCTGCGCGGCCCCACACACCATTTACAGCCAGTGTGCCATTGTTTATTAGCCAGTGACCATCACCCCACGCGTTCATACGATGCATTTTGTATTATTCCATTCTTTTTAGTGCTTGTAGCTGCTATATAAGCCACCATGGGCCCAAAGAAAGCTTCTAGTGCCAGCCCTTTGGTAAAGAAGGTGAGAAGCACTATAGAATTCAAGAAAGACATAATTGCAAAATATGAAAGTGGAGTACGTGTGGCAGAGCTTGGCAGGTTGTATAACAAACCCCATACAACCATCACTTTTGTTGTGTCCAAGAAAAAGGAAATCAAGGAAGCTGTTGTTGCGAAAGGTGCAAATGTGCTTACAAAACAGAGATCGCAAATACTGGAAGATGTGGAGACTTTGTTGTTGGTGTGGATCAACGAGAAACAGTTATCAGGAGATAGTGTTATGCAGTCGATAATATGTGAAAAGGCAGGGCAGTTGCATGCGGATCTTGTAAAGAAAATGCCTGGAACTAGTGCTGATGTTAGTGAATTTAAGGTCAGCAAAGGCTGGTTTGAGAGATTTAAGAAGTGTAGTGGCATAAACAGTGTGGTAAGGCATGGCGAGGCTGCAAGTTCTGACAAATACGTGACTGAAAAATATGTTCAGGAATTCAAGGAGTACATAGAGGTTGAACAATTCAAACCCCAACAAGTGTTCAATTGTGACGAAACAGGCCTCTTTTGGAAGAAAGTGCCAAAGAAGACTTACATCATGCAGGAGGAAAAGGCACTCCCAGGACACAAGCCTATAAAAGACAGGCTGACTCTCATGTTCTGTAGTAATGCTAGTGAGGATTTCAAAGTGAAGCCTTTACTGATGTATCATTCTGAAAATCCCAGAGTGTTCAAGAAAAACAGTGTTACCAAGAGTAAATTGTGTGTGATGTGGAAGGCAAACAGTAAGGCATGGGTCACGAGGGACATTTTCCTTGATTGGTTCAGTGAAGTGTGTTACGTTGTTGTCCCATATACTTTGATAGTATGGTTCTCACTACATGTTCTAGTATGGGGGTAACTTTTACATTAAGGCCTTATCAGACTAGGGTAATACTTTCATATTTGATCCTCCTCAGTGTCTCTGAAATCCTTTCTCCAGCCCTCTTCACAGGTTATTTAAACTAATACTATTACAAAAATATATATATTCAGGTAGATATATACAGAATATACAATATACAAAACATAAGCCTGCACACCCCTTAGCTGCTCTCCTAAGACAGCCCACGTGGTGCATCTGAGCAATTTGCCCTTCTTTCTTCTTGACTAATCTCTGGACTAACCAGTGTTTTGACACACCATAGTCACACTGGGTATGATGGCTACAACTTAAGATATAAAACTCACCCCTGGGGGCACACACAATGCCCCAAAAATAAAAAGAAGGACCCAGAGGTCCTACCAGCTTGAAACCACCTAGGAGAGTGAGAGAGAGGGAGGAGCCTAGCTAAGCTCCTCCCACACTCACCAAACAAACAAAAGACTGTTGCCATGCACAATTCTCTAGTTACCACAATAATGTTTCCCATTTCCACACCTTACTTTATGTTTACAAAAGAAATACAACTTTATAAACTACTTATTTAAATGTGTGTGTGTATAGTATAACCTATTATATTGATAAAAACGCTTGACCCAGTTGCCTCTCGGCCTCTAAGAATGATCTGCCCTTAGGACCATTTAAGTGCTGTGTCCCCATCAATTCAGTATAATTAGGTATTCCAGAGTAACTGTTACAGATACATAAATACACGTTGGTCCTATAGCCCCATAACAAAGTGTTTGGCCCCAGTGTGAAGAAATACCCCCTGGAAAATAAATTGGAACTGAAGTGTCTCCTGGTAATGGACAATGCACCTGCTCATCCTCCAGACTTGGAAGAGAAAATGGTGAAGGAGTTTCATTTCATCATAGTGAAGTTCTTGCCCCTTAACCCTTTGACTGTTTTGGTTGTATATATACGTCTTATGAGCCAGTGTTTCAGACGTATATGTACTCAATAATTCTAGCGGCTTCAAATCAAGCAGGAGAAAGCTGGTAGGCCCACATGTGAGAGAATGGGTCTGTGTGGTTAGTGTGCACCACATAAAAAAAAATTTTGCAGCATGCAGTGCATAATGAGAAAAGAAAACTGACCGTTTTTTGGATTAAAACACTGACTTTGAGGTGTAGTTTCATATAGTATTTATCGTTGTATTCTCGTTTTAATGGTCTCGCATGATAAAAGGGAAAACATATTGCAGAAATAGAGATGATTTTGATTAGTTTCACGATGAAAATGACCTTGAAATAGAGCTCAAAGTAGCGGAAATGTTTGATTTTTACCAATGTTCAAGAGTAAGCAAATCATACCGCATGTCCAATACATGTCAACTGGGGAGTTTAATGTTTTTTCACTAGTGCACTGATATCATTTATACCATTTTTACAATAATGCAGTAGTCTGCATAACAGTAAATTTTGTATTTTTTGTATGAATAAAAAATCAAAATAGAAAGCAATAGTAATATAAGAGCGGCCTAAAGACATGACTGGTGAACAGAGGATATGTTATTTTAGTGCCAGGAATGTCTACATTGTTTATTCTAGACCCTATTTTGAAACTGACATCTTTTTTAATATGCATGAAATTGGCCAAATTGCCAATTTCTGACCATTTTATTGTGTAGTTCAAATCGGTAAATGGGCAGTTTCTTGTACTCAATTGATAGAAAAAGTCGAATTCTAAAGAAATAGTTATGAGATTGGTCAACTGGAACAAGGGAATTGGCCAAAAACAGAGCTCAAAGTAAGACGGCGAAATCGCCGATGTGTATATGTCTCCGAGACCACTAACTTTGCAGGAGCGTAATTCCGTGAGTTTTCAACCAAATTTCATACTTTTGGTGTCATTACCATCGGGAAAAGTTTCTCTATAATTTCACACAAAAATTCCATTATATTCAAAAATAATTTTGAATAATTCATGTATTTTTTTAAAAATGCTTTAATCATTGAAAAAATCGGAAAAATATGCTAAAATGATGTTTTACTGCATATTTCGATGATTTGGAGCATTTAGAACACTTTTCAAACAAATCTTACTTTTTAGCTAAAATACATGGATTTTCACACTTGAAATATGTATTGACACAATACTACACTAAAATGTCATATTTAAGTTACTTTCAGCATAAAATTCAATTCCATCAGTAATTCTGATTAAAAGTTTGAAAATCCACGAATTTTAGCTAAAAAATCAGGTTTTTCTGAGACACGTTCTAAATGCTCCAAATCGTCGAAATATGCAGTAAAACATCATTTTTGCACATTTTTCCAATTTTTTCAATGCTTCAGGTATTTTTAAAAAATATATGAAATATTCAAAATTATTTCTGAATTTTATCGAAATTTTATGGGCTCTTTGAAAAATATGGTATATACTTTAAAATGTTGAAAAATGCTCGAAAATTATATTTTTTGGCATATTTCGACGATTTGAGGCTTTTCCAAGCATTTCTTGACGATTTAGTTCATTTAGAACGTTTTTCTGACAAACCTTATTTTTTAGCTAAAATACATGGGTTTTCACACTTTTTCATCAGATTCACTGCTACAATTGAATTTTATGCTAAAAGTAAGCTAAAATATATTTTTGTGAAGTATTTTGTTAAAACATATTTTAACTAAAAAAAAAAAAAGCTTTTCAAGAAATGCTTGAAACAGCCTCGAATCGTCGAAATATTCCAAAAAAATATTATTTTCGAACATTTTTGAACATTTTAAAGTATATTGCATATTTTTAAAAAATCCCACAAAAATTCTATTATATTCAAAAATGATTTTGAATATTTCATGTATTTTTTTCAAAATACTTGAATCATTGAAAAAATTGGAAAAATATGCATATTTCGACGATTTGAAGCATTTAGAACACTTTTTAGAGAAAATTTATTTTTCACTAAATATTCATGTGTTTTCAAACTTTTTAATCAGAATTACTGATGCAATTGAATTTTATGCTAAAAGTAAGTTAAATATGAAATTTTAGTGAAGTACTTTGTCAATACATACTTCAAGTGTGAAAATCCATGTATTTTAGCTAGAAAATAATGTTTGTCTGAAAAGTGTTCTAAATGCTCTAAATCGTCGAAATATGCCGCGAAACATCATTTTAGCATATTTTTCCAATTTTTTCAATGATTCAAGTATTTTTTTAAAAAATACATGAAATATTCAAAATTATTTTTGTATATAATGGAATTTTTGTGAGATTTTTTAAAAATATGTAATATACTTTAAAATGTTGAAAAATGTTCGAAAATAATATTTTTTGGAATATTTCGACGATTCGAGGCTGTTTCAAGCATTTCTTGAAAAACTTTTTTTTTTTTTTAGTTAAAATATGTTTTAACAAAATACTTCACAAAAATATATTTTAGCTTACTTTTAGCATAAAATTCAATTGTAGCAGTGAATCTGATGAAAAAGTGTGAAAACCCATGTATTTTAGCTAAAAAATAATGTTTGTCTGAAAAATGTTCTAAATCATCCAAATCGTCAAGAAATGCTTGGAAAAGCCTGGAATTGTTGAAATTTGCCAAAAATATCATTTACGAGTGTATTTCAATTTTTTTTTTTTTTTTTTTTTTTTCAAAAAATTTTGCAACATAGAATGACAGTTTCAGAAAGGGGCTTGTGACAGTCAAAAGGTTAATACCACTCCTCTCATCCAGCCCATGGACCAGCAGATCATTTCAAACTTCAAAAAACTGTACACCAAATCAATGTTTTGATGTGACCTCAGACACTCACTTGACCCTAAGAGAGTTTTGGAAAGACCACTTCACTATCCTCCACTGTATAAACCTTATGGGTAAGGCTTGGGAGGGAGTGACTTCCAGGACTTTCAACTCTGCTTGGAGAAAATTGTGGCCAGAATGTATCCAAGAGAGGGATTTTGAAGGATTTGGGGCTGACCACTGAAGAGCTGCATGAAATATACATTTACCTACACAGAAAACAATGAGACATGCAGAATAAAACAATAAAATGACACCTTCATTGAAGACTTGTTGATGAGTGATGAGATGGGAGGAGGGGAAAGGATGGAGGGGTACTATTGTTTGGAAGGGGAATCCACCTCCATAATGCCTTCAGGTACCAAGTCCTTTTCTGGGGTTACTTCCCTTCTTTGTTTTTTAATGCCACTAGGACCAGCTTAAGCATCACTAAACCCCTGTCGCTCAAAGAGTGTTTCAGTTTGGTCTGTATCTGGCATTTCTTAAATCTTCCCTAAAATGGGACACAACATTGTCGTTGTACATGTTGCCAACACGGCCTGCAACAGCTTTGTTAGGTTGATGTTCATCCTTAAATGTTTGAACCTCACTCCACTTTCCACAAATGTCCTTCATCTTTGAAGAAGGCACCTTCCTCCATCTCTCCTCCTCCTCCTCTGAAGCAATTTCCTGAGCTGTGGTCTGTTGCTGTTGCAGACAAAGGCCTTGCAGCTCTTCAGTGATGCTGAACATGAGAGGGGCCCCTCTCTACCCAATAAGATACTTCCTCATGTGATAAGCCTGTCTACAAACCAAAATCTGTTACAGTAGATCTTTGTTTGGCATCATCTCTGTCTGTGTCTGGAATAGCTTGGACTTGGCCTACCTTACCTGGTGTGAGCTGAAAATTCTGAGTATCCACATTATTTTCTTGTGGCCCTTTAGTCTCACTGTCCAGTAAGTGACTCTTGAATTGGTTTTATACAGTGGAACCTCAAATATCGAACTTAATCTGTTCCAGGAGTTAGTTCTAAATTCGAAAAGTCTGAAAAGCGAAGCAATATTTCCCATAAGAAATAATGGAAATACAATTAATCCATTCCAGAAACCCCAAAAATATTCACAAAAAAATACATTTTATAGAGATTAATTATAGTTTTACATACAACAAATATAGTGTTCAATTATGTATTAATAGATTTAAATAAACATATAAAATAACATTTTACTTACTTTTATTGAAGATTGGTGATGGCATCTGGAAGATAGGGAGGAGGAGAGAGGGAGTTGGGGTTAGTGTTTGGAAGGGGAATCCCCCTCCATGAGGGCTTCAGGTATCAAAGCCCTCTCTGGGGTTACTTCCCTTCTCTGTCTTTTAATGCCACTAGGACCAGCTTGAGTCACTGGACCCCTGTCTCACAAAATAACTGTACACAGTCCTCTGTTTCTGGTGCCTCTTTAAGATTTCCCAAAAATGGGACATGGTTCTGTCACTGAACTTGTTGCAAAGATGGCTTGTTTCAGCTTGCTCAGGGTGGTACTTCTCCACAAACATTTGGACATCATTCTACTTGGACATCATTCTACTTCTGTATTATTTCCTTCTTCACATCTATGGTGTTTCTCACTTTCTTTACCACAGGGGTACAACTAGCAAGTTTCTTTGGGCCCATTGTAGCTTATTTCACAGTCCCACAAGCACTAAACATAATGAAATAATCGTAAAATGTTTGAATGAGAGCGCAGGTTAGTGTTCACTCAAGCATCAACAAAACCAGACTGGCTCATCATGCCTGTGTGGGGATGCAGACTGAACGGGCTGCTGGACAGGTCCGGTACCCAGCGGTTCGAAAATAGAGGTGAGTTCGATAATAGGGACAAAGTTGGTTCAAAAAAAGGGTTCTATTTTCGAAGAGTTTGATAAGCGATATGTTCGAAATTTGAGGTTCCACTGTATTTTCATTTTGAGCTGGCATTATGGCTGCTTTCTCATAATCAGCTTGCTGTTCTGCATCCTGCTTTGCTGTTTCTGTTTCAAGGAGATTTTCTTCTGGTTGAATGCTAGTAGTTGGCTGGATAGCTCCACTACACTGATTTCCTTCTGTTAGTATCAATGTATCTGCTTCACCGCTGGCACTTGTTGCTTCTGTCAGTGGCTGATGCAAGAAAGCAGTGACTGATTTTAACTTCTTTATCATATCATTTTCAAGTCTTTCTTTCTTGTGCTTGCTAGCACTACTTTCAAAATCTTTTACTCATGCTCAGATTAGAATCTGAAAAAATTGAAATTAATCTACAACAATTATTAGAAAGGAAAACATGAAGGGGCATTCTCACAAAATGGGGTTCACTTCAGTGAAGAAAAAATAAAAAAATGAACTTATTTCTGTATAATATTTGGGCAATATTTTTCTTAAGGAATTGTTCCTTATTGGCAATTATATTGCAAAATCTGAATCAAATCTCTTTCCAAAAACCATTTACAAATGAGTATGCTTTTTCTATCATTAACAAAGACACTACAAATCAGTGTAGATTTATTACTAACCTGACTGATGAAAATGGCAATGTCCTCTGTGGCTTTGCAGATACTTCCACAGCTGTGTTTTCAGCTTATCTGTTTAATTGCTTTCCTAGAAAGACAAAATCAATGCAGAAATCAGTGCTAGTGTCAAGTTATTGCCTTAAGACAGCATTATTCTGAAATGGAGTGCAAGGAACATTACTGAAGGGTTGTTTAGGGAATACAGTGAGTTATGACAGCATGTATAAGAAACATCTATGACAGTGTGAGAAATATTATACACCTTGGCCAGAGGCCCCCCTAGATTTTGAGGCCCTAGGCTTCAGCCTACGAAATCTATAGGAAAATCTGGGACTGACATGCATCAGCAACTAGAATTTAAGGTAAGAAAACATAATTTTACTTAATTTAGCTTCACATACTTTTAATTATGTACACCTCGATACACTTACATTATAGAGTTACAGAACTTTTAAAAAACTTATTTGGCTTTTTGAAGTGTCAGGAACATAGCCCTATTTTTTCCATATGTTCTGTAATTTGCTTAATGTGATTTCATGTAACTCATTGGTTTTCTGAAATGTAACTTCATTGTTATTTGATGGTCTACTGCCAATGAGCATCATTCTTTAAACAGTTATTTTTTATTTAAAGCCCATTACCAAGGTGTGGCATGTTATACTAATTAGGAAATATTGTATATACCATTTCTGTCCTCTTAATACTAATGCTTGTGTAGGTTTAAGCCATGGTACCTAGAAGAATGTTCTTCAACTCTGGCAACCACATACAGTTCAGGGACCCCAGGGCTTGACCGTAGTGTTGCCACAGTTGACATGGATGGCAACCTAAGACCCGAACGCATGTGCACCGTTGAGCATACAGGTAAGATACTGCCACAGATGGCATGCAAACATCTAAATAGTATATAAATGTATACAGTGGACCCCTGGTTTACGATATTATTTCATTCCAGAAGTATGTTCAGGTGCCAGTACTGACCGAATTTGTTCCCATAAGGAATATTGTGAATTAGATTAGTCCATTCAGACCCCCAAACATACACATACAAATGCACTTACATAAATACACTTACATAATTGGTCGCATTGGGAGCTGATCGTAAACCGGGGGTCCACTGTATATGTATATTTAAAATGTGCGGGTGTTTTTTTTTAACACACTGGCCATCTCCCACTGAGGCAGGGTGACCCTAAAAAAAAAAAAAAAACTTTCACCATCATTCACACTATCACTGTCTTTTCAGAGGCATGCAGATAAAGCTTAGATGTCACTCCAAACAGCAAATATCCCAGACCCCTCCTTTAAAGTATAGGCATTGTACTTCCCACATCCAGGACTCGAGTCCGGCTAACTGGTTTCCCTGAATCCCTTCACAAAATATTACCCTACTCACACTTCAATAGCTCAAGTCCCTAAACCCACTTGTCTCCACTCCTATATAACATGCTTTTACATGCCTACTGTATGTCCAGCTCCTTGCACACACCTCTTTTACCCTCTCCCTCCCTCCATCCTTTTATTAGGCTGACTCATATATATATATAATATATATATATATATATATATATATATATATATATATATATATATATATATATTATATATATATATATATATTATATATATATATATTTCTTCTTTCAACACACGGCCGTATCCCACTAAGGCAGGGTGGCCCAAAAAGAAAAACGAAGTTTTCTCTTTTAAATTTAGTAATTTATACGGGAGAAGGGGTTACTAGCCCCTTGCTCCCGGCATTTTAGTTGCCTCTTACAACCCGCATGGCTTACAGAGGAAGAATTCTGTTCCACTTCCCCATGGAGATAAGAGGAAATAAACAAGAACAAGAACTAGAAAGAAAATAGAAGAATACCCAGAGGGGTGTGTATATATATGCTTGTACATGTATGTGTAGTGTGACCTAAGTGTAAGTAGAAGTAGCAAGACGTGCCTGAAATCTTGCATGTTTATGAGACCGGAAAAAGGACACCAGCAATCTTACCATCATGTAAAACAATTACAGGTTTTCGTTTTACACTCACTTGGCAGGATGGTAGTACCTCCCTGGGCGGTTGCTGTCTACCAACCTACTACCTAGGATATATATATATATATACGTATGTATATGTATATATATATATATATATATATATATATATATATATATATATATATATATATATATATATATATATATATATATATATATATATATATATATATATATATATATATATATATATATATATATATATATTCTTTCTTCTTTCTTTCAACACACCAGCCGTATCCCACCGAGGCGGGGTGGCCCAAAAGGAAAAACGAAAGTTTCTCCTTTTACATTTAGTAATATATACAGGAGAAGAGGTTACTAGCCCCTTGCTCCGGCATTTTAGTCGCCTCTTACAACACGCATGGCTTACGGAGGAAGAATTCTGTTCCACTTCCCCATGGAGATAAGAGGAAATAAACAAGAATAAGAACTAGAAAGAAAATAGAAGAAAACCCAGAGGGGTGTGCATATATGTGCTTGTACATGTATGTGTAGTGTGACCTAAGTGTAAGTAGAAGTAGCAAGACGTACCTGAAATCTTGCATTTTTATGAGACCGGAAAAAGGACACCAGAAAATTTCCCATCATGTAAAAAATTTACATTTTCTTACACTCATTTGGCAGGATGGTAGAAAACCCCCCTTTGGGGTTGTGTCTCCAACCTACTACCTAGATAAAAATTAAAAAATTTATAAAACTATGTAATATATATAAAAATATTATATATATATAATATTAAAATATATATAATATAATATATATATATATATATAATATATAATGTACAGTGGACCCTCAACCAGCGATTTAATCCTTCCTGAGAGCCACGTTGTAGAATTATTTTATCAAGTTAATTTTCCCCATAAGAAATAAGGGAAATCAAATTAACCCGTGCAAGACACTGAAAAGTTTTGAAAAAAAAAAATTTTTACCACATAAATATTAATTTTAATACACAAAACAAAGTTACTGCACAGTTACATGAATTTTCCTTTTTGAAATCGGGTGATGATTGAGGGGATGGGGGAGGGAGAGGGGGTTATTTTTTAAAGGGGAACCCCCTTCCATTAGCATTTGGGGCCAAGTCTTTTTCGGGGGGTTATTTCCCCTTGTTTTTTTAACCCCTTTTCGGGGCCCGTCCCATAGATCCAGGGTTTCACGTTGAGTGTCCAAACCGAGATCTACGCCAAAATTCTAGCGCCGTAAAATTTTCATAAAAATCTCATAGCCTACTGTGAGAGAAGGGGTCTGCATGGGGGGTGCGCCTAAACAAAAATCGGGGCGCCCGCTAGCATTGGGGAACCCCGGGCTCAGTTACCCTTGTTACTATCCTCCGCAAGTCATCCTCCCCCCGGGAAAATTGGGCTCTCCTCTCCTATCTGATAGTTCTACAGAGGGAAGTGGAAATGAGACAAATTCAGGCTTTGATCAGTTAGTGACCAAAAAAATGACCGGAACGATAAAAGTGCAGAAAACCCTGACACCCAACCTTCTACCTCTGGGTGGCACTCGTGACCCGGTGGGTTGTTCCTCAAGCAAGAGAAAAAAAAATTTTTTGGTGGCCAGGCCTCACTTAGTTGATGATGATAGTACGTGGATTGTGATTTTTAATGCGCCGCGATCATTCGAGAGTGATGGGAGGAATCATATTCACCGGGGGAAGGTCGGTATTTCGCCCCCGCATGCGCTGGGGTTAGTGTACCCATGCAGTGCCCGGGGGGATGGAGACACCCGGAGTACACCGGATACATCCTGTGGCCATACACCTTTTAGGTAGTGATTGTGGGGTGATTTGGTTACACTTGGCGGGAAGACCACCATCAGTGGATGGGGGTAGTGGTGATGGAAGTGGCACCGCCATGCTGATCCCACCCCACGGGGGCCCAGCTGCTGACTGTCATTCAAGGACAAGCGGAGCATCAGCCACCACCCCCCAAACCAAAACCACCCGAAAACCACCTTGATGTCCAGTATCCACCACAAACCGTATGTGGGTTTGGGCCAAAGTCGCAATTTGTTCCCAACCCTACCACTTGATGACTTCAAAGTGAATTTCTACCTCTTTCCCCTGGAAACCAGGGCCAAATGAACGGGAATTTTTGGGAATTATTCTTTGACCAGCCTTTATGGAAACTATTGTCGGGGAAATAATAATATTTTGAGTACACCAGGAAAAATACACTTATCACCACAGTCAAGACTACACGGGTGGAAAGAGACGACTGTTGGAAAATGTTTTGTTTTTTGCAACAAAAATGCTTAGTTCATGTGTATAAGATAATATAAAACAACTGTCCCAGTGGGCTAATTTCTACCCCGGTCTTCATAAATATACCATGAACAGGTATGTTCATTCCCCTGACAAACCGGGCCCTGACAGAAGTGAATTTAACAAGTTTTGAAAGTTTTCATGTATCTCAAACAAAAGTTCAGCATATACTTTTATCCATTCAAAAATTTTTGTAATTGACGAGTCTTTGATTTTGTTAAGGGAGACTGTCATTAAGCAGTTATCCGAGCAAGAGAAACCTTTGGATAAAACTGTTTGTACCTGTGATTGTGCGGGGCCCTGGGTTGGATTTTGTTGTAACATGGGTAGTAAAACTTTGAAAGATGCCAAGATGTTATTGGGTTTCCGGTACGTAGTGAAAACATAGGCCCCTTATCTTGGAAGGGGCATACATTATATACCGATAACTGGACACAACCCCATTACTCATGATTTCATCGAGTGAACAAGACAGATGTGAGTGCCACAGTGCATTCTAATTTTAAAAACATATCCCAGGCTCAACGCAGGTCTCGTGGTGATGATCGGGGTTTACTGCCAAGCATCAGGCTTACGGGGGCATGACAAAAAAGATTCCCATTGTTGACAACCATTTTACCGTAATGAAATCAAGACAGTGGCAAAGTTATCGAGTGACTAATAAAGTATTGAAAAACCATGCTGATTGATTTACCCAAAACATGCGCTTGGTTTACAAATGGACAGCAATTGGTTTTGTTGACTGTGTTCGTAAGAGTTACAAGGGTAATGAAACTTTTCTTCCCTCTCATGGACATTTCAATGCTCAAGCATATAATAGTACCAAAAAAGACTGGGAACGACCATCGTAGGGTTTTGTTTGTCTGTTTTCAACAACTATAATGAATACCAGGGAAAACACCCGCAAAACACCAAGGGGCCCCGAATTACTCAGGGGTATACCCAAGGTTTGAGGGGGAAGGTGATCATTCATAATAAACTTCCTTTAATCAGAAGAAATTTTCTCAGAAGAGATGCATCATTGTGCACAAACAAAACGACGGCAACAAAGACCAAAGACACTCGGGTTTTTTGTGGGAATGAGGTGCCTCTGTCATGGGCCTTTTTCAAGGAGTTCCACAAGCCCAGCAGTTTCCCCAAAAAACCCTTCCATGATTTTAAATTGAAAAAATTATGATGAACATTTGTATTATATAAAATTTGTGATGTTTAGTAAAAAACAAAAATGGTAAACAAAAATATGAAAATAAATTTAGTGCGGGTTTTTGGTTTCAAAACAGTGATTTATTATTTTTTGTATACAGTTTGTCTCTCAGGGCCCCAAAGTTTAAGGGAAAAAAAAAATTGGGGAAAAAAAAGAAAAAAAACTACAAAAAATGAAATAAAATAAAACGCAAGTGGAATTCGTCGATGTTGCCCCACCCCATCATTTTTTACAAACTTCTTGGCACTTATCTCGGTAATATGAACAGAATTTTTTTTTGTCTTATTACCTTCAAAAATATGCTCTTTAATTTTGTAAGAAAAAATAAATTTTTTTTTTTTTTAAAATTTCTTGGACACGGAGCACCACTTCAGATTTTGGCTTGGACCTGAAGGGGTTAATGCCACTAGGACCAGCTTCAGGTCACTGGGCCTGTCGCACAACTATCTGTCCAAAGGCCGTACCTCTCGTTCCTTTTTGACTTTCCTAAAGTGGTTCACAACATGTCAGTTAAAGTCACCAGCACGGGTTGCAGTAGCTGGTCCGGGGGGATTTTCATCAAAAAAAAGGGTTTTCACTTCAAGCCACTTTGCCACATTCCTTTTTCTTAGAAATAGGGAACTTCTTAATTTTCTCTCCCCCCCAACAGTTTCCTCAGGTCTGCCCTCTTGTGTTCAAGATGTCTCAGCTCATCAGTGGTTTTTTGTTCTTCACGTCCTCCACCACCAACCTTCCAAAATCCCCCCACTAACCTCCAACCCCAAGGACTTTCCCCCAAAGCCACAATGGTTCCTAACTGGCAAGGATTTCAGGGGTTCCTCAAAACCCCTTTAAAATCCCTTTTGTCTACACATTCTGGCCCCGTTTTTTTTTCCCAAACAAATTCAATGTCCTCTTTGTCCCCCTTTCCCCCCAACCTTACCCATAATGTTTACACAATTGAGGATGGTAAAAATGATCTTCCAAAACCTCTTAGAGTCAGTTGAGTTTTTTAGGTCACTACAAAGACCTTTAAGCATAGCTTTTGTTACAGTTTCTTGAAGTTGGAAAATAACTGCTGTTCCATGGGCTGCAGAGAGGAGTGTTTTAAAGGAGGAAAAACTTCACCTTCTCCCTGAAAGCTGGTGCCTTGGATCAAACGTGTGGCAAGCACACGCCAAGGTTATTTTTCCAGTGTGGGTAGATTGGTAAAGCACTGCGTACCTTGTCCTAGGTTCGTAGGTTGAGTCTCCTTAGCCAGAGATCAGTGCTTGTGTATATTTCGTCTGCTTTTTCAAATTTCCCTTTATTTTTTTTTAAAACCTGTAAGGTTGATGCATGCAGGGGTGAGATGAAAAGCTGTAAACCCTTTCTCCTGAAACTGGCTGCCTTGGATCAAACGTGTAGGCAAGCTACACGCCAAAGGATTGTCAGTGTGGGTAGATTGGAAAGCACTGCGTACTTGTCCTAAGGTTGTAGTTCGAGTCTCCTTCAGCCAGAGATCAGTTTTTTAATATATAATATAATTTAATTTTTTTTTTTAAAATTTATAATATAAAAAATAATAATATAATATTTAAAATTAATATATATATAATATAGTTATATGCATACATACCACTGTGAAAAGTATATCAAGCGCTTCGTACTTCCATATTTATTTTGGATTTTTCTTGAAAATTTAGTAAAAAATGTGGTTTCTTATTGCAGTGGTTAAATTTTTTTTTTTAATTTTTTTTATTAAATTTTTATTATATATATAATGTATTATATATATTTTTAATTTTATATAAATTTTAATTTTTAAATTTTATTAAATTTATATATATAAAATTTTGGTATTTATAGGTTATATAAAAATTATATTTTTTTTTATATTTAGTAAATATATTTTTATTAATTTTATTATTATTATTTTATTATAAAATTTATTATTTCTTTTAATATATTAATTTTTATTAATATTATTTATATATATTTTTTATTTTATATTCTTTTTATATATATTTAATATATATTTATTTTTTTTTTTTATATTTTTAATTATAATTATATATTATATATATTAAAATGTATAATTAATATTTAATTTTTTTTAATATTATTTAAATTTTTAATAGTTTTTTTATTTATTTTTTATTTATTTATTTTAATTTATTAATTTTGAATTATTAATATTTATATTTATTTATATTATATATTTAATTTGGTATTAAATTATATATTATATTTTTTATAGTATTTTTAATAAAATTTATTTTTTATATATATTTTTATATTTTAAATATAATTTATTAAAATATATTTATATATATTTATATAATATTTATATATATATATATATTTTTTTTATAATAATTATTTATATAATTATATATATATTTATATATATAATATATATATATTTTAATTATATATAATATATATAAAATATATATATATATATTATATATATTTTTTTTAATATAAAAATTATATAGATATATATATACAGTGGACCCTCGACCAACGACATTAATCCGTTCCTGAGAGCTCATCGTTAATCGAAATTATTGTTAGTCGAGTTAATTTTCCCCATAAGAAATAATGGAAATCAAATTAATCCGTGCAAGACACCCAAAAGTGTTGAAAAAAAAAACTTTACCACATGAAATATTAATTTTAATACACACAAACTGAAGAAAAACATGTACAGTTACATGACACTTACCTTTATTGAAGATCTGGTGATGAATTTATGGGGTGGGAGGAAGGGAGAGTGTGGATGGTGTTAGTTTTAGAAGGGGAATCCCTTCCATTAGGACTTGAAGTGTCAATCCTTTTCCGGGTTACTTCCCCCTTTTTCTTTTAATGCCACTAGGACCAGCTTGAGAGTCACTGGACCTCTGTCGCACAACATATCTGTCCATAGAGGGCCCGTACCTCCCGTTCCCCTTTTTGACATTCCTAAAGTGTTTCACAACATTGTCAGTGTCACAATTAAACACTTGTTCAGGTTTCAATTCTTCACTGTCTATGTACTCCTTGAATTCCTGCACATATTTTTCCGCTGATTTTTGGGCCGAACTGGCAGCCTCACCAATGCCTTAAACACACTATGTATGCCACTACAATTCTTAAATCTCTCAAACCAACCTTTGCTGGCCTTAAATTCACTCACATCACCACTAGTTGCAGGCATTTTTCTAATTAAATCGTCATGCAACTTCCTAGCCTTTTCACTTATGATCGCTTGAGAGATGCTATCTCCTGCTATCTGTTTTTCGTTTATCCACACCAATAACAGTCTCTCAACATCTTCTATCACTTGCGATCTCAGTTTCGAAAACGTAGTTGCATCTTTGGCAAGAACAGCTTCCTTGATTGCCGTTTTCTTGGCCACAATAGTAGCGATGGTTGATTGGGGTTTTGTGTACAACCTGGCCAGCTCGGAGACATGCACTCCACTTTCATACTTAGCAATAATCTCTTTCTTCATATCCATAGTAATTCTCACCCTTTTTGCTGTAGGGTTGGCAGTAGAAGCTTTCTTGGGGCCCATGGTGACTTATTTTGCAGGTGCAATCACTAAAAACGCTGTGATTATATGAAATGTTCCGATTGTATGTTTGGATGGGAACACGGTGGCTGGCTGGCTTGTAAACACTGGCCACAAGTGGACGTGTCTCGAACGGAACGAATCGTGTTGGTGGAATTTTTTAGCGCTAGTCGAGGCAAAATTTTTGCGTTAAAATGTATTGCTAGTCGGATTTAACATTAGACGATGCCATCATTGGTCGAGGGTCCACTGTATAATATATATATACACCTACCATCCGACTTACGACCTGCTTGACTTACGACCACTCGACTTATGACCATGTTTTTTATGCCAAATTTCTGGGAAATAAACAACTATTTGTATTGTACACAGTGTTTATCCTAAACCTTACAGTATAAAATACAGTACTAACAACATAAAAAGTAAAGTAAAACATGAAATACCAAAATAAAACAATAAAATAAAGTCATTACAAAAATGTTTTGTTGATATTCAGTAGTAAAGTTCGACTTACGACCGGTTTCTCGGAACCGAACTCGGTCGTAAGTCGGATGGTAGGTGTATATAAATATATACATGACCAAAAATTTGCAAAATTTTTGCATTTGGTCACAAACATAATCAGGTGCCAAACAAACACAGCCAAGCCAATTTTCACATTCTGCGCCATTTTTTTCACATGCGCCAATTTTCCCTACTTTCTGTTGTTTGTGCACACCTAACAAAGACCCCCTCCTTTAGTCAGTGTTGGTATGTTATTTTCTCTTATTTAAGGTTTCTCTCTATTAAACTGTGCATTATTTTGTATAATTAAGGATTTTTCAAACTTTGATTATTTTTTTGTGCTTAAAACTCTAAAAAAACAAAAAACAAACAAAAAAAACTGTTTACAGAGAATGGTTCATAAGGGTCTAGAATGGACTTGTGCAATGTTATTTTTCTCTGTTGTTCAAGGTTTTCTCAGTGTTATTCAAGGTCTTTACATTTAGTTTATTATTACATTGTGCACTCTGTGGTATATATTAACTATTTTTGTGCTTGAAAATCTTAAAAAATAATATTTGCATGCAGTTCGTAGGGGTCTGGAATGGATTACTCATATTTATATACAATCCAATGGGGAAATTAAGTTTGGGTCATGACCAAATTGGGTCGCGACCAGTGTCAGAATGAATTATGGTCGTGACCGGAGGTTCCACCATATTAGGTTCTAATGAAAAATTTGCGAATTACTGAAGCTGTGAATTCGCAGGGGTCCATTGTACTTTAATTCCCCAGCATGAATAAATCACCATTAATAGTATAACACTACAGTTACACCAGCAGGACTAGTGGGAAAAATAAAATGATGTATAACCCAGTGCAAACCAACCTGAAGAACCTCTTAATACCAAAAGAATGAGTGCCTCTCTCTGTAGACATGACCATACCAAACACCACCATTGTTGTATTGTTATCACCCTGTTGAGAATTGCATTGATGCTGGTGAAGTGCTCTTGATCCAAGGAACTGGACTTATCCTCTCCTTGTATTGAATCAGGATACATCACATTCCCCATATGATCTGTTTGGGTGTAGCACTGCCCACTGATTGAAAATACAATAAAATAAATATTGACAGAAGCAAGATATTATAGCTCTCCAATTCATGCCTTCTAAACATATCATAATTGATCTATGACATCCAATTAGCATGACTGAAGGCATAGTTAGGGAAACTAGATCCATGATTAATCAAAAACTCATGACATGGTACAGTGGACTCCCGACCAACAGCGGCATCAACTAATGCCAGATTCGTCTACCGGCGCTCTTTGGCGTAAAAATATTGGCTCTTCCAACTGCGAGAAACTCGTCTAATGGCTTTCGTCACGAACGTGTCCATGTGGCTGGAGTGCAGCCTGAGTGGAGCCTGAGCAGGCCCAGCCACTCCAAGACTCAGTGTGCCAATGTTTACAAGCCGTTGCGGTCAATTCCACGTGTACCTGCAATATATTTTGTATTCAGTGTTTTTAGTGCTTGTAACTGCTAAATAAGCCACCATGGGTCCCAAGAAAGCTTCTAGTGCCAAGCCTGTGGTAAAAAGGGTGAGAATTACTATGGAAATGAGGAAAGAGATCATTTAAAAATATGAAAGTGGAGTGCGTATGTCTGAGTTGGAAAGGCTGTATAACCAACCCCATTCAACCATCACTATCATCTTGGCGAACAGAAAGGCAATCAAGGAAACTGTTGTTGCAAAAGGTGCAAGTATGTTTTCAAAATGGAGATTGCAAATAATTGAAGAGGTGGAGAGACTGTTGTTGGTGTGGATAAACGAAAAGCAATTATTAGGAGATAGTGTGTCTCAGTCAATAATATGTGCAAAGGCAAGGCAGTTGCACGATGATCTCATTAAGAAAATGCCTCAAAATAGTGATGATATTGATGAATTTAAGGCCAGCAAAGGCTGGTTTGAGAGATTTAAGAATCGTAGTGGCATACACAGTGTGGTAAGTCTTGGTGAGGCTGCCAGTTCAGACAAAAAAGCGGCTGAAAAAATATGTGCAGGACATTGAAAACTTTAAACCTGAACAAGTGTTTAATTGTGACAAAACAGGCCTGTTTTGGAAGAAAATGCCAAACAGGACCTACATTATTCAGGAGGAAAAGGCACTCCCAGGACATATGCCTATGAAAGATAGGCTGACATTAATGTTGTGTAGTAATGCTAGTAGTGATTGCAAAGTGAAGCCTTTATTAGTGTATCACTCTGAAACTCCCAGAGTGTTCAAGAAAAACAATATCATCAAGGGCAATTTGTGTGTGCTGTGGAGATCAAACACTAAGGCATGAGTCACTAGGGAAATTTACATGGACTGGTTTTATGGTGTGTTTTCCCCACTGTGAAAAATTACCTCCTGGAAAAGAAATTGTCACTGAAGTGCCTCCTGGTAATGGACATTGCTCCTGCTCATCCTCACGACTTGCAAGAGCAAATTGCAGGGGAGTTTAGCTTCGTTAAAGTGAAGTTTTTGCCTCCTAATGCAACTCCTCTCCTCCAGCCCATGGACCAGCAGGTCATTTCAAACTTCAAAAAACTCTGAACAAAAGCACTGTTTCAGAAGTGCTTTGAAGTGACCTCAGACACTCGGTTGACCCTAAGAGAGTTTTGGAAAGATCACTTCAATATCCTTAGTTGCATAAACCTTATAGGTAAGGCTTGGGAGAGAGTGACTTGCAGGACATTGAACTCTGCTTGGAGGAAACTATGGCCACAATGTGTACAAGAGAGGGATTTTGAAGGGTTTGGGGTTAACCCTCAGGAGTCTATGCCAGTTGTGGAATCTGTTGTGTCATTGGGGAAGTCCATGGGGTTGGAGGTTTGTGGCGAGGATGTGGAAGAGTTGGTACAGAACGACAATGAAGAACTAACCAATGCAGAGCTGCAAGAGCTTGAGGTGCAACAGCAACAGATCACAGCTCAGGAATGTGCTTCAGAGCAGGAGGAAGAGAGACGGAGGAAGTTGCCTTCGTCAAGGATTAAGGAAATGTGTACAATGTTTACAAAGGTGCAAGCATTTATGAATGAATTTTATCCTGTCACATCTGTTGCAAGCCGTATTGGCAACATGTACAATGACACTCTTGTGTCCCATTTTAGGGAAATCCTAAGAGCACATGAGAAACAGAGCTTTCTGGACAGATATTTTGTGCAACAGGGGTCCAGTGACTCTCAAGCTGGTCCTAGTGGCATTAAAAAACCAAGAAGGGAGGTAACCCCACCAAAGGACTTGGTACCTGAAGTCTTTATGGAAGGGGATTCCCCTTCCAAACAATAGAAAACCTGAATCTCCCCTGCTTCTGGCACATCACTCATCAACAACTCCACAATAAAGGTAAGTGGCATTTAATTATTGTTTATTTTGCATGTACCATTTGTTTCTGTGTAGGGAAATGTGTATTTCATGTAAAAAAAATTATTTTGTTTAATACTTTTGGGTGTCTGGAACGGATTAATTCTATTTCCATTATTTCTTATGGGGAAAATTAATTTGACTAATGGCTAATTCAACTAAAGGCTAGCTCTCTGGAACAGATTAAAGCCATTGGTCGAGGGTCCACTGTATATCCAACCCCCACCAAGTGTGCAGAAGGTAGGCATTCTACACTGGCACAGGATGAATCAAAACAATCTCCCTTCATTAACAAGATTGATGGAGCAAAATAAAAGCTATCAAAAGCAAGAAGCTACAATATCATCAGTACATGAAAGATTGGCTATCAGATTGGTGGGAGGAAGTATGAAGGAAGTGAATATGTTCATATATTTGGGAGTGGACTTGTCAGCAGACAGGTCTGTGAAAAAATGAGGTGAACCATAAAACTGATGAGGGAAAAAAAAAAGGTGGATGGTACATTAAGGCATTTGTGGAGACAAAAATCGTTATCCAGCACTCCTGTGTGGGTGTGAAACATAGGTTGTGAATGTTGCAGCAAGGAGGTAGTTGGAGGCAGTGGAGATGTCATGTGTGAAGGGCAATGTGTACAGTAAATATTATGCAGAGAATTCATAGCTTGGAGATTAGGAGGAGGTGAGGAGTTACTTAAAATTTATTCCAGGGGCTGAGGAGGGGTTGTTAAAGTGATTTGGATATTTAGAGGGAATGAAGCAAAATAGGATGACTTGGATGGTGTATAATCTGTAATGGAGGCAAGGGGAGGTAGGGGTCACCCTAGGAAAGGTTGGAGGGAAGTACAATGCCTGTATTCTGAAGGAGTAGTAGGGATATTTGCAGTTTGGAGGGGCATCTGAACTGTATTATCTGTATGCTTCTGGCAAGGCAGTGATAGAGTAAATGATGGTAAAAGTTTCTTTTTCAGATCACCCTATCTTGGTGGGAGATGGCCAGTGTGTTAAAAATTAATAAACACACAAATACATTTGCACACATGCACATGTGTTATTCCATGAGGAAGCTGAGAAGAATCCTTCTTCCGTAAACCATGTGTGTTGTCAGAGATGAATAAAATGCCGGGAGCAAGAGGCTAGTAACCCCTTCTCCTGTGAAAATTATTAAGTGTAAAAAGAAGAAAAACTTTTGCTTCTTATTTGGGGGGGGGGGGGTCAGCCTGCCCTGGTAGGAGATGGCCGGTGTGTATAATTATTGCTGATAAAATGGGTTTATGCCATATGCCAGTATTTCGCCATAAATAATTCTGTACATATTGTATAAATATTGATACTGGGCTAAAATATTATCTGTATACAGCCTGTAAAGCAGTACAGCGCTTTATTTTCCTTATAAAACATTTAAACCCTCCATGGTCATAATAAGTGTTTATTCTTGTTTCACATGTTACCTAGCATTAGTACTCAGAATGTTCTTACTTACGATTTTTGCTTTTGCAAAAATAAGGAAAATGTGATCTTTCCTTGATAATTAATATGAACAATTTATTACGAGTGTTAATAATTTAAGTTACTAATTTACTACATGTGAAATAGTAAATAAGTAAGGAAGCAAACCATTATTTAATGACAGTAATTATACAGGTTTCACTGAAACACTAAATGTATGAAGACCTTTAACCCTTAAACTGTCCAAACATAGATCAACGTTCACATGCGTACCACTCTTGAATAATTTGGGAAAAAAAATTTTTTTTTTGTTGCTGTTTAAAATGAAGAGTACATTTTCCCTGCATTCCCGAATTTTGTCATACTGCGCACACTGAGTGCACAGACTCATTCGCTCGTGTCTAGGCAACTCAGGCTTATTGTGCCAAGGTTGAAAGCATGTAAAATAAGCTGTAGATATACAATCGGAGCGCTATGCACGTGAACGTAGCTCTATGTTTGGACAGTTTGAGGGTTAAGTGTTGTTGCAGAGTAGATAGAGTATTCATTGAAAGTAAGGATTGCAATGGTAAAACTCATATTAACATTGTGAATGACAGCCGAACTGATAACAAATGGTGTTACACATTTACCGAAACAAATCTTTATTGAACACTTTTTTCAGGATCATCATATTTGGCCTTTTTTTTTGTTTTACTTTATACCTGGTGGCTCAGTACTCAGCCTCTCAAAAGCTCTGGCATTTTGCTTTCCAGTGCTTGTAGTAGGCAGTAGAGAGTAGCTATTCCTTTGGTGTGTGGCACATTTCTTGATCGGGAGCTTCGATAAAGTTAGTCAGCAATTTTGTATGATGGATTGGCTAAAATTAGAAAAACATTTTTGTGCTCCAAACGTTCATTGTGAAATGTGTTGTGTCACATAAATTTTTTGTCTTTACCTTTCTAAACATCTGGCAAGCATTTAGATAATAGTAAGTAAGTAAGTAAGTTTATTCAGGTATACACAAACACAGTTACATAGATTATCATACATAGCAGCATATGTGTAGAGAACCTAGGATAACCCAAAAAAGTCAGACAGAGTGACTTATTTCCATTGGGGTCCTTTCACTTTTGCAATCTATAATATTTGTGCAATATACAGTGTGCATATTTTAATGGACATAAAATATGCACACAAAGATTCAAAAGGGATTTATTGTATCACACAAGGATAAGTCTTTATTGTAGACAACATTTTGTTTGAGATGGTAGGGCATAGACTATTTTAATAAATCTCATTCCAAGCAATACTGTTATATTCAAGATATTTTCATGAGGTATTTTATTCATATTTTACCCTAGGAACTTTTCAGTCATTACTTATACATAAGGAAAACTAACTGTATATAAAATATGACTTTAAGAAAAGAGTTTATTACTATCATTTACAATATTTTATGTAATTGCTTTTAGACTCTTAACATACCACTACATTACCTCTTCTGAGTAAAAAAACTTTTTAATTTTTTAACTGAAACACATCTTAAAACATTAGAGTGAATTTTTATTACATCCTCCATTTTTGAAGTAAAGGAATATTTTTTAAAAATGCTGTAATAAAAAATTAAATTCATTTGATTACTTCAACCAGGTACAAGTGCCTCAGCACCATTAGCAGCAGGCCTGTGTGCTCTGGCTCTTGAAGCTAATCCAGACCTGACCTGGCGCGATATGCAACACCTTGTGGTTATGACCTCACGTTATGAACCACTAAGACAGGAAGATGGCTGGTTTATCAATGGTGTTGGGCGTAGAGGTTAGTAATTAAACTTATTTTGAGGATTATTTTCATTCTCAATCAGTATTATTGCACTTAAGCTTGGATTGCTATAGCTTTTAACTGGTGCACTAACCCTTAGGCCCTGTAGTGCTGCAACATGCCTGGAGTTGCTTGAGGCATGTTTATGTCTCATAATAATAATAAAAACCAGTGCTACTTTTAAAATTATTCTATACAAGATATTATATTGAGATTTGTAATTTGGATTAAAATTACAGTAAGCTTGAGCCAAGACACCAAAACTTAATCCACATGTGTTGAACAGTAAAGAGAGCAGACCTTTGATTGATTTCTTCTACAAACTATAATGTATGTTTCACTTTTATCATTTAACATTGTCAGGTAGCTACAATACTGGATAATGCCTTTGCATAAATTAATGGAAAGCCTTCAATTTTTTAAGATTCAATTCTACTGGATAACCAGCGTTTTTGAACAGATTATTCATTAGAAGACAATTTAGTAAGGATTATGTATTTAAGTACGGAAGGTTAGTAACTCAGAATAACCCAGCAAAGCCTCATAAGGGTTCCCTTGGGATGTAACCCCCACAGTAGCCAATTAACACCTAGACCATATGGTGACCATATGGCCAACAGGTGTAAAGTGAGCTATCCACAGATTTCATTTGCCTGGAAATCAGATCTGGGTCCAGCTCTTCCATGCATCCATGGTACATCACTTTTGTTCTTTATTTTCATTAGCTAAAGTCAAACCTCAGTGTAACAGACTGATAGGAGGAGAGGGGGTGTTGGTTTAAAAAAAAAAAAATCCTTTGTACTGAAATGCTTGATGAAGCAGATTTGGTCCTTTGTAGGGAAAGCTTACCAGGCACACATACTTCAGCATATGGACAAAAGTTCAGTGCAGCAGAGTCAGTCTGTTGCTTCAATCCTTTGCCTTACCAAGTATCTTGTCCATTGTATCCAAAAACTGTTGTGTAAGTGTCTGTTTTATCAAGGTTTTACCGTATTGTATTTGGTACGTGTTATTTGTGACCCCAGTAATCCAGTGATAATTATCTATTTTTTATATTCTTTCTCATCCCTTATTTCATTTCTGTATCATAGAAATGATCACTGTCCCCTTTATAAAATGATGACTTTGTACAATACATACTGTATTACTTTTTATGATGATAATGCATAAAATGTAAGTGCATGTAGTGACATTTTTCTTCATTATCTTAACAAAATATAAAGTCATTTATAATTAAGACAATATGATGTGGATTAGGATTGGATCTGTCTTGCATGGGTGTCAGTATTGTTTTTATGAAAGATTTTAAATGTTGATATATCTTCAACAAAAATGCCATACTGCATGTCTAGGGTTATTAGAACCATGCATTCTTCAATTTGTTGAATAAGCATTTAACTTAAAAGTTAAATTATAGTACTGTATTAGAATTACAATAAACAGAAGTGCAGTATGTATTGCTTAAAATGTAAGTTGTGCATTTTTTTTGTATTCATAATGTTAAGTATATGTATTCTTAAAAGAAAAGCTTTGTCAAAGGCACATATAGACTTGAGCATCCCATACTTGGTAAGGTCACAGAATATTTTTGTATATTTGTTTTAACACAATGTTTTGAGAAATAATGACAGTACAGGTCGGCCATCACTAATCCAGCATAATTGGGACTTGTAGTGTGCCGGATTAGTGAGTTTGCCGGATTACAGTGCGGTTAGGTTAGGATACACTTAATTAACCTATCAGTAGAGACACATTCTGCTACATCTTTCTCATTTTCATCTCTGCTTTCTCCTCCACTGGCTTGCTGTTGTGGATTTACAACCATCTGCAAAATTTCTGAGTCAGTATAATGATGAAATTCGTGTCAGTATAATGATGAAATTTGAAATTATGCTAGCCGAAGTTAGTGCCGGATTACTGATGGAACTGGATGACTGATTGCCAGATTAGTGACGGCCGACCTGTATCACAATAATAAATATTCAGTGATCTTAGATATATGGAAGCATGTCTTTGCTTGCATTAGCAAGGTTTTGTGCTGTTCTGTATGTATGTATAGCCTTATAAGTGTTGCTTTTCTGACATAGCAAGTTGTAGCTATGTGTTCAGTGCATGATGGAACTACAAGCCATCACAAGACTCGAGACAATGTTGAAGTAGACAGACAGACACAAGTGAGTGCAACAAGCCTCAGCAACATCGCAATGGACACAACAACCTAGAATATAATCAGGGCACACTTAGACCCAGATCACCAGCAATTGTAAGGTAATGTGAGTTCCTAGTGTGTAGAGACCTAGTGGATATGTGTGTAGACTAATGTAACATATATGGACACTAATGACCAATTTTTCTGACTCATAAAGTAATGCTGACCAGTTAAGACTGTTTTTTCAGGTTGCTACAGACTGGACTCTACACAATACTCTTTAATGAATTGAAACTCAATACTTTAGAACAACTTTGTTCAGATTCAATATTATATTTAATTGGAAAGGTAAATCAGAGAAAATCAAATATCTGAGCATTACCATTCAACATAATTTTTTTTATAAACTTGTCTCATTACAGATAGCATTCACTGCTTAGAATTGGTACTCTTATAATAATTTTCTGTATATACATTATGTAGTTTTTTCCTTTTAATTTATTTTATCTGCCATTACAGGTAGCTGAAGCTGATCATTGATAATACAGTATAATAATTTCATTTGCCAAAATGAATGTGTATGTGTGTGTGTGTGTGTGTACTCATCTATTGTACTTGCCTAATTGTGGTTGCAGGAGTCGTGTGTGTGTGTGTGTGTGTGTGTGTGTGTGTGTGTGCACTCACCTATTTGTATTCGCCTATTTGTGGTTGCAGGGGTCGAGTCATAGCTCCTGGCCCCACCTCTTCACTGATAGCTACTAGGTCCTCTCTCTCTCCCTGCTCCATGAGCTTTATCAAACCTTACACAAATAACCCGCACATAAAAGAGAGAAGCTTACGACGACGTTTCGGTCCAACTTGGACCATTTACAAAGTCACACTGTGTGACTTAGTAAATGGTCCAAGTCGGACTGAAACGTCGTCGTAAGCTTCTCTCTTTTATGTGCGGGTTATTTGTGTATCGTTCCAGTCATGGTATTGTGCCTTTTTTTGTTATTTATCAAACCTTATCTTAAAGCTATGTATGGTTCCTGCCTCCACTACATCACTAGCCAGACTATTCCACTTCCTGACAACTCTATGACTAAAATGCTTCTTAACATCCATTTGACTCATCTGAGTCTTCAGCTTCCAATTATGACCCCTTGTTTCTGTGTCCCATCTCTGGAACATCCTGTCTCTGACCACCTTGTCAGTTCCTCACAGTATTTTGTATGTTGTAATCATGTCTCCCCTAACCCTCCTGTCCTTTAGTGTTGTCAGGCCAATTTCCTTCAACCTTTCTTCATAGGACATTTTCCTTAGTTCTGGAACTAGTCTTGTTGCAAACCTTTGCACTTTCTCTAATTTCTTGACGTGCTTGACCAGGTGTAGGTTTCAAACTGGTGCTGCATACTCCAGTATGGGCCTGATGTACTTGGTGTACAGAGTCTTGAACAATTCCTTACTGAGGTATTGGACCACTATTCTCAGGTTTGCCAGGTGCCCACATGCAGCAGCAGTTATCTGGTTGATGTGTGCCTCAGATGTGCTCGGTGTTATACTCACCCCAAGATCCTTTGCCTTGAGTGAGGTTTGCAGTCTTTGGCCACCTAGCCTGTACTCTGCGGTCTTCTTTGCTCTTCCCCGATCTTCATAAATTTGCATTTGGCGGAGTTAAATTTGAGTAGCCAGTTGCTGGACCAGGCTTCTAGCCTGTCCAGGTCTTTTTGTAGTCCTACCTAATCTTCATCTGATTTAATTCTCCTCATTAACTTGCCAGGAGCAAGAGGCTAGTAACCCCTTCTCCTATATAAACTACTAAAAACGAGAAAAAGCAAAACTTTATAAACCTGGGATGTTTGAATGTATGTAGATGTAGTGCAGATGATAAGAAAGAAATGATTGCTAATGTTATGAATGAAAAGAAGCTGGATGTCCTAGCTTTAAGCAAAACAAAGCTGAAGGGGCTAGGTGAGTTTGAATGGTGAGGAATAAAGGGATTAAGTCAGGAGTATCTGAGAGAGTTAGAGCTAAGGATTGGTAGCAATAATGCCGAAGGATCGGTTATGGAAAGAGAAGAGGGAATATAAATGTATAAATTCAAGGATAATGTGGATTAAAGTAAGGGTTGGATGCAAAAAGTTGGTCATAATAAGTGTGTATGCACCTGGAGAAGAGAGGAGTGTAGAGGAGAGAGAGAGATTTTGGGAGATGTTTAGTGAGTGTGTAGGAACCTTTGAACCAAGTGAGAGAGTAATTGTGGTAGGGGACCTAAATGCTCAAGTAGGAGAAACGTTTAGAGAGGGTGTGGTAGGTAAGTTTGGGGTGCCACGTGTCTGATAATGGGGAGCCCCTGATTGAACTTTGTTTAGAAAGGGGTATGGTTATAGGTAATTCATATTTAAGAAAAAGAGGATAAATAAGTATACAAAATATGATATATAGAGTGTAATGACAGTATTGGAAGATAAAAGACTGTTGGGTAGACTTCAGGATGTACATGTTTATAGAGGCACCACAGATGTATCAGATCACTTTTTAGTTGTAGCTACAGTGAGAGTGAAAGGTAGATGGGATACAAGGAAAATGGAAGCAGCAAGCAAGTAAGAGAGAGGTGAAGGTTTATAAACTAAAGGAGGAGGCACTTAGGGTAAGATATAAACAACTATTGGAGGATATATGGACTAGTGAGATTATAGGCAATGGCATAGAAGATGTATGGGGTAAGTTTAAAAATGTAGTGTTAGAGTGTTCAGCAGAAGTTTGTTATTACAGGACAATGGGTGTGGGAGGGAAGAAGAGCAATTGGTGGAATGATGATGTAAAGAGAGTAGTAAGAGAGAAAAAGTTAGCATATGAGAGGTTTTTACAAAGTAGAAGTGATGCAACGAAGGAGGAATATATGGAGAGAAAAGGAGAGGTTAAGAGAGTTGTGAAGCAGCGTAAAAAGAGAGCAAATGAGAGAGGTGGTGAGATGTTATCAACAAATTTTGTTGAAAATAAGAAAGTTTAGGAGTGAGATTAATACGAATGAATTTGATAATTGAAATTAGGAGAGAAGAGTTAGTAAATGGTTAGTTAGAGGTATTGAGAAGATGGAGGGAATATTTTGAGGAATTGTTAAATGTTGATGAAAATAGGGAAGCTGTGATTTCATGCATAGGGCAAGGAGGAATAACATCTTGTAGGAGTGAGGAAGAACCAATTGTGAGTGTGGGGGAAGTTCGTGAGGCAGTGGGTAAAATGAAAGGGGGTAAAGTAGCTGGGATTGATAAGATAAGATAAAGTTTATTTCTTTGTAAAGGTTACAATGTGTAATTACAATTTTGATTTGCAAAGTACAAAGATAGCCACTATCATGCCAGGACATTGTGGGCAGAATGGGCAGGTGGGGATATAGTTTTGGAGTGGTTAGTAAGTAAGTAAGTTTGTTCAGGTATACACAAATACAGTTACATAGATTATCATACATTGCAGCCTATGTGTAGAGAACCTAGGATAACCCAAAAAAGTCAGAGTGACTTATTTCCATTGGGGTTAGTGCTTCTATTTAATAAATGTATGGAAGAGGGTAAGGTACATAAGGATTAGCAGAGAGCATGCGTAGTTCCTTTGTATAAAAGCAAAGGAGACAAAAAAGTGTAAAAATTATACGGGAATAAGTCTGTTGAGTATACCTGGTAAAGTGTATGCCTGGAGTATACCGAGACAGGGTTTCGGGGGTCAATGCCCCTATCGCCTGGCCTGTGACCAGACTTCATGGTGGATCAGGGCCTGATCAACCAGGCTGTTACTGTTGGCCACATGCAACCCAACATACGAACCACAGCCCGGCTGGTCAGGTACTGACTTTAGGTGATTGTCCAGCGCCTTCTTGAAGACAGCCAGGGGTCTATTGGTAATCTCCCTTATGTATGCTGGGAGGCAGTTGAGCAGTCTTGTGCCCCTGACACTTATTGTGTTGTCTATTATTGTGCTAGTAGCACCCCTGCTTTTCATTGCGGGGATGTTGCATCGTCTGCCAAGTCTTTTGCTTTCATAGGAAATGATTTTCATGTGCAAGTTTGATACTAATCCCTCTAGGATTTTCCAAGTGTATATAATCATTTATCTCTCCTGCCTGCTTTCTAGGGAGTACAGGTTGAGGAAATTTAAGCATTCCCAGTAACTGAGGTATTTTATTACAGTTATGTGTTCTGTGAAGGTTCTCTATGCTTTCTAGGTCAGCAATTTCACCTGCCTTGAAAAGTGCTGTTAGTGTGCAGCAATATTCCAGCCTAGATAGAACAAGCGACCTGAAGAGTGTCATCATGGGCTTGGCATCCCTAGTTTTAAAGGTTCTCATTATCTATCCTGTCATTTTTCTAGCAGATGCAGTTGATACAATGTTGTGGTCTTTGAAAGTGAGATCCTCAGACATGATCACTCCCAGGTCTTTTACATTAGTTTTCCACTCTGTTGTGTAGATGGAACTTGTTTTATACTCTGATACAGTTTTAATTTCCTCACATTTTCCATATCGGTGTAATTGAAATTTCTCGTCATTGAATTTCATGTTGTTTTCTGTGGCCCATTTAAAGATTTGATTGATGTCCGCCAGGAGTTTTGCAGTGTCTTCAATGGAGGACACTGTCATGTAGATTCGAGTGTCATCTGCAAAGGAAGACACGGTCCTGTTGCTTACATCCCTGTTTGTCAGATATGAGGATGAGTGAGGAACAGGATGGGAGTGAGTACTGTGGTTTATGGAACAGAGTTTTTCACAGTAGCTGCCTCAGACTTTACTCTGTTTACTACTACTCTTTGCGTTCTATATGTTAGGAAATTATAGATCCATCTACCAACTTTTCCTGTTATTCCTTTATCTCACATTTTGTGCACTATTACACCATGGTCACACTTGTAAAAGGCTTTTGCAAAATCTGTGTATACTACATCTGCATTTTGTTTATCTTCTAGGTCATCCAGGACCTTGTCATAATGGTCCAGTAGTTGGGACAGGGAGGAGCAACCTGCTGTAAACTCATGTTGCCCTGGGTTTTGTAACTGATGGGTATCTAGATGGGTGGTGATCTTGCTTCTTAGAACCCTTTCAAAGATTTTTATGATATGGGACGTTAGTGCTATCAATCTGTAGTTCTTTGCTTTTGCTTTAATGCCCCCTTTGTGGAGTGGGGGTATGTCTGTTGTTATTAGCAGCTGTGGGATGACCCTGTGTCCATGCTCCCTCTCCATAGGATGTTAAAAGCACATGATAAGGGCTTCTTGCAGTTCTTGTTGAACACGGAGTACTATGAGTCTGGGCCTGGGGCAGAGTGCATGGGCATGGTATTTATTGCCCTTTCAAAGTCTTTTGGCATCAGGATAATATAAGATAGGTTTGAGTATGGAAGAAATGAATGTTTTCAGATATTTGGGAGCTGATGTGTCAGCAGATGGGTTTATGAAGGATGAGATTAACCATAGAATTGATGAGGGAAAAAGGTGAGTGGTGTGTTGAGGTATATGTGGAGACAAAAAATGTTATCAATGGAGGCAAAGAAGGGAATGTATGAAAGTATGATGGTACCAGCATGCTTATATGGGTGTGAAGCTTGGGTTTTAAATGCTGCAGCGAGGAGGCTGTTGGAGGCAATGGAGATGTCCTGTCTAAAGGTGTGTGGTGTAAATATTATTTAGAGAATTCAAATTGTGGAAATTAGGAGAAGGTGTGGAGTTAATAAAAGTATTAGTCAGAGGGCTGAAGAGGGGTTGTTGAGGTGGTTTGGTCATTTAGAGAGAATGGATCAAAGTAGAATGACATGGAGAGCGTATAAATCTTTAGGGAGAGGAAGGCGGGGCAGGGGTCCTCCTCGAGAAGGTTGGAGGGAGGGGGTAAAGGAGGTTTTGTGGGTAGGGGGCTTGGACTTCCAGCAAGCGTGCATGAGCGTGTTAGATAGGAGTGAATGGAGACAAATGATTTTTGGGACCTGACGAGCTGTTGGAGCGTGAGCAGGGTAATATTTAGTGAAGGGATTCAGGGAAACCAGTTATTTATATATAGCCGGACTTGAGCTCTGGAAATGCCTGAACTTTAAAGGAGGGGTTTGGGATATTGGCAGTTTGTTGGGATGTGTAATAGGACAGTATATATATAATTGGGGCCCTGATATTGTAATTATTTCAGATCACTTTTTATTTTGTATCTTTATATATGCTTCTAAACTCTTGTATCTGGATGCCTCTGCAAAAACAGTAATTATGTATGAGTGAGGTGAAAGTGTTGAATGATGCTGAAAGTATTTTCATTTTGGGGATTTTCTTTCTTTTTGGGTCACCCTGCCTAGGTGGGAGACAGCATATTCCTTGAAGGAATAAGCCTTGTGTATACCTCAAATGCCAGAGTTAATTCGTTCTAGACATAGGTTTGGATCTGTGTTGCTTAGGCTATCTTCCCAGTTTATATCACTTAGGACCTGGTTGACTTAGTCCCACCTTATGTTTTTGTTATTGAAGTTGAATTTGGTGAAGGCTTCCTTGTGACTGACCACATTTTGTTGGTCTGAGGCTTTGCGCATACTTGTCTGAACCTCTGTTATGTTGTGATCTGAATACAACCTCTCCTCACTTAACGACAGAGTTCCGTTCCTAGGACCTCGTCAATAAACGAATTCGTCGCTAAGTGAGGAGCATACTATAATGGTAGTGGGTTTGTGCCAGTCATCTTTGATGTTGTTTTAATGTTACCTTTGCACCTTTTATAACATTTCTGGTATATTTTTAAATGTTTATACAGTAGTGTACTTTACAGTGTTAGTCATGACATTATGCTGCCCCTCCCCCACACACATACCAAAACACAAACACATACCATGAAAAATTATAATATATATATTTGCACACTTACTGAGGTTTTAACACTTGGTGCTGTGTCCCTTATGCTCAATCACGATCTCTCAACCATGTAGAAAGACTCTCACACAAATTCTTGAGGGTTTGGGGAGATATATTATTCCATGCCTCATGTAGAGCAGCCTCCAGCCACAGGATCGAACTGATATCCTTGCCCAGTAAACTTCGTTTCACTATTGACCAGAAGTTCTCAATAAGGTTTAAGTCTGGAGAATTGCCTGGCCAGTCATTAAAGAACCTCACTTCACAGTCTTATGCCACTGAACTACAGATTTGGTGGTATGACACAGTGCACCATCCTTCATTAAAACCGTAGCCCCACACTTGTCAGACACCTCAGGTAAATTGTCATACAATAACTCCAGGTAATTAACTGGTTCATATACTGGTTTTTGGGAAGCACAAAGAGTTCACCAACACACTGAGCACTGAAACACCCCCAAACCATGAGCGAGTCTGGGTGTTTGGTGGTCCCACAGGTGTAATGTGGGCTTAGTGGGTCACTACCTCTGGGCCGGTACACATGTCCCCCACGGCTACAGGTGATGGTGAAGGTTTCTTCATCACTCCAAAGTACTTCAGACCACTTTTGAGGATTCCAGTGAAGATATTTCTTTTCATAATCCAGCCTACATTTCTGTGGCTTGGAGAGGATCGGTTTCTTAACCCTTTGAGGGTTGGTCACGTACTAGTATGTCATTGCAGCCAGGGTCGGTCACGTATTTGTACACGTAAATTCTAGCACCTTTAAATTGAGCGGGAGAGAGCTGGTAGACCTGCATGTGATAGAATGGGTCTATGAGGTAAGTGTGCATAGTAGGAAAAAAATCTATGCACCCACATTGCACTTTTGGGATTGGTAATTCAGTGCACCTTTGTCACCAAGTCAAGCGGTAAGGAATACCTCACTCTCACACAGTGTGGGTGGTGGGGAAGGCAGTGTGGGTGGTAGGGAAGGGAGCGTGGGTTTGAGTAAACTGGCTGGCTGGCTCTCTGGCTGGCTGGCTCTCTGGCTGGCTGGCTGGCTCTCTGGCTGGCTGGCTGGCTCTCTGGCTGGCTGGCTCTCTGGCTGGCTGGCTCTCTGGCTGGCTGGCTCTCTCTGGCTGGCTGGCTCTCTGGCTGGCTGGCTCTCTGGCTGGCTGGCTCTCTGGCTGGCTGGCTCTCTGGCTGGCTGGCTCTCTGGCTGGCTGGCTGGCTGGCTCTCTGGCTGGCTGGCTCTCTGGCTGGCTGGCTCTCTCTGGCTGGCTGGCTCTCTGGCTGGCTGGCTCTTCTGGCTGGCTGGCTCTCTGCTGCTGCTCTGGCTGGCTTGCTTCTGGCTGGCTGGCTCTCTGGCTAGCTGGCTCTTGGCTGCTTCTCACAGGGTAGCATAAATACATATCTATGCAATTACCTGGCCTCAATCCAAACTGGCAAATAATATGCTATCAGGACTCAGATGTGAAGCAGTGACTACTGCATCGTGCTGTAATATCGTGTGGTTCACTAGTGGCTGTCTTTAGACAGGACACGATAAATGAGAATTAACAAGCAGAATACTAGAAGACATGTTTATGTGGTAAAGTGAAAAACAAATCAATGCAAAGGCATTGTACCCTCATCAAATGTCACCACTTCATTATGGAGTGATAAGATAAGACAAAGAGACACAGACGTCTTACACCATGCATCAATTATTATTATTATATGTCTCCCATGTATCCTAGGATAATTTGACAAATATAAATTGTATTTATATTACCTGTGAGCAGGAGTTAGCCATGCAGCCGGTCAGCTAACTGGTCAGCAGCCACCAGCTGCCTGCCATCCAGCTTGTATAGCAGCATATTTTTACCAAACCACACTCCCTTCCTCACCAAAACATTGCTGGGACCTATAAATACTAGACAATAGTATGTGACTAAAATAAGTGAAAAATGCTCACCTATCAATGTATGTGCAGTTATTGTGTAGTATACAACGAGTGTATATATCCAATATATGGCTTATATTGGTCTCACAGGCCATAAAAGTTACTTGAAGAAATAAAATGTTAAAAAATAAAAGAAAAAAGTAGAAAAAATATACTATTACCACGTGACCGGCAGTCGGCAATGTTGCCATAAGCGGCTCACTTTCTGTCAACTTCACGCCTCCATTTCTCAGTAAGCATTGATAGCAATTTTTTTTTTTTTTTGGCCTATAACACTGACAAAAATTTGCTCTGTCATTTCATGAGAAAAAATAATTTTTTTTTTTTTTTTGAAAAATTTTCAACCCTGAGAACAAGTTTGGGAGAGGGCCTGTCGACCCTGAAGGGTTAAACTGGCAGTGACTACTGTAACCAGTTCTGACACATGTCTGTTAACAGTTCTTACAGATACCTCTGAAAGAAGATGTAGGTTCTTTTCTTTCAGTTCTCTAGCAGTTATCTTAGATGTACTCTCTAACTGCTTTAACACAGTTAAGGTACGAACAGATGTCTTCTTCTAGGGGTCAGGCCGAGGTTTGGCAGACGGTAACTTGACCCCACCACCAGCCTTGAATGCTCACACACACCAACGTTCTCCACTATTTCTTTCGTCTGGTGTCCAGTTTTGTGAATCCCTATGATTTGAACTATAGTTTCAGGTTTTAAAGACTTCCTTTTACCCATAATCAAACATGCATAGCCCCAAAATCAAAGGGAACACCGGACAAAAGATGGGGTGGATGAGAGACAAAAGTGCAAAACTTCCTCTCATCATGACAGCCACATGAGCACTGAGGAGTCACTGTGGAGTGTGGTGGCAGGCTATGACCTCATGCTAATGAAAAAAGACCCCCCTGTATGGTAGACTTTTGATTTTCATCACGACACTATGTCGGGGCACTCACCCGGCATAATACCGTGACTAGCACTGTATATTGTAATAAACAGAATAGAGGAAATTTATTCTAATATGCATTATTTAGGTATGCTTACTGGTCAGAGACCCCCATCGTAAGTCCGAGTTATCGTTAAGTGAGTACATCGCTAAGTGAGGAGAGGCTTTATATTGTTTTTGATTAGGTAATATTACATATCAGATCATCATTGTTAGTGAAGATGAGGTCCAGTGTATTCTCCAGTCTTGTTGGCTCTATTATTTACTGGTTTAAAGTGAATTTAATACAGAGATTTAAAAGCTTGTGTTTGTGTGAGTTTTCATCTGAGCTGTCTCCTGGGGTTATCTCTGCTACAGCATTATTTGCTACATTCCTTTATGTTAGGTGCCTTAGGTTGAAATCCCCCCAGGAGCAAGATGTTTGGGGCAGGAGCTGGAAGATTTTCCAGACAATGGTCTATTTTCAAAAGCTATTCCTGGTAGGTAGTAGGTTGGTAGACAGCAACCACCCAGGGAAGTACTACCGTCCTGCCAGATGACTGTGAAACAAAAACCTGTAACTGTTTTGCATGATGGTAGGATTGCTGGTTTCTTTTTCTGTCTCATAAACACGCTAGATAACAGGGATATCTTGCTACTCCTACTTACACTTTGGTCACACTTCACAGACACGCACATGCATATATATATATATATATATACATACATCTAGGTTTTTCTCCTTTTTCTAAATAGCTCTTGTTCTTTTTTATTTCTTCTATTGTCCATGGGGAAGTGGAAAAGAATTTTTCCTCCGTAAGCCATGCGTGTCGTATGAGGCGACTAAAATGCCGGGAGCAATGGGCTAGTAACCCCTTCTCCTGTATACATTTACTAAAAAAGAGAAGAAGAAAAACTTTATAAAACTGGGATGCTTAAATGTGCGTGGATGTAGTGCGGATGACAAGAAACAGATGATTGCTGATGTTATGAATAAAAAGAAGTTGGATGTCCTGGCCCTAAGTGAAACAAAGCTGAAGGGGGTAGGAGAGTTTCAGTGGGGGGAAATAAATGGGATTAAATCTGGAGTATCTGAGAGAGTTAGAGCAAAGGAAGGGGTAGCAGTAATGTTAAATGATCAGTTATGGAAGGAGAAAAGAGAATATGAATGTGTAAATTCAAGAATTATGTGGATTAAAGTAAAGGTTGGATGCGAGAAGTGGGTCATAATAAGCGTGTATGCACCTGGAGAAGAGAGGAATGCAGAGGAGAGAGAGAGATTTTGGGAGATGTTAAGTGAATGTATAGGAGCCTTTGAACCAAGTGAGAGAGTAATTGTGGTAGGGGACCTGAATGCTAAAGTAGGAGAAACTTTTAGAGAGGGGTGGTAGGTAATTTTTGGGGTGCCAGGTGTAAATGATAATGGGAGCCCTTTGATTGAACTTTGTATAGAAAGGGGTTTAGTTATAGGTAATACATATTTTAAGAAAAAGAGGATAAATAAGTATACACGATATGATGTAGGGCGAAATGACAGTAGTTTGTTGGATTATGTATTGGTAGATAAAAGACTGTTGAGTAGACTTCAGGATGTACATGTTTATAGAGGGGCCACAGATATATCAGATCACTTTCTAGTTGTAGCTACACTGAGAGTAAAAGGTAGATGGGATACAAGGAGAATAAAAAGCATCAGGGAAGAGAGAGGTGAAGGTTTATAAACTAAAAGAGGAGGCAGTTAGGGTAAGATATAAACAGCTATTGGAGATAGATGGGCTAATGAGAGCATAGGCAATGGGGTCGAAGAGGTATGGGGTAGGTTTAAAAATGTAGTGTTAGAGTGTTCAGCAGAAGTTTGTGGTTACAGGAAAGTGGGTGCAGGAGGGAAGAGGAGCGATTGGTGGAATGATGATGTAAAGAGAGTAGTAAGGGAGAAAAAGTTAGCATATGAGAAGTTTTTACAAAGTAGAAGTGATGCAAGGAGGGAGGAGTATATGGAGAAAAAGAGAGAGGTTAAGAGAGTGGTGAAGCAATGTAAAAAGAGAGCAAATGAGAGAGTGGGTGAGATGTTATCAACAAATTTTGTTGGAAAAAAAGAAAAAGTTTTGGAGTGAGATTAACAAGTTAAGAAAGCCTAGAGAACAAATGGATTTGTCAGTTAAAAATAGGAGAGGAGAGTTATTAAATGGAGAGTTAGAGGTATTGGGAAGATGGAGGGAATATTTTGAGGAATTGTTAAATGTTGATGAAGATAGGGAAGCTGTGATTTCGTGTATAGGCAAGGAGGAATAACATCTTGTAGGAGTGAGGAAGAGCCGTTGTGAGTGTGGGGGAAGTTCGTGACGCAGTAGGTAAAATGAAAGGGGGTAAGGCAGCCGGGATTGATGGGATAAAGATAGAAATGTTAAAAGCAGGTGGGGATATAGTTTTGGAGTGGTTGGTGCAATTATTTAATAAATGTATGGAAGAGGGTAAGGTACCTAGGGATTGGCAGAGAGCATGCATAGTTCCTTTGTATAAAGGCAAAGGGGATAAAAGAGAGTGCAAAAATTATTTGGGGGATAAGTCTGTTGAGTGTACCTGGTAAAGTGTATGGTAGAGTTATAATTGAAAGAATTAAGAATAAGACGGAGAATAGGATAGCAGATGAACAAGGAGGCTTTAGGAAAGGTAGGGGGTGTGTGGACCAGGTGTTTACAGTGAAACATATAAGTGAACAGTATTTAGATAAGGCTAAAGAGGTCTTTGTGGCATTTATGGATTTGGAAAAGGCGTATGACAGGGTGGATAGGGGGGCAATGTGGCAGATGTTGCAAGTGTAATGGTGTAGGAGGTAGGTTACTTGAAAGCAGTGAAGAGTTTTTTACGAGGATAGTGAGGCTCAAGTTAGAGTATGTGGGAAAAAGAGGGAAATTTTTTCCCAGTAAAAGTAGGCCTTAGACAAGGATGTGTGATGTCACCGTGGTTGTTTAATATATTTATAGATGGGGTTGTAAGAGAAGTAAATGCGAGGGTCTTGGCAAGAGGCGTGGAGTTAAAAGATAAAGAATCACACACAAAGTGGGAGTTGTCACAGCTGCTCTTTGCTGATGACACTGTGCTCTTGGGAGATTCTGAAGAGAAGCTGCAGAGATTGGTGGATGAATTTGGGTAGGGTGTGCAAAAGAAGAAAATTAAAGGTGAATACAGGAAAGAGTAAGGTTATGAGGATAACAAAAAGATTAGGTGATGAAAGATTGAATATCAGATTGGGGGGAGAGAGTATGGAGGAGGTGAACGTATTCAGATATTTGGGAGTGGACGTGTCAGCGGATGGGTCTATGAAAGATGAGGTGAAACATAGAATTGATGAGGGAAAAAAGAGTGGGGTGGTGCACTTAGGAGTCTGTGGAGACAAAGAACTTTGTCCTTGGAGGCAAAGAGGGGAATGTATGAGAGTATAGTTTTAACCAACGCTCTTATATGGGGGTGAAGCTTGGGTGATGAATGTTGCAGCGAGGAGAAGGCTGGAGGCAGTGGAGATGTCCCTGTCTGAGGGCAATGTGTGGTGTGAATATAATGCAGAGAATTCGTAGTTTGGAAGTTAGGAGGAGGTGCGGGATTACCAAAACTGTTGTCCAGAGGGCTGAGGAAGGGTTGTTGAGGTGGTTCGGACATGTAGAGAGAATGGAGCGAAACAGAATGACTTCAAGAGTGTATCAGTCTGTAGTGGAAGGAAGGCGGGGTAGGGGTCGCCTAGGAAGGGTTGGAGGGAGGGGGTAAAGGAGGTTTTGTGTGCAAGGGGCTTGGACTTCCAGCAGGCATGCGTGAGCGTGTTTGATAGGAGTGAATGGAGACAAATGGTTTTTAATACTTGACGTGCTGTTGGAGTGTGAGCAAAGTAAATTTATGAAGGGATTCAGGGAAACCGGCAGGCCGGACTTGAGTCCTGGAGATGGGAAGTACAGTGCCTGCACTCTGAAGGAGGGGTGTTAATGTTGCAGTTTAAAAACTGTAGTGTAAAGCACCCTTCTGGCAAGACAGTGATGGAGTGAATGATGGTGAAAGTTTTTCTTTTTCGGGCCACCCTGCCTTGGTGGGAATCGGCCAGTGTGATAATAAAAAATAAAAATTTCTGGAATTGTTGGGAAATTGCATCCAGAGGCTTGTATACAACCACAGTGACCAGGTTTTGGTTCTCAATCTTTACTGCCAAAACTTCAGCTACATCATTAGAGGCATTTAGTAGTTCTGAGCATATCAGCGACTCTGTGATGTACAGCCAACCCCCCGCCCTTTTCCCTTTGCTTGTTCACTCTGTTGCATCTGTATAGATTATAACCTGGGATCCATATTTCATTGTCAAGGTGATCCTGTATGCGGGTCTCTTTGAGAACCATGAACATTGCGTTTGACTCTGTAAGTAGTCCATGAATGAAAGGTATTTTTTTGTTCATTGCTGGCTTTACACCCTGTATATTTGCAAAGATGAATGTCGTCGCATTGGTGGTAGAATTATTATTGAAAGAATTAAGAAAAAGATGGAGAGTAGGATAACAGATGAACAAGAAGGCTTTAGGAAGGGTAGGAGGTGTGTAGACTGAGTGTTTACAGTGAAGCATGTAGGTGAACAGTATTTAGATGAGAGTAGAGAGGCTTTTGTGGCATTTATGGTTTTGGAAAAGGTGTATAATAGGGTGGATAAGGGGGCAATGTCGCAGATGTTGCAAATGTACAGAATAGGAGGTAGGTTATTGAAAGCAGTGAAGAGTTTTTACGAGGATTGTGAGGCTCAGGTTAGACTATGTAGGAGAGAGGGAGATTATTTCCCAGTAAAAGTAGGCCTTAGACAGGGATATGTGATGTCACCATGATTGTTCAATATATTTATAGATGTAGTTGTAGAAGTGAATGCTCAGTTGTTGGCAAGAGGTGTGGGAGTTAAAAGATAAAGAATCTAACACAAAGTGGGAGTTGTCACAGTTGCTCTTTGTTGATGACACTGTGCTTTTGGGAGATTCTGAAGAGAAGTTGCAGAGGTTGGTGCATGAATTTGGTAGAGTATGTAAAAGAATGAAATTAAAAGTGAATATAGGAAAGAGTAAGGTGATGAGGATAACAAAAAAATTAGGTAATAAAAGATTGGATATCAGATTGGAGGGAGAGAGTATGGAGGAGGTGAATGTATTCAGATATTTGGGAGTGGACATGTCAGCAGATGGATCTATGAAAGATGAGGTGAATCATAGAATTGATGAAGGAAAAAAGGTGAGTGGTGCACTGAGGAGTTTGTGGAGACAAAGGACTTTATCCATAGAAGCAAAGAGGGGAATGTATGAGAGTATAGTTATACCAATGCTCTTATATGGGTGGGAAGCATGAGTGGTAAGTGTTGCAACAAGGAGAAGGTTGGAGGTAGTGGAGATGTCATGTCTGAGGGCAATGTGTGGTGTGAATATAATGCAGAGAATCTGTAGTTTGGAGATTAGGAGGAGGTGCGGGATTACCAAAACTATTAATCCAGAGAACTGAGGAAGGGTTATAGAGGTGGTTAGGACATGTAGAGAGGATGGAATGAAATAAAATGACTTGAAGAGTGTATAAATCTGTAGTGGAGGGAAGGCGAGGTAGGGGTCAGCCTAGGAAAGGTTGGAGGGAGGGGGTAAAGATGGTTTTGTGTGCAAGGAGGCTTGGACCTACAGCAAGCATGCGTGAGTGTGCTAGAAAGGAGCGAATGGAGACAAGTGTTTTTTAGGACTTGATGTGCTGTTGGAGTGTGAGCAAGGCAACATGAAGGGATTCAGCCAAACCAGCAGGCCTACACTCTGAAGGAAGGGTGTTAATGTTGCAGTCTTATAACTGTAGTGTGAGCAGTGCACACCGTTGGCAAGACAGTGTTGGAGTGAATGATGATAAAAGTTTTTCCTTTCTTTAGGCCACCCTACCTTGGTGGGAAACGGCCAATGTGTTAATAATAAAAAAAACATTAACTTCACATCATCTGCAAACAGGAACACTTCTGAGTCTATCCCTTCAGTCATGTCATTCATGTATACAAAAAATGGCACTGGTTCTAAGGTTGACCCCTGTGGAACCCTGCTTGTCACAGGTGCTCACTTTGTCACCTCGTCACATGCCATGACTCATTGTTGCCTTCCTGTCAGTTATTCCCCAATTCATTGCAGTGCCCTTCCTGTTATGCATGCCTGATCCTCTAGCTTTTGCACTATGCTCTTGTGAAGAACTGTGTTGAAGGCCTTGCAGCCCAAGAAACTGCAGTCTACCTACCCTTCTCTCTCGTGTCTTACTTCCATTACCTTGTCATTAAACTCCAGTAGGTTTGTGACACAGAATTTTCCTTCCCTGAATCTCTGCTGGTTGTCGTTTATAAGTGACAGCAGAGACCAGTGCCACATCAGTGACACTAGTCTGTAGTTTAGTGCCTCGTGTCTGTCTCCTTCCTTAAAAATGGGGGCTATATATTTGCCGTCTTCCATACCTCAGATAGCTGCCCAGTTTTAATGGATGTGTTGAAAATTGTTGTTAGTGGCACACATAGCATCTCTGCTCCCTCTCTAAGGACCAATGGAGAGATGTCATCCGGTCCCACCACCTTTGAGGTATCAAGTTCACTTAGCAGCTTCACCTCCTCCTTGGATGTGTGTAGTTCATCCAGTACTTGTTGGTATATTCCTTGTTGGTGTACCCCCCTGTTCTGACTTCCTGAAGTCCTTTCTGTCTCCACTGTAAATGCTACCTTAAATTTCATGTTGAGCTCCTCTAATACTTCTTGGTCATTTCTTGTGAGCTCTCCACCTTCCATCCTCAGCCTGATTACCTAGTCCAGGATTGTTGTCTTCCTCCTGATGTGGCTATACAACAGCTCTGGGTCAGACTTGACTTTTGATGCTATGTCATTTTCATACTGTCGCTGGGCCTCCCTCCTTATCTGTGCATACTTGTTTCTGGCTCTTTGACTAATCTCTTTATTTTTCCTGGGTCCTTTGTCTTTTGTATTTTTCCATTCTCTACTGCACTTAGTTTTTGCCTCCCTACACCTTTGGGTAAACCAAAGGCTCATTCTGATCTTCCCATTATTTCTGTTGCCCTTGGGAACAACCCTTTCTTCTGCCCCCATACATTTTGTTGTCATGTAGTCCATCATTTCGTTTACTGATCTTCCTAACAATTCTCTTTCCCACTGAATCTCCTGCAGGAAGTGCCTCATGCCTTTTTGTAGTTTGGCTTTTCCCATCCTGCTCCTGTTACCTTCTCCACTTGTAACTCTACTATGTATTTAAAGCTCAGAACCATGTGATCACTAGCTCCTAGGGCCCTTTTATATGTGATGTCCTTGATATCTGAGCTATTCAAGGTGAATATGAGGTCCAATCTTGTTGGTTTATCTTCGCCTCTCACTCTGGTAGTGTCCCTAACATGTTGATGCACGAGGTTTTCGAGTACCACATCCATCATCTTGGCTTTCATGTTTTGGGACCCCCATGTGGCTCCAGGTTTTCCCAATCAATCTTCTTGTAATTGAAATCACCCATAACTAGTAACTTTGCTCTACCTGTGTGAGCTCTTCTGGTCACCTCAGCTAGTGTGTCCACCATTGCTCTGTTGCTCTCTTCATGTTCTTCTCTTGGCCTCCTGCAGTTCTGTGGCAGGTTGTACATCACTTCAATGACTACCTTATATCCCCCAGACTGAATTGTACCTACTATGTAGTCCCTTTCGCCCATTTCGTCCATTCCTTCCATTTCCTCAAATCCCCATCAGTTTTTAATGAGCAGTGCAACTCCCTCTCCCTCCTCTCTGCTCCTCAGGATCTGAGTGGTAAGATTGTGTCTGTTATCATCCCAGTGAGTTTCATTTCTGTGAGTGCTATGATGTCTTGATTCTTTAATGGTGCTCCTCACACTTATTTGTTATTCCGTCTGCATTCGTATACCAAACCTTCAACTTCTTTTCTAAAACTGTGGTCTGGGGAGAATGTTGGGGTTGGGGAAGTAGAAGACCTGGCAGGGAACCATGGGGGGGTTGCTGTGGGGGTGGAGTTTGTGATCAATGGGGTGGGGCAGCAGGTACATGTGTGGATTTTGGGCTAGATTGTTTGGTTGCATTGGGGTTGTCGTGGTTGAGGTCCTTCTGTAGGTGGTCCTGAGGGAGGTTGTATTTGCTGTTCTTCCTGAGTCTGGGTTCTCCTATTCATCTCTGTCTTGCCTCTCTTTCCTCCTTGTGTCTTTGTACCCTCTCTTTCAGTGTCTGCCTTTCCTCTTGTGTTCTGTCGCAGTCAAGGTGTGTGGGCATGTGCGTACGCATGTGTGTGCATGTTCGTGTGTGTGTGTACATGCGTGCGTGATGCGTGCATTCACATACGTACACTCACTTATATATATGGTTGCAGGGGTCAAGTCATGCATGTGCTTGCATGCATGTGCTCACCTATATGTGGTTTCAGGGATTGAGTCACAGCTCCTGGCTCTGTGTGTATGTGTGCACCCCACAGATGTAAACTACAGGCCAGTATCAAACTAACTGTTGCTATCCAAAATCTAAATCTTTGGGAAACTTCTGCACAAGAGATTATATTCTTTTTTAACAGTGCAAAGCATCCTCAACCCCTGCCAGTTTGGCTTCAGGAAAAGCAAAAGCACAAACAACGCAGTTGTAAAAATGCTAGACCTGCTTTACACAGCACTCAGAAAAAATGAATATCCATCAGGATTCTTTATCGACCTAAGGAAAGCTTTTGATAAAGTAGACCACAGCATCCCACTCCACAAACTTGATCATTATGGTATAAGAGGCCACGCACGTACACATTTCAAATCCTACCTTACTGACAGGTATCAGTACATCTCTATTAAGGACACAACCTCATCAATAAGACCACTAGATACTGGAGTACCACAGGGAAGTGTCCTTGGTCCCCAGCTCTTCCTCTTATACATCAATGATCTGCCTAATGTATCACAACACCTTAAACCTATTCTCTTTGCTGATGACATGACTTATGTCATCTCCCACCCTAATCTTGCCTCACTCAACGTTATTGCTAATGAAGAGCTTGTAAAAATATTGTCCTGGATGACTGCTAATAAATTAACACTTAGCATTGACAAAACCCTCTACATTATGTTTGGGAACAGAACAGGTGTTGCCCAGCTGAACATAACAATTGACAACACTCCAATTGCTAAACATAATGAGGACAAATTCCTGGGCCTGCACCTTGACAGCAACCTGAAATTCAACACCCATATCCAACAAATAACAAAAAAAGTATCCAAAACACTTGGTTCCTCTCTAAGATACGTTACTACGTACCAAAATCAGCCCTACTCACACTATACTATTCACTCATCTATCCTTACCTTACCTATGCTATTTGTGCCTGGGAATCAACAGCAGCAACTCACCTAAAGCCAATAATAACCCAACAGAAAGCCGCAGCAAGAATTATCACGCTAGACAACACACCCCCCACTCATCAAAAACCTAAACCTACTCACTGTACAGAACATTCATACCTACTACTGTGCAACCTACATTTACAGAACCATAAATTCTAATATTAACCCTGAACTAAAACACTTTCTTGATAGTTGCAACAGAACCCATAGACGCAATACCAGACATAAAAATCTCTACGACATTCCTCGTGTTGATGTACATAAAAGGGCCTAAAATCTGGAACTCCATGCCTGAAAACTCTAGAACCACAGACTCGAATCACCATTTTCAAAACTACCATTAAAAAACATCTTATCTCCCTAACACACCCCATCATCAGCTAACCAAATGAAAAGCACCTAATTCTCTTTTTTTTCATCATGAACACATCCAAAACAATATATACAGTCTTACTCTTGTTGTCTGTAATTCCCCCTAATTTACACTTACACTCACCCAGATGACTATCAATATAAAATTCCTAATATAGCTATTGCCTATTAAATCTTAAGTTAGTTCTAAGTTTGCATAAAATACACTGACAATATATGAGCTTTAAAAGAAACACTGTATCATGCCAAGACAAATCCAATCCCATTACTAAATTTACCATTTGAATTATTGTTAAATGTTTTGTACAACTTCACTGTTTATAAATCTAATTATGTATGTATCTAATAATGTATATTAAAAATGCACTGCTCCATAACCTATATCAATATAGAGTAAGAATTAGTATTAGTCTGCCCGAAATGCCTAGGCATGCTAGTGGCCTTCTTTTGTATTTAATGTTTTATAACACTTAAACCACACATTGTAAGCTTCTACAAGAAAATAAACATTTGAATTTGAATTTGTGTATGCATGTATGGATGTGCGCACACACTCACCTATATGTGGTTGCAGGGGTCAAGTCACAGCTCCTGACTGTGTGTGTGTGTACTCACCTATACGTATATGGTTGCAAGGATCGAGTTACGGCTTCTGGCTTCTTTGTGTATGTGTATATATGTGTGTGTGTGTGTGTGTGTATGTAATTGAAAATCATTGGTGTTGATAGTTGGTAATGCTCTAACATACAGAAAGACTATATTTATTTATAGGTGCAATATATACATGTATTATGCCACATATAAAATATCAGGGAATGCATTGTTTTTAGTAATTACTTGTTATTGATACTGTATAGTAATATGAGAAATAGGTAGTTTATCTTGTAGAACATTTACTGTATGAACTTACAAATATTATACTTTTATTTAATGGATAACATTTTGAATTTTTTTTTTATTAAAATTCAGTTTTTTATAGTATAATATACACAATTTAATGTGAGTGAATACTACTCTGAAAGGGAGTCAAAATTATGAAACAAAAGTTTTTTTTAATACTGCATCTATATTTTGATTCAGAATGTATATGCCTTCTTGCATTGTCTTGACAGTGAGTCACAAATTTGGCTATGGACTGATGGATGCTGGCAAGCTGGTAGAGTTGGCAGAAAAATGGACAACTGTACCACCTCAGCATGTTTGCCAGAGTATTAAGGACCGAACTGATCAGTAAGTATTAGATCAAGATGGTGGTTTTCAGCAGTTGCTTGTGTTTTGCAAATTTAACAAAAGCTGAACAAATTTAGACCAATGTCAGATGAAAAGACAAATATTCAACAAAGTTGTTTGCCTGTGTTTCACCACAGCATTTCCATTGTTGGGAAATTGGTGATGCTAACCTTGAAAAACAGCATTTATTCTAATATTCTGTATTTTTAAAACTAAGTTTGTCATTTGATGATCAAGGAATAATATTATTTGTGTATTGTTCCAGTCATGGTGTTGTGCCTTTTTGTTCGTCATTCAGTTTATTGGCAAGGAAGACTCAGAAAGGAGGTTTATCTCTCCTTACATTTTCTTCATAAGTTAACTAACATTCTGTATTCTTTCAGATAATATTAACCAATCTTTAACCATTTATCCTTGGCTATGAAAATACTTTCCATAAAATTTTAGCATGTAATTATAATCTCCGGGATTCAGTGTAATTGAAATCTTTCAGTTTTCACTTGAGTTGTAGAGGAATTTACTTCTAGAAACCCTGAAGATTTTATGTTAATTACTTCCTGGATGGTTGAAAAATGTCCTAAAGGACAAGGAATGACCAATTTTGTGGTCGTGATTTTAGAGGGAGCTGATATATTTTAATGATGAGCACTGTATATAGGTATCACATTTTTTTTCTTTTTTTTTCTTTCTTTTTGGACCACCCAGCCTCAGTGGGAAATGGCCTGATGTGTTAAAAAAAAGTATTTACAATCTAATTTTATTAAAGGCAATTACTGAATAAAATTGTAATTAATAGTAGTGCCAATAACTACAAAATAAACATGGCATGTCTAGAGCCAGAACCATAAGGAATACAGTATTTATTGCTAGATTACAGATTACTGTACTGTATCTTCCTGTAATGTGAGGGTAGCCTGTAGGTCAAAATTCATCCAGACTGGCTTATATAATTTTTTAAGCAAGAATATCTGCCAAATACAAACTATTTTCCCTTGTGAATGATGTGTTAATCATATTTTTGTCATTATTTTTGTAGGTGATCTGTAATCCGAACACCTTACTCTTTATATTTCCAAAATCAAACAAACTGTAATCTGGTTCTCATTACTTAGTTGTGATGTTCTATAACAGTAAGAAAATTTTACTCTTGATATCTCCAAAACCAAACAGAAAATTTAATTGGTAATATCCTCTACCTTTTTTTCTTTCCACCCCAGTTCTATATACTTTCTTAGTCTTCCTTTTCTGCTCCACCCTCTCTATCTACTCATACCACCTCAGAAAACCATCATCAACCCTCTGAATTATACTTTTGATAATTCCATGCTCAGAATTTTCTACATAATATTCACACCCCACATTGCTCTCAAACATGATGTTGCTACTTCTTCCAGCTTCCTCCATTGAAAACTCTTGCTTCACACCCATGTAAAAGTGTTGGTACCACTATACTCTAGTACATTCCCCATTTTACCTCCATGGATGAACTTTGCCTTCACAGATGCTTTAATCCCCCCCCCCCCTCATCCATTCTTTAGTTCACCTCTTCTTTCAGTGAACCATACATGAACAAGTCCAGCCCAAATACATGTATATGAAAACATTTACTTCCTCTGTACTCCCTGCCTCCAACCTGATATTAAGTCTTTCATTACCTACCATAGTTTTTTGTTACTCTCATCACATTTTTTTTTCTATTTTTTACCTCACAAATTCATCACCAACATTTGCACTTTTTCTTCAGAATCTCCCCAAAAACTGAGTCATTGGCAGAGAATAACTATGATAATTCCCACTCTATTAAAAATTCATTTTTTTTTTTTTAAGTCAGACCTCTCCCCAATAACCTAGCATTAACTTCTTTTATAACTCCATTTATAAATACAGTGGTACCTCGGGATATGAACAGCTGAAAACTCAAACAGTTATGCAAGTGTATTTATGTAAGTACGTACTTTTGTAAGTGAATTTTTGGGGGTCTGAAACAGATTAATCTAATTTACATTATTCCTTATGGGAACAAATTCATTCAGTATCGGCACTTGAACAGCCTTCTGGAATGAATTAAGTTCGTGTCCCTAGGTACCACTGTATATTAAACAACCATAGTGACATCGTATATCCCTGTCTAAGGTCTATTTTTACTGGAAAATAGGCCCTTTTTCTCCTACATTCTTTTACTTGAGCCTCACTTTCTGTATAAAAACTGTACTGCTTTTAGTGACCAATGCCATTTCCATGCATTTGCAACATTTCTCACACTGCCCACTATCTATGTTATCATGTAACTTTTCTATATCCTCAAATACAACAGAGCCCCTTACCATTATTTTTTTGTGCAATGTAGAACCCCTTGCCATTATTTTTTATGCACTAAAAAGTCCCTTATCATTTTTTAACACTCCGGCCATCTCCCACCAGGGTAGGGTGACCCGACCAGTGACAGAGCACAACACTTTCGCTTTAACTCATTCAGTCACTGTCTTGCCCTTACTATTATCTAGATAAGTATTATTCACTTATATGCTTCTATGTAAACACTTGGTGAACACATCTCCCCTATTTTTTAACACAATAGCTGTCTCCCACTGAAGCAGGATGACCCAAAAAAAAGAAGAAATGTAAAATTTTTCTTCTTTTTATATTTAACATTTTATACAGGAGAAGGGGTTGCTAGCCCCTTCTTTCCAGCATTTTAGTTGCCTCTTATGACATAGAGTACATAACTTACGGAGGAATGATTCTTCTCCATTTTCCCATGGAGATGAAAGGAAGTAAATAAGAACAAGGAGTTGTTAGTTGAATATATTTATTATGACCCCATACCCATCCTGTGGGTGGTAGTCAAAAGATTACAGAGGTACATAGTGGGTCCAGGGACTGGGCCCCAAAGTTTTGATAGCTGAACAAGTTACAAAGGTAATGAACTCCAGGAAGATATAGTCACAGTCATGACAAGTTACAAAGGTAATGAACCATCTAGACATCTATACATGGTTACAATCATGAACAAATTACAAAGTAACGAGCCATTCACACATCCACACCTGGTCACAGCTGTAATGAGTTATTACTTAGATGGATGTGTATACTTATATGTAGACATGCCTGTGTAGTGTGATTTAAGTGTAGGTAGAAGTATCAAGGCATACATTTTTTTTACATCTTTACGAGACACAAAGAAGAGAAACCAGCAATCCTACTAGTGTAAAACAATTACTGGTTTCCATTTAACATTCATTTGGCAGGATGGTAGTATCTTCTTGGGTGGTTTTTTTCTACCATCCTACTACAGGTTGGCCATCACTAATCCGGCATTCAGTAATCCAGAACTAATTTCAGCTAGCATAATTTAAAATTTCTGGGGTCGCCACACCAACCTGCCACTGCTGTTTGGTGGTGCTACTTACTGCATAAATCATTCAAATTTCTTATTCTCCATTGTTATAACTTGCTCACTTTTAGCCCTAGCCATGGTTTCAACAAATAAAAGAAATGCTTCTCATTGTGTAAAGCACATCCACTGTACATTGTTCACATTATTATTATTATTATAATCAAGGGGGAAGCGCTAAACCCATAGGATTATACAGCGCCCAGGGGAGGGGGGGATGTGGAAGGCATTCAGGCTTAATTCGGGGAACTGGAGCACAGATCCAATTCCCTAAATCAAGAGCCCCTCACCAACATCAAGGAACCTTCCATGAGGGGTCACATTGTTCACAAAAGTGGCTTTAAAGCTACTATCGGTTGCCACGAGCTCAGCTCACTCAGATAAGCTGTGACCAGTAAATTTGGGCCTACATATGAGAGAATAGGTCTGTGTGGTAAATGTGCACTATATAAAAAAATCCTGCAGCACACAGTGCATTATGAGAAAAAGCGGCTACTGTGCTTTTGGTATACAACAGCAACTTTGCGGTGTATTTTTGTGTGGTTTGTATGGTTGTATTCTCGTTTCTTTCATCTCGTTTGATAGAATGGAAGATATATTGCAGAAATAGATATAATTTTGACTGGTTTCATACCAGAAAGTACCTTAAAATTGAGCTCAAAGTAGCAGAAATGTTGTTTTTGCTGATGTTCAAGAGTAAACAAATGACATCATCATCCAGTATGTGTCCAACTGGCAACCTAATACGCAGTCACGAATGGGTTGACATTATTTATACATTTATTACAGTAATGCAGTAATCTTCATAACAATAAACCTTCATTTTTTTGTGTGAATAAAAATTCAAAATGGAAAGCAAGTGTAATATAAAAGGGGCCTGGAGATGTGACTGATGAACAGAGAAAGCATTATTTTAGTACTAGGAATATCTGCATTGTTTATTCTAGACCCTATTTTGAAATAGGCATCTCTTGAAATTTGTAATAAAGTGTCCAAATTACCAATTTCTGACCACTTTATTGGGTAGTTGAAATAGCTGAAGGATGGTTTCCTGTACTCAATCGACAGAATAAAAGGAATACTAGTGAAATAGCTGAGTTTGGCAGACTGGAATAATGGAATGGGTCAAAATTGGGCATAAAGTGGGTGAAATCGCTGATGTGTAAATATCGTCATTGGGTTAAGTGTATTCTAACCTAACCACTCTGTAATCTGGCACCCAAGTCCCAATGATGCTGGATTAGTGATGGTCACCCTGTACCTAAAACACATTCCCTACCCTTCTTAAATCGTCCTTGTTCCCCTCCCTTTCCTAATTCCTCCTTGTTCTCCTACCCTTCCTAAATCCTCCTCGTTCCTCACCATACCTACTTTCTGTTTTTTTCCTAACTTTCAGTAATAACTCTACCATTCACTTTAACTGATATACTCAGGAGGCTTTATTTATTTATTTGTTTATTTTTTTTAACATACTGCCATCTCCTGCCAAGGCAGGGTGACCCCCAAAAAAGAAAACACCTTCACCATCATTTCACACTATCATTATCTGTACAGAGGCTCACAGATACAACAGTTTAGATGTCACTCTAATGGCAGATATCCCAAACCCCACCTTTAACCACTTCACCATCCATGCTGTAGTACTACACCATGAGCTCAGCTCACTCAGATAAGCTGTAAGTGATAAATTTGGGCCTAGAAATGAGAGAATGGGTCTATGCAGTAAGTGTGCCCCATGAAAAAATCCTGCATCACACAGTACATAATAAGAAACTTCGACCGTGTTTTTGATTTAAAACAGTGATTTTGTGGTGTGTTTTCATGTTGGTTTTTATGGTTGTATTCTCAGTTTTTTGGTCTCATATTATAGAATTGATGATATGTTACAGAAACATAGATGATTTTTTATTGCTTTCAGGACTGAAAATAGCTTGAAATTGAGCTCAAAGTAGCAGAAATGTTTGATTTTTTGGATATTCCAGAGTACACAAATTGCATCACTTGTCCAATAAGCATACAACTGATCAGTCTAATATACATTCAGGAATACACTGACATTATTTATACAATTATTACAATAATGCAGTTGTCTGCAAAGCAGTAAATCTTTTATTTTTTGTGTGAATAAAAATTTAAGTTGGACAGCATGCATAATGTAGGAGAGACCTGGGAATGTAACTAATGAACAGAGGAAATGCATTTTAGTGCCAGGAATGTCTACATTGTTTATTCTGAACCTTATTTTTAAATTGGCAATTTTTTAATTTTGTGTGAAAATGGCCAAATTACCAATTTCCAATCACTTTATTTGGTAGCTGAAATAGGTAAATGGGCAGTTTCATGTAATCAGTCAATAGAATAGGAGGAATACTAGTGAAATATCTATGAGTTTAGTTGCTTGAAGCAATTGACTGAAAACAGGGCTTAACTTGAGTAAAATTGACAATGTACAAATATGGTTTCATTACCTTCGGAAAAAGATTCTCTATCATTTCATAAGAAACAAATAATTTTTTAAGGGTTAAAGTGCAGGCATTGTACTTCCTGCCTCCAGGACTCATGTCTGGCTAACAGGTTTCCCTGAATCCCTTCACAAAATATTATCCTATTCACATTCCAGTGGCTTGTCAAGTCCCAAAAACCATTCACTCCTATCTAACACATTCACACATACTTACTGTATGTCCAAGCCCCCTCCATTGTTTCCTAGGATGACCCTTACCCTTCTTCCCTCCACTACAGATTTATACACCCTCCATCCTTTCTAAATGTCCAGACCACCTCAACAACCCCTCCTCAGCCCTCTGAACAATAATCTTAGTAACTCCGCACCTCATCCTAATAACCACACCACACACACACTGCATAATATTTATGCCACACACATTGCCTTAGACCTGACATCTCCACTGCCTCCAGCTTCTTTCTGGCTGTGTCATTCACAACTTATGCTTCACACCCATATAAGAGTGTTGGTACCACTATACTCTCATACATTCCCTTCTTTGCCTCCATGGATAATGTTCTTTGTCTCTACAAATACCTTGGGAGGCTTATTTTCCTATGCTTCTTATACAATTTTATCCTGTTTTTTCCTGCTACATAGAAAGTATTCATGCTTTCTGCCAGTCCTTAGGTAACATATCTTCTTTCGTGCATAGTTGATGGGCGTACATCAAATACACATATCATATGTGGGTGTGATATGTATTTTTCAAAATTATTTGGTTGGAATATTCACCAGTAATCGAACTTAATTTTTCTGATTGGTGATTTTTTGTTCTTTTTCTTAGAGGAATTCCTACTATCATGGGAGAATCAGTATTTGCAGAGATCACCACAGATGGCTGTGCTGGAACATCTAGAGAGGTTCGCTATTTGGAACATGTACAAGCTAGAGTTTCTCTTCGATTCCTGCCACGAGGAAACATCAACATAAAACTTATATCCCCCTCAGGTAAGTTCTTTCTAGCCTTTCTTTCTGTTTGCATCTATTGAGAAAATAATTGAATTAGTTTATTTGGTTTAAAGCCTTTTAACTACATGAGGGTTATTAAGGCTGCATGTCACTTGTACACCACTAGTCAAGAACATGTTATCTGTAAAATATGGATTAAAGCAAACTGTTAGTTTATATACACGGAAAGACTTACCTCCTGGGTTATATTCCCTTGCCATAACATAATTGAGTATAGAGCTTTGTTACTCATGAAACTGTAATAACATGATTGGAAACAAACCATAAAACAGGTGGAGATTTAACCTTTGGTTTAGAGCTTTGTTAATAAGTTAAATAAATTTTTATTAAAAAATTATTAGCAAACCCTTTGAGCTTAAATACTGTAACTTAAGGAAAATGTTACAAAATATCATATCAGTGATGACTACACCTGTACATCTTGTCGTGAAGGAACATTAAAATTTGCATGATGGAGATGCAATCACCAGCTGTTGAAGTACAGTAATTAATTTACTTCATTTGCTCTTATAAATGAAACTACTTTACATTATTAATTTTATTTTCAGCACTATATTTTTATTTCCAGGTACTTCTTCTACACTGTTATTTGAAAGACCAAGGGATGTGTTCTCTGAAAAGTTTGATGATTGGCCTTTCCTCTCTGTTCACTTTTGGGGAGAAAAGGCAGCAGGGACTTGGCGGTTAGTTGTCACTAACGCTGGTACACGGGAAGTTCGTCACCCAGGTGAGTTAATTCTTCAGTGGAAAGATTTCCTTTTTAATAATGGATTGTATATCAAAGACAATATTTCCAGGTGAATTTGTAAGTAAAACTTTACAAGTTCAGTATAGTATTGTATTTAATTTTTTTTTAAGTATTAATGATTGTTTCCCAATATATATACAGCAGTTCTCTCTGTATTATGCTGCAAATCCTTAAGCTCTGTACTGGTAATTCATTTAACATTTGTGTTTACACTTTTTTTAGTGCATTAACCATGATGTAAGACAGGTGCCAAATACTGGGATTTTCTGGACTGTGGATTAGGGGTATGTCAGAGACTCAGTATCAATGCCTTTTTATGGTATCGCTATCAGTGAAAAAGTTGCCAATACAGTGGTCCCTCGTTTTTCGTAATTAATCCATTCCTGGAAGTGTGACTATTATCGAAATTGACGATTTTTTAATCCATTTCCCCATAAGAAATAATGTAATTTTTTTTTTTTTTTTTTTTCAACAAGTCGGCCATCTCCCACCGAGGCAGGGTGACCCAAAAAAGAAAGAAAATCCCCAAAAAGAAAATACTTTCATCATCATTCAACACTTTCACCACACTCGCACATTATCACTGTTTTTGCAGAGGTGCTCAGAATACAACAGTTTAGAAGCATACACATATAAAGATACACAACATATCCCTCCAAACTGCCAGTATCCCAAACCCCTCCTTTAAAGTGCAGGCATTGTACTTCCCATTTCCAGGACTCAAGTCCGACTATATGAAAATAACCGGTTTCCCTGAATCCCTTCACTAAATATTACCCTGTTCACACTCCAACAGATCGTCAGGTCCCAAGTACCATTCGTCTCCATTCACTCCTATCTAACACGCTCACGCACGCTTGCTGGAAGTCCAAGCCCCTTGCCCACAAAACCTCCTTTACCCCCTCTCTCCAACCCTTTCGAGGACGACCCCTACCCCGCCTTCCTTCACCTATAGATTTATATGCTTTCCATGTCATTCTACTTTGATCCATTCTCTCTAAATGACCAAACCACCTAAACAACCCCTCTTCTGCCCTCTGACTAATACTTTTATTAACTCCACACCTTTTCCTAATTTCCACACTCCGAATTTTCTGCATAATATTTACACCACACATTGCCCTTAAACAGGACATCTCCACTGCCTCCAACCGTCTCCTCGCTGCTGCATTTACCACCCAAGCTTCACACCCATATAAGAGTGTTGGTACTACTATACTTTCATACATTACCTTCTTTGCCTCCATAGATAACGTTTTTTGACTCCACATATACCTCAACGCACCACTCACCTTTTTTCCCTCATCAATTCTATGATTAACCTCATCCTTCATAAATCCATCCGCCGACACGTCAACTCCCAAGTATCTGAAAACATTCACTTCTTCCATACTCCTCCTCCCCAATTTGATATCCAATTTTTCTTTATCTAAATCATTTGACACCCTCATCACCTTACTCTTTTCTATGTTCACTTTCAACTTTCTACCTTTACACACATTCCCAAACTCATCCACTAACCTTTGCAATTTTTCTTTAGAATCTCCCATAAGCACAGTATCATCAGCGAAAAGTAACTGTGTCAATTCCCATTTTGAATTTGATTCCCCAAAATTTAATCCCACCCCTCTCCCGAACACCCTAGCATTTACTTCCTTTACAACCCCATCTATAAATATATTAAACAACCATGGTGACATTACACATCCCTGTCTAAGACCTACTTTTAACCGGAAAGTAGTCTCCCTCTCTTCTACACACCCTAACCTGAGCCTCACTATCCTCATAAAAACTCTTTACAGCATTTAATAACTTACCACCTATTCCATATACTTGCAACATCTGCCACATTGCTCCTCTATCCACTCTATCATATGCCTTTTCTAAATCCATAAATGCAATAAAAACTTCCCTACCTTTATCTAAATACTGTTCACATATATGCTTCAATGTAAACACTTGATCTACACATCCCCTACCCACTCTGAAACCTCCTTGCTCATCCGCAATCCTACATTCTGTCTTACCTCTAATTCTTTCAATTATAACCCTACCATACACTTTTCCTGGTATACTCAGTAAACTTATTCCTCTATAATTTTTACAGTCTCTTTTGTCCCCTTTCCCTTTATATAAAGGGACTATACATGCTCTCCGCCAATCCCTAGGTACCTTCCCCTCTTTCATACATTTATTAAACAAAAGTATCAACCACTCCAACACTATACCCCCCCTGCTTTTAACATTTCTGTCATGATCCCATCAGTTCCAGCTGCTTTACCCCCTTTCATTTTACGTAATGCCTCACGTACCTCCCCCACACTTACATTCTGCTCTTTTTCACACCTAAAAGATGGTATACCTCCCTTACCAGTGCATGAAATTACTGCCTCTGTTTCTTCCTTAACATTTAAAAGTTCCTCAAAATATTCTCGCCATCTACCTAATACCTCCATCTCCCCATTTACTAACTCCCCTACTCTGTTTTTAACTGACAAATCCATACTTTCCCTAGGCTTTCTTAACTTGTTTAGCTCACTCCAAAATTTTTTCTTATTTTCATTAAAATTTCTTGACATTGCCTCTCCCACTCTATCATCTGCTCTCCTTTTGCACTCTCTCACCACTCTCTTTACCTTTCTTTTACTCTCCATATACTCTGCTCTTCTTATAACACTTCTGCTTTTTAAAAACCTCTCATAAGCTACCTTTTTCTCTTTTATCACACCCTTTACTTCATCATTCCACCAATCACTCCTCTTTCCTCCTGCCCCCACCCTCCTATAACCACAAACTTCTGTCCGTTCCAGACACCCAGAGGTATTAAAACAAAAAATTTTTTATATGAAATATAGATGTAGTACATACACAGTACAATGGAACATGATGAATGAAACATTAACAGCATAACACTTAACTTTATTGGTGATTCTTCTTAGTGTATGGAAGACTGGAGGAGGAGAGAGATTGAATTACTGTTTGGAAGGGGAATCCCCTTCCATCAACACCTCAGGTACCAAGTCCTTTTCTGGGGTTACTACTCTTCTCTGTTTCTTAATGCCACTAGGACCAGCTTGAGAGTCACTGTACACCTGTGGTACTAAATACTTGTCCAGAGAGCTTTGCTTCTGACGTCTCTTTAAAACTTCCCTAAAATGGGCCAAGACTTCGTCACTGTACATGTTGCTGACATGGCTTGCAACAGCCTTGCCAGGGTGATGTTTCTCTATAAATCTTTCCATCTTACCCCACATTTCAAAAATCTCTTTAATTTCTGAAGAAGGCAACTTCTTCCATCTCTCTTCCTCCTCCTCTGCAGCAATATTCTGAGCTGCAGTCTGTTGCTGTTCCTGCTGAAGCTCTTGCAGCTCCTCAGTGGTTAGCTCTTCGTTTTGGTCCTCTACCAACTCTTCCACATCCTCCAAACTCACATCCAACCCCATGGAACTCCCCAGTGCCACAGTAGATTTCACAACTGTCATAGGCTCATCAGGGTCAGCCCGAAACCCTTCAAAATCCCTCTTGTGGACACAATCTGGCCATATTTTCTCCAAACAGAGTTCAAAGTCCTGGTAGTCACTCCCTCCCAAGCCTTACCTATAAGGCTTATGCAGTGGAGAATACTGAAGTGATCTTTCCAAAACTCTCTTAGGGTCAAATGAGTGTCTGAGGTCACATTAAAGCACCTTTGAAACATTGCTTTGGTGTAGAGTTTTTTAAAGTTTGAAATGACCTGCTGGTCCATGGGCTGGAGGAGAGGAGTGGTATTAGGGGGCAAGAACTTTACTGTGATGAACCCAAACTCCTCTAGAATTAGGTCATCCAAGTTTGGAGGATGAGCAGGTGCATTGTCCATTAGCAGGAGGCACTTGAGATCCAATTTCTTTTCCAGGAGGTAATTCTTCACACTAGGGCCAAACACTTCATTGAACCACTCGGCAAAAATTTCCCTCGTGACCCTTGCCTTATTATTAGCTTTCCAAAACACACACAGTTTACTCTTCATAACATTGTTTTTCCTAAACACTCTGGGGTTTTCAGAATGGTACACTAGTAACGGCTTCACTTTGCAATCCCCACTAGCATTAACACAGAACATGAGTGTCAGCGTGTCTTTCATTGGCTTGAGTCCTGGCAGTCCCTTTTCCTCCTGAGTAATGTAGGTCCTCTTTGGCATTTTCTTCCAAAAGAGGCCTGTTTTGTCACAATTAGACACTTGCTCAGGTTTCAGTCCTTCAGCCTCTATGTACTCCTTGAATTCACTTAGGAATTTTGTAGCTGCAATTTTGTCTGAACTGGCAGCCTCACCATGCCTTATCACACTGTGTATGCCACTATGGTTCTTAAATCTCTCAAACCAGCCTTTGCTGGCCTTAAATTCACCAATATCAGTACTTGTTGCAGGTAATTTCTTTACGAGATCGTCATGCAACTTCCTAGCCTTTTCACAAATGATCGACTGCATAAGACTATCTCCTGCTAATTTTTTCTCATTTATCCACATCAATAATAACTTCTCAACATCTTCGAGTACTGGTGATCTCATTTTTGTCAGCATATTTACCCCCTTTGCAACAACAGCTTCTTTGATTTCCATTTTCTTGGCCACGATGGAAGCTATGGTTGTATGGGGTTTGTTATACATCCTGGCCAGTTTGGCCACACATATGCCACTTTCATATTGTTCAATGATGTTTTTCTTGAATTCAGTCATATTTCTCACCTTCTTTACCAAAGGCCTGGAACTAGGAGCTTTTTTAGAGCCATGCTAGCTTATTTAGCAGTTGCAAGCACTAAAATGAATGGAATATTATGAAATATTTTGTATGAACAAGTGAGGGGACCGTCACTCACTGGTAAACAATGGCACACTGGCTGGGAAGGGAAGGCGAGGCAGCTCGGAGCCATGTGTACACGTCCCGGACAAATGATGATTCATGAGTCAAATGATGATTTGCGAGCCAGTATTTTGACGAAAATAACGTTATGATTATCGAAAATTACGACTATCAAGCCTTTTGATCAATGAGGGACCACTGTACTAGCTGATACTTTTAAGATACAGTGGAACCTCGGTACTTGAACAGCTCCCTACTCAAATAGTTCGGTATTCGAATGCTTTGTTCGGTAAAACAATCACTTGGTAGTCGACCATTTGTTCGGCACTTGACCAAACAAAAACATCCTGCCAGAAATTTGCTATAAACTATTAAGTGTTTCTTCACATTTTTTTTTTATATTGTATAAATAAGTCACCATGGGGCCTTTGAAGATTAGTAATAGCAGCTGACCAAAAAGAAAATTGGTTGGGAAAAATTCATTTGGTACTCGAACAGATCGGCACTCAAACAGCCTTCTGGAATGGGTTAAGTTTGAGTACCAAGGTTCCACTGTATTAAAATTAAAATTGGAGGGAGGGGGTAAAGGAGGTTTTATGGACGAGGGGCATGGACTTCCAGCAAGCATGTGTGAGCATGTTAGATAGGAGTGAATGGAGACGAATGGTTTTTGGGACCTGACGGAGTGTGAGCAGGGTAATATTTAGTGAAGGGATTCAGGAAAACCAGTTATTTTTATATAGCCAGACTTGAGTACTGGAAATGGGAAGTACAATACCTGCACTTTAAAGCAGAGGTTTGGGATATTGGCAATTTGGAGGGGGATGTTACAGTTCTTTGTATATGCTTCCAAACTGTTGTATCTGGGCACCTCTGCAAAGACTGATTATGTGTGAGTGAGGTGAAAGTGTTGAATGATGATGAAAGTATTTTCTTTTTGCTGATTTTCTTTCTTTTTGGGTCACCCTGCCTCGGTGGGAGATGGCCGACTTGTTGAAAAAAAAAATAATAATACATGTACAGTAATAATGTACTACAGGTCTCCCTCAACATTCATGTTTTCAACTTTCACGGGCTTCACACATTCGCGAATTCCCAACCGCCAAATTCCCAGCCACCAAATTCCCAGCCTCCAAATCATATTTAAGTTTCCCGCCACCTGCGAGTCCCTACTACCCTCCCTCCGACCCCCGCAACTGGCAGCCAGCTCTCCCACCGCCCAGTGTGGTGAGTGTTTTGTTTGTTCATTATTTGCTATTAAACTACAGTATAAATAATGTAAACCCATTCATGACTGCATATTGGAATGGCTATTCGGACAGGTATTAGACGGTGACATCATGTGTTTACTCTTGAACACTGCAAAGAATTAAAAAATTTCTGCTACAGCTAATAATAACAATAGTAAAAATAATAATAATAATAATAATAATAATAATAATAATAATAAAATAATTAATAAAAAATAAATATGTTATAATTGAAGAAGGAATTGTACAAAAATACGAGGGATGGTGACACAAATTTCGAGTGTGGGGTTTGTTTAGCTGGGTTTTAAAATTAGTTCCCTGCTCTTTCAAACATTTCACAAATATTCGTTGTTTTGTGCTTGTAGATTGAGTGTGGGCTTGGGGTGGTAGAGGCATGATTGAGGCAATGGGATTTAATAACATCATGTTAATTTAAAAATAACATGTCTATTATATTTATAACATATATGTTATTAAATACCACTGCTCAACTGCTGAATTTTTGTGAAATGTTGAAGGAGCAGGGAGACTAATGTTTACCCAGTTCCCTAAAAAAGTCTCACGACGATGTGTAAAACCAATCCCCCCCCGTATTTTTGGGTAAAATTTCCTTCTTAAATTTATCGTTTTTTATTATTTATTTTTTTATTTATTTTTAAAACATTGTTAATTTGCAAAGAAAAAGGTCATTCTTTCTTTTTCAAGGAGTAAACAATGAGTATTCAAAATTTTTTCCTATAGTTCCAAATGAGCATAAAATGGGACATTTGTTAATTGTGTTTTACCAAAAAAAGAAAACCCCCCCCCCCTGAGGGGGGGGAGGGTGGTAACCATTTGCGGGCCCGGGGGAGTTGAAAAGGGCTAAGGGGGGGAGTGGTGGAGTTGTTATTTAATAAATTAAAATTTTATTAAACTACATTTATTAAAAAACCATACTTTTAAAAAGCATAACTGTTTATTTTAATCAATTTCGACGTTTTTCTTTGTTTTTTAGATTATCAAATGGTTCAACAAGTTTAAGGGGAAGCATATTGTAAATATTTCCCTACAATATATTGGGGGCACCAAACTTTCAGGGTTTTTCAAATTGCGGGGCTCTTTGATCCCCTACCCTGGTTTGTTGGGGGGGGGACGTATATAAATTATAAACAATAATAAAAGTGACTTCAAAAACTGCACTAACCCGTTTTTTCCACAAAAAAGGGGGGAGCGTTGGGGCCGCCCCCACCTTTACTAAAACAATTTTATTCATTCAGAGTATAAACATGGCCCTTCGATAACCTATTAACTTTTTCCTGAGAGGCTCTCTTAGCAGAATTTCGTTATCAAGTTAATTTTCCCCCCTAAGAAATAATGGAAAACAAATTAATCCCGGGAGGCACCCCAAAGATGAAAAAAAATTGTTTTACCACATGAAAAATTTAAATTTTTAATAACACAAACTGAAGAAAAACATGCCCGTTACATGACACTACCTTTTTTTGAAGATCTGGGGTTATAGATGGGGGTGGGGGGGGGGAGATGGATGGGTTTTTGTTTAGAAGGGGAATCCCCTTTCCTAGGACTTGAGGGGGCAAGTCCTTTTCTGGGGTTACTTTCCCTTCCCTTTAAATCTCTCAAAAAATTTTCCCGGCCTTAAAATTTACTCACTCCCCCTGTTGCTGGATTTTTTTAATTAAAGCTGCAACTTCCTACCTTTTCACAAAATTTTTCTTGAAAAAAGCTATCTCCTGCTATCTTTTTTCGTTTACCACACCAAAAACACCTCAAAATCTTCGAGTACTTTCGATCTCAGTTTTGAAAACAATTGCACCTTGGGAAAACACTTCCTTGATTGCCGTTTTCTTGGGACAATAGACGATGGTTGATTGGGGTTTTTTGTACAACTGGCCAGCCGGGGAACGGCCTCCACTTTCAACTAGCAAGATCTCTTTCACATTTCCATAGTAATGCTACCCTTTTTGCTTTTGGGGTTTGGGACTAGAAGCTTTTTTTGGGGGGCCCCGGGGACTTATTTTTTCAGGTGAAAACACTAAAAAGGCTGTGATAATATGAAATGTTCCGATGTATGCTTGGAAGCGACCGTGGTGGCGGGGGGCTTGAAAAAATGGCCAGAAGGGAGCTCTCAGACAGAACAAAAGTGTTGTCAGTTTTTTAGCGAGTGAGCAAAATTTTTGCTTTAAAAAAGTATCGCTAGTCGGGTTTAACGTTTAAACTGCCCTCTTTGGGCGAGGGCCACTGTATCAGGTTTCTTGTATTTATATTGTTTAAAATTATGTAATATTAGTAAAGGATAGATAAATAAGCCGTGAGATGATATTAAAACGAAATTATCAAAGGGGTATTTTTTTTTCCCCCCCAGACAAACCCCGTCCGCCAGATACCACTACTGAGTGAAAATTTTTTCATTCTAGAGTTTTTCTATCAAATTTTTTGTGTATAAGCTTAGAGTTGACATCAGGGAAATTATTGAAGTTACAGAATTCCACTGGAACGGTTTTAATTGCATTTCAATTAATTTAAATGAGGAAAATTGACTCTGCAAACGAGCAAATCCAGATGCGAGCAAGGTCACGGAATGGATGAAACTCGTGAGTGGAGGCTCCACTGTATTATAATATTCAGATATTTGGGAGTGGACGTGTCAGCGGATGGGTCTATGAAAGATGAGGTGAATCATAGAATTGATGAGGGGAAAGAGTGAGTGGTGCACTTAGGAGTCTGTGGAGACAAAGAACTTTGTCCTTGGAGGCAAAGAGGGGAATGTATGAGAGTATAGTTTTACCAACGCTCTTATATGGGTGTGAGGCATGGGTGATGAATGTTGCAGCGAGGAGAAGGCTGGAGGCAGGGGAGATGTCATGTCTGAGGGCAATGTGTGGTGTGAATTAATGCAGAGAATTCGTAGTTTGGAAGTTAGGAGGAGTGTGCGGGTTACCAAAGCGCTGTTGGTCAAAGTTTTGAGTGAAGATGTAGGTGGTTCGGACATTAGGTAATGGAGCGAATCGAATGGCTTCAGATGTATCAGTTTTAGTGAGTTATAGGGGTATTAGGGCTAGGAAAGGTTGGATGAGAGGGGGTAAAGGCCGTTTGATGTATGGATGGGCTTAGGAGTATTTTGCAGCATGATGGCTCGTTAAATGATCGGTGATACCACTACTTGAGTGAATTTTTATTCTGTTGAGATGTTCAGTTTCTGGTTCATATTTTTGTAAGGGGTTAGGGAAATGGCCAGGATTGAGCTGTAGATGGGATCAGGCCTATTGAAGGAGGAGTTTACTGTTGCAGTTAAATATGTATTTTAAATTTAAATGAGGAAAAGACACGTGATGGAGTGAAATCGATGAAGTTCTCGTATGGGATAACCTCGTGGTGGGGCTCCACTGTTATAATTAAAAATAAAAAATAATTAAAGTTTTTTAACCTTAATCCTTTTTGAAGTGTATTTATTTAATTTTGTGTGTTTTAAGAGAATGTTTTATTTAATTAAAGAGAGAACAGTTATTACAGTATACATTGTTGTTGTTATGGTCATGGTAAGTGCTAAACTTGTGAGGGTCATATAGCACCTGAGGTATTGGAAATAATCAAGTTTGATCCAGGGAAGGGGAGGATAGTTCTAATTCCTTGGAATGAAAAATATTCACTGGCATGAAGGCACCTCCCTCCTTGAATGGTAGAGCACACAGAAATTTTTAAACAAAAGTAATTATAATTTTTTTCCCATAGGTGTACTAATACAGTGGCAGCTCATCTTGCATGGGACTAAAGAGCGTCCAGGACGTCTGCGCACAGAACTGCCTCAGCGCTCAGATTCTTTGTCTTTCTCACAGCCTCTGCCAACCCAGTCTTCCTCAGGTTTACAGTTCTCGTCACGAAGACCTTCTAATAGTCCCTTCACTATTAGGTACTAAGAACAGATTAAGTACTTCTTAAAAAGCCTTGATAACAATGAACTTGTATTTGTATAGGGCAGGATTTGTATTTTTTAATATGCTTATGCTAGAAATAATCAGTATTTGTCAGTGAGACACAGGAAAATGTGGTAGTGTATTATATCTCTATTTTAATGAAAATTCATCCGTATTTGAATTTGAGAAGTGATGGCAGACATTAAAGTTTATGTATGGATTTTCATAATGAAGTCAGTTTACATGAGCAGTAGCCTTTCACAATATTGGAGTACAGTGTAATAAAGTTTGAATAAGCATTGGGTCTTTTATCCTTTTCTTTTCCTCCATAGCATCCTCGACCAAATCCTGGCTGGATCTAGTCCCAATGCTACTTATGCCACAGTTGATGGGAAGATAGTATCAGGTCCAAATCACTTGACAACTGCTCAGGATGGTGACATTATAAACAAGTTCGTGGAATCTGAAGTTTGTCACAGTCAGTGCCTCGGTGGATGTTCAGGTCCCGGACCAGACAAGTGCCGAGCTTGCTCTCATTATAGTTTAGAGGGGTAAGAATCAGCTGCTGTTTCATATTAGATTAATATTTGGTTTCCATGCACCTCTACAGGTAAATTTTTTATATAAATAAATTACAAATCAGTTTAATCTCCTTAAATGGCTTAATGGTTCACACAAACATATCTTTGTTTCATTTTCAAGTCCATACCTTCAACACTCAATATTTAACATTACCAATAATTATCCCAGTTACTTAAATCTTAAAACTTCAAGACAACATACAGTAAATTGATCATCTCATTTATTATACATTGTAATGCGACAAATCTGTACAACTATAGTGCTTCAATATCAAAATTTTAAAATTTCATTGTTTCAAATACTCAATTGTACTTCATATTGTAAATTGTTTATGGTAATTTTTACCACTGAACCTTTTGTTGCTTGTTAATTTTAAGTTAATTTTAAGCCTGCCCATAATGCTTTGCATACAAGGGGCTTTTGGCATGTACACCCAACTACTATAATTCCTTGCACAACTATGTATCATTTCCAAATAAACTATATGAATATGAATGTGCACCTTAACATCTTTATTTCATTATTAAGTACTCTCAATTCAGATATTCATGGTCTCTTATCTCATCTTTGGTCTTTATCAGTGTTAATCTTAGTCATTCAATGATTTTTTACTTATTATCTTTAAATTCTTTCTTTCATATGGCTTTACTATCCCAGTTTCAGTGCCCATTTTAACTAATAATATCTCCATTTATAAATATGTTATATGTTATCTCTGGTTGCTCAGGGAAGTGTCCTTGGTCCCCTGCACTTCCTCTTATATATCAATGATCTACCTACTCTTTCACAACACCTTAAGCCTATTCTCCTTGCTGACAATATGACATGTGTCATCTCCCACCCTAATCTTGTCTCACTTAGCACTATTGTTAATGAAGAGCTAGTAAAAATATCGACCTGGATGACTGCTAATAAACTTACACTTAATACTGACAAAACCTTCTTCATTCTGTTTGGGAACAGAACAGGTGTTGCCCAGTAGAATGTAACGATTGACAACACTCCTATTGCTAGACATAATGAGGGCAAATTCCTGGGCCTGCACCTTGACAGCATCCTGAAATTCAACACCCATATCCAACATCTATAACAAAAAAAGTATCCAAAACAGTTGGGATCCTCTCCAAGATACGTTACTATGTATCACAATCATCCCTACTCACACTATACTATTCACTCATCTATCCCTACCTCACCTATGCTATTTGTGCATGGGGACCAACAACAGCAACTCACCTGAAGCCAATAATAACCCAACAGAAAACCACAGTAAGAAGGCATAATAGAGGCTCTCATTGCATTGCAACCCATTATTGTAAATATATAATCTCAGTGTACTATTTGCAAAGACATAAATAAATAAATAAATAAATACCAATTCAAGACAGTACACACCCCCACTCTTCAAAGAACTAAACCTGCTCACTATACAGAACATTCACACCTACTGTTGTGCAATCTACATTTACAGAACCATTAACTCTAATTTTAACCCGGAACTAACACAATTTCTTGATAGTTGCAACAGGACCCATAGACACGACACCAGACACAAAAATCTCTATGGCATTTCCCGTGTCCGGCTAAACCTATACAAAAATTTGATGTACATAAAAGGGCCTAGAATCTGGAACTCCCTGCCTGAAAACTCAAGAACCACAGACTCAACCACCATTTTCAACACTACCTTTAAAAAGCATCTCATCTCTCTAACACACCCCATCATCAGCTAACCAAATGAAAACCACCTAATTCTCTTTTTTGTTTTATGAACATATCCAAAACAATATAGACTTATCATTATCTGTAATTCCCTCATAATTTACACCTACACCCCCCAAATGACTGTAAACATACAATTCCTAATATATAGCTATTGCCTATTAAATCTTAAGTTAGTCTTTATAAATCTTCCAGAATGGCTTTAACCCTTTCAGGGTCCTATACAGTGGACCCCCGCCTTACGATATTAATCCGTTCCTGAGAGCTCATCGTTATCCGAAATTATCGTAAGGCGAATTAATTTTCCCCATAAGAAATAATAGAAATCAAATTAATCCGTGGAAGACACCCAAAAGTCTGAAAAAAAAAATTTACCACATGAAATATTAATTTTAATACACACAAACTTAATAAGACATACACAATTAATACTCTACTAAGAATAGAATACTGTACATGACACTTACCTTTATTGAAGATCTGGTGATGATTGATGGGATGGGAGGAGGGGAGAGTGTAGAAGTTAGTTATTGTTTAGAAGGGGAATCCCCTTCCATTAGGACTTGAGGTATCAAGTCCTTTTCCGGGGTTATTCTCTTCTTCTTTTAATGCCACTAGGACCACTTGAGAGTCACTGGACCTCTGTCGCACAACAAATCTGCCCATAGAGCTCTGTACCTCCTGTTCCTTTAAGATTTGCCTAAAATGGGCCACAACATTGTCATTGTAATAGTCACCAGCACAGCTTGCAATAGCTGTGTTAGGGTGCTTTTCATCCATAAAGGTTTGCAGTTCAACCCACTTCGCACACATTTCCTTAATCTTTGAAGTAGGCACAATGGATTCCACAACTGGCATAGGCTTCTCAGGGTTAGCCCCAAACCCTTCAAAATCTTTCTTAATTTCCATACTAATTCTCACCCTTTTTACCACAGGGTTGGCACTAGAAGCTTTCTTGGGGCCCATGGTGACTTACTTTGCAGTTACAAGCACAAAAAACACTGGGATAAGGTGAAATGTACCGAATGTATGCGTGGATGCGACCGCACTGGCTGGCTTGTAAACACTGGCGCTGAAGCCACACGTGGGATGTGTCCCGGACGAATCGCGCGAGGCGAGGCAAAATTTTTGTGTTCAAATGCTTTGTATGGCAGATTTAATGTAACGCAATGCCATCGTAAGGCGGGGGTCCACTGTATATGCCTCTGTTTTGACCATTGAGATGTTTTAATCTATTGTTCATCCCTTTGGGATCATTTCTGCTAGATCTAATTTCCCCACTTGGAACAAAAGTTGTCTGAGCACTTGACTTGTACTCAAGAGAGATCATAATCTACATCTAGAAAATCCTAGAAGGATTGGTCCCCAATCTTCACATAGAAATTACTCTCTACAAAAGCAAAAGACTTGGCAGTCAGTGCAGCATTCCCCCAATGAAAAGTAAGGGTGCCATTAGTACACCAAGAGAAAACACAGTAAGCGTCCAGGGCCAGTAGGACTGTTCAGCAGCCTCCCACCAGCCATAAGGGAAATTATAAACAGACCCCTGGCTACCCTCAAGCAGGAGCTGGACAGATACCTAAAGTCAGTGCTGGATCAGCTGGGCTTTGGTTCATGTGTTGGAACGCATGTGGCCAGCAGTAACAGCCTAGTTGATCAAGCCCTGGTTCAACCCGAGGATCAATACCCCCCAGGCTGTGGGGGCATTGATCCTCGTAATACCCTCCAGGTGGATTCCAGGTAGGCAGATTCACCTCCTCCATACTCTCTCCCTCCAATCTTCCATTACCTTAATTTTTTGTTATCCTCATCACCTTGCTCTTTTCTACTTTCACTTTTAATTTCCTTCTTTTACATACCTGTCCAAACTTGTTCCCCATTAATCCCACACTACTTGCCAACACCCGAGCATTCACTTCTCTTACAACCCCATCCATAAATATATTGAACAACCATGGTGACATCACGTATCCCTTTCTAAGGCCTACTTTTACTGTGAAGTAATCTCTCTCTCTCCTACATACTCTAACCTGAGCCTCACTATCCTCATAAAAACTCTTAACTGCTTTCAGTCAATCTACCACTTATTCCTATTCTGTTCATTTGCAACATCTGCCACATTGCTTTCCTATCCACCCAATCATAGCGATAACACAGTGGTACCCCCGAGTTTCTTACAGCTCCCAACTTGAACAATTATGTAAATGTATTATTGTAAGTGCTTTAGTAAGTGTATTTTTTGGGATCTGAAACAGACTAATCTAATTTACATTATTCCTTATGGGAACAAATTCATTCAGTAACAGCACTCGAACAGCCTTCTGAAACGAATTACGGCCGAAACTCGGGGTACCACTGTATTCTTAGGATATAGAGATATACTTATGAGAAAAAATACTATAAGTAATGATATGATAGAAACAGAGGCTTTTCAAATGACTTGAAAAGGCCTATTGTGTGTGCAAAACATTGCCAGTCAGTTTCCAGAAATAAAACATATCTGGTTGGACTAGGCTTAAAAGGCTGGCATGGTACAGTGGTTAGTGTCCTGGCCTGCTAGTTTTAGGACTTGGGTTTGTGTCCCATGCATTATGTGAATAGTTATCTGTATATTTAGACTTCCAATTTTGTCAATTGGAGGTTGAAATATACAGAGAACTATTCTTCCTGGTTTTGTCTCCATGTGGGTTTTTCCTCTAATTGACATGTGTACATTACATTTTGATGTACTAACATTGATTGAATATATATATTTTTTAATTTCTTTCAAGGTGTATTACCTTCCTTTAATCACACTTTGCACAAGTTTCTCTTCCGCAAGTTTTGCTTAAGATTAAACCCATAACACCAGAAGTGTCCATATCCTTGGCATATGCAGTACATGTTCCTTTGAAAACTTATTATGTAAGGTACATACAGTGGACCCCCGAGTTTCGTGATTAATCCGTTCCAGAGAGCCCGCCGAAGGTCAAAATTCACGAAACTCGCAACCATTTTCCCCATAAGAAATAATGGAAATAAAATTAATCCGTTCCAGACACCCAAAAATATTAAAATAAAATATTTTTTTTCAAATTAAATAAAGATTTACATAATGAAAACAATCAGAAATCAAGTACATGCATTTAAAATAAATAAATAATAACATTACACTTACCTTTACTGAAAAATTTCTGCGTGGGGAAGACAGGAGGGGGGATAGGGGAAAGGGTGTACACTTTTTTTTTGGAAGGAGAATCCCCTTTCCATTAGGACTTCAGGTATGAAGTCTATCGGGGGTTATTTCCTTCTTCTTTTAATGCCACGGGGCCGCTTAGAGACTGGCCCCCTGTCCACAAAATATTGTCCAGAGGGGTTGTTCTGGCGTTTTTTTAAAAGATTTCCCAAAAGTGGGACACAAACTGATTGTCTTTTTGCAATACGGCCTGAACAGCTTTGTTAGGGTGAAGTTACCCTAAATTTTTTCACTTCAGCCCTTTTTTCCCACAAATGTCCAAATCTTTGAAAAAGGGCCCCTTTTCCCCCATCTTTTTTCCTCCTCTGCACATTTTCCCTAGCTGTGATCTGTTCGTTCAGATGAACTTTGCAGTTTTAAAAGTTTAGTCTTAGCTTGGTCCTCCCCCAACTCTCCACACCTCCCCACTCACCTAAACCCCCAGGGACACCCCAATCCCACAATATTTTCCACAACTGGCATAGGTTCCTTAGGGTCGCCCAAAAACCCCTTAAAAATCCCTCTCTTGTACACAATCGGGCCAAAAATTTCTCCAAGCAGAGTCGAAGTCCTAGAAGTCACTCCCTCCAAGATTTACCTATAAGGTTTAGAAATGGAGGATATTAAAGTGATCTTTCCAGAACTTTTGGGTCAATTCAGTGTCTGGGGTCACTTAAAAAGCATTTTGAAAAAATTTTTGGGGTGAGATTTTTTTGAATTTGAAATGCCCTGCGGGTCAGGGCTGGAGGAGTGGTATTAGGGGGCAGAACTTCACCGTGATAAAACTAAATCCTCCACTATTTGCTTTTCCCAAAGTCGGGGGGTGAGCAGGAGTTGTCCATTCCCGGGAGGCACTTGGTGGAAATTATTTTCTGGAGGTATTTCTTCACATGGGGCCCAAAACATTTCTTAAACCAATCAGGAAAATTCCCTTTTGTCCCCCCATGCCTTACTGTTAGCCTTCCACATCACACACAAGTTCTTTTGGGGCGACACTGTTTTCTTGAAAACTCTGGGGGTTTTCGAGTGAAAAACAGTAAAGGGTTCACTTTAAAATCCCCACAGCATTACTAAAAACAGAGAGTAAGCCGTCTTTCTAGGCTTGTGTCCGGGTGCGCTTTCCCCCTGTGTGATGTAGGCCTCTTTTGGATTTTTTTTCAGAAGGGCCTGTTTTTGTCCAAATTTTAAAAACTTGCTGGGGTTTTAATTCTCCCGTTCTACCACTCCTTAAATCCCGTACAAAATTCTCAGCTGTTTTTTTTTTAGAATTGGCAGCCTACCATGCCTTTCCACTGTGAATCCACTATGCTTCTTAAATCTCTCAGCCCCCTTTGCTGGCTTAAAAACACAAGCATCCCATTGTTGCGGCATGTTCTTTCGAGATCGTCATGCAATTTCCTTTCCCTTTTTACATATTATCGACTGCTAAAAACTGTTCCCGCAATGTTTTTTGTAAACCCCCAAAATGCCTCTCCACTTCTTCGAGGATTTGTGATCTCCTTTTTGTCAGCATAACCACCCCTTTTTTTCAACAACAGCACCTTATTTTCCTTTCCTTTCGCCAGATCGGATGATGGTTGAATGGGGCTTTCCATACATCCTGGCAGCTCTGTAACATGCATCCACTCTCATATTTTTCAATGATTTTCCCTTTTTGAAATTTGATCGGTTCCTCATTTCTTTAAAAAGGGGTTTCATAGCTTTTTTGGGTCATGGTGCTTATTAGAGTTTAAACACAAAAAAACAAAGGTTATTACGTATGAACCCGGGGGTATGGGCACGTGTTGGTAAAAAATGGCAACTGGCGTGAATGGGGGGAGACTGGCTTTGTGTGTGCGGGACGGGGGGGCGGGTACCGGGCGGGAGCCAAAACACGAGTTTTTTTTTACAAAATGAGGCCAAATTTTTCCAAAAAAAATCGCGAAGGGCGAATTTCAGAAAGTCGAGGCTGCCAAAAAAATAGGGTCCACTGTAGTTATAAGCTTCCACTTACTCAATTTTAAATAAAAAAAAATTTTTTTGGAATTATTCACAAAAAGGTTTCACCAGGTTTATGAGGATAAATTTAGTGTTTTGTTCAGTGGGTATTGATAAAACACAGTAAACTAACAAACAATTGTACAGTCAGTCCCCCCCTCTTTCTATAGTTAATTTCCCTTGGAGTATTTGTAAAGCAAAATTTCTAATGCATTCATTATGTATTTACCTTGGCTAAAACTGGCCAAAAAAATTAGAAAATGCCAATTTATTGCCTGAAAAAACATATAAGAACCATGTACATATTAGGTTATACTGTAACCACTGGAGACCCGACTGTTCTATGAGGATAGTAGCAACTGTTAAGGCAGCTAAATTAAATTTCTGGCAGATTGCACAATTTTGCATTACACTATTATAAGTATTATTTAAACCTTTGGTTTCAGTGTCATAGGCTGTCCAGAGCATTTTTTTTGTGGTGCCATTACTTCTTTCCTTTCAACACACCGGCCGTATCCCACCGAGGCGGGGTGGCCCAAAAGGAAAAACGAAAGTTTCTCCTTTTACATTTAGTAATACGTACAGTGGAACCTCTACTTGTGAGTTTAACCCGATCTACGTTCACATGTGTAGTGCTACAAAAGTAGATCTACATTTTTTTTTTACATATTTTCAAATATAAAAAATAAAAAAGGTAGATCAAAGTTTTTTACACATTTTCAAATGCAAAAAAACAAAAAGAAGATCTAATTTTTTTACAGTGGACCCCCGCATAGCGACTTTAATCCGTGCAAGGGCTCATTGTTATGCGAAATGATCGGTATGCGAATGAATTTTCCCCATAAGAAATAATGGAAATCAAATTAATCCGTGCAAGACACCCAAAAGTATGGAAAAAAAATTTTTACCACATGAAATATACATTTTCCTACACACAAAGAGAAGGATACATGCACAATAGTAGAGTAGTACATGCACAATATATATTGTGCATGTACTACTCTACTAAATGAAGAATAAATGACACTTACCTTTATTGAAGATGCAGAAATGACTGATGAGACAAATGTGTCCTGGGAGTGCCTTTTCCTCCTGAGTACTGTAGGTCCTGTTTGGCATTTTTTTCCGAAAAAGGCCTTATCACCTGTGTATGCCACTACGATTCTTAAATCTCTCAAACCAACCTTTGCTGGCTTTAAATTCACCAATATGAGCACTAGTTCCAGGCATTTTTCCCTGTTCACCTGGGTGTTAGTCGACTGGTGTGGGTTGTATCCTGGGAGACAAGATTAAGGACCCCAATGGAAATAAGTTAGACAGTCTTCGATGACACTGACTTTTTTGGGTTATCCTGGGTGGCAAATCCTCTGGGGTTAATTGTTTCTTGGCATTCTCAATAAGCCACACCAACAACGGTGCTACAGCAGCAGCAGCAGCAGCTGACAGTGCTACAGCAGCAGCTGACAGTGCTACAGCAGCAGCAGACGATGCTACAGCAGCAGCAGACGGTACTACAGCAGCAGCTGACGGTGGTACAGCAGCAGCAGCAGCTGACAGTGCTACAGCAGCAGCAGACGATGCTACAGCAGCAGCAGACGGTACTACAGCAGCAGCAGACGGTACTACAGCAGCAGCAGCAGCAGCAGCTGATGGTGGTACAACAGCAGCAGCAGCTGACGGTGCTACAGCAGCTGACAGTGCAGCAGCAGCAGCAGCAGCTGACGGTGGTACAGCAGCAGCAGCAGCTGTACCACCAATAGTAGCGATGGTTGATTGGGGTTTATTATACAACCTGGCCAGCTCGGAGACACGCACTCCACTTTCATACTTATCAATGATCTTTTTCTTCATCTCTATAGTAATTCTCACCCTTATTGCTGTAGGGTTGGCACTAGAAGCTTTCTTGGGGCCCATGGTCACTTATTTTGCAGATAAAATCACCAAAAACACTGTAATAATACAAAATGTTCCGATTGTATGCTTGGATGTTGCCACGGAGGCTGGCTGGTAAACAATGCCACTGGCGGCACATGTGAGGCTGGCTAAGGGCGCACATTGGACGCGTCTCGGACGAAGAGCGGTGAGCGGGTTTTTGAGCGGTATGCGAGGCAAAATTTTTGCGATAAAAGCGAGCGGTATGCGGATTGAATGTTATGTGATGCCGACGGTATGCGGGGGTCCACTGTACTTTCAAATGTTGAAAAAACGTATATATACGTTTGGACCGTTTATGGGTTAATCTGTTCCATGACCTTGCTCGCAACTGGATTTGCTCGTTTGCAGAGTCAATTTTCCTCATTTAAATTAATTGAAATGCAATTAATTAATTCCAGTGGAATTCTGTATTTCAATAATTTCACCAATATCAGCTCTGCGGCTTATTTATCTATCTCACTTCATCTAATATGACATAATAAACAATATAAATAACATACAAACCTGATATATACTCTAAAATGAATAAAATATATCATTCATATGGTGGTATGGGCGGTGTCGGCGGTGGACGAGTTTGTCTGGAGACCGGGCAAAATACTTCATGAATAATTTCGCTAATATCATCTATACGGCTTATTTATATATTACATTTCATCTAATATGACATAACAAACAATATAAATAACATAGAAACATGATATATACTCTAGAATGAATAAAATATGTCATTTATGTAGTGGTATGGGCGGTGTCGGCGGTGGACGAGAGTTTGTCTGGAGACCGGGCAAAATACTTCATGAATAATTTCACTAATATCATCTATACGGCTTATTTATATATTACAGTTCATCTAATATGACAACAAACAATAAAAATAATATAGAAACATGATATACAGTATAGTCTAGATTGAATAAAATATGTCATTATGTAACAGGTGGAGGCGGCCACAACTGCTCCCTCTTTGTTGTTCGAAACACTGCCATCTAGTGATGGCCTTTTGAAGCCATCTATTATAATTGTTATATGTAGTACATTATTATTTATATATGTATTATTATTATACATATTATATTTCTTTCAACACACCGGCCATATCCCACCGAGGTGGGGTGGCCCAAAAGGAAAAACGAAAGTTTCTCCTTTTACGTTTAGTAATATATACAGGAGAAGGGGTTACTAGCCCCTTGCTCCCGGCATTTTAGTCTCCTCTTACAACACGCATGGCTTACGGAGCAAGAATTCTGTTCCACTTCCCCATGGAAGTAAGAGGAAATAAACAAGAACAAGAACTAGTAAGAAAATAGAAGAAAACCCAGTGGGGTGTGTATATATATGCTTGTACATGGGTGTGTATATATATGCTTGTACATGTATGTCTAAGGTAGTAGGTTGGTAGACAGCAACCACCCAGGGAAGTACTACCGTCCTGCCAGATGACTGTGAAACAAAAACCTGTAACTGTTTTGCATGATGGTAGGATTGCTGGTTTCTTTTTCTGTCTCATAAACACGCTAAGATAACAGGGATATCTTGCACCCCTCTTCATTTTGGTCAACCAAGACCGCACATGCAATATATATATACATACATCTAGGTTTTTCCCCTTTTTTTCTAAATAGCTCTTGTTTTTTTTTTTATTTCTTCTTTGTCCAGGGGGGAAGGGAAAAGAATTTTTCCCTCCGTAAGCCAGCGTGTCGTATGAGGCGACTAAAATGCCGGGAGCAATGGGCTATAACCCCTTCTCCTTTAACATTACTAAAAAAGAAAAGAAAAACTTTTAAAACGGGTTGTTAAATGTGCGTGGTGTAGTGCGGAGCAAGAAACAGATGATTTTTGATGTTTGAATGAAAAGAAATTGGATTCCGGCCCCAAGCGAAACAAGCTGAAGGGGGGTAGGGAGTTTTTAGTGGGGGGAAATAAAAGGGGTTTAAAACTGGGTATCTGGGGAGTTAGAGCAAAAGGGAAGGGGTGCAGTAAGTTAAATGACGTTAGGAAAGGGAAAAAAGGGAAAATGAATGTGTAAATTCAAGAATTATGTGGATTAAAGTCAAGGTTGGGTGCGAGAAGTGGGTCATAATAAGCGTGTATCACCTGGAGAAGAGAGGAATGCAGAGGAGAAGAGAGATTTTTGGGGGAGTTAAATGAATTATGGGCCCTTTTAACCAAGTGAGAGAGTAATTGTGGTAGGGGGCTTGAATGCTAAAATAGGAGAAACTTTTTAAAAGGGGGTGGTAGGTAAGTTTGGGGTGCCAGGTTTAAAAGATAATGGGGGCCCTTTGATTGAACTTTGTATAGAAAGGGGTTTAGTTTAGGTAAAACATATTTTAAGAAAAAAGGATAAATAAGTATCACGATAGATGTAGGGGGAAATGACATAGTTTGTTGGATTATGTATTGGTAGATAAAAGCTGTGAGTAGACTCAGGATTCATGTTTATAGAGGGGGGACAGATTATCAGATCACTTTCTAGTTGTAGCAACCCGAGAGTAAAAAGGGAGATGGTTTTCAAGGAGAAAAGAACATCAGGGAAGGAGAGGTGAAAAGGGTTTTTTTAAAATAAAAAGAGGAGGCAGTTAGGGGAAGATATAAAAGCTATTGGGGGGATAGATGGGCTAATGAGACATAGGCAATGGGGTCGAAAGGTATGGGGTGGTTTAAAAATGTATGTTAGAGTGTTCAGCAGAAGTTTGTGGTTACGGGAAAGTGGGTGCAGGAGGAAGAGGAGCGTTTTGGTGGAATGATGATGAAAGAGAGTAGTAAGGGAGAAAAAGTTGCTATGAGAAGTTTTTACAAATAGAAGTGATGCAGGAGGGGGATATATGGAGAAAAAAGAGAGAAGTTAAGAGTGGTGAAGCAATGTAAAAGAGAGCAAATGAGAGAGTGGGGGAGATGTTATCAACAAATTTTTTTTGAAAATAAGAAAAAAGTTTTTTGGGGTGAGATTAAAAGTTTTAAAAAAGCCAAGGAAAAAAAGGGTTTGTCAGTTAAAAATAGGAGAGGAGGTTTTAAATGGAGAGTTAGAGGGTATTGGGAAGATGGAAGGAATATTTTGAGGAATTGTTAAATGTTGATGAAGATGGGAAGCTGTGATTTCGTGTATGGGGCAAGGAGGAATAACATCTTGTAGGAGTGAGGAAGAGCCAGTTGTGAGTGTGGGGGAAGTTCGTGAGGCAGTAGCAAAATGAAAGGGGTAGGCGCCGGGATGATGGGATAAAGATAGAAATGTTAAAAGCAGGTGGGATATAGTTTTGGAGGGGTTTGGTTGCAATTATTTAATAAATGTATGGAAGAGGGTAAGGTACCTAGGGATTGCAGAGAGCATGCATAGTTCCTTTGTATAAAGGCAAGGGGATAAAAGAGAGTGCAAAAATTATAGGGGGAAAAGTCTGTTGAGTGTACCTGGTAAGTGTATGGTAGAGTTATAATTGAAAGAATTAAGAGTAAGACGGAGAATAGGATAGCAGTTTGAACAAGGAGGCTTTAGGAAAGGTAGGGGGTGTGGACCAGGTGTTTTACAGTGAAACATATAATGAACAGTATTTAGATAAGGCAAAAGAGGTCTTTGTGGCATTTATGATTTGGAAAAGGCATATGACAGGGTGGATAGGGGGCAATGTGGCAGATGTTGCAAGTGTATGGTGTAGGAGGTAGGTTACTGAAAGCAGTGAAGAGTTTTTACGAGGATAGTGAGGCTCAAGTTAGAGTATTAGGAAAGAATAAATTTTTTCCCAGTAAAGGTAGGCCTTAGACAAGGATGTGTGAGTCACCGTGGTTGTTTAATATATTTATAGATGGGGTTGTAAGAGAAGTAAATGCGAGGGTCTTGGCAAGAGGCGTGGAGTTAAAAGACAAAGAATCACACACAAAAGTGGGAGTTGTCACAGCTGCTCTTTGCTGATGACATTGTGCTCTTGGGAGATTCTGAAGAGAAGTTGCAGAGATTGGTGGATGAATTTGGTAGGGTGTGCAAAAAAGAAAATTAAAGGTGAATACAGGGAAAAAGTAAGGTTATGAGGATAACAAAAAGATTAGGTGATGAAAAATTGAAATCAGTTTGGGGGGAGAGAGTATGGAGGAGGTGAATGTATTCAGTTTTTGGGGAGGGGACGTGTCAGGGGGATGGGTTATGAAAGATGAGGTAAATCATAGAATTGTGGGGAAAAAAGGTGAGTGGTGATTTAGGAGTCTGTGGGACAAAAACTTTTCCTTGGAGGCAAAGGGGGAAATGTAGAGAGTATAGTTTTACCCAACGCTCTTATATGGGTGTGAAGCGGGGTAGAATGTTTGCAGCGAGGAGAAGGCTGGAGGATGGAGATGTCATGTTGGGGGCAATGTGTGGGTAAATAAAATGCAGAGAATTCGTAGTTTGGAAGTTAGGAGGAGGTGCGGGTTCCCAAAATTTTTGTCCAGAGGGCTGAGGAAAGGGGTTTTGGGTGGTTGGAATGTAGAAGAATGGAGCGAAACAGAATGACTTAAGGTGATCAGTCTGTAGGGGAAGGGAAGGGGGGGTAGGGTCGGCCTGGGAAAGGGGTTGGGGGGGGGGGTAAAGGAGGTTTTGTGTGCGAGGGGGGGGCTTCCCAGCAGGCATGCGGAGGGGTTTTGATAGGAGGAATGGAGAAAAATGGTTTTTAATATTTGACGTCGTTGGAGTGTGACCAAAGAACATTTTTGAAGGGATTCGGGGAAACCGGAGGCCGGACTTGAGTCCGGAGAGGGGAAGTACAGTCCCTGCATTGAAAGGGGTTTTAATGTTGATTTTTAAAAACTGTAGTGTAAAGCACCCTTCTGGGAAAAGTGATGGGGTGAATGATGGTGAAAGTTTTTTTTTTTCGGGCCCCCCTGCCTTGGGGGGGAATCGGGCCGGTGTAAAAAAAAATAATAAAAAAAAATGTATTTTAGTGTGCCCCAAGTGTAAGTAGAAGTAGCAAAAGGTACCTGAAAAACCCTTTCATGTTTATGAGAAGAAAAAAGGCACCACAATCCCACCCTCAGTAAAACAAACAGGCTTTTGTTTTACATCATTGGGAGGACGGTGACCTCCCTGGCGGGGTTTTGTTACCAACTACTACCTAGGAACTAATAATAAAATAATAATAATAATATAATAATAATAATAATAATAATAATAATAATAATATTATTATTATTATTATTATATTATTATTATTATTGTATTATATTATTATACTATTATTATTATGTTTTTTTTTTTTTTTTTTTTTTTTTCCCCAACAAGTCGGCCGTCTCCCACCGAGCAGGGTGACCCAAAAAAAGAAAGAAAATCCCCAAAAAGAAAATACTTTCATCATCATTCAACACTTTCACCAAACTCGCACATTATCACTGTTTTTGCAGAGGTGCTCAGAATACAATAGTTTAGAAGCATACACATGTAAAGATACACAACATATCCCTCCAAACATGCCAATATCCAAACCCCTCCTTTAAAGTGCAGGCATTGTACTTCCCATTTCCAGGACTCAAGTCCGACTATATGAAAATAACCGGTTTCCCTGAATCCCTTCACTAAATATTACCTGCTCACACTCCAACATATCGTCAGGTCCCAAGTACCATTCGTCTCCATTCACTCCTATCTAACACGCTCACGCACGCTTGCTGGAAGTCCAAGCCCCTTGCCCACAAAACCTCCTTACCCCCCTCTCTCCAACCATTTCGAGGACGACCCCTACCCCGCCTTCCTTCCCCTATAGATTTATATGCTTTCCATGTCATTCTACTTTGATCCATTCTCTCTAAATGACCAAACCACCTCAACAACCCCTCTTCTGCCCTCTGACTAATACTTTTATTAACTCCACACCTTTTCCTAATTTCCACACCTGAATTTTCTGCATAATATTTACACCACACATTGCCCTTAAACAGGACAGCTCCACTGCCTCCAACTGTCTCCTCGCTGCTGCATTTACCACCCAAGCTTCACACCCATATAAGAGTGTTGGTACTACTATACTTTCATACATTCCCTTCTTGCCTCCATAGATAACGTTTTTTGACTCCACATATACCTCAACGCCACCACTCACCTTTTTTCCCTCATCAATTCTATGATTAACCTCATCCTTCATAATCCATCCGCCGACACGTCAACTCCCAAGTATCTGAAAACATTCACTTCTTCCATACTCCTCCTCCCCAATTTGATATCCAATTTTTCTTTATCTAAATCATTTGACACCCTCATCACCTTACTCTTTTCTATGTTCACTTTCAACTTTCTACCTTTACACACATTCCCAAACTCATCCACTAACCTTTGCAATTTTCTTTAGAATCTCCCATAAGCACAGTATCATCAGCAAAAAGTAACTGTGTCAATTCCCATTTTGAATTTGATTCCCCAAAATTTAATCCCTCCCCTCTCCCGAACACCCAAGCATTTACTTCCTTTACAACCCCATCTATAAATATATTAAACAACCATGGTGACATTACACATCCCTGTCTAAGACCTACTTTTACCGGGAAGTAGTCTCCCTCTCTTCTACACACCCTAACCTGAGCCTCACTATCCTCATAAAAACTCTTTACAGGATTTAATAACTTACCACCTATTCCATATACTTTCAACATCTGCCACATTGCTCCTCTATCCACTCTATCATATGTCTTTTCTAAATCCATAAATGCAATAAAAACTTCCCTACCTTTATCTAAATACTGTTCACATATATGCTTCAATGTAAACACTACCGACTCTGAAACCTCCTTGCTCATCAACAATCCTACATTCTGTCTTACCTCTAATTCTTTCAATTATAACCCTACCGTACACTTTTCCTGGTATACTCAGTAAACTTATTCCTCTATAATTTTTACAGTCTCTTTTGTCCCCTTTCCCTTTATATAAAGGGACTATACATGCTCTCCGCCAATCCCTAGGTACCTTCCCCACTTTCATACATTTATTAAACAAAAGTACCAACCACTCCAACACTATATCCCCCCCTGCTTTTAACATTTCTGTCATGATCCCATCAGTTCCAGCTGCTTTACCCCCTTTCATTTTACGTAATGCCTCACGTACCTCCCCCACACTTACATTCTGCTCTTCTTCACTCCTAAAAGATGGTATACCTCCCTGACCAGTGCATGAAATTACTGCCTCTGTTTCTTCCTTAACATTTAAAAGTTCCTCAAAATATTCTCGCCATCTACCTAATACCTCCATCTCCCCATCTACTAACTCCCCTACTCTGTTTTTAACTGGCAAATCAATACTTTCCCTAGGCTTTCTTAACTTGTTTAACTCACTCCAAAATTTTTTCTTATTTTCATTAAAATTTCTTGACAGTGTCTCTCCCACTCTATCATCTGCTCTCCTTTTGCACTCTCTCACCACTCTCTTTACCTTTCTTTCACTCTCCATATACTCTGCTCTTCTTATAACACTTCTGCTTTGTAAAAACCTCTCATAAGCTACCTTTTTCTCTTTTATCACACCCTTTACTTCATCATTCCGCCAATCACTCCTCTTTCCTCCTGCCCCACCCTCCTATAACCACAAACTTCTGCCCCACATTCTAATACTGCATTTTTAAAACTATTCCAACCCTCTTCAACCCCCCCACTACTCATCTTTGCACTAGCCCACCTTTCTGCCAATAGTCGCTTATATCTCACCCGAACTTCCTCCTCCCTTATTTTATACACTTTCACCTCCCTCTTACTTGTTGTTGCCACCTTCCTCTTTTCCCATCTACCTCTTACTCTAACTGTAGCTACAACTAAATAATGATCCGATATATCAGTTGCCCCTCTATAAACATGTACATCCTGGACCCTACCCATCAATCTTTTATCCACCAATACATAATCTAATAAACTATTTTCATTACGTGCTACATCATACCTTGTATATTTATTTATCCTCTTTTTCATAAAATATGCATTACTTATTACCAAATCTCTTTCTACACATAGCTCAATTAAAGGCTCCCCATTTACATTTACCACTGGCACCCCAAATTTACCTACTACTCCCTCCATAACATTTTTACCCACTTTAGCATTGAAATCCCCAACCACCATTACTCTCACACTTGATTCAAAACTCCCCACGCATTCACTCAACATTTCCCAAAATCTCTCTCTCTCCTATTATATGTATATGTATATCTATTATATGTATATTATTATTATACATATTATTATTTATTTATTATTATTATTATATAAATAATTTGTAATTTTTATTCACACAAAAAATATAAGATTTACTGTTATTCCTTATTGCAATAACTGTATAAATAATGTCAACCCATTCACGACTGCATATTGGAATGGACAGTGACGTCATTTGTTTACTCTGAAACAGCCAAGCAATTGACCATTTGTCCTAGGTTGAGCTCAATTTCAAGGCACTTTTTGTCGTGAAAGCAATCAAAATCATATCTATTTCTGTAATATATCTTCCATTCTATCAAATGAGACCAAACAAATGAGAATACAACCATAAAAACCATTCAAAATTACCGCTAAGGTGTGGCTAATTGCTGAAAAGTGAACTCCATTATTTATGCTTAGATTTCTTTCATTTTTGGTGTACATTAAAAAGCATCTTTCCATCATACATTGCCCAAGTTTCAATAAGATAGTCCAACAAACAAATGAGATACAATTCCCGAGATCAAGAGCAAGAGCCCCTCACCAGTGTCAAGGAACCTGCCTTGAGATCTGCTCACTTGTGGAAATTTTGCTCGCGTATGGAAGCAAAAAATCGACCCATCGACTGCTCGTATTTGGAAAAACTCACACGTCGACATGCTCGCAAGTAGAGGTTCCACTGTATATGTATACAAGAGAAGGGGTTACTAACCCCTTGCTCCTGGCATTTTAGTCGCCTCTTACGACATGCATGGCTTACAGAGGAAGAATTCTGTTCCACTTCCCCATGGAGAGGTGCCATTTCTAGTTGTAGATTATTATTATTACAATCAAGGGGGAAGCGCTAAACCCGGAGGATTATACAGCTACTAGTTGTAGAAATTTTCCTCTTATTATTATTTTTTTTTTTTATTATCACACTGGCCGATTCCCACCAAGGCAGGGTGGCCCGAAAAAGAAAAACTTTCACCATCATTCACTCCATCACTGTCTTGCCACAAGGGTGCTTTACACTACAGTTTTTAAACTGCAACATTAACACCCCTCCTTCAGAGTGCAGGCACTGTACTTCCCATCTCCAGGACTCAAGTCCGGCCTGCCGGTTTCCCTGAACCCCTTCATAAATGTTACTTTGCTCACACTCCAACAGCACGTCAAGTATTAAAAACCATTCGTCTCCAGTCACTCCTATCAAACACGCTCACACATGCCTGCTGGAAGTCCAAGCCCCTCGCACACAAAACCTCCTTTACCCCCTCCCTCCAACCTTTCCTAGGCCAACCCCTACCCCGCCTTCCTTCCACTACACACTGATACACTCTTGAAGTCATTCTGTTTCGCTCCATTCTCTCTACATGTCCGAACCACCTCAACAACCCTTCCTCAGCCCTCTGGACAACAGTTTTGGTAATCCCGCACCTCCTCCTAACTTCCAAACTACAAATTCTCTGCATTATATTCACACCACACATTGCCCTCAGACATGACATCTCCACTGCCTCCAGCCTTCTCCTCGCTGCAACATTCATCACCCATGCTTCACACCCATATAAGAGTGTTGGTAAAACTATACTCTCATACATTCCCCTCTTTGCCTCCAAGGACAAAGTTCTTTGTCTCCACAGACTCCTAAGTGCACCACTCACCCTTTTCCCTCATCAATTCTATGATTCACCTCATCTTTCATAGACCCATCCGCTGACATGTCCACTCCCAAATATCTGAATACATTCACCTCCTCCATACTCTCTCCCTCCAATCTGATATCCAATCTTTCATCACCTAATCTTTTTGTTATCCTCATAACCTTACTCTTTCCTGTATTCACTTTTAATTTTCTTCTTTTGCACACCCTACCAAATTCATCCACCAATCTCTGCAACTTCTCTTCAGAATCTCCCAAGAGCACAGTGTCATCAGCAAAGAGCAACTGTGACAACTCCCACTTTGTGTGTGATTCTTTATCTTTTAACTCCACGCCTCTTGCCAAGACCCTCGCATTTACTTCTCTTACAACCCCATCTATAAATATATTAAACAACCACGGTGACATCACACATCCTTTTCTAAGGCCTACTTTTACTGGAAATAATTTCCCTCTTTCCTACATACTCTAACTTGAGCCTCACTATCCTCGTAAAAACTCTTCACTGCTTTCAGTAACCTACCTCCTACACCATACACCTGCAACATCTGCCACATTGCCCCCCTATCCACCCTGTTATACGCCTTTTCCAAATCCATAAATGCCACAAAGACCTCTTTAGCCTTATCTAAATACTGTTCACTTATATGTTTCACTGTAAACACCTGGTCCACACACCCCCTACCTTTCCTAAAGCCTCCTTGTTCATCTGCTATCCTATTCTCCATCTTACTCTTAATTCTTTCAATAATAACTCTACCATACACTTTACCAAGTATACTCAACAGACTTATCCTCCTATAATTTTTGCACTCTCTTTTATCCCCTTTGCCTTTATACAAAGGAACTATGCATGCTCTCTGCCAATCCCTAGGTACCTTACCCTCTTCCATACATTTATTAAATAATTGCACCAACCACTCCAAAACTATATCCCCACCTGCTTTTAACATTTCTATCTTTATCCCATCAATCCCAGCTGCCTTACCCCCTTTCATTTTACCTACTGCCTCACGAACTTCCCCCACACTCACAACTGGCTCTTCCTCACTCCTACAAGATGTTATTCCTCCATGCCCTATACACGAAATCACAGCTTCCCTATCTTCATCAACATTTAACAATTCCTCAAAATATTCCTCCATCTTCCCAATACCTCTAACTCTCCATTTAATAACTCTCCTCTCCTATTTTTAACTGACAAATCCATTTGTTCTCTAGGCTTTCTTAACTTGTTAATCTCACTCCAAAACTTTTTCTTATTTTCAACAAAATTTGTTGATAACATCTCACCCACTCTCTCATTTGCTCTCTTTTTACATTGCTTCACCACCTCTTAACCTCTCTCTTTTTCTCCATATACTCTTCCCTCCTTGCATCACTTCTACTTTGTAAAAACTTTTCATATGCTAACTTTTTCTCCTTACTACTCTCTTTACATCATCGTTCCACCAATCGCTCCTCTTCCCTCCCGCACCCACTTTCCTGTAACCACGAACTTCTGCTGAACACTCTAACACTACATTTTTAAACCTACCCCATACCTCTTCGACCCCATTGCCTATGCTCTCATTAGCCCATCTATCCTCCAATAGCTGTTTATATCTTACCCTAACTGCCTCCTCTTATAGTTTATAAACCTTCACCTCTCTCTTCCCTGATGCTTCTATTCTCCTTGTATCCCATCTACCTTTTACTCTCAGTGTAGCTACAACTAGAAAGTGATCTGATATGTCTGTGGCCCCTCTATAAACATGTACATCCTGAAGTCTGCTCAACAGTCTTTTATCTACCAATACATAATCCAACAAACTACTGTCATTTCGCCCTACATCATATCTTGTATACTTATTTATCCTCTTTTTCTTAAAATATGTATTACCTATAACTAAACCCCTTTCTATACAAAGTTCAATCAAAGGGCTCCCATTATCATTTACACCTGGCACCCCAAAACTTACCTACCACACCCTCTCTAAAAGTTTCTCCTACTTTAGCATTCAGGTCCCCTACCACAATTACTCTCTCACTTGGTTCAAAGGCTCCTATACATTCACTTAACATCTCCCAAAATCTCTCTCTCTCCTCTGCATTCCTCTCTTCTCCAGGTGCATACACGCTTATTATGACCCACTTCTCGCATCCAACCTTTACTTTAATCCACATAATTCTTGAATTTACACATTCATATTCTCTTTTCTCCTTCCATAACTGATCATTCAACATTACTGCTACCCCTTCCTTTGCTCTAACTCTCTCAGATACTCCAGATTTAATCCCATTTATTTCCGCCACCGGAAACTCCCCTACCCCCTTCAGCTTTGTTTCGCTTAGGGCCAGGACATCCAACTTCTTTTCATTCATAACATCAGCAATCATCTGTTTCTTGTCATCCGCACTACATCCACGCACATTCAAGCATCCTAGTTTTATAAAGTTTTTCTTCTTCTCTTTTTTAGTAAATGTCTACAGGAGAAGGGGTTACTAGCCCATTGCTCCCAGCATTTTAGTCACCTCATACGACACGCATGGCTTACGGAGGAAAGATTCTTTTCCACTTCCCCATGGACAATAGAAGAAATAAAGAAGAACAAGAGCTATTTAGAAAAAGGAGAAAAACCTAGATTTGTATATATATATATATATGCATGTGCGTGTCTGTGAAGTGTGACCTAAGTGTAAGTAGGAGCAGCAAGAGATCCCTGTTATCTAGCATGTTTATGAGACAGAAAAAGAAACCAGCAATCCTACCATCATGCAAAACAGTTACAGGTTTCTGTTTCACAGTCATCTGGCAGGATGGTAGTACTTCCCTGGGTGGTTGCTGTCTACCAACCTACTACCTCTTATTACCCATAAAATTATTGAAAAATCATAAATCTTTCATAAGATACATCGCAAAATAGAGCATAAGGCATACTGACTGGATGCTGCTGCATTCATTTGTTTGCATTTTGTTTAGAGCAATTTTAGATGTGTTAATAAGTTAATGAGCCAAGCAGAGGTTATGTACTTCATTTTTATTATACACATTGAGAAATGCTGTACCAATAGGGGTTCCAGGCACTTGGAGAATGGGAAGCAGTGAAGTTTGATTCAAATAGGGGTAGTTCCAGGTCCTTGGATCAATAGCTCTTTAACTGTGTGAAAGCATTCCCTTGGAAAAGTCGGTGTAAATGAAATTTCATAATGCAAATTTTTGTATAGTGAGGATTGACTAGGTAAGTCTAGCTGAAAAATTTTCAGTGTTTAATTATAGTATTAACATGATTTAACAGAGAATGTGTGGGAAGCTGTCCCGAGGGAACCTATGGTTCAGAGGAGCGGGACTGCTTGAGCTGCCATGCATCGTGTGCAATGTGCAGTGGCCCAGCACAGAATCAGTGCTTGGCTTGCCGTATTGGCTTCCTTTATGTTCTTCATCTTGGTCTTTGTGCTGAGAACTGTCCTCAGGGATACTATGCAGGTGATACCCTTTTTTATAATAATTTTTTAAGACATTTGGGCTGTTTTAGCTATCAGTTTATGATGGTAGATTGCATTAGTTACTACAAGTATTACAGTAATTTCTTAAACCTGAATATAGTAAGCCTGTAATATAAATGTGCATTTTAAAGAAATAAATATCATTGTTGCTATTTGATATTTAATTTTTCAGATTAATATAAATCTTTATTTTTTCATTTTGTAGCAAATGGCTCTTGTCTGCGCTGTGGTGGCCACTGCTCCAAGTGTATTAACCCTGACCATTGCACTAGTTGTGATCATCATCTTTTACTTTCCAATGGTTCTTGTCTCACCAATTGTCCTGAAGGTTTTTATGAGACAGAAGACAATAAGTAAGTCTTTGCAAAGTTTTACAAATACTACTTGGTATTACTATATAATTTAATTACTGTAGTAAATGAAAATCTTGAATTCAAAAAAAATTCTAAAGGTTTACGACTACAAGATGATTCAACAGAGATATCCCAGTTTTTTTTTATTTATTTTACCCTGTTTTTAGGTAATGAATGTATATTACTATATATTTTTAAGTTCCATGTGTCTATCAATTTCAGTGCCTTTCTCAAAATCATGGTCTTAATTTCCTCCAGTGTTAGATTGAAAGTTGTCACACCAGTATACAATTGTGTCTTGCCAGGACCAAGAACTTATTGGTTAAGTAAAGAAAAAACAATAGGGCAGTGACAGTAACTCTGTAGAGCATAATTTATTTCCCACAACCTTATTCAGTTTGGAATCTTCCCTTTAGAAGAGGGCTATGGCTGTCAGTTGTTAATAAAATAACATTAAAAATCACTGAACTATTGCACATAAACCTTAGTGGCTACTAGTAGTCTTAATACTGCAGTGTCTTCTGCCATCTAATAGATATGAGACAGGCTTAAATCTGTTACCAACCCAGAGATTAAACTGACCCATATCGACTGTAAAATCCTATTAACAGTCTTGTACTGAATGAACAGGAGGAAGAAGAAAAAGAGAGCAACTTATCAGGCTGATGACTTGTTTATGAATGGTAACCTCCAGATATTTGCATCAGAAGCATGATTGAAAATCTCATTCTGATGTGAAAAGGAATTTTTGATAAATGCCATTCTTAACCCTCTCACTGTCGATGTCGTATTAGTACAGCTTACAAGGCAGTGTTGGTGGCGTATTAATACCCCAAAGTTCTAGCGGCTTCAGATCTGGTGGGAGAAAGCTGGTAGACCTACATGTGAGAGAATGGGTCTGCATGGTCAGCATGCACAGTATAAAAAAAAATCTGCAGTACGCAGTGCATAATGTTTTTGGTTTAAAATGCAGACTTTGAGGTGTATTTTCATAAAGTATTTATGGTTGTATTCTCGTTTTCTTGGATTCATTTGATAGAATAGAAGATATATTACAGAAATAGAGATGATTTTGGTTGGTTTCATGATGAAAAGTACCTTGAAATTGAGCTCAAAGTAGCAGAAATGTTCGATATGTGGCGATGTTCAGGAGTAAACAGATGATGTCACCATCCAGTGTGTCCAACTGGCCAGTCTGTTATGCAGTCATGAATGAGTTGACATTATTTATACTATTATTACAATAAAGCAGTAGTCTGTATAATAGTAAATTTCTATTTTTTTGTGTGAATAAAAATTCAAAATGGAAAGCAAGAGTAATATAAGAGGGGCCTGGAGATGTAACTAATGAACAGAGAAAATGTTATTTTAGTGCCAGGAATATCTGCATAGTTTATTCTGGACCCTATTTGAAATGGCATCTTTTGAAATTTGGTGTGAAATTGGTGAAATTGCCAATTTCTGACCACTTTATTGAGTAGTTCAAATCAGTAAATGGGCAGTTTCTTGTACTTAATCGATAGAACAAATGGAGTTCTAGCGAAATAGCTGCGAGTTTGGTCAACTGAAATAATGGAATTGGCCGAAAGTAGGGCTGAAAGTGGGCAAAATCACTGATGCGTATATATCGCTGAGACCACTAACTTCTCAAGAGCATAATTCCGTAAGTTTTCCATCACATTTTGTACGTTTGGTGTCATTGCAGTCGGGAAAAGATTCTGTCATTTCATAAGAAAAAATTTTTTTTTTTTAAATTCTTTGACATTGAGAGCAAGTTTCTGAGCAGGGGTCTCGACAGTGAAAGGGTTAAGTGAATCATCAAATCCTAAACACAGTTTCTCATCCTTCAGAACATTGTAATTTAGTGTGTAAAGTTTAGTAGTATTTTTATTCTTCAACTTACCGGACGTATCCCACCGAGGCAGGGTGGCCCAAAAGGAAAAACAAAAGTTCATCCTTTTAAATTTAGTAATATATACAGAAGAAGGGGTTACTAGCCCCTTGCTCCCGGCATTTTAGTTGCCTCTTACGACATGCATGGCTTAAGAACATAAGAATATAAGAACAAAGGAACACTGCAGCAGGCCTACTGGCCCATGCGAGGCAGGTCCAAGTCTCTTACAGGCTTAAGCCAATGCCCCAACCTAGTCAGGTGAGGTCACATTCACTTAAGGAAGGAGCACGGCATCTTACCTAGTAGCACAAACTATTAGGTCCAACTCACACCCACCCGCACCCACTCATGCATTTACCTAACGTATCTTTAAAACTACACAACGTTTTAGCCTCTATAACTGTACTCTGTACTTATGGAGGAAGAATAATGTTCCACTTTCCCATGGATAGTATTTTTATTTTAATGTAATATTTTTGTAAAACTTACATGACAAGAGATACATTAATTATACAGTTATTGAGAATTTATTATTAATTTTTTTACTAATAAATTCTCAATACCTCTATAATTAATATATCTCTTGTTATGCAAGTTTTACAAATTTTTGTTTTGTTTGTTTTTTCAACAAGTTGGCCATCTCCCGCTGAACACTAATCACTGTCTTTGCAGAGGCTCTCAGATATGACAGTTTAGAAACATATACATGTAAAATATTCTTCCAAACTGCCAATATCCCAAACCCCTCCTTTAAAGTGCAGGCATTGTACTTCCTATTTCCAGTACTCAAGTCCAGCTAAATCACCAGTTTTCCTGAATCCCTTTGCTAAATATTACCCTGCTCATACTCCAACAACTCATCAGGTCCCAAAAACCATTCGTGTCCATTCGCTCCTATCTAACACGCTCACATACACTTGCTGGAAGTCCAACCCCCTTGCCCACAAAATCTCCTTTACCCCCTCCCACCAACCTTTTCGAGGATGACCCCTACCCCCCATTCTTTCCCCTACAGATTTATATCCTCTCCAAGTCATTCTACTTTGATCCATTCTTTCTAAATGACCAAACCACTTCAATAACCCCTCTTCAGCCCTCTGACTAATACAGTGGACCCCCGGTTAACGATATTTTTTCACTCCAGAAGTATGTTCAGGTGCCAGTACTGACCGAATTTGTTCCCATAAGAAATATTGTGAAGTAGATTAGTCCATTTCAGACCCCCAAACATACACGTACAAACGCACTTACATAAATACACTTACATAATTGGTCACATTCGGAGGTAATCGTTATGCGGGGGTCCACTGTACTTTTATTAACTCCGCACCTTCTCCTAATTTCCACACTCCGAATTCTCTGCATAATATTTACACCACACGTTGCCCTTAGACAGGACATCTCCACTGCTTCCAGCTTCCTCCTCACTGCAGCATTTACAACCCAAGCTTCACACCCATGTAAGAGTGTTGGTACCACTATACTCTCGTACATTCCCTCTTTGCTTCCATGGATAATGTTTTTTGTCTCCACACAACTCACCTTTTATCTTCATTTATTCTATGATTAACCTCATCCTTCATTAACCTATCCGCTGACATATCAACTCCCAAATGTCTGAAAGCATTCACTTTCCATACTCTTTCTCTCCAATGTGATATCCAGTTTTTCTTCATCTAAATTGTTTGATACCCTCACCCCCTTACTATTATCTGTGTTCCCTCTCAACTTTCTACCTTCACACACACTCCCAAACTGGTCCATTAACCTTTGCAACTTTTCTTTAGAATCTCCCATAAGCACAGCATCATCAGCAAAAAATAATTGTGTCAACTCCCATTTTGTACTTGATTCCCCATAATTTATTCCCACCCCACTCCCCAACACTCTAGCATTTACTTCTTTTACAACCCCATCTATAAATACAGTGGACCCCCGGTTAACGATATTTTTTCGCTCCAGAAGTATGTTCAGGTGCCAGTACTGACGAATTTGTTCCCATAAGGAATATTGTGAAGTAGATTAGTCCATTTCAGACCCCCAAACATACACGTACAAACGCACTTACATAAATACACTTACATAATTGGTCGCATTCAGAGGTGATCGTTATGCGGGGGTCCACTGTATATTAAACAACCATGGTGGCATTACACATCCCTGTCTAAGACCTACTTTTACTGGGAAGTAATCTCCCTCTCTCCTACACACCCTAACCTGTGCCTCACTATCCTCATAAAAACTCTTACTGCATTTAGTAACTTACTACCGATTCCATACACTTGTAACAGTTGCCACATTGCTTCCTTATCCACTCTGTAATATGCCTTTTCTAAATCCATAAATGCAGTGAAAACTTCCCTAACTTTATCTAAATACTGTTCACCTATATGCCTCAATGTAAACACTTGATCTACACATCCCCTACCCACTCTAAAGCCTCCTTGCTCATCTGCAATCCTATTCTGTCTTGCTTCTAATTCTTTCAGTAATAACCCTTCTGTACACTTTACCTGGTATACTCAGTAAACTTATTCTTTCTTTCAACACACCGGCCGTATCCCACCGAGGCGGGGTGGCCCAAAAGGAAAAACGAAAGTTTCTCCTTTTACATTTAGTAATATATACAGGAGAAGGGGTTACTAGCCCCTTGCTCCTGGCATTTTAGTCGCCTCTTACAACACGCATGGCTTACGGAGGAAGAATTCTGTTCCACTTCCCCATGGAGGTAAGAGGAAATAAACAAGAACAAGAACTAGAAAGAAAATAGGAGAAAACCCAGAGGGGTGTGTGTATATATATGCTTGTACATGTATGTGTAGTGTGACCTAAGTGCAAGTAGAAGTAGCAAGACATACCTGAAATCTTGCATGTTTATGAGACAGACAAAAGACACCAGCAATCCTACCATCATGTAAAACAATTGCAGGTTTTCGTTGTGCACTCACTTGGCAGGACGGTAGTACCTCCCTGGGCGGTTGCTGTTTACCAACCTACTACCTAGGACTCAACATATTCCTCTATAATTTTTACAATCTCTTTTGTCCCCCTTCCCTTTATATAAAGGAACTATACACACTCTCTGCCAAACCCTAGGTACCTTTCCCTCTTTCATACATTTATTAAACAAAAATACCAACCACTCCAACACTATATCCCCCCTGCTTTTAACATTTCTGTTATGATCCCGTCAGTTCCAGCTGCTTTACCCCTTTTCATTCTACATAATGCCTCACACACCTCCCCTACACTCACATCCTGCTCTTCTTCACTCCTAAAAGATGTGATACCTCCCTTGCCAGTGCATGAAATTACTGCCTCCCTTTCCTCATCGACATTTAAAAGTTCCTCAAAATATTCCCACCATCTACCCAATACTTCCAGCTCCCTATCTACTAACTCCCCTACTCTGTTTTTAACTGACAAATCCATTCATTCCCTTGGCTTTCTCAACTTGTTTATCTCCAATTTTTTTTCTTATTTTCTGCAAAATTTCTTGACAGTGTCTCTCCTACTCTATCATCTGCTCTCCTTTTGCACTCTCTCACCACTTTCTTCACCTTTCTTTTACTCTCTATATACTCTACTCTTCTTGTAACACTTCTGTTTTGTAAAAACCTCTCATAAGCTACCTTTTTCTCTTTTATCATACCCTTTACTTCATCATTCCACTAGTCAGAGGAGTGTTTTACTAAAATATTACATGTAAATTTAATTCGTAATTTGACATACTCATTTAAGGTATTTTCAAAATAATTTTGTTATTCTGATTTGTAAACTTCATATGCACAGTATACAGCCTTTCCTCACTTAATGACGGAGTTATGTTCCCAAGACCACGTCGGTAAACGAATTCATCGCTAAGTGAGGAGTATACTAAAATGGTAGTTGGTTTGTGTCAACCATCTTTGATATTCTTTTAATGTCACCTTTGCACCATTTATAACATTTCTGGTATATTTTTAGATGTTTATACAGTAGTGTACTATAAATTGTAATAAACAGAATAGAAGAAATCAGCTCTAATATACTTTATTTAGGTATTCAATCTGGTCAGAGTGCCCATTGTAAGTTTGGGTCATCAGTAAACAAGTACATTGCCAAGTGAGGAGAGGCTGTACTAATAATTAGTCAGCATATTTGGAGGCGTGTCTGCATTCTGAAGGAGGGGTGTTAATGTTGCAGTTTTATAACTGTAGTGTAAAGCACCCCTCTGGCAAGACAGTGATGGAGTGAATGATGATAAAAGTTTTTCTTTTTCGGGCCACCCTGCCTTGGTGGGAATCGGCCAATGTGTCAATAAAAAAAAAATATTTGGAGGCAGTGGAGAAGTCATGTCTAAGGGTAATGTGTGGTGAAAATGTTATACAGAGAATTCATAGTGTGGAAATTAGGAGGAGGTGTGGAGTTACTAAAAGTATTAGTCAGAGGGCTGAAGAGGGGCTGTTGAGATAGTTTGGTCATTTAGAGAGAATGGAAGGAAGTAGAATGACTTGGAGAGCATATAAATCTGTAGGAGAAGGAAGGCGGGGTAGGGTTCATCCCTGAAAAGGTTGGAGGGAGGGGGTAAACATGGTAGAAGTATGGATTACAGCAGTGAGAACAATGCAGCTCTGCTGTGAAAATAGTAGCCAACTGTGTCAGGTAGCCTTTGCCAGAAAAGAACAGCTTAGTATCCTACTCAATCAAGGGATTTTGAGTCATTGGTGTATACAGCATTAGTATCTGTAAATGGAAATTATCAAAAGCATGCATGAGCCCAAAGCAGAGTATCAAGATTTTATGAAAGGAAGAGAGTAAATGCAGACTTAAATAAGAGTGACTTTTCAAGGTGGAAAGGAGAAGAAACATACAAGAAGATCAGGAAATGGTAGGCCAAAGAACTCTACAACAGTCTCAGCACTGTATGACCCTTGTGTGTTTAGCACTTAGTTATGATAATAATAATAATCTACAACAGTCAACAGACGTAAATTGAAAGGGATGCAATAAACTGTGATGATGAAATTGTTGGCTTTACTAGTACAGTATGGATAACATAGTCACTGAAAACTTTAATGCAGATATTATGAATTTTGTTCTTAAAATTTTCAAATCATCCAGTACTAACTCGCACTTATGCACACATGTGCATAATCCATGTTGGCCATAGCCTTTTTTGTGCCTTTATCCTCCTTATCACTGTTACTGTCATGTAGAAGAGGTTGGATTATTCAGAATTACAGTAGTACTGTAATTACAGGGATGGTATAGAAAAATAACTAATGTATCGGGCTCACTATATTGGTCATTTGTTTTGCCCAACCACATGGAACTTCAGTAAAAATAGATGAGTGTCACTCATACAAGTGTCATGAGTAAAAGTTTTTCCAGTTAACTGGAAATGGATATGATCAGTGAAACCTTTTTGTTAAACCTGTATTTTTGGTTATAACAGGTGTTAATAAGATGAGACTGTATCACCTATTTAAAAAACATTAGCACATAACCCATTATTCACCTTATTAGAAATCAATGGCACATGTTTCATTGAGTCATCCTTTATATTATGTTTAATGCTGTATCACAATACATTAGAATTTAGGCTGCAGTATAATTTTATTAATATCTGTTGTAATGTAAATAATAAATAGTAAGTGTACTGTAGTTATTATTAATGAAACAATGAACCTACAGGTGTGGTTCATGTTACCCACAGTGCAAGACTTGTGTAGGGGGCAGCAGTTCTGATTGTGCATTGTGCCGAGCTAATTCTTACCTGCACCGAGGAAAATGCGTATACCGCTGCCCTAAAGGTATGTAGAGTCTTCCAAAAGATCTTGAGATGATAATATTCATAATTATTTCATTCTCTTAGTACTATCAGTACTTGGGTGAATTATACAAGTTTTTTAAATAAAGAAGCTGCTTAGTTGCCAGCATTCTAAACAGGATGGCCCACACAGTTGTAACTAAGTGACTAAGAGGCTTTCAGATGTTGAATTGCTCTAGAAGAAAGAATGAAAACACATGTGAATGAATTATCTCTGTTTGATTTACAGTAGACCCTTATATTACACTGTAGTTAGGTTCCTAAAAATGCCATGTTAGATAAATCCGTGTTATATAAACTGAAGAACTTAAGGGAAAAATAGGGTTATGTTCCTATGCCCCCCCCCCAAAAAAAAAGCCAAACAAATTGATTTTTAGATATCCAGATCATACAAAAATAAAAATGATAATGTTGTTTTTGTGGCTTAAGACTACAAATGCAACAGAAATAACATTATTTACCTTAAATTGTGGTTGCTGGTGTATGCCAGCGATTGTGAAGAGAGTGGAGATGCATGGTGTAGCCCTACTGGGCTGAGGTGGGTGATTGTTGGCTGTTGGCAGAAGTGGATGGTTGAGGTTCTGGTGTTAAAGTCGATGGTTGTATTGGAGTGTACATAAATTCTGTAATGCATTTCTGGCTTCTTTTACCTTGTAGTTCATTATGCAACTGACGGTAAGGCATCATCAGCTGCTCTAGACCCCCATTTCAAAGCACTGCTTCTAGATTTGTCAGTGTCCTCTTCAGTGAAAAAGTCTGCTAGTTTAGCAGCAACATGGAACTGCTCACGTAATTGCTGCAATGTTAACTGTTTTTCTTCAGGGTCTTCTTCATCTTCTCTGGCTCCCATGTATCTGTGCATTGAGCTCTGGCAACATTTCCTCTGGACTCCTGTTGTCGTTATCGTCGTCGTCGTCGTCATCGTCATCATCATCATCATCATCGTCATTGTCATCGTCATCATCATCATCATCATCATCATCATCATCATCATCATCATCATCATCATCATCATCATCATCATCATCATCATCTAAGAGCTCATTCACATCTTCCTTCATATTTTCAAAGCCATCACCTGGTAATCTTGCCAGCTGAACAATTTCCTGAACCTGACTCTAAAGCAAGGGAAAACCAGTGAAAGAATTAACTACAGAAGGCCATAACTTTCCCCAGCCTGCATTTAATGTTGATTGGGGCACTTCAATCCATGCACCTCTTGCATACCTGATAGCATCTGCAATGTTAAATTTATTCCAGAAGCTTGGTACTGCCAGGTTGGAGTCACAGTCCATTCAAATTTTTTTCCTCTCCACAAACCGAATCTTTCTTCTTTCAACACACCGGCCGTATCCCACCGAGGTGGGGTGGCCCAAAAGGAAAAGCAAAGTTTTTCCTTTTACATTTAGTAATATATACAGGAGAAGGGGTTACTAGCCCCTTGCTCCCGGTATTTTAGTCGCCTCTTACAACACGCATGGCTAACGGAGGAAGAATTCTGTTCCACTTCCCCATGGAGGTAAGAGGAAATAAACAAGAACAAGAACTAGAAAGAAAATAGAAGAAAACTCAAAGGTGTGTATATATATGCTTGTACATGTATGTGTAGTGTGACCTAAGTGTAAGTAGAAGTAGCAAGACGTACCTGAAATCTTGCATGTTTATGAGACAGAAAAAAGGACACCAGCAATCCTGCCATCATGTAAAACAATTACAGGCTTTCGTTTTACACTCACTTGGCAAGACGGTAGTACCTCCCTGGGCAGTTGCTGTCTACCAACCTACTACCTATGCAAACCGAATCATGTTAAGTTAATTTTGCGAAGTGTTGTATAAAATTATGCCGCAATTTTTCAGTAGTGCAATAACCAAAATGTGCCAAATAAATCACTGTAATATAAGGGTGTACTGTACATGATGTACATGTTATAGCCTATTATGTGCACATCAAAAAGATACATTAAGAAATTATATTTAAAGAGTAAGTGATGAGGATAAAAGAAATTGAATATCATATTAGAGGGAGAGAGTATGAAGGAGGTGAATGTATATATTCAGATATTTAGAAGTGGACGTGTCAGCAGATAGGTCTATGAAAGATGAGGTGAATCATAGAACTGATGAGGGAAAAAAGGTGAGTGGTGCAATGAGGAGTTTGTGGAGATAAAGAGCTTTGTCCATAGAAGCAAAGAGGGGAATGTATGAGTGTATAGTTATACCAACGCTTTTATATGGGTGTGAAGCATGGGTGGTGAATGTTGCAACAAAAAGTATGAGCTGGGTAATATTTATGAAGGGATTCAACAGGAACTGGCAGGCCAGACTCCATAACTGTTCTTCAGACAGTGATGGAGTGAATGATAGTGAAAGTTTTTCTTTTTTGGGCCACCCTACCTTGGTGGGAAACGGCCGATGTTTTAATAAAAAAAATTATAATCTATATCAAATAAGCTATCTCCTATCATTATAAATGCTAATGCATTATTTACTATTGTTTTCATTACACATTTTCATAAGTCCTTCACTTTTTCTGTTCACTTTCTTTGGGTTTTCTTGTCCTTATATTATACCTACATATCTGACTCATAATTACCTTTTCATTATTTCCAAATAATTTTGAAAGGGAAGTAAGAAAAGAAAAGAATAAATCAGTAAACATTTGTAAAACGTATATCAGTAAACATTTGTAAAAGGTAAACCAATAAAATGTAGAAAAATGGATATTGCAAATGCTTGAAGGATTTATACAGCACAGTCACCAAATGTCTAAAAAAAAAAAAATACATGACTGGAAGAAAGGGCATCCACTTTAAAACCTTCCAGTGGAAGGACAGTAATGCAATATATGTACTGTAAAGCTGTTATTGATTACAACAGTAGTTTTTTAAACACACCAGCCATCTCCTTCTGAGGTATTGTGACCCTAAAAGAAAGAGAAACATTAGCTACCACTCATTCAACAGCATAGACATCACAGTTTCAAGTGATCTTTGGAACTTCAACATCCTCCACCCTTTCAGAGTGCAGGTGTTGTGCTTTTCACCTCAAAGACTTTAGTCTTTCTGACTGATTTTGCATGCATCCAGTCATTAATATTACCTTGCTCACACTCCAGTAGTACCTCAGGCCATTAAAACTATTCATCTCCATTCCTTCCAGTATAACACTTACACACAAGCCTGTTAGATGCTCAAACCTCTAGCACTCAAAATATCCTGTATCTCCCTCCCCTCCCCTCTAACTCTTCCTGAGTCGACCCCTACCTTCCTTTCACCGAAGATGTATACACCCTTTTGTCATTCAGTTTTGCTCTAGCCTCGCTAAATGTTCAAACTACTTTAACAATCCCCCTTATCAGCCCTCTGAATTATACCTTTCCTAACTCCACTCCATCTCCCAATTTCTACACTTCAAATTTTGTGCATAATATTTCACATCACACATTGCTTTCAAGCATGACATCTCCAGTAGTTATATATTTGCACATCAAGTTGATTTACATCTAGTAAATGTTGCTAAATTTATTTGAATGATAGTACAGCATAATATTAGATTATGGATCATACTATAGTATAATTTTTTTTTCAACACCAGTTATCTCCCACCAAGGTAGGGTAACCCTAAAAAGGAAACATGTTCACTATCATTCATTCAGTAGCTGTCTTGCTAGTAGTAGTAGTGTGCATGCATTACAATTTAATGACCTCCACAATCCTCCTCAGAATGCAGGCACTGTATTGCCTAGTCCCAGTTTCCTTGAATCTCCTCATAAATGTTATTTAACTTGCACTCCGACAGTATGCCTAGCCACAAAAACCACTTATCACCATTCACTCCAATTTAACATGTTTATACATACAAGCCTACTGGGTGTTCAAGCCCCCAGCACTCAAAAACTACATTATAATTATGGGAAATTGTTTGGATATTTATGAGGCATCACGAATAGTAAGGGCGAATGCAGCAAATCCAATTTATGAGAAAAACTGTCTCACAGTTTAACATGAGTGAACTTAGTAACTCACTGAAATGCCACTGCCTCATAAAGTAAACAATTTTAATTGGGGAATGCAACAGAATGTTTGGAAATATAAGTAGATGATTCCTGTGAAAATAAACAGCCAGCTTGGAGTAATATATAAATATCAGTTATGTATTAGATGAGATATAGTTTCATGATATACTGCAAGATTCCTTATACAGTTGTAGAGGTTTGAGAGCAGGTCAGTATCCTGATACATGCATCATTATCAGATGAACTCGGTAATTAACAACACCAATCACTGAAATGCTTAATAAATGTCAAAATAATGTGTCACAATTTCAAGTGGCTAAGAAAGGCAAGCAGGAGGGATAAGGGATGCATGACATATGACTGCATGCATTAGGCATTGATTCAGTCATGTCCTAAGAGCATTGCTGATTTGTTTCACTGCCTGTCAGGTTTGCCATTCCTACCTCCTGCAAGAATCTTGGTTAAGTCCTGTGTGCCCTTATCTTCCATAAAATACATGTATTTGGGAGGCTGGTACAGATAAACTAGACTATTTGTACTTGAACCACTTAAATTTCAAGATTTTGAAGATTATATTGATTAAAAAAACTGATTTTAGAAAATTGTTATGGTTACCCTTACTATCTGCAGTACCTTGTATGGAAATCAGATAATGTTAGTAGTTAAAGTCTCTTAAGAGAATCATTCACATGCCCAAAATGATGTTCACAACTTATGATTTTTTTAGCTTATACTCAATGGTTAATCCAGTCTTTGCAATATCTGTTTTTGTTTTAAACAGTAATTATTTTTATAAACAAAATTTTCAGGTACTTATGGTGGGCAGGTGACCCGTGAGTGTATGATGTGTCCAGCTGGATGTGCTTCCTGCAATGGAAATTCCTGTACCTCCTGTAGTGAGGGCTGGAGAACTAAAGCTGGACGTTGTGTGGCACGCCCTAATCAGTGTAATATAAGTAAGTGCATAAGTACAAAAAAGTTTTTAACTTGCTTGTAACACTAAAGCAATATCTTTAGAAGTTTATTATTTTTTTATTATCACACCGGCCGATTCCCACCAAGGCAGGGTGGCCCGAAAAAGAAAAACTTTCACCATCATTCACTCCATCACTGTCTTGCCAGAAGGGTGCTTTACACTACAGTTTTTAAACTGCAACATTAACACCCCTCCTTCAGAGTGCAGGCACTGTACTTCCCATCTCCAGGACTCAAGTCCGGCCTGCCGGTTTCCCTGAATCCCTTCATAAATGTTACTTTGCTCACACTCCAACAGCACGTCAAGTATTAAAAACCATTTGTCTCCATTCACTCCTATCAAACACGCTCACGCATGCCTGCTGGAAGTCCAAGCCCCTCGCACACAAAACCTCCTTTACCCCCTCCCTCCAACCCTTCCTAGGCCGACCCCTACCCCGCCTTCCTTCCACTACAGACTGATACACTCTTGAAGTCATTCTGTTTCGCTCCATTCTCTCTACATGTCCGAACCACCTCAACAACCCTTCCTCAGCCCTCTGGACAACAGTTTTGGTAATCCCGCACCTCCTCCTAACTTCCAAACTACGAATTCTCTGCATTATATTCACACCACACATTGCCCTCAGACATGACATCTCCACTGCCTCCAGCCTTCTCCTCGCTGCAAACATTCATCACCCACGCTTCACACCCATATAAGAGCGTTGGTAAAACTATACTCTCATACATTCCCCTCTTTGCCTCCAAGGACAAAGTTCTTTGTCTCCACAGACTCCTAAGTGCACCACTCACTCTTTTTCCCTCATCAATTCTATGATTCACCTCATCTTTCATAGACCCATCCGCTGACACGTCCACTCCCAAATATCTGAATACGTTCACCTCCTCCATACTCTCTCCCTCCAATCTGATATTCAATCTTTCATCACCTAATCTTTTTGTTATCCTCATAACCTTACTCTTTCCTGTATTCACCTTTAATTTTCTTCTTTGCACACCCTACCAAATTCATCCACCAATCTCTGCAACTTCTCTTCAGAATCTCCCAAGAGCACAGTGTCATCGGCAAAGAGCAGCTGTGACAACTCCCACTTTGTGTGTGATTCTTTATCTTTTAACTCCACGCCTCTTGCCAAGACCCTCGCATTTACTTCTCTTACAACCCCATCTATAAATATATTAAACAACCACGGTGACATCACACATCCTTGTCTAAGGCCTACTTTTACTGGGAAAAAATTTCCCTCTTTCCTACATACTCTAACTTGAGCCTCACTATCCTCGTAAAAACTCTTCACTGCTTTCAGTAACCTACCTCCTACACCATACACTTGCAACATCTGCCACATTGCCCCCTATCCACCCTGTCAATACGCCTTTTCCAAATCCATAAATGCCAACAAAGACCTCTTTAGCCTTATCTAAATACTGTTCACTTATATGTTTCACTGTAAACACCTGGTCCACACACCCCCTACCTTTCCTAAAGCCTCCTTGTTCATCTGCTATCCTATTCTCCGTCTTACTCTTAATTCTTTCAATTATAACTCTACCATACACTTTACCAGGTACACTCAACAGACTTATCCCCCTATAATTTTTGCACTCTCTTTTATCCCCTTTGCCTTTATACAAAGGAACTATGCATGCTCTCTGCCAATCCCTAGGTACCTTACCCTCTTCCATACATTTATTAAATAATTGCACCAACCACTCCAAAACTATATCCCCACCTGCTTTAACATTTCTATCTTTATCCCATCAATCCCGGCTGCCTTACCCCCTTTCATTTTACCTACTGCCTCACGAACTTCCCCACACTCACAACTGGCTCTTCCTCACTCCTACAAGATGTTATTCCTCCTTGCCCTATACACGAAATCACAGCTTCCCTATCTTCATCAACATTTAACAATTCCTCAAAATATTCCTTCCATCTTCCCAATACCTCTACCTCTCCATTTAATAACTCTCCTCTCCTATTTTTAACTGACAAATCCATTTGTTCTCTAGGCTTTCTTAACTTGTTAATCTCACTCCAAAACTTTTTCTTATTTTCAACAAAATTTGTTGATAACATTCTCACCCACTCTCTCATTTGCTCTCTTTTTACATTGCTTCACCACTCTCTTAACTTCTCTCTTTTTCTCCATATACTCTTCCCTCCTTGCATCACTTCTACTTTGTAAAAACTTCTCATATGCTAACTTTTTCTCCCTTACTACTCTCTTTACATCATCATTCCACCAATCACTCCTCTTCCCTCCTGCACCCACTTTCCCTGTAACCACAAACTTCTGCTGAACACTCTAACACTACATTTTTAAACCTACCCCATACCTCTTCGACCCCATTGCCTATGCTCTCATTAGCCCATCTATCCTCCAATAGCTGTTTATATCTTACCCTAACTGCCTCCTCTTTTAGTTTATAAACCTTCACCTCTCTCTTCCCTGATGCTTCTATTCTCCTTGTATCCCATCTACCTTTTACTCTCAGTGTAGCTACAACTAGAAAGTGATCTGATATATCTGTGGCCCCTCTATAAACATGTACATCCTGAAGTCTACTCAACAGTCTTTTATCTACCAATACATAATCCAACAAACTACTGTCATTTCGCCCTACATCATATCGTGTATACTTATTTATCCTCTTTTTCTTAAAATATGTATTACCTATAACTAAACCCCTTTCTATACAAAGTTCAATCAAAGGGCTCCCATTATCATTTACACCTGGCACCCCAAACTTACCTACCACACCCTCTCTAAAAGTTTCTCCTACTTTAGCATTCAAGTCCCCTACCACAATTACTCTCTCACTTGGTTCAAAGGCTCCTATACATTCACTTAACATCTCCCAAAATCTCTCTCTCTCCTCTGCATTCCTCTCTTCTCCAGGTGCAATACACGCTTATTATGACCCACTTCTCGCATCCAACCTTTACTTTAATCCACATAATTCTTGAATTTACACATTCATATTCTCTTTTCTCCTTCCATAACTGATCATTTAACATTACTGCTACCCCTTCCTTTGCTCTAACTCTCTCAGATACTCCAGATTTAATCCCATTTATTTCCCCCACTGAAACTCTCCTACCCCCTTCAGCTTTGTTTCGCTTAGGGCCAGGACATCCAACTTCTTTTCATTCATAACATCAGCAATCATCTGTTTCTTGTCATCCGCACTACATCCACGCACATTTAAGCAACCCAGTTTTATAAGTTTTTCTTCTTCTCTTTTTTTAGTAATTGTATACAGGAGAAGGGGTTACTAGCCCATTGCTCCCGGCATTTTAGTCGCCTCATACGACACGCATGGCTTACGGAGGAAAGATTCTTTTCCACTTCCCCATGGACAATAGAAGAAATAAAAAAGAACAAGAGCTATTTAGAAAAAGGAGAAAAACCTAGATGTATGTATATATATATATGCATGTGCGTGTCTGTGAAGTGTGACCAAAGTGTAAGTAGGAGTAGCAAGATATCCCTGTTATCTTAGCGTGTTTATGAGACAGAAAAAGAAACCAGCAATCCTACCATCATGCAAAACAGTTACAGGTTTTTGTTTCACAGTCATCTGGCAGGACGGTAGTACTTCCCTGGGTGGTTGCTGTCTACCAACCTACTACCTTACTACCCTACTACCTACCTTTAGAAGTTTATGTATCTATAATGTTTGCAAGTGTTGCTTTATATGAACTCCAAGACAACTGCTGTTTAAGGAGACACTTGGAGGAATGATAGGTGTGCAGTCAGGAGAGAGTAGTCAATCTGTAAGTCTGTCAATATAACATCCAGCTCTTAGGAAGCATGAGCTGTTTATTGACACAAGAAATATGAGGAATGTACTGAGCCCAATGCCAACATGCAGAGCACATCTTGCACATCTTCCTCCAGACCCCAAAGAGAACTTAAGTGCAGCCCATGGTCTCATAAGCCACTGTTGGGAGGGTGTAGGCAAGGAAGGTCACTATTCATGACTCTCTTATTGAAACCAATGTAAGCCACCCAGTTTCCAGGCTGGGCTGGAAAGGAGAGGAGGAGTGATTACATCAGTTTTACTAAGGGGCAACCAGAGAATGGCTGAGTATAAGATAGAAGATCCAAGGAATACTGGAAATCTGCAAAGGGGATGACCACCTGAGGGGTGAGAGATGAATAAAAACAAAGGAGAGGTCTAGCTAGATGGCAAAGAGCTCATCCATCAAGACTTTGTGTTCTGGGGCCAACTTTAAAATTGAGTGGTAGTTGTTGAAGTAGAGTAAATTGAGCAGAGTACTATCTGGTGACACTGGGGAGTATCTAGCCAAAGAACTATCACTGAAGGAAGGAAAGCTTTAATTGAAAGTATTGTAGTGCTAAATTTTTTTAAGCATGACCTCATTATATGCCAGATTTTTTTCCAGCTATTTCTGTATGCCACAAATTTCATATTTCCATAATCCTTCTTGTAAAGTTTTTGAACATCAAGGAATTAACCCAAAAATTATTTGTGCTTTGTTTCTATGATGATAATTGTCACTGTACAGTGGTACCCCAAGTTTCGAACTCTCTTCATTCCAGAAGGCTGTTCAAGTGCCGATACTGAACGAATTTGTTCCCATAGGAAATAATGTAAATTAGGTTAGTCCGTTTCAGACCCCAAAAAATACACATACAAAAGCACTTACAATAATGAACTTACATAAGTGTTTGAGTTGGGAGTGGTTCGAAACTTGGGGTACCACTGTATTATAGTGTGTAATACAGTAGTATATTTTTCAGGTGATGCTACTGAATGTGGAAGATATAAAGGCTGGAAGTCACACTTACTGTTTTTAATCCTTTCCATTTTCCTACAATATACAATACTTTCTCATTTGTTCAGGGGGGTCTGTCTGTCTGTCTCTGTCTCTCTCTCTCTCTCTCTCTCCTCTCTCGTCTCTCTGTCTCCCCTCTCTCTGTCCTCTCTCTCTGTCTCTCTGTCTCTGTCTCTGTCTGTCTCTCTGTCTCTCTCTCGTCTCTCTCTCTCTCTTCTCTCTCCTCTCTGTCTCCTCCTCCCCCCCCCCTCTCTCTCTCTGTCTTCCTCTCTCTCTCCCCTCTCTCTCTCGTCCTCTCTCTCTCTCTCTCTCTCTCTCTCTCTCTCCCCCTCTTCTCTGTCTCCGTCTCTGTCTCTGTCTCTGTCTCTGTCTCTCCTCTCTCTCTACTCTCTCCTTCCTCTCCTCTCTCTCTCTCTCTTCTCTTCTCTCTCTCTCAGGAATTAGGCAATGATTATAGTGTTGTAGTAATTTGTAATGTAGCATATTTATTACATATAGAATACTTTAAAAATAAACTGCATTGTGTATTTGCATGGTAGTAATTTTTCTCTAAATTGATAAATATTTTTTCAGATGAATTTACCTCTCCATCTGGTGTATGTCAAGCCTGCCATTCATCATGCATTTCATGTGTCGGGCCCACTGAATCTGATTGTCTTTACTGTGCTCAGCAACACTTTCTGATGGGTTCAAAATGTGTGGGGGCATGTCCTGATGGACATTATGCACTGCGAGGCCGTTGTTTGCCTTGCTCTCATGGTTGTAGTACTTGTACTTCCTATACATCGTGCAGTACATGCTCACAACACTTTTATTTACTAAATAACCAGTGCATATCTGTCTGCCCCTCAGGGTAAGTACTATAATGAATAATACTGTACATGTATATAGTATTAAATTTTATAAATGTACATTATTTATTTTTTATTATCACACCGGCCGATTCCCACCAAGGCAGGGTGGCCCGAAAAAGAAAAACTTTCACCATCATTCACTCCATCACTGTCTTGCCAGAAGGGTGCTTTACACTACAGTTTTTAAACTGCAACATTAACACACCCTCCTTCAGAGTGCAGGCACTGTACTTCCCATCTCCAGGACTCAAGTCCGGCCTGCCGGTTTCCCTGAATCCCTTCATAAATGTTACTTTGCTCACACTCCAACAGCACGTCAAGTATTAAAAACCATTTGTCTCCATTCACTCCTATCAAACACGCTCACGCATGCCTGCTGGAAGTCCAAGCCCCTCGCACACAAAACCTCCTTTACCCCCTCCCTCCAACCCTTCCTAGGCCGACCCCTACCCCGCCTTCCTTCCACTACAGACTGATACACTCTTGAAGTCATTCTGTTTCGCTCCATTCTCTCTACATGTCCGAACCACCTCAACAACCCTTCCTCAGCCCTCTGGACAACAGTTTTGGTAATCCCGCACCTCCTCCTAACTTCCAAACTACGAATTCTCTGCATTATATTCACACCACACATTGCCCTCAGACATGACATCTCCACTGCCTCCAGCCTTCTCCTCGCTGCAACATTCATCACCCACGCTTCACACCCATATAAGAGCGTTGGTAAAACTATACTCTCATACATTCCCCTCTTTGCCTCCAAGGACAAAGTTCTTTGTCTCCACAGACTCCTAAGTGCACCACTCACTCTTTTTCCCTCATCAATTCTATGATTCACCTCATCTTTCATAGACCCATCCGCTGACACGTCCACTCCCAAATATCTGAATACGTTCACCTCCTCCATACTCTCTCCCTCCAATCTGATATTCAATCTTTCATCACCTAATCTTTTTGTTATCCTCATAACCTTACTCTTTCCTGTATTCACCTTTAATTTTCTTCTTTTGCACACCCTACCAAATTCATCCACCAATCTCTGCAACTTCTCTTCAGAATCTCCCAAGAGCACAGTGTCATCAGCAAAGAGCAGCTGTGACAACTCACCACTTTGTGTGTGATTCTTTATCTTTTAACTCCACGCCTCTTGCCAAGACCCTCGCATTTACTTCTCTTACAACCCCATCTATAAATATATTAAACAACCACGGTGACATCACACATCCTTGTCTAAGGCCTACTTTTACTGGGAAAATTTTTCCTCTTTCCTACATACTCTAACTTTAGCCTCACTATCCTCGTAAAAACTCTTCACTGCTTTCAGTAACCTACCTCCTACACCATACACTTGCAACATCTGCCACATTGCCCCCCCTATCCACCCTGTCATACGCCTTTTCCAAATCCATAAATGCCACAAAGACCTCTTTAGCCTTATCTAAATACTGTTCACTTATATGTTTCACTGTAAACACCTGGTCCACACACCCCCTACCTTTCCTAAAGCCTCCTTGTTCATCTGCTATCCTATTCTCCGTCTTACTCTTAATTCTTTCAATTTTAACTCTACCATACACTTTACCAGGTACACTCAACAGACTTATCCCCCTATAATTTTTGCACTCTCTTTTATCCCCTTTGCCTTTATACAAAGGAACTATGCATGCTCTCTGCCAATCCCTAGGTACCTTACCCTCTTCCATACATTTATTAAATAATTGCACCAACCACTCCAAAACTATATCCCCACCTGCTTTTAACATTTCTATCTTTATCCCATCAATCCCGGCTGCCTTACCCCCTTTCATTTTACCTACTGCCTCAAGAACTTCCCCCACACTCACAACTGGCTCTTCCCCCACTCCTACAAGATGTTATTCCTCCTTGCCCTATACACGAAATCACAGCTTCCTATCTTCATCAACATTTAACAATTCCTCAAAATATTCCTTCCATCTTCCCAATACTCTAAAATCTCCATTTAATAACTCTCCTCTCCTATTTTTAACTGACAAATCCATTTGTTCTCTAGGCTTTCTTAACTTGTTAATCTCACTCCAAAACTTTTTCTTATTTTCAACAAAATTTGTTGATAACATCTCACCCACTCTCTCATTTGCTCTCTTTTTACATTGCTTCACCACTCTCTTAACCTCTCTCTTTTTCTCCATATACTCTTCCTCCTTGCATCACTTCTACTTTGTAAAAACTTTCTCATATGCTAACTTTTTCTCCCTTACTACTCTCTTTACATCATCATTCCACCAATCGCTCCTCTTCCCTCTTGCACCCACTTTCCTGTAACCACAAACTTCTGCTGAACACTCTAACACTACATTTTTAAACCTACCCCATACCTCTTCGACCCCATTGCCTATGATCTCATTAGCCCATCTATCCTCCAATAGCTGTTTATATCTTACCCTAACTGCCTCCTCTTTTAGTTTATAAACCTTCACCTCTCTCTTCCCTGATGCTTCTATTCTCCTTGTATCCCATCTACCTTTTACTCTCAGTGTAGCTACAACTAGAAAGTGATCTGATATATCTGTGGCCCCTCTATAAACATGTACATCCTGAAGTCTACTCAACAGTCTTTTATCTACCAATACATAATCCAACAAACTACTGTCATTTCGCCCTACATCATATCGTGTATACTTATTTATCCTCTTTTTCTTAAAATATGTATTACCTATAACTAAACCCCTTTCTATACAAAGTTCAATCAAAGGGCTCCCATTATCATTTACACCTGGCACCCCAAACTTACCTACCACACCCTCTCTAAAAGTTTCTCCTACTTTAGCATTCAAGTCCCCTACCACAATTACTCTCTCACTTGGTTCAAAGGCTCCTATACATTCACTTAACATCTCCCAAAATCTCTCTCTCTCTCTGCATTCCTCTCTTCTCCAGGTGCATACACGCTTATTATGACCCACTTCTCGCATCCAACCTTTACTTTAATCACATAATTCTTGAATTTACACATTCATATTCTCTTTTCTCCTTCCATAAACTGATCATTTAACATTACTGCTACCCCTCTTCCTTTGCTCTAACTCTCTCAGATACTCCAGATTTAATCCCATTTATTTCCCCCCACTGAAACTCTCCTACCCCCTTCAGCTTTGTTTCGCTTAGGGCCAGGACATCCAACTTCTTTTCATTCATAACATCAGCAATCATCTGTTTCTTGTCATCCGCACTACATCCACGCACATTTAAGCAACCAGTTTTATAAAGTTTTTCTTCTTCTCTTTTTTAGTAATTGTATACAGGAGAAGGGGTTACTAGCCCATTGCTCCCGGCATTTTAGTCGCCTCATACGACACGCATGGCTTACGGAGGAAAGATTCTTTTCCACTTCCCATGGACAATAGAAGAAATAAAAAAGAACAAGAGCTATTTAGAAAATGGAGAAAAACCTAGATGTATGTATATATATATATGCATGTGCGTGTCTGTGAAGTGTGACCAAAGTGTAAGTAGGAGTAGCAAGATATCCCTGTTATCTTAGCGTGTTTATGAGACAGAAAAAGAAACCAGCAATCCTACCATCATGCAAAACAGTTACAGGTTTTTGTTTCACAGTCATCTGGCAGGACGGTAGTACTTCCCTGGGTGGTTGCTGTCTACCAACCTACTACCTATGTACATATTTATAATAATAATAATAATAATAATAATAATAATAATTTATTTTCTAGTAAAACATATTTGATACAACAGTTTTTTATATTAGAAAGCTTATATTTCTGCAAGACATTTCAAGAAGATTTAAGCTAAGACTAAAAAGTAGGAGAATATATCATTATACATTAGTAGACACACTTATCACAAATAAATTATGTATGTATAGTAAGCGTCATAAATATGCACTCACAAAAACAGAAAACAAGACTGCTCGCCAGCTCACCTTAAAAAGTAATTTTAATTATTTTTTTTTTTTTCAACATGTTGGCCTTCTCCCACCAAGGCATGGTGACTCAAAAAAGAAAGAAACGCTTTCACCATTGTTCAACAGCTAAGCCATCATTCGCACATAATCACTGACTTTACAGAGGTGCCCAGATATGACAGTTTAGATGTCACTCCAGACAGCCAATATCCCAAACCCCTCCTTTACAGTGCAGGAATTGTATTTCCCACCTCCAGGACTCAAGTCTGACTAACCAGTTTCCCTGAATCCCTTCACAAAATATTACCCTGCTCACACTCCAACAGGTTGTCAGGTCCCAAATACCATTCATCTCTATTCACTCCTATCTAACACACTCACACATGCGTACTCCATGTCTAGGCTCCTTGCACATGAAACCTCTTTTACCCCCTCCCTCCAACCTTTCCTAGGATGACCCCTACCCTCCCACTGCAGATTTATACATCCTCCAAGTCATCCTATTTTGCTCCATCCTGTCTAAATGACCAAACCACCTCAGTAACTCCTCTTCAGTCCTCTGAATAATACTTTTAGTAACTCCACACCTCCTAATTTCTACACTACGAATTCTCTGCATAATATTTACTCCACACATTACCCTTAGAAATGATGTCTCCACTGTCACCAGCCTCCTCCTCACTGCAGCATTCACAACTCATGCTTCACACCCATACATGAGTGTTGGTACCACTATACTCTCGTACATTCCGTTCTTGCCTCCATGGATAACCTTTTTTTTTGTCTCCACAGATAACTAGATGCACCACTCACATTTTTTCCTTCATCAATTGTATGGTTACCCTCATCCTTCATAAACCCATCTGCTGACAGATCTACTCCCAAATATCTGAACACGTTCACTTCTTCCATATTCCCTCCCTCCACGTGATATTCATTTTTTCCGTACCTATCTTGTTTGATACCCTTATCATCTTACTCTTATCTGTGTTCACTTTCAACTTGTTCCTCACCTAAGCTAGTATTTTGTAAGATTACCTTTCTCTGATGCACTCCTTAAGTCTCCTAAGCACTGATTAGGTTAGCTTATGGAGGATAGAGAAGTCAATATCCTCCAACACCTGCTTAATAATTAGCACTCAAGATTTTGGGGTGAGAGGACACATCCATGCCATGAAGCTTATGCTTAACAGGTTTCAAAATATTCATTATCAGAATTAAGTTCATTGAGTTTCCAGGCCAGGCATTAATTATGGAAAATTCACAGTAATTTAGACAGTTCTTTATATGTTTGGCATTATAGCAAGGGGCACTGTCTTCCATACAAAAGTTGACCTAGCACTACTTGAATCTGTCAGGCAAAAAGCTTGCTGAAAACATACCAGTGCACTTGCATAAGTATTTATGATGCCTAAAGTTCCTGGACTGCTGTAAAAATAAAAATTATATAGGCTTACCTGATCACCTAGTTGAAGTTTTCTCTCTCAAAGTACTCTTCTTAGGAGGCTCTCCACTGATCCCAGTGCCTCTGCCATTTCTTAAAACATTTCTGGAACTCTTCTAACAGCATCTAATACAGCCTACAATTCTGCTTAAATCTCCTTCATTTCATTAAAATGCTACCCCTTGAGTGCCATATTTTGGGAGGGAAGAGAAAGAAATCACAGGGTCTAGATCTGAGGAGTAGGGAGGGTGGGGCATGATCACCATATTGTTTTTAGCCAGAATGGTCTTTCTGGTCTTGAGTTAGCAAGTAGGGCACATATTTCACAGCCACTCACCTTATGATAAAATTTTCATTCATATTGCTTTGACATGACCTATAAGAAATTTACATAGAACTTGCAGTATACTGGTTACTCTGATGATGTTCATGAATAGCCCTTCCTCACTTTTTCAACGTTGGCATCTGTTTTTTACATTGATGGATGACCAGAGTGTGTGTCATCCTCAGCTGATGTTCGTCCTGCTTTGAATTGAGAAAGCTATTCAAAACACTTGGTCACCATATGCTTGCTGAAACATTTTGAGAGTTTCATCTGCCATTTCACTGAGCTTGAAAGAGAATTTTACACACACACACACACACACACACTGTTCTTTCTTTTAAATATTCTATTATTACATAAAAAATCAGAACAATGCACTGACAACATGACAAAAAATGCTTCTCTAATCTCACTGGAATGACTCACCACACTACTTCACAAAGGAGCATACTGTTCAGTGGGATCTACAATGCTATCAGGTTTCACCCAGGAAGCTTGCAAAAAAAAGTCGAGCTTGATAACTTTTTGCACACGTGTGCGCTTGCATGCGTACTCACCTGTATGTGGTTGCAGGGGTTGAGTCACAGCTCCTAGTCCTGTGTGTGTTACCAGTTGTCAAAGGCTAGGTACCTACTTGTTAGATGAACAGGAACTGCAGGTGTAAGGAAACAGGCCCAGTTTTTCCACCCAGCCAAGGATTGAACCACAGTGTGTGAGGTGAGAACATTGCCTACCAGGCCACTGGACACTGTGATAAACTTCAAGGTAGAATTATTACTGAAAAGGTTAATATAAAGATACAAAGTATGATTGTAGGGTGGTTTTAGGAAGGGTAAAAGAAGTTTAGATCAAGTATTTATGTCATAGTATACAAATGAGCAATACCTAGAAAAGGATAAGTAACTGTTTGTTGCATTTATGGATTTATAAAAGACATATGGCAGATGTTACAAATGTAAGGATCAGCAGATAGGCTAATAAAAACAGTTAAAGATTTTTATGCAAGGAGAAGCTCAGGTTAGAGTATGTAGGAGGGAGGGGGACTGCTTCCCAGCAAAAGTAAGTGACAGGGATGTGTAATATTATTCTGGTTGTTTAGCATATAGATGGGTTTGTGAAGGGTGTGTGAGATTGAAATGTTGGATCTGATATGGAGGGAGAGTTATCCCAGTTGCTCTTTGCTGGTGACACAGTTCTAGGGGGTTCTGAAGGCAAATTAAAAAAAAGTTAGTGGATGAATTTAGGAAGACATGTAAAAGTAGGAAATTAAAAATGAACTTAGAAAAGGGAAAGGTGTTGAGGGTAACTAATAGTTTTGGAAATGATAGATTGAACATTAGACTGCAGGGAGTGTAGAATAAGTGAATGGATTTAGATATTTGACAGTGAACATGTTAGAAAATGGGTCTGTGAAGCATGAGATGAACCACAGAATAGATGAGGAGAAAAAGGTGGGTGAAGTATTTGTGGAAAGAAAGTAAGTTTATCTGTGGAAGCAGGAAAAAAAGGTTGTACCATATTATGGTGGTACCAACACTTCCATATGGATGTGAGGTGTGGTTTTTGAATGCTGCAGCAGAAAGGAGGCTACAGGCAGCAGAGATATCATATTGGGAAACAATGTATAGGGCGAATGTCATGAAGAGATTTTGGAATGTAGAAATTATAAAATACTATGGGAGTGAGCTGTGGAGGGGCTGCTGAGGTGGTTTGGGTATATAAAGAGGATAAATAATGATAGGTTGACAAAGAGGGTGTATAAATCTGGAATGGGAGGTAGAAGATGGAGGTGTCATACAAGGAATGGTTGGAGGGAGGGAGGTACGAGAGGCTTTGAGTTGTAGGAGCTTGAACATCTAGTAGATTTGTATGAGTGTGTTAGAAGTGAATGGAGACAAGTGGTTTTTAATGAATGTGCTGTTGGAGTGTGAGCAGGGTAGCTTTTATGAAGGAATTCAGGGAAACTTAGTTAGCAGAACTTGAGTCCTGGAGGTGAGAAGGGGAGGGGTGGGGATGTTGCAATCAAATTGTAGTCTGTTTGTGATGTCAGCACATTTCTAGAAAGATGGAGACAGAGTAAATGTGTTTTCTTCTTTGGGTCTTCCGTGCCTTGGTGTGAGACAGCCATTGAAGTAAAAAAAAAAAAATAGTGTTGTATAAATAGTGAATGGAATGCCAAATTACATGAAGTAAAAGAAGCAAAGATTTTTATTATTTATTTTTTATTGCAGGTTCTATAGTGACCGAGGCATATGTACAGCATGTGAAGAAGCTTGCAAGACATGTTATGGGCCTCGAGGTGACCAGTGTGCTTCATGCTCTAATAGCTCCTTCTTGCTTAATTCATCCTGTCATAGCACATGTCCACCTTCCCATTACCCAGAAGGAAGTGAATGCTATCCTTGTTATCACAACTGTCAAACTTGCAAGGGTGAGCACCAAGAACTTTTCTGTTTAATAGGTTCAAACAGAGCCTTTACCTTATTTAATATATATGATTTTTAGTTTTAAGGAAGCCATGATAATTGTCCCACACTACCTAGTTTAAAAGTGACTGTGGCAAACCGGTAAGAAAATATATATTGTTGTCTCACTGTTACATTTATTTAACCCTTTGATGGTCCAGACCCCCAATTTGAAAATTCCCCACAGGGTCCAAGAATTTAAAATATATATATATACATGTATATATATATATATATATATATATATATTTTCTTATGAAATGGTAGAGAATCTTTTTCTGAAGGTAATAAAACAAAGTACGAAATTTCATAAAAAATTTACAAAATTATGCTCTTGCAAATTTTCCTATGTTAGTGATATATACACATCTGCCATTTTGCCCACTTTGAGTCCTATTTTCAGCCTGTTACATTGTTCCATTAGACCAAATTATTAGCTATTTCTCTAGTATTTGTTCCATTTTATGTATTGAGCACAAGAAATCACCCATTCAACTATTTCAACTACCCAATAAAGTGATCGGAAATTGGTAATTTGGCCAATTTCACACAAAGTTCAAAATATCCCAGTTTCAAAATAGGGTCTAGAATAAACACTGCAGACAATCCTGGCACCAAAATAACATGTTTATTAGTTACATTTGCAAGCTTTACAGATGAATTCCATTTTGATTTTTTATTCGCATAAGGAATTTTTATTCACACCAAAAAATTGGAAGATTTACTGTTATGTCATATTGTAATAATTGTATAAATAATATCAGCGCATTCGTAAATGCATGTTAGACCCACCAGCTGATGTGCGTTGGATGCATGATGTGATTTGTTTACTCTTATCAGCAAAAATCGAACATTTCTGCTACTTTGAGCTTAATTTCAAGCTATTTTCAGTACAAAAACCAATCAAAATCATCACTATTTCTGTAATATGTCTTCCATTCTATGAATTGAGACCAAGAAACCACAAATATAACCATAAAAACCATACAAAAATACACTGCAAAGTCGCTGTTTTAATCCAAAAACACGGTCAAAGTTTTTTCTGCAGGATTTATTTTATATAGTGCATACTTATCACATAGATGCATTCTCTCATATCTAGGCCCAAATTTACTGCTAACAGCTTATTTGAGTGAGCTGAGCTCATGGCGTAGTACAGTGGAACCCTGGATTACGGCTGTAATCCATTCCAGGTCAGCCTAAATCCAAAAAGGCCGAAAGCCGAAGAAATATTTCCCATAAGAATTTTTTTGCATCACCCTGCCTCGGTGGGAGACGACCGATTTGTTGAAAAAAAAAAAAAAAAAAAAAACAATTAATCCTTTCCAGACACCCAAAAATATTAACAAAAAATACATTTTTTAAAGATTAACTATAGTTTTACATATACAAAACAATGAGAAAGAAATATAAAGCAATAATTTTTTAATAAATGAACATTACATACCTTTATTGAAGAAGGTGAGGAGAGGAGAGAGAGAAGAGCTTTTTGTTTACATAAGAAGAACATAAGAAAGGATGAACACTGCAGCAGGCCTGTTGGCCCATACTAGGCAGGTCCTTTACAATTCATCCCACTAACAAACATTTGACCTACCCAATTTTCAATGCTACCCAAGAAATAAGCTCTGATGTGCAAGTCCCACTCAAATCCAAACCCATCCCACTCATGTATTTATCCAACCTAAATTTGAAACTACCCAAAGTCCTAGCCTCAATAACCCAACTAGGTAGACTGTTCCACTCATCTACTACCCTATTTCCAAACCAATACTTTCCTATGTCCTTTCTAAATCTAAACTTATCTAATTTAAATCCATTACTGCGGGTTCTCTCTTGGAGAGATATCCTCAAGACCTTGTTAATATCCCCTTTATTAATACCTATCTTCCACTTATACACTTCGATCAGGTCTCCCCTCATTCTTCGTCTAACAAGTGAATGTAACTTAAGAGTCTTCAATCTTTCTTCATAAGTAAGATTTCTAATGCTATGTATTAATTTAGTCATCCTACGCTGAATGTTTTCTAACGAATTTATGTCCATTCTGTAATATGGAGACCAGAATTGAGCTGCATAATCTAGGTGAGGCCTTACTAATGATGTAAAAAGCTGCAGTATGACCTCTGGACTTCTGTTGCTTACACTTCTTGATATAAATCCCAGTAATCTATTTGCCTTATTACGTACGCTTAGGCATTGCTGTCTTGGTTTAAGGTTGCTGCTGGTTAAGTTCTACATTATTTAACTTATAAGTGCTAGGGTTATGGACACTCCCGAGCTTCAGAACCTTGCATTTATCTACATTGAACTGCATCTGCCACTTTTCTGACCAAGAGTAGAGTTTGTCTAAATCCTCCTGAAGTTCCCTAACATCTACGTTTGAATCAATTATCCTACCTATCTTCGTGTCATCGGCGAATTTGCTCATATCACTAGTAATTCCTTCATCAAGATCATTGATATATATTATAAACAACAACGGGCCCAAGACTGATCCCTGTGGAACGCCACTTGTTACTGATCCCCACTCGGATTTAACCCCATTAATGGACACTCTTTGCTTCCTGTCTGTGAGCCATGATTCGATCCACGAGAGCACCCTTTCCCCAATGCCATGAGCTGCTACTTTCTTTAACAGTCTTTGGTGCGGAACTCTATCAAATGCCTTACTAAAATCTAAGTAAATAATATCAAATTCTTTATCGTGGTCAACAGCCTCAAAAGCTTTACTGAAGAAAGTTAATAAATTAGTTAGACAAGACCGGCCTCTTGTGAATCCATGCTGAGTATCATTAATCAAGCTATGCTTATCGAGATGGCTTCTTATAATCTCAGCTATAATTGACTCTAGTAATTTGCCTACAATTGAGGTCAGGCTTATTGGGCGGTAATTTGACGGTAACGACTTGTCCCGTTTTAAAAATAGGAATTACATTAGCCATCTTCCACAGATCAGACACTACACCTGTTTGAAGAGATAAATTAAAAATATTAGTTAATGGTTCACAGACTTCCATTTTGCATTCCTTTAGAACCCTTGAAAAAACCTCATCAGGACCCGGTGACTTATTTTGCTTCAGTCTGTCTATCTGCTTCACAACCATTTCACTAGTGACTGTGATGTTACATAATTTATCTTCTTCTGATCCACTATAAAAATTAATTACCGGAATATTATTAGTGTCTTCCTGTGTAAAAACCGAGAGAAAATAATTATTTAAAATCGAGCACATTTCATTCTCTTTGTCAGTAAGATGCCCATAGTTATTTTTAAGGGGACCTATCTTATCTCTGACTTTTGTTCTATAGACCTGGAAAAAACTTTTTGGGTTAGTTTTAGAATCCCTAGCAACTTTAATTTCATAGTCCTTTTAGCTTTTCTTATCCCCTTTTTAATGTCCCTCTTAATGTCAATATACTGATTCATAAGATGACCCTCGCCTCTTTTGATACGCCTATAAATTCCTTTCTTATGCCTAGTAGATATTTCAGCCTATTATTCATCCATTTTGGGTCATTTCTATTTGATCTAATTTCCTTATAAGGGATAAACGTTCTTTGAGCAGCATGTATTGTGTTCAGAAAACTGTCATATTGATAGCTCTCTTCGTTACCCCAGTCAACAGATGATAAGTGTTCTCTAAGCCCATCGTAATCTGCTAAAGCGAAAATCTGGGACTGTTACTGAGTTATCCCTACTATCATACTTCCATTCAATTCTACATGTAATTGATTTGTGGTCGCTAGCACCAGTTCCTCTGAAACTTCTAAATATTAACAAGGGATTCATTGTTTTGCCAGAACTAAGTCAAGCAGGTTATTACCCCTTGTAGGTTCTGTCACAAACTGCTTCAAAAAACAATCCTGAACTACTTCTAAGAAATCGTATGATTCTAAATTCCCAGTCAAGAAATTCCAATCAATATGACTAAAGTTAAAGTCTCCTAGAAATTTCTACATTATCGTGCCTTGTGGCCCTAACAATTTCCTCCCATAGTAGTTTCCCTGGTCCCTATCTAAATTTGGGGGACGGTATATCACACCTAAAATTAATTTTTTATGCCCCTCTGAAAATTCTATCCAAACAGACTCTGTATGTGTTACTTCAGACTTAATACCCGTTTTATGCAACAGTTCAAGCGATCTCGGACATACAATGCCACCCCACCCCCCTTCCCCATAAATTCTATCTACTTGGAACAATTTAAAACCCTGAATGTGACATTCTGCAGGCATGTCCCGACTTTTTGAATTAAACCACGTCTCAGTAATGGCAAATACATCTATGTTACCTGCACTAGCAACTAGTCTCAACTCGTCCATCTTATTCCTAGCACTGCGACTATTTGTGTAATAAATATTTAATGACCCTCCTATCTCTTTACCCCTTCCTGCTCCTTTCTGTTATTCCACTAAACCTATTACTGTCATTGTCAATTAGTGCCACTGGCTTTCCAATATCCTCCTCATTTTGCCTATTACTAGTTCTCCTAGTACTCATGTTACTACCCTGAGACTTCACAGTTTTCCCGCCAAAACCCATACCACTAACTATTCCTAGTTTAAAACCTAACAGCTCCCATCCACTGCGTTGGCCAGTGCTCCCACCCCACACCTAGACAAGTGAACCCCATCCCTGGCATACATGTCATTTCTGCCATAGAAGAGGTCCAGTTGTCAATGAATGTTACCGCATTTTCCTTACAGTATTTGTCCAGCCAGCAATTGACACCAATTGCTCTGGACAACCATTCATTTCCAACTCCTCTCCTTGGCAAAATGCCACATATGACAGGTTTCCCACCCTTCTTCCTAATTATCTCTATTGCTGACCTATACCTGCTAATCAGGTCCTCACTCCTACGTCTGCCAACATCGTTGCCTCCAGCACTGAGACAGATAATAGGATTGCTCCCATTACCTCTCATGATGTCATCCAGACGGCTAACAATATCCTTCATCCCAGCCCCAGGAAAACACACTCCTCTGCCTCCTACTCCTATCCTTCAAACAGAATGCCCTATCCATGTACCTAATCTGGCTATCCCCAACAACAACAATGTTTTTTACCTTCCTTGGCGTCGTCCTTAGTGATGCTCCGAGTAGTCGACTCACATTTGCCAGGTAGCATTACACCACTTGTAGAATTCGTCATGACGTTCTCGATGGTCTTCGTTGGGGTTTCTAGGGATGTCTCACTCACGTCTGCCAATGTTTCCTTGGTGCTCGTTGTGGCATTCCCAGTAGAACACTCACATTCGTCAGGTAGCACCGAGAATGAGTTGGAAGTTTCCAGGGCAGTCTTCTGGTTTCTCGTTGTTTCTGCCTCTCCAACCGTTTTCTTAATCTTCAGCTTGGTTCCATGTTGCCCGGCCACTGACCAAGCTCCCCTCTTAACCTGGGGACTCACAACAGGAGGATTACTACGAATCCTCTTGTTCTCCTCCGTTAATCGCCGTATCTCCAGTTTAGCAACTCTGAGCTCTTCTCTCAGCTGCTGGTAAAGCTGCTCAAGAGAGGGCATCCTGGTTCAGATTCACAGAGAGCACACAAACAGGTCTTCACAGAGCTAAGTACACGTCACCACTGAACTAAGTACACGTCACCACTGAGCTAAGTACACGTCACCACTGAGCTAAGTACACGTCACCACTCAAACTAAGTACACGTCACCACAGCTAAGTACTTCAGGTATCAAGTCCCTCTCTGGGGTTACTACCCTTCTTTGTTTTTTACTGGCACTAGGACCAGCTTGAGAGTCACTGCACCCCTGTTGCACAAAAAGCTGTCCAGAGAGGCCTGTTTCTGGTGTCTCTAAGATTTGCCTGAAGTGGGACAAGGTTTTGTCACTGAAAATGTTGTAGATATGGCTTGTTTCAGCTTGGTCAGGGTGATATTTCTCTACAAAACTTTGCACAAATGTCCGTAATCACTGAAGAAGGCACATTCTTTCCTCTCTTTTCCTTCTCCTCCTCCTCTGCAGCAAGTTCCTCAGCTGTGGTCTGTTGCTGTTGCAGATGAAGGTCTTGCAGCTCTTCAGTGGTTAGCTCTTCCCTGTGGTCCTCCACCAACTCTTCCACATCCTTGCCACTCACCTCCAACCCCATGGACTTCCCCAAAGCCACAATAGATTCCACAACAGGAAGAGAGTCGACAGAGTCAGGGTCAGCCTCAAACCCTTCAAAATCCTTGTCTAGGACACATTCTGGCCACAATTTTCTCAAAGCAGAGTTCAAAGTCTTGGAAGTCACTCCCTGCCAAGCCTTACCTATAAGGCTTATGCAGTGGAGGATATTTAAGTGATTCCTCCAGAATTCACTGAGGGTCAAGTCAGTGTCCGAGGTCACTTCAAAGCACCTTTGAAACATTGCTTTCGTGTAGAGTTTTTTGAAGTTAGAAATGACCTGCTGCTCCATAGGCTGGATGAGAGGAGTGGTGTTAGGAGGCAAGAACTTCACTGTTATAAAACTTAACTCCATAGACAAGTGGTCTACCAAGTTTGGAGGATGAGCAGGAGCATTGTCCAGTACCAGGAGGCACTTGAGTGGCAATTTATTTTCCTGGAGGTATTTTTTCACACTCGGGCCAAACACTTCATGGACCCAGTCAATGAAAATTTGTCTTGTGACCCATGCCTTATTATTAGCTTTCCACAGCACACACAGTTTACTCTTGACTACATTGTTTTTCTTGAACACACTGGGATTTTCAGAGTGATACATGGGTAAAGGCTTCATTCACTTTGAAATCCCCACTAGCGTTACTACAGGACAAAAGAGTAAGTCTATTCTTTATAGGCTTGTGTCCTGGCAGTGCCTTTTCCTCCTGCATGATGTTGGTCCTCTTTGGCATTTTCTTCCAAAAGAGGCCTGTTTCGTCACAATTAAACACTTGCTGGGGGACGAATCCTTCAGCCTCTACGTAATCCTTGAATTCATGTATGAATTCTTCAGCTGCACATTTGTCTGAACTTGCAGCCCCACCATGCCTTACAACACTGTGTATGCTGCACATTTGTCTGAACTTGCAGCCCCACCATGCCTTACAACACTGTGTATGCCACTACACATCTTGCATCTGTTGAACCGGCCTCTGCTGGCCTTATATTCATTAACAGCAACACTTGTTCCAGGCATTTTCTTTACGAGATCCGCATGCAGTTGCCTTGCCTTTTCACAAATGATCGACTCCACAACGCTATCTCCTGCTAATTGTTTCTCATTGATCCACACCAACAATAACTTCTCAACATCTTCGATAATTGATGATCTTTGTTTTGTTAGCATATTTACCCCTTTTGCAACATTAGCTTCCTTGATTTCTACTTTCTTTGCCAGGATGGAAGTGATTGTTGATTTGGATTTCCCATACATCCTAGCAAGCTCCAAGACATGTACACCACTCTCATACTTTAGCCATAATTTCTTTCTTGAATTCTATCATGTTTTTACTTTCTTTACCAAAGGGCTGGCACTAAGAACTTTCTTTGGGCTCATGGTGGCTTATTTCACAGTTGCACTCATTCAATAAATAACCACAAAAAACAATGGATTAAAATGAAATGACACACAGCCAGACTGACTCATGAATGCGCAGAGAGGCGGGCGGACTTGTCCAATACAGCTGATTTCCGAGTCGCTGACCAAAATTCAGGATAGAATTTTAGCCAAAAAAGAAGCTGAATTCTGAATCACCTGATATCCATATCTGCTGATATCCAGGGTTCTGCTGTACTACAGCTTGGACCCTGGTTTCAAAGTCATAGAGCTATGGGATGGACCCTCAAAGGGTTAAGACCCTCTCACTGTACAATCTGGTCTAGGATAGCTCACTAATATCCAAAAATGTCTAGGGGAATACCTACATTTATGAGAAGTCCAACTCGTTCTCTGAAACAGTTGGTTAACCCTTAAACTATCCATACGTAGATATACGTTCACGTGCGGTGGGCTCCAAACGTAGATCAATGTTTTATTTTTCATTCCTTCAAATTTGGTGTGATAGGCCTGAGTCGCCTAGACATGAAAGAATAGGTCTGTGCACTCAGTGTGCACACTACCTGGAGTTTACCTGGAGAGAGTTCCGGGGGTCAACGCCCCTGCGGCCCGGTCTGTGACCAGGCCTCCTGGTGGATCAGAGCCTGATCAACTATGAAAAAAATCGTGGTCCACTTAGTACCTTGTGGGAGCACCAGTTCAACTGAGTGCCAGCTAGAGCAAATAGCATGGCAAACACCAGTGATTCACTGATGTCATATCATATTAACACACATTTTAAGAGGAAAGTAAAAATAGGTTAGATAAATGCATGAGTGGGTGTGGGTGGGTGTGAGTTGGACCTGACTAGCTTGTGCTACTGGGTCAGATGTGTGCTCCTTCTTTCAGTGAACGTGACCTGACTAGGTGGGTCATTGGTCTAAGTGGGGGGTGACATGGACCTGCCTTGCATGGGCCAGTAGGCCTGCTGCAGTGTTCCTTCTTTCTTATGTTCTTATGTATTCGGCTGGCTGGCTTTGGCTCTCTCTCTCTGTCTATATCTCTGTCTATCTATATCTTTGTCTATCTATATCTCTGTCTCACATGTGCTCAAATAGAGTTATTATACATCGTGTAAATTACCTAGGATAACCCAAAAATTCCAGACCAAGTGCTATACATTGTTTATAGATCTTTCTTTCTTTCAACGCACCAGCCATATCCCACTGAGGTGGGGTGGCCCAAAAAGAAAAACAGAAGTTTCTCGTTTTAAATTTAGTAATATATACAGGAGAAGGGGTTACTAGCCCCTTGCTCCCGGCATTTTAGTCGCCTCTTACAACACACATAGCTTACAGAGGAAGAATTCTGTTCCACTTCCCCATGGAGATAAGAGGAAATAAACAAGAACAAGAACTAGAAAGAAAATAGAAGAAAATCCTGAGGAGTGTGTATATATATGCTTGTACATGTATGTGTAGTGTGACCTAAGTGTAAGTAGAAGTAGCAAGATGTACCTGAAATCTTGCATGTGTATGAGACAGAAAAAAAAGACACCAGCAATCCTACCATCATGTAAAACAATTACAGGTTTTCGTTTTACACTCACTTGGCAGGACGGTAGTACCTCCCTGGGCGGTTGCTGTCTACCAACCTACTACCTAGTTGTTTATAGATTTTTTTTTTTTTTTCAACAAGTCGGCCGTCTCCCACCGAGGCAGGGTGACCCAAAAAAGAAAGAAAATCCCCCAAAAAGAAATCTTCTTCTTCTTATTCTTTTTAGTAATGTTTACAGGAAAAGGGGTTACTAGCCCATTGTTCCCGGCATTTTAGTTGACTTTTACAACACGCATGGCTTACGGAGGAAAGATTCTTATTCCACTTCCCCATGGATATAAAAGGAAAAGTAATAAGACCAAGAACTATTAAGATAAAATCAAAGAAAACTCAGATGAGTGTGTATAAATTAACGTGTACATGTATGTGTAGTGTGACCTAAGTGTAAGTAGAAGTAGCAAGACGTACCTGTAATCTTGCATATTTATGAGACAGACAAAAGACACCAGCAATCCTACCATCATGTAAAACAATTACAGGCTTTCGTTTTACACTCACTTGGCAGGACGGTAGTACCTCCCTGGGCGGTTGCTGTCTGCCAACCTACTACCTAGTTGTTTATAGATATAAGACATAAATAAACATGATGCAAATAATGGCAGTGTTACTTGCTCAGCAATCAGGGAGCAGCCCATACACCACAAACCAACAGGTTTACTAGCCACTCCTTGAGATGGAGACAAGCAGATGGAAAAACAGACACACGCAGGCAGACAGAAAGATAAGCAGAAGTAGACACACAGATAAGCAGAGCTAGGCAGACAGATAGACATACAGATAGACAGACATAAATTAGATTCACTTATTATTAATAGAACTACTGTACAACTATGATAATTTCTTTAGTGTTAAGTAGTCAGTAAGCCATTAACCCTTTCAGCGTTGGTGCCATACTAGTACTCATAAATTCTAGCGCCTTCAAATCTAGTGAGAGAAAGCTGGTAGGCCTACATATGAAAGAATGGGTCTATGTGGTCAGTGTGCACAGTATAAAAAAAAATCCTGCAGCACACAGTGCATAATGAGAAAAAAAAACTCCGACCGTGTTTTTGCTTTAAAACAGTGACTTTGCAGTGTATTTTCGTATGCTATTTATGGTTGCATTCTAGTTTTCCTGATCTCATTTTATAGAATGGAAGACATATTACAGAAATTGAGATGATTTTGATTGGTTTCACAATGAAAAGTACCATGAAATTGAGCTCAAAGTAGTAGAAATGTTCGATTTTTGCCAAAGTTCGAAAGTAAACAAATCATGCCACACGTCCAATACACATCAACTGGTGAGTCTAATATTCTTTCACAAGTGCACTGATATTATTTATACCATTTGTACACTAATGCAGTAGTCTGCATAACAGTAAATCTTTTATTTTTTGTGTGAATAAAAATTGAAAGTGGAAAGCAAAAGAAATGTAAGAGAGGCCTGGGGACATGACTAATGAACAAAAAAAAATGTTATTTTAGTGCCAGGACTGTCTGTCTTTTTTATTCTGGACCCTGTTTGGAAATTGGCTTCTTTTGAAATTTGTGTGAAATTGGCAAAATTGCCAATTTCTGACCATTTTGTTGGATAGTTGAAATCGGTAAATGGGTGGTTTCTTGTGCTCATTTAATAAAAAAAATGGAGTTCTAGCGATATAGTTATGATTTTTGTCGACTGGTACATAGGAATTGGCCAAAAATAGGGCTCAAAGTGGACAAAGTCGCCGATGCGTAAACATCGTCGAGACTGGTAACTTTGCGAGAGCATAATTCCGTAAGTTTTCCATCAAATTTCATACTTTTGGTGTCATTATGACTGGGAAAAGATTCTCCATCATTTCATAAGAAAAAATAATTTTTTTTTTTCAATAAATTTCCGACCCTGAGAACAAGTTTAGGAGAGGGCCTGTCGATCCTGAAAGGGTTAAATTAAGTCAGCTCATAATGCCAAGGCATAATAGAGGCTCTCTTTGCACTGCAACCCATCATTGTAAAAATATAATCTCAATGTACTACTTGTGAAGAAATAAATGAATTTGAATACAGATAGACAGGCAGACAGATAGACAGGCAGGCAGATAGACAGGCAGGCAGATAGACAGGCAGGCAGATAGACAGGCAGGCAGATAGACAGGCAGGCAGATAGACAGGCAGGCAGATAGTCAAGCAGGCAGGCAGACAGACAGAGACATGACAGACATACAAGAGACATGTTTGTGTGCAAGAGTAAACACATATAAAGGCAAGGTTCCCCCCTCCAGCAGTGCACATTCATCAAATGTCGCTTGTTATCTGACTTTGTCATAACACCATTATTCAAGGAGTTCATATTATACTCCAGGCACACACAGAAGACAGAAAGACAGATAAGCTGAGCTGGACAGACAGATAAGCAGAGATAGATGTACAGATAGATAGACAGGCAGACAGACTGATAGACAGACATACAAAGACATGTTTGTGTGCAAGAGTAAAAACATATATTGGCAAGGTTCCCTCCAGCAGGGCACATTCTGACCCTTGTCATAACACCATGCTTCAAGGAGTTTCATACTCCAGTGTGTCTAAAACATTGCTGGGACCTGTAAATAGTTTGTATATATTTCTAGACAATAGTAAATGACCAGGGCAGGTGAAAATATTCACCTGTAAGTGTGATTGTTACAATTTGAGTACCATTTCAGTACATAATATTAGTGTCAGAATAAAGATTGGCTATGTAATCACAAAAACTATTATAAATTGTAATTATCAGAACATAAAAATTATATAAATTAAAATAAAAACGAGAAAAAAAGGTAAAACGGCAACACTTCTGCAAGCGGCAGGACTGAATGTTGCCGTCAGGTAAGCATCCAGAGACAACTGGTCCTTAAATTTTTTTTTTTGGTCTCATACCACACAGAAAATTGCCTTCTTTAATTTAAAAACAAAAAACGATTTTTTTATTTTTCAAAATCTTTGGAGAGCCACGCAGGTGAACGTAGATCTATGTTTGGACAGTTTAAGGGTTAAACCACTTGTATGCAGAAATAACTATATATTCAGTGGATAAATATTTACACACTCTACATATGACATTTAGTCTTACCTCATCCTTCACATAGGCTCTGATCCACCAGGAGGCCTGGTCACAGACCGGGCCGCGGGGGCGTTGACCCCCGGAACTCTCTCCAGGTAAACTCCAGGTTAGCACAAAGGAATGCACAACCTTCTAGCATAGGTTCTGAACCACTCCACAAGCCTGGACTGTGGTCACATGGTAACCTATCTGAAACATTTACTCCATATTTCCTTCCTGGTCACCTTAACCCAATGTTTTTATACACTGTAGCAACCTTGGGGCACTGTTGCTGGAACATCAAAACTCTACTGTACGTCTTACCTCCTGGGCAACTCACATTTTGCCCAGAAGAGCTGCTTCTATCAGCCTGGTTTCCAGAAGAGTAAGAGTCAGCCAGTGCTGCCCTCATATCCACAACAAGTACAGTGGTACCTCGATATCTGAACTTAATCCATTCCAGGAGGCTGTTTGAATAGTGAGTTATACGTTTATTGAATGAATTTTTCCCCCGAGAATTTTTTTTAATACGTCGGCCGTTTTCCACTGACGCAGGGTGACCCAAAAAGAAAGAAAAAACTTCATTCAGCAAAAGGTATTTGATTTCCCATAATTGAGGTAGTAGGTTGGTAGACAGCAACCTCCCAAAGAGGTACTACCGTACTGCCAAGTGAGTGTAAAACAGAAGCCTGTATTTGTTTTACATGATGGTATGATTTCAGGTATCTTTTTTGTCTCATAAACATGCAAGATTTCAGATATGTCTTGGTATTTCTACTTACACTTAGGTCACACTACACATGCATATACACATTTATGTATACACACTCAACTGAGTTTTCTTTGATTTTATCTTAATAGTTCTTGTACTTATTACTTTTCCTTTTATGTCCATGGGGAAGTGGAATAAGAATCTTTCCTCCGTAAGCCATGCATGTTGTAAAAGTCAACTAAAATACCAGGAGCAATGGACTAGTAACCCCTTTTATCATATAGCCTACTGAAAAGTAAAAGAAGAAAACCATAAGAAATACATAATGAAAATTGGATTAATCCATTCCAGACCCCAAACAGTTACCATGCATAAAACAGTTGCATGCATAAAATCATATATGAAAACTATAAAAACAATAATGACATGAAATAAATGAAAATTTAACTGCACTTTACCTTTGTTGAGGAGTGCCGATAGCACTCCTGGTGTTTTATCTCTTTTCTGTCTCTGTGCAGTAGAACTTGAGGATGATGGGGATTCACTAGCATTTGATTTTTTTCTTTGCTAAAGAAGCTGTCCAGTGTTGTTTGCTTTTGACAACTTTTCAACTTTTTTCTAAAGTGGACAGCAACATTGTCATTGAGCAGGTTGATGATCCTATTCGCAACAGTAATGTTAGGATGCCATTTTTCCACCAGGTTCTGTGTTTGAGCTCAGTGGTAACATAGTTCCTTAATTTCTTGAATGGAAATGTTGCCCTTACTACTTCCCTCCTCTAAAGAGGAAATTTCCTCAACTACTTCTTGCTTCTCCTTGAGCAGGTCTTGAAGTTCTTCTGTGGTGGGCTCATTCTTGTGATCTTCCACCAATTCCTCTACATCCATTTCTAAACCCATGGACTGGCCCAGAGAAACAATATCCTTCACTAAAGTCTCTGCCTTCAAAATTTCTGACTGACACACAATTTGGCCACAGTTTCTTCAAGGCAGAGTTCATTGTCCTGAAGGAAAATTCTCTGAGGCTTTGTCTGTTACCCTTTAGCACTAGAGGATATTAACCCATAAACGGTCCAAGCAGATCTACGTTCACATGTGTAGTGCTACAAAAGTAGATCTACGTTTTTTTTACATATTTTCAAATATAACAAAAAAAAAAAAAGTAGCTCAAAGTTTTTTTACACATTTTCAAATGTAAAAAAAAACAAAAAGAAGATCTACTTTTTTTTACATACTTTCAAATGTTGAAAAAACATATATATACGTTTGGACCATTTATGGGTTAAAATGGTTTTTTCCAAAATTTCCTAAGGGTAAGCTTTGTTTCAGAGGTCACTTAAAAACATCTTTTAAACAGTGCTTTTGTGTAAAGTTTCTTAAAATTGGAAATTACCTGCTGGCCCATGGGTTGGATAAGAGGAGTGGTGTTAGGGGAAAAGAACTTCACCTTAATGAAGCTGTATTCATCCACCAAATTTTCCTCCAAACCTGGAGGGTGTGCAGGAGCACTGTCCATTACCAGAAGTGCCATTAATGGTAATTTTTTTTTTCCACAAGGTATTCTTCACACTTTGAGCAAACACCTCATGTATCCACTCAGTGTAAAATTGCATTGTTACTCCAAGTTTTACTATTAGCCCTCCACATTACACTGAGTTTACTTCTTACCACATTGTCTTTCTTAACCCTTTGAGGGTTTCGGCCGTACTAGTATGGCTTACGACCCAGGGTTTTTGACGTACTAGTACGCCTAAATTCTAGCGCCCTAAAATCTAGTGGGAGAAAGCTGGTAGGCATACATATGAAAGAATGGGTCTATGTGGTCAGTGTGTGCAGTATAAAAAAAATCCTGCAGCACACAGTGCATAATGAGAAAAAAAAAACTTTGACCGTGTTTTTGGAATAAAACAGCGACTTTGCACTGTATTTTCGTATGGTATTTATTGTTGTATTCTAGTTTTCTTGGTCTCATTTTATAGAATGGAAGACATATTACAGAAATTGAGATGATTTTGACTGGTTTTACAATGAAAAGTACCTTGAAATTGAGCTCAAAGTAGCAGAAATGCTCGATTTTTACCAAAGTTCAAAAGTAAACAAATCATGCCAAGCGTCCAATACACGTCAACTGGTGAGTCTAATATTCTTTCACAAGTGCGCTGATATTATTTATACCATTTCTACACTAATGCAGCAGTCTGCATAACAGTAAATCTTCTATTTTTTGTAAGAATAAAAATTGAAAGTGGAAAGCCAAAGAAATATAAGAGGGGCCTGGGGATGTGACTAACAAACAGAGGAAATGTTATTTTAGTGCCAGGAATGTCTTTCTTGTTTATTCTGGACCCTATTTGGAAATTGGCATCTTTTGAAATTTGTGTGAAATTGGCAAAATTGCAAAATTCTGACCACTGTATTGGATAGTTGAAATCAGCAAATGGGTGGTTTCTTGTACTCATTCAATAGAAAAAATAGAGTTCTAGAGAAATAGTTATGATTTATGTCTACTAGTACACTGGAATTGGCCGAAAACAGGGCTCAAATTGGGCAAAATCGCCGATGCGTAAACATCGTCGAGACCGCTAACTTCACGAGAGCATAATTCCGTAAGTTTTCCATCAAATTTCATACTTTTGGTGTCAATATGATCGGGAAAAGATTCTCTATCTTTTCATAAGAATTTTTTTTTTTTTTTTTAATTTAGCCAATCCTGAGAACGAGTCTTCGAGAGGGCCTGTCGACCCTCAAAGGGTTAAACACCCTTGGATTTTCAGAGTGGTAGACTAACAGTGGTTTAATTTTGCAGTCCTCATTAGCATTACCATGCAAGAAGAGTGTTATCCTGTTTTTCATGGGCTTGTGTGATGCAGGTTCCCTGAGGCATTCTTTTCCAAAAGAAACCTGTTTAATCACAATTAAAAACTTGTTAAGGAATAAAGCCCTCAATGTCTACATAGGTTTTAAATTCCTTAATCCCTTTGATGTCAGTGCCATAATATTACAGCTTTGAAGCCAGTATCGGTCCCGTAAAACAGCGACTTTGTGGTGTATTTTTGTATGTTATTTGTGGCGTATTTTTGTGTGGTATTTGTGATATATTTTTGTATGGTATTTATGGTTGAATTCTCGTTTTTTCTTGGTCTCATTTGATAGAATGGAAGATATGTTACAGAAAAAGAGGTCATTTTGAATGATTTACTGACTAAAAGTAGCTTGAAACTGAGCTCATGTTAGCGGAAATGTTTGAGTTTTGATGATGTTCAAGAGTAAACAAATCAATTCACACATAACATGCATGTCAACTGGCAGGTCTAATATGTATTCACAAATGTGCTGGTATTATTTATACAATTATTACAGTTATGCAGTAGTTTGAATAATAGTAAATCATCTATTTTTTATGTGAATAAAATTTCAAAATGAAAAGCAAGCGTAATTACGCTTGATTTTCATTTTGATTTCATTCTGCTTTTCATTTTCATTTATAATATAAGAGAGGCCTGGAGATGTGACTGATGAACAGAGAAAATGTTATTTTTGTGCCAGGAATGTCTGCATTGTTTATTCTGGCTCCTATTTTGAAATTGGCCTTTCTTGAATTTTGTATGAAATTAGCCAAATTGGTAATTTCTGATCACTTTTCTGTGCTGTTGAAATAGGTAAATGGGCGGTTTCTCATACTCAGTTGATAGAATAAAGGAGTTCCAGCGAAATAGTCGAGTTTGGTTGAGTGGAACAAAGGAATTGGCCCAAAATAGGGCTAAAAGTGGGTGAAATTGCACTGTTTCCCATCTACCTTTAGCAGATGCTTGAGGTAGATGGTGATCACTGAGGTTTTTAGTGCTATTCCCAGCATTTTCCCTGTTACTTTCAGTTACTCTGTCTTCAACACTGTAAAACTCGTCATATTTTAAGTGCTCGTTGTTGGAGCTATCAGTGAAGAATAAAAGATGCTTAGTTTGCCTGATATTGAGAGTACAGTCTCTTCTCAGTTACTGACGGAGTTCTGTTCCTAAGACCATGTCAGTAAATGAATTTGTTGCTAATCGAGGAACCATCCTTTACTGATACGTCAAAAAGTCACCACCTGAAATTAAAGCATTCAGTTTTATGTTAGCTGTGAAAATCCTTTCAGTCCATTGATTATTAATGGTAATACAACATGAAATAGGTCAATAACTTACTTCTGAGATATTCCAGGAAACGCACACGTACAGTACAGTACCTGTTTTTTTTTTTTTTTTTTTAGTAAATCACACTTTTCTCAGTCTTTGCATAAGATAAGGGTGATCTATAGTTACCCTTCAGGCGCATAGGACGTAACATTTTCTTTAATGGTCACTTATCAGCCGTATGGTATGCATCAACCCGCCGCCGCCAGCCACTTGCCTGCCAGTCTGGTTTTGTCTCTGGGCGAGTGAGGAAGCTTCTGCTTATTCATCCAAACATTTTTTATTTATTGATTTTTATTTATTGATTTATTGATTTTCGTGGTTATCAATTAAGTGCAATTGGAAAATAAGTAACCATGGCCCCAAAGAAAGTACCTAGTAAAGTTCCTTTGGTAAAGAAAGTGAGAAACATGATGGAATTTAAGAAAGAAGTTGTTGAAAAGTATGAGAGTGGTGTACAGGTCCTAGAACTTGCCAGAATGTATGGGAAAAACAAATCAACAATCACTTCTATCCTAGCAAAGAAAGAACAAATCAAGGAAGCTGATGTGGCAAAAGGAGAAAAGGGTGAAAAACCAAAAACGAAGGCATTGATAAGGAAGATAGGGAGAAATTGTTGATTTTATGGATCACTGAAAAAACATTTTAGCGGAGATTTTTTTTGGGGGGGCGATGTTTTTGGGGAAAAAGAAGGGCAGTTGCAGCAATCTTGAAAAGAAAAGCCGGGAACAATGCTGCGTTAGTGAATTTAGGGCCAGAAAAGGGCTGGTTTAAGTTTTAAAGAAGCATAGTGGCATACAGTGGGGTAAGGCATGGGGACGCAATTTCTGATAAGTGAACGGGAAAATTGGTGCGGGAATCCTGGGGACCTAGAGGCTAAAGGATTCCTCCCCCAACAAGTGTTCTTTTTGTGAGAAACAGGGCCCTTTTGGAAGAAAATGCCAAAAAAGGGCCTACATTATGCAGGAGAAAACACTGCCGGCACAAACCTATGAAAAAAGGCTTACTCTTTTGTTCTGTGCTAATGCAGTGGGGAACACTCTGAAAAACCCGTGTTCAAAAAAAACTGTATCAAGAGTAAACTGTGTGTGTTTTTTGGAAAACTAAAAAAGGCATGGGTCACAAGGGGACATTTTTAAAAAGTGGGCAATATTGTTTGGCCCCAGTATGAAAAATACCTCCGAAAAAGAAATTGCCACTTCGTGCCTCCTGTACTGGGGCAATGCATCTGCCAACCCCAGACGGGGAAAACCAATTGTTTATGGATTTCCATTTTATAACGTGAAGTTCTTGCCCCCCCAACACACTCCTCTCACCACCCATGGACCAGCGTCATTTCTAATTCAAAAAACTCTAAAACAAAACAAAATTTTTAAAAGTGCTTTTAAGCGACTCAGACCTCATTTTACCCCAAGAGAGTTTGGGGAAACACTTTTAGTATCCTCTTCTAAGCCCTTTTAGGTAAGGCTTTGGGAGGGAGTACTTCCAGGGTTTGAACTGTGCTTGGAGAAAAAATTTTGCCCCCCCAAATTTTCCAAAAGGATTTTGAAGGGTTTTGGGGGTGACCCGAGGGCCCCATGCCTTTGTGGGGTCTAAAGTGCACTGGAAAGTCCATGGGGGTTATGTGAGTGGGGAGGATGTGGAAAGTTTGGGGGAGACCACAGGGGGAAAAGCTAACCACTGAAAAGGCTGCAAGACCTTCAAAAAGAACAGAACAACTGCAGCGAGGAAATTCCTTCACATAGGGGAAAGAGGGGAGGAGAAAAGGGGCCTTTTTCAGTGATTTTAAGGACATGTTTGCAAAGTGGAATGAGTTGCAAAGTTTTGTTGAAAAGTATCACAGTGACCAAACTGAAAGAAGCCAAACCATACCCCGGCTGGGATTGAACCCGCGGTCAGAGAGTCTCAAAACTCCAGACCGTCTTGTTAGCCACTAGACCAGCTAGCCACAATAAGATTCGTCCAACTAGGTATATTTCTACACCATAGGAAGGTTAGCACAGGCACCACTGTGACCACAAATGCAAGTTTTTACAGACGAATCTCCAGCTAGCGTGGCCGTGACGAACTCTAGCTCAAGTCCCCTCACTGCCGTCAACATGACTCACGAAATTGTAATGACACGATTGCAAACAAACCATACCCTGGCCGGGATTGAACCCGCGGTCAGAGAGTCTCAAAACTCCAGACCGTCACGTTAGCCACTAGACCAGCTAGCCACAATAAGATTCGTCCAACTAGGTTCAATCCCGGCCGGGGTATGGTTTGTTTGCAATCGTGTCATTACGATTTCGTGAGTCATGTTGACGGCAGTGAGGGGACTTGAGCTAGAGTTCGTCACGGCCACGCTAGCTGGAGATTCGTCTGTAAAAACTTGCATTTGTGGTCACAGTGGTGCCTGTGATAACCTTCCTATGGTGTAGAAATATACCTAGTTGGACGAATCTTATTGTGGCTAGCTGGTCTAGTGGCTAACGCGACGGTCTGGAGTTTTGAGACTCTCTGACCGCGGGTTCAATCCCAGCCGGGGTATGGTTTGTTTGCAATCGTGTCATTACGATTTCGTGAGTCATGTTGACGGCAGTGAGGGGACTTGAGCTAGAGTTCGTCACGGCCACGCTAGCTGGAGATTCGTCTGTAAAAACTTGCATTTGTGGTCACAGTGGTGCCTGTGCTAACCTTCCTATGGTGTAGAAATATACCTAGTTGGACGAATCTTATTGTGGCTAGCTGGTCTAGTGGCTAACACGACGGTCTGGAGTTTTGAGACTCTCTGACCGCGGGTTCAATCCCGGCCGGGGTATGGTTTGTTTGCAATCGTGTCATTACGATTTCGTGAGTCATGAAAGAAGCCATATATGCAATATGTTCAGTGACTAAACCTTGTCCCAATTCAGGGAAATCTTACAGAGATGCCAGAAACAGAGCACTCTGGACAGCTATTTTGTGCAACAGAGGTCCAGTGACTCTCAAGCTAGTCCTAGTGGCATTAAAAGACAAAGAAGGGAAATAACACCAGAGAGGGACTTGTTGCCTGAAGCCCTTATGAAGGAGGATTTCCCTTGCAAACAATAATCCCATCTCCTCTCTCCTCCTCCTCCTCCCTATCTTCCATAAGCCAAAAAGAGTCTTCATTAAAGGTATGTAATAGTGATTTAATTGTTCATGTATTTATTTTATTTAGTTCTCATTGTTTTGTGTATGTAAAACTCTAATTAATTTAAAAAAATGTATTTTTTTAATATTTTTGGGTGTCTGGAATGGATTAATTGTATTTACATTAATTCTTGTGAGAAATATTATTTCAGTTTTAGGCCGACCTTCTGGAATGAATTACAGCTGATAACCAAGGTCCACTGTACTCAATTGTGCTTCATATCGTAAATTGTTTACTGTAATTTTTACCATTTAATCTGTTATAGCCTAATTAATCTTAAGTTAATTTTAAGCTTGTCTGATATGCTCTGCATACAAGGGACTTTTGGCATGTACCCTCAACTACAATAATCCTTTGTATAACTATGTATCATGTCAAAATAAATATTATTATTATTTTTTTTTTTTTTTAACAAACCAGCCATATCCCACCAAGGCAGGGTGGCCCAAAAAGAAAAACGAAAGCTTTTCTCTTTAAATTTAGTAATTTGTACAGGAGAAGGGGTTACTAGTCCCTTGCTCTCGGCATTTTAGTCACCTCTTACAACACGCATGGCTTACGGAGGAAGAATTCTGTTCCACTTCCCCATGGAGATAAGGGGAAATAAACAAGAATAAGAACTAGAAAGAAAATAGAAGAAAACCCAGAGGGGTGTGTATATATATGCTTGTACATGTATGTGTAGTGAGACCTAAGTGTAAGAAGTAGCAAGATGTACCTGTAATCTTGCATATTTATGAGAGACGAAAGACACCAGCAATCCTACCATCATGTAAAACGGTTACAGGCTTTCATTTTACACTCACTTGGAAGGATGGTAGTACCTCCCTATGTGGTTGCTGTCTACCAGCCTACTACCTGTGATTATTATTATAAAGAGGACATTTTTTGACAAAGTAATGAAAAACAAATTAAAGTCAGTACTTACAGAGATATAAGGCTGCAAAGTCAGCACTTGTCACTCACCTGACAGCAACAAGAAGGTTGCTGCATCAGAAGTGTTGCCGATATACCTTTTATCTCGTTTTAAATCTGTATATTTTTTATATTCTGATAATCACAATTTGTAGTAGTTCTTGTGATTTCATAGCTAATCTTTGCGCTAACACAAATATTAGGTACTCAAATAGTTACAAACACAGTGACAGGTGAACATTTTCATCTACCTTAGTCACATACTATTGTCCAGAAATATATACACCTACCCCACCACCCCTTCCTACCCCACCACCACCAATACCTACCACCCTCACCTTCACCACCACCTACCTGTCCCTGCACCATCACCATCTATGTCGAACACCTTGTTTTGTTTTAATCTCTGTACATAGTATTTATAGGTCCCAGCAGTGTTTTGGACATTCTGGAGTATGTAATAATAATAATAATAATAATAATAATGTTTCCTTGAAGCATGGTGTAAGATGAGTGTCACCACTGCTGACAGTGCAGCATTGGTGACATTTGATGAGCGTGCACTGCCTTGGCTTTATTTGTTTTCACTGTTACATATAAACATGTCTGTATCTAGCTCTCTGTCCCATAAAAATAAAACAGATTATGAATAAATGGCTAGGTTGCCCATGGCTAACCAACAGCATACTAAGATCCATTGATAAGAAACATCAGCATGAAAAACAATATAGGCAGGGCTTAATAAACAAAGTCACTGTTAAACAATACACATCAGTTCTCACCAACCTAATAAGAAAGGCTAAGCAATTGTCCTACTCCAGTAGATTCACCAAAACAAGAGGAGATATAAAAAACCTGGAAGACACTCTCTCATATTCTAGGCACCCACAAGCTAAAAAAAAAAAAATAGGGATATTGTCCTAACTAGACCAGATGAAGCCCAACAACAGCCTATTGATACAGTTATAATTCTTGCACAAGGGATGAACATGGGGAATGTATTATAGCTAAATTTAAATCAAAAGACCTGCAAAAACTCCTCACAGTGATAAACATCTACAGAGTACCACAAACATTTATCATTTTAGTGAAAAATTAGGAAACATAACTGATGCACATATGAACAAAGACCACTTGCTGCTCACAGATTTCAACATAAATCTACTACATGACCAGGACTAACAGGTAACCGAATTCACAAACACTATGAGCAACTGCTTGTTGCTACCAACAAGAATCTCTGATGTTAGTCCACATCTGGACTAACACCATATCCCCTTTAAAATCAGGCATAATCACAGACAACACCACAGACCACTACACTACCTTTCTCATAACCAACCTAGGTAAATTGCCCCAAGACACTACTAAAGTTACCTTCAGACTACATAACGAGACAGCTGTTAATAACTTTATAACAGCTATGAATAACGACGACTGGCATAATGAGCTTGAAACATATACAGATACGAATGAATGTATTAATAATTTTCTAAAAAAAAACCACTACCTCTGTAACAAGCATTGCCCTAAAAAACTAAACAGATCACAGCTGAGAGACTGAACAGTCCCTGGCTAACACCCAGCATCCTTAAATCCATTAACACAAAGCACCTATATGAAAAACAGTACAGAATGGGTCAGATAATTAGAGACCATTCTAAACGTTGCTCGTCAATCCTTACCAACCTGATAAGAAGGTCAGAAAAATTTTATTGCGAGAACAGATTATATAACATAAAAGGTAATATGTTTTCTTCTCCACCATAGGAAAGAATCTAGTAAGCAAAATCCCTCATGGGCACCTACCCAAATAGACTATTCCTAGCCCCAACCAACCCAACAGAAGTCTTGCTTATCATCACCACCTTTAAAAACAAGGCAGGAGACATAAATAACTTACCACCTTTTATGTACAAAAAAGCTTCACAAGTACTGTCACCAATTATTGCAACACTCTTTAACAAATCCATCGAATCCTCCACCTTCCCAGCAGTTCTCAAAATAGCGAGGGTTACCCTGATCCACAAAGGAGGTGATCAAGCAGACTTGAATATTATAGACCAATATCTAACTTACCTCTGCTCTCTAAAATCTTTGAAAAATTAATTCAAAGACAGATCTGTTCTTACCTCATCTCACACAACATTCTATCACTGCCTAGATTTTATGTTATTCTCATCACTTTGCTTTTATTTTCCTTCTTTATATACCTTCTCAAAGTCATCCATCAACTTTTGCAACTTCTCTTCAAACTCCCAAACGAACCATGTCATCAGTAAAAGAGCAACTGTGACAAATCCCACTCTGTATCAAGTTTGGCCTTTCAGTCCCTCACCTCAACACCCTAGCACTCACTTTACACAAATAACCCACACATAGGAGAGAAAAACTTATGATGATGTAGATGAGAAGATGTAGTCTTTTTTCCACATTTATTGGCAAGTCTTGCTGTCCAGTATTTAAAGAAGATGGAACATTGCAATATAAACCTAACTCTGCTTCTCTCATCTTTCAGGATCAGGTCTGAATGACTGCACCTCCTGTCATGACTATCTTACACTTGATGGTGGAATGTGCATTGAATGCCAGTCGGGCAGTTATTACAACCTCAGTTCTCAAGCATGTGAACCATGCAATAAGTCTTGCCTTACTTGCTCATCTGGTGGAGATAATGGTTGTACATCATGCCAGACACCCATGTCTCTTCATCCTGCCACTAGTACCTGCCGAACATGTTGTCCTCCTGGTGTGACAGAAGGAGAACACGAGACCCCTTGTTGTTCCTGTGATCCTACTACTGGTGTGTAATAAATAGGGGTCTTAGCAGCACCTGGGGAATGGGAGGGAAAGGGAAAGTTACAGTGATGGAAATGGGGAAGGATATGCAGGTATACAGCTTTCCAAGTACATTTTATTCACTTTCATTAATTTTTTTTCAAAGCATGAGCATAAGCAAAATTGGTCTCTAGTTTAAATGGTGTTCTCTGTCCTCCTTTTAACCCATAAACGGTCCAAACGTATATATACGTTTTTTCAACATTTGAAAGTATGTAAAAAAAAGTAGATCTTTTTTTTTTTTACATTTGAAAATGTGTATAAAAACTTTGATTTACTTTTTTTTTTTTTGGTTATATTTGAAAATATGTAAAAAAAAACATAGATCTACTCTTGGAGCACTACACATGTGAATGTAGATCTGCTTGGACCGTTTATGGGTTAAATATTGCCACAATGTATGCCATTTTCCACCTGTCTGCCAGTATACTCTTTCGGAGTGAATGCCTAAAAATTTTCCAACCCATGGTGATATCCCATTAGTTTTATTGCTTTTTTTCTTAACAGCATCCAGAAGTAATATTTTTACTTCCTCTTTAGTTACTTCAGTATCCTCAATTGCAACTTTTGATTTAGGATTCAAATCCTTAATATTTAACATATCTTCTTTTCTAAATAGATTCTGAAACTTTCTATTTAATACCTCACATTTCCTCTCAACATCAGTAAATTTGTTTTTATCTTTTAATTTTGTAGCTTGCCTTTAACATTTGATTTGCTTTTTTCCACCTTGCTCTTATCTACTATTTCTTTTTTCAGCATTTCTTCTTCCACAAATATTTCATTTGTATAATACTCTTTGGCCATCTGGAATATCTGATAAGTTTTTTGATTAGCCCATTTCCTATATTGGTTCCAGGTGTATACTGATCTATATGTAATCACCTATATGTGGTTGTAGAAGTCAAATCCTAGCTCTTGGCCCCCCACCCTTCATCTTGCCACCAGCCAGATTCACTCCCTCCTAGCCTCACAAGCCCTATTGTACCTACTCTTAAAACTACATTATTTTTGTAGCTATCATTCATTAATTACAGTACAATACTCCTTATGCATATTATCTTTAATATGAAAAAAATTCTAATGAGATAATGGTGGCAGTAGTATTTTACTTGTCAGGGAACAGAAGTGCTTCATGAAACAGGTCTTAGTCTCATGATAACCCACTAACTGCAGCTCTTTTTGATCTAGGCATTCTACTGGTTCACTGGTCCTCCTTGTTAAAAAATTATAGATTACATCATGTTATGTTGTTCATAGATAGATAATAAATGCTAGTGATTGCAGCCATTGACTGATTATATACAGTGGACCTCCGGTTAACGATATTTTTTCACTCCAGAAGTATGTTCAGGTGCCATACTGACCGAATTTGTTCCCATAAGGAATATTGTGAAGTAGATTAGTCCATTTCAGACCCCCAAACATACACGTACAAATGCACTTACATAATTACACTTACATAATTGGTCGCATTCGGAGGTAATCGTTATGCGGGGGTCCACTGTATTTTCATTTTTTTTACAATTATATAAAGTTCAATAGGATTCCTGATTCTTGACTTGATGGAAAAATCTTAATATGTCCAGTACTTATATTTTGCAGAGGGCACATTTACTGTACATGTTTTTGTATGTATTCATTTGTAACCAGTGTTATGCAATCTTGTACTTATACACACTAGTTTAATTTTTTAATGTGTATCATTTTACATAATCATAATCTTAAAATTAAAAATATATTACTCTTTTAGGTCAGTGTTATGGTGCTGTATCGGCAGATAAACGTAGAATAGCTCTCAGTTTGGACTCAGGCTCTCATCATGCTCCTCATCAAGACTCATACTTCTCGTCTGTCACCTCACTTGTTGCTGTTATTTGTCTTGTTAATGTTGTAATATTTGGTGCCGTATTCACCGTACTTCAGGTATGTAATCAGCATTTTGCATACTGTAAAGTAAAAGGACACAAGGGCAACTAATATGACATTTTATTGTGGCAACGTTTTGCTCTCCAGGAGCTTTGTCAAGCCTTTATGGCTTGACAAAGCTCCTGGAGAGCAAAATAGTGCCACAATAAAATGTCACATTAGTTGCACTTGTGTCCTTTTACTTTACATATTGTTGGTAATTCTACCAACATTATTACATTTTGCATACTGTTTAACCCCTTAACTGTCCAAACGTATATCTACGTTCTTACCTCTAGCGCTCCAAAGTAGATCTACGTTTTATTTTTCCTGCCTCCAAATTTGGCACAATTGGCCTGAGATACCAGGTCAGCATAGAATGGGTCTTAACCATTAGTGTACACAGTATTAAAAAAAATCTGGGACCACTTAGTAGCTTGTGGGAGCACCAGTTAAATTGAGTACCAGCTAGAGCAAACAGCACAGCAAACGCCAAGGATTCACTGATGTCAGGTAGTCAATAAATATAAGCATGAGGGAATGCATATAAATGACCGCGAGGGAGACAGGAACTGTAGTGGGGAAACAAGTGCAGTCAAGGACAAGATAAAACCAATATTACAAACTAGTAGTACCACAGGAGATAGCAAACAAGGGGACTCCACTAGCAATAGTGAGGATATATTACCAGAAACAACCGGTGAGAGCTCCATTGTTAGTACTAGTGAGGATAGGAATGAGACAGGTAAACATGCACCAACAAGGAATACAGTCACAGAAACCCAAGGCAAATGGAAACCAAGCCTGTGCACATACTGTGCACTTGGTATCTGCAGGCATGGGAAATCTGGAAAAACAGATGGGACGTGCAACTATGACCACGCTAGAAAATGCCGTGCCCATATGACAACAGGAAAATGCAAACTCACTTCCTGTAAGCTTTTTCACAGTGAAATGTGTCCCTCTTCAGTACAGGAAAGACTGTGCTATAACTTAAATTGCCAGGCACACCATCTAAAGGGGACAAAAAGATACAAAACATCCAGGCCATGGGAAAACCTGGGTAGCCACAGCCACTCAAAAGGGAGAGGTTTTTTAGTGCCAGGAAGGAAAAAAAACTGGCAGGAAATGGCAGAAATCGTACGCCAAATCCAGTCATTTCTGGAGTGGAACCACAGTCGATGGCCTCCACTCCAAACCAACAGATACAGATACTAGTGCCGGAAAAAAAGTGCCCCCCAGTACCACCAATACCACCAGGCCGATGACATTCTTCTTTGCAAATGTACAGGGGTCTAAAGCCAGCGACGAACAACAAAATACCTTTCATCCGTGGACTGCTTGCAGAGGCAAATGCAATATTTGCGGCTTTCACTGAGACCCACATAAAGGATCACTTGGACAACGAAATATGAATCCCAGGTTACAACCTATACGGATGTGACAGAGTGAACAGGCAAAAGGAGAGGGTTGGCCTGTATATTGCAGAGTCACTTGTTTGCACAGAACTGCTTAATGCCTCAAATGATGTAGTGGAAGTTTTAGCAGTAAAGATTGAGAACCAAAACCTAGTCATTGTGGTAGTCTACAAGCCTCCAGATGCAATGTCCCAGCAATTCTAGGAACAGCTGTCAAAAATTGACCACTGTCTGGAAAATCTGCCAGCTCCTGCCCTAAACATCTTGCTCCTGGGGGATTTCAACTTGAGGCACCTAAAATGGAGGAATATAGCAAATAATGTTGTTGCAGTGATAACACCAGGAGGCAGCTCTGATGAGAACTCACACACACACGAGCTTTTAAATCTCTGCACAAAATTCAACTTAAACCAGCAAATAATAGAGCCTACTAGACTGGAGAATACACTAGACCTCATCTTCACTAACAATGATGATCTGATACGAAACGTCACCATATCAAAAACAATATACTCAGATCACAACATAATCGAGGTTCAGACATGTATGTGCGGAGCCCCAGACCGACAAAATGAGATTAGTCACGAGGGAGCCTTCACCAAACTCAGCTTCAATAACAAGAACATAAAGTGGGACCAAGTAAATCAAGTCCTAAACGATATAAGCTGGGAAGATAGACTAAGCAACACTGACCCCAACTTATGCCTAGAACAGATTAACTCAGTGGCACTCGATGTATGCTCAAGGCTTATTCCTTTAAGAAAAAGGAGGAGTAGATGTAAAATAGAAAGAGACAGGTGCTCCCTTTACAGGCGACGGAAAACAATAACAGAGCGGCTAAAAGAGGCCAATATATCAGAAATGCGTAGGGAGTCACTGGTCAGAGAAATAGCAAACATCGAACTTAAGCTAAAGGAATCTTATAGGAGTCAGGAATCGTGGGAAGAACTAAAAGCCATAAATGAAATCGAAAGAAACCCAAAGTATTTCTTCTCCTATGCCAAATCAAAGTCGAGAACAACATCCAGTATTGGGCCCCTACTTAAACAAGATGGGTCCTACACAGATGACAGCAAGGAAATGAGTGAACTACTCAAGTCCCAATATGAATCAGTTTTTAGCAAGCCGCTAACCAGACTGAGAGTCGAAGATCAAAATGAATTTTTTATGAGAGAGGCACAGAATTTGGTTAACACAAGCCTATCTGATATTATCCTGACACCAAATGACTTCGAACAGATGATAAATGACATGCCCATGCACTCTGCCCCAGGGCCAGACTCATGGAACTCCATGTTCATCATGAACTGCAAGAAGCCCCTATCATGTGCTTTTACCATTCTATGGAGAGGGAGCATGGACACTGGGGTCGTCCCACAGTTACTAAAAACAACAGACATAGCCCCACTCCACAAAGGGGGCAGTAAAGCAATAGCAAAGAACTACAGACTGATAGCACTAACATCCCATATCATAAAAATCTTTGAAAGGGTCCTAAGAAGCAAGATTGCCACCCATCTAGATACCCATCAGTTACACAACCCAGGGCAACATGGCTTTAGAGCAGGTCGCTCCTGTCTGTCTCAGCTACTGGATCACTACAACAAGGTCCTAGATGCACTAGAAGACAAAAAGAATGCAGATGTAATATATACAGACTTTGCAAAAGCCTTCGACAAGTGTGACCATGGTGTAATAGCGCATAAAATGCGTGCTAAAGGAATAACAGGAAAAGTTGGTAGATGGATCTATAATTTCCTCACAAACAGAACACAAAGAGTAGTAGTCAACAGAGTAAAGTCTGAGGTGGCTACGGTGAAAAGCTCTGTTCCACAAGGCACAGTACTCACTCCCATCTTGTTTCTCATCCTCATATCTGACATAGACAAGGATGTCAGCCACAGCACCGTGTCTTCCTTTGCAGATGACACCCGAATCTGCATGGCAGTGTCTTCCATTGCAGACACTGGAAGGCTCCATGCGGACATCAACCAAATCTTTCAGTGGGCTGCAGAAAACAATATGAAGTTCAATGATGAGAAATTTCAATTACTCCGATATGGTAAACATGATGAAATTAAAACTTCATCAGAGTACAAAACAAATTCCTTCCACAAAATAGAGCAAAAAATCAACGTCAAAGACCTGGGAGTGATCATTTCGGAGAATCTCACCTTCAAGGACCATAACATTGTATCAATCGCATCTGCTAGAAAAATGACAGGATGGATAATGAGAACCTTCAAAACTAGGGATGCCAAACCCATGATGACACTCTTCAGGTCGCTTGTTCTATCTAGGCTGGAATATTGCTGCACACTAACAGCACCTGTCAAGGCAGGTGAAATTGCTGACCTAGAAAATGCACAGAGAACCTTCACGGCACGCATAACGGAAATAAAACACCTCAATTACTGGGAGCGCTTGAATTTCCTGAACCTGTACTCCCTGGAACGCAGGCGGGAGAGATACATGATTATATACACCTGGAAAATCCTAGAGGGACTAGTACCGAACTTGCACACGAAAATCACTCACAACGAAAGCAAAAGACTCAGCAGACGATGCAACATCCCCCCAATGAAAAGCAGGGGTGTCACTAGCACGTTAAGAGACAATACAATAAGTGTCATGGGCCCGAAACTGTTCAACTGCCTCCCAGCATACATAAGGGGGGTTACCAATAGACCCCTGGCTGTCTTCAAGCAGGCACTGGACAAACACCTAAAGTCGGTACCTGACCAGCCGGGCTGTGGCTCGTACGTTGGATTGCGTGCAGCCAGCAGTAACAGCCTGGTTGATCAGGCTCTGATCCACCAGGGGCATTGACCCCCGGAACTCTCTCCAGGTAAACTCCAGGTAATGTCATATTAATACTCCCCTTTTAAGAGGAAAGTGATGTTGACCCTGAGTTCAGTGGCTTTGAGGTGGATGTGGCCACAAGTGGTCGCTTAAATATCAAAAACCTCGATAATAACCCATGTGCAACATTTGTGCAACACCCTTTCAATTTTGGTATCACTGGTAGTGTCATCCTGCCAGAATGCCCTATAACATGTGCCCTAAGTAAAAAGAAACAATTCTGGAACATGTAATACATGTTTGGCAGGCTGGCTGATTGACTGTCTCTATCTCCGTCTGTCTCTCTGTCTCTATCTCTGTATATCTTTCTCTATCTCTGTCTCTATCTGTCTCTATCTCACAGAAACACATACATAAATACAATTATACATAGTGTAAATTACCTAGGATAACCTAAAAAAATCCAGACAAAGTTCTATACTGTGCTTGTCTATATAATGCATAATTTACATGATTGGCCACTGTCAAGTAATACACATTATCACTGGTTCAGGAAGCAGACATGATCGTGTGTAATACCAGTTGGTTCATGAGCAACTCTCTGAGTCAAATGAGACAAGCAGACAGAAAAACAAGACACACATAGACAGACACACAAACAGACAGACAGATAGACAGAGAGCTAAGCAGACAGACAGACAGACAGACATGTTTATTTGTAACAGTGAAAACAAATAAAGTGAAGGCAGTGTGTGCTCATCAGATGTCACCATTAGCTGCACTGTCAGCAGTGGAGTGACACACGTCTTACGTCAAGCTTCAAGGGAACTTATTATTATTATATACTCCTGCATATCCAAAACATTGCTGGGACCTATAAATACTATGTACAGTGGTACCCCGAGTTTCGGCCATAATTCATTCCAGAAGACTGTTCGAGTGCCGTTACCGAACGAATTTGTTCCCATAAGGAATATTGTAAAGTAGATTAATCCATTTCAGACCCCCAAAAATACACTTACATAAATGTTCAAGTTGGGAGCTGTACGAAACTCAGGGTACCACTGTATGTATTTCTAGACAAGGGTATGTGACTAGGTAAAAATATTCACCTGTCACTGTGTTTGTGACTGTTTGAGTACTATTTCTGTACCTAATATTAATATCAGAACAAAGATTAACTATGAAATCACAAGAACCACTACAAATTGTAATTATCAGAACATAAAAATTATGCAGATTAAAAAAAAATGAGAAAAAAATGTATATTGGCAACACTTCTGCAAGCAGCAGAGCTTCGTGTTGCTGTCAAGTGAGTGACAAGCGCCGACTTTGCAGCCTTAAATATTGACTCTAGAATTTTTTTTTACATTACTTTATGTAAAATGTCCTCTTCATTAAAAAAAAAAAGATTAATTTTTTTTTTTTCAAAATATTCGGAGCACTGGCCAAGTAAACGTAGATCAACGTTTGGACAGTTGAGAGGTTAAACCCTGTCAGTTAGTTACATGTATGTTCTACAAAGGTTCAGGTTGGCATATTAACATGAATTACACAAGAGAATTACATTATGCTTAAGCGATTGATTGAAACAAGGCTTACATTCCTGAAAATTATAACATAAATGAAAATGGCTTAAATGATACAAAGAACATATGGGAAAACAGAGTTGCATTTCAGGCACCTTTGAATTTACAAAACATTTTTTTTTAATTTTCTCCTACATGGATAACAGGACATTTATCTTACCTTACATAGTTACATGTATGTTCTACAAAGGTTCAGGTTGGCATATTAACATGAATTACACAAGAGAATTACATTATGCTTAAGCGATTGATTGAAACAAGGCTTACATTCCTGAAAATTATAACATAAATGAAAATGGCTTAAATGATACAAAGAACATATGGGAAAACAGAGTTGCATTTCAGGCACCTTTGAATTTACAAAACATTTTTTTTTAATTTTCTCCTACATGGATAACAGGACATTTATCTTACCTTACATAGTTTATGCCAGGAGCAATGGGCTAGTAACCATCTTTCCTGTATAGCTTACTAAAAATAAAAAGAAGAAAACCTTAAAGTTGGGATGTTTGAATGTGCATGGATGTAGTGTGGATGACAACAAAGATGATTGTAGATGTTATGAATGAAAAGAAGCTGGATGTCCTGGCTCTAAGTGAAACAAACCTGAAAGGGGTAGGAGAGTTTCAGTGGGGAGAAATAAGTGCGATTAAGTCAGGGGTTTCTAATAGTTAGAGCTAAGGAAGGAGCAGCAATAATGTTGAAGGATCAGTTATGGCAGGAAAAGAGGGAATTTAAATGTATAAATTCAAGGATTGTATGGAGTAAAATAAGGGTGGGATGTGAAAAGTGGGTTATAGTAAGTGTTTATGCACCTGGAGAAGAGAGAAGTATAGAGGAGAGAAGGAGATTTTGGGAGATGTTGAGTAAGTGCATGGGGAGTTTTGAACCAAGTGAGAGAGTACTTGTGGTGGGGGACCTAAATGCTAAAGTGGGTAAAATTGTTGTGGAGGGAGTAGTAGGTAAATTTGGGGTGCCAAGGGAAAATGAAAATGGGGGCCTTTAACTGAATTATGTATAGAAAGAGGTTTGGTAATAAGTAATACATACTTTAAGAAAAAGAGGATGAATAAGTATACAAGATATGATACCTGGAGAGAGTTCCAGGGGTCAACGCCCCCTCAGCCCAGTCTGTGACCACGCTTCATGGTGGATCAGGGCCTGATCAACAAGGCTGTTACTGCTGGTTGCATGCAATCCAACGTATGAACCACAGCCCGGCTGGTCAAGCACCGACTTTAGGTGCTTGTCCAGTGTCTGCTTGAAGACAGTCAGGGGTCTATTGGTAATCCCCCTTATGTATGCTGGGAGGCAGTTGAACAGTCTTGGGCCCCTGACACTTATTGTGTTGTCTCTTAATGTACTAGTGACACCCCTGCTTTTCATTGGGGGATGTTACATCATCTGCCGAGTCTTTTGCCTTCATAGGGAGTGATTTTCGTGTGCAGGTTTGGTACTAGGCCCTCTAGGTGGTTGGAATTTGTTTTATACTCTGATGAAGTTTTAATTTCCTCATGTTTACCATATCGGAGTAATTGAAATTTCTCATCATTGAACTTCATATTGTTTTCTGCAGCCCATTGAAAGATTTGGTTGATGTCCACCTGGAGCCTTGCAGTGTCTGCAATGGAAGACACTGCCATGAAGATTCGGGTGTCATCTGCAAAGGAAGACATGGTGCTGTGGCTTACATCCCTGTCTATGTCAGATATGAGGATGAGGAACAAGATGGAGCCTTGCGGAACAGAGCTTTTCACCGTAGCCGCCTCAGGCTGTACTCTGTTGACTACTACTCTTTGTGTTCTGTTTGTGAGGAAATTATAGATCCATCTACCAGCTTTTCTTGTTATTCCTTTAGCACACATTTTGTCCGCTATTATGCCATTGCCACACTTGTCTTCTAGTGCATCTAAGACCTTGTCGTAGTGATCCAGCAGTTGGGACAGACAGGAGCGACGTGCTCTAAACCCATACTGCCCTGGGTTGTGTAATTGATGGGTGGCAATCTTGCTTCTTAGGACCCTTTCAAAGATTTTTATGATATGGGATGTTAGTGCTATCGGTCTGTAGTTCTTTGCTATTGCTTTACTGCCTTCTTTGTGGAGTGGGGCTATGTCTGTTGTTTTTAGTAACTGTGGGACGACCCCAGTGTCCATGCTCTCTCTATAGGATGTTAAAAGCACATGATAGGGGCTTCTTGCAGTTCTTGATGAACACGGAGTTCCATGAGTCTGGCCCTGGGGCAGAGTGCATGGGCATGTCATTTATCACCTGTTCGAGGTCATTTGGCGTCAGGATAACGTCAGATAGGCTTGTGTTTAACAAATTCTGTGCCTCTCTCATAAAAAATTAATTTAGATCTTTGACTCTCAGTCTGGTTAGTGGCTTGCTAAAATCTGAGTCATATTGGGACTTGAGTAGCTCACTCATTTCTTTGCTGTCATCTGTGTAGGACCCATCTTGTTTAAGTAGGGGCCCAATACTGGATGTTATTCTCGACTTTGATTTGGCATAAGAAAAGAAATACTTTGGGTTTCTTTTGATTTCATTCATGGCTTTTAGTTCTTCCCATGATTGCTGACTCCTTTAACCCTTTCAGGGTCGACATGCCCTCTCAGAGACTTGTTCTCAGGGTCGCCCAAATTTAAAAAAAAAAATTATTTTTTCTTATGAAAAGATAGAGAATCTTTTCCCATCATAGTGACACCAAAAGTATAAAATTTGATGGAAAACTTACGGAATTATGCTCTCGCGAAGTTAGCGGTCTCGACGATGTTTACGCATCGGCGATTTTGCCCACTTTGAGCCCTATTTGCGGTCAATTCCACTGTACTAGTCGACAAAAATCATGAATATTTTGCTAGAACTCCATTTTTTCTATCGAATGACTGCAAGAAATCACCTATTTACTGATTTCAACTATCCAATACAGTGGTCGGAATTTAGCTATTTTGCCAATTTCACACAAATTTCAAAAGATGCCAATTTCCAAATAGGGTCCAGAATAAACAAGAAAGACATTCCTGGCACTAAAATGACATTTCCTCTGTTCATTAGTCACGTCCCAATGCCCCTCTTACGTTCTTTTGCTTTCCACTTTGAATTTTTATTCTCACAAAAGATAGGTTTACTGTTATGCAGACTACTGCATTAGTGTAAAAAATAGTATAAATAATATCGGCGCACTTGTGAAAGAATATTAGACTCACCAGTTGATGTGTATTGGACGCTTAGCATGATTTGTTTACTTTTGAACTTTGGTAAAAATCAAACATTTCTGCTACTTTGAGCTCAATTTCAAGGTACTGTTCATTGTAAAATTAGTCAAAATCATCTCAATTTCTGTAATATGTCTTTTATTCTATAAAATGAGACCAGGAAAACTAGAATACAACAATAAATACCATACGAAAGTACAGTGCAAAGTCGCTGTTTTAATCCAAAAACACGGTCGTATTTTTTTTTTTCTCATTACACAGTATGTGCTGCAGCATTTTTTTTATACTGCACACACTGACCACATAGACCCATTCTTTCATATGTAGGCCTACCAGCTTTCTCTCACTAGATTTGAGGGCGCTAGAATTTAGGCGTACTAGTACGTCAAAAACCCTGGTGAGTAAGCCGTACTAGTACGGCTGAAACCTTGAAAGGGTTAAAATTCCTTTAGCTTTAGTTCGATGTTTGCTATTTCTCTGACCAGTGTCTCCCTATGCATTGCAGATATATTGGCCTCTTTTAGCTGCTCTGTTATTCTTTTCCATTGCCTGTAAAGGGAGTGCCTGTCTCTTTCTATTTTGCATCTACTCCTCCTTTCTCTTAAAGGAATATGCCTTGAGCATACATCGAGTGCCACAGAGTTAATCTGTTCTAAGCATAAGTTGGGGGTCTGTGTTGCTTAGGCTATCTTCCCAACTTATATCATTTAGGACTTGGTTTACTTGGTCCCACTTTATGTTCTTGTTATTGAAATTGAATTTGGTGAAGGCTCCTTGTGACTGATCACATTTTCTCGGTGTGGGGCTCTGCGCATACATGTCTGAACCTCAATTATGTTGTGATCTGAGTATATTGTTTTTGATATGGTGACATTTCGTATCAGATAATCATTGTTAGTGAAGATAGGTCCAGTGTATTCTCTCATCTAGTAGGCTCTATTATTTGCTGGTTTAAGGTGAATTTTGTGCAGAGATTTAAAAGCTCGTGTGTGTGAGAGTTCTCATCTGAGTTGCCTCCTGGTGTTATCACTGCAACAACATTATTTGCTATATTCTTCCATTTTAGGTGCCTTAAGTTGAAATTCCCAGGAGCAAGATGTTGGGGGCAGGAGCTGGAAGATTTTTCAGACAGTGGTCAATTTTCAACAGCTGTTCCTGGAATTGTTGGGACTTTGCATCCAGAGGCTTGTAGACTACCACAATGACCAGATTTTGGTTCTTGATCTTTACTGCTAAAACTTCAACTACATCATTTGAGGCATTTAGCAGTTCTGTGCAAATAAGTGACTGCGATATAAAGGCTACCCCCCCCCCCCCCCCATCCTTTTGCCTGCTCACTCTGTTGCATCTGTATAAGTTGTAACCTGGGATCCATATTTTGTTGTCCAAGTGGTCCTTTATATGGATCTCTGTGAAAGCCGCTAACATTGCATTTGCCTCTGCAAGCAGTCCACAGATGAAAGATGTTTTGTTGTTTGTTGCTGGCTTTAGACCCTGTATATTTGCAAAAAAGAATGTCATTGGATTGGTGGTATTGGTGGTACTGGGGGAGACTTTTTTTCTCGGCACTAATATCTGTATACAGATACAGCATATAATGAAAATAGTTTGTTAGATTATGCATTTGTGGATAAAAGGTTGATAGGTAGACTTCAGGATGTGCATCAGATCTGCCTCCTGGTGTTATCACTGCAACAATATTGTTTGCTATATTCCTCCATTTTAGGTGCCTTAAGTTGAAATCCCCCAGAAGCAAGATGTTGGGGTCAGGAGCTGGAAGATTTTCCAGACAGTGGTCAATTTTCTACAGCTGTTCCTGGAATTGTTGGAACGTTGCATCCGGAGGCTTGTAAACTACCACAATAACCAGATTTTGGTTCTCGATCTTTACTGCTAAAACTTCAACTACATCATTTGAGGCATTTAGCAGTTCTGTGCAAATAAATGACTCTGCGATATACAGGCCAACCTCCCCCTTTTGTCTGTTCACTCTGTCGTATCTGTATAGGTTGTAACCTGGGATCCATATTTCGTCGTCCAAGTGATCCTTTATGTGGGTCTCTGTGAAAGCTGCGAACATTGCATTTGCCTCTGCAAGCAGTCCACAGATGAAAGGTATTTTGTTGTTCGTTACTGGCTTTAGACTCTGCATACAGTGGACCCCCGGTTTATGATCAGCTCCCAATGCGACCAATTATGTAAGTGTATTTATGTAAGTGCGTTTGTATGTGTATGTTTGGGGGTCTGAAATGGACTAATCTAATTCACAATATTCCTTATGGGAACAAATTCGGTCAGTACTGGCACCTGACCATACTTCTGGAATGAAATAATATCGTAAACCGGGGGTCCACTGTATTTGCAAAGAAGAATGTCATCGGATTGGTGGTACTGGGGGGGACTTTTTTACCCGGCACTAATATCTGTATACAGATACAGCACGTAATGAAAATACAGTGGACCCTCGACCAGCGATGGCATCGATTAACGATAAATCTGACTAGCGATACATTTTATCGCAAAAATTTTGCCTCTATTATCGCTAAAAAACTCGACCAACGTTATTCGTTCCGTCTGAAATGTGTCCACTTCTGGCCAGTGTTTACAAGCCAGCCAGCCACCGCGGTCACTTCCAAGCATACAATCGGAACATTTCATATTATCACAGCCTTTTTAGTGATTGCACCTGCAAAATAAGTCACCATGGGCCCCAAGAAAGCTTCTAGTGCCAACCCTACAGCAAAAAGGGTGAGAATTACTATGGATATGAAGAAAGAGATCATTGCTAAGTATGAAAGTGGAGTGCATGTCTCCGAGCTGGCCAGGCTGTACACAAAACCCCAATCAACCATCGCTACTATTGTGGCCAAGAAAACGGCAATCAAGGAAGCTGTTCTTGCCAAAGGTGCAACTATGTTTTCGAAACTGAGATCGCAAGTGATAGAAGATGTTGAGAGACTGTTATTGGTATGGATAAACGAAAAACAGATAGCAGGAGATAGCATCTCTCAAGCGATCATATGTAAAAAGGCTAGGAAGTTGCATGACGATTTAATTAGAAAAATGCCAGCAACTAGTGGTGATGTGAGTGAATTTAAGGCCAGAAAAAGTTGGTTTGAGAGATTTAAGAATCGTAGTGGCATACATAGTGTGATAAGGCATGGTGAGGCTGCCAGTTTGGACCAAAAAGCAGCTGAAAAATATGTGCAGGAATTCAAGGAGTACATAGACAGTGAAGGACTGAAACCTGAACAAGTGTTTAATGGTGACACTGACAATGTTGTGAAACACTTTAGGAATGTCATAAAGGAACGGGAGGTACAGGCCTCTATGGGCAGATATGTTGTGCGACAGAGGTCCAGTGACTCTCAAGCTGGTCCTAGTGGCATTAAAAGAAGAAGGGAAGTAACCCCGAAAAAGGACTTGCCACCTCAAGTCCTAATGGAAGGGGATTTCCCTTCTAAACACTAAGACCATCAACACACTCTCCTCTTCCCATCCCATCAATCATCACCAGATCTTCAATAAAGGTAAGTGTCATGTAACTGTGCATGTCTTCTTCAGTTTGTGCGTATTAAAATTAATATTTCATGTGTTAAAAATTTTTTTCTTCAATAATTTTGGGTGTCTTGCACGGATTAATTTGATTTCCATTATTTCTTATGGGAGAAAATTAACTTGACTAACGATTATTTTGACTAACGATGAGCTCTCAGGAACGGATTAATAGCGTTAGTCGAGGGTCCACTGTAGTTTGTTATATTGTGTATTGGTGGATAAAAGGTTGATGGGTAGACTTCAGGATGTGCATGTTTATAGAGAGCAACAGATATATCGAATAATTATTTAGTTGTAGCTACAGTTAGAGTAAGAGGTACATGGAACAAAAGGAAAATGGCAACAGCAAGTAAGAGAGAGGTGAAAGTTAATAAACTAAAGGAGGAGGAAGTTAGGGTGAGATGTTAGCAACTAGTGGAAGGAAGGTGGGCTGATGAGTGCATAGGTAGTATGCGGGGCTGAAGAGGGGCGGGATAGTTTTAAAAAGGCGGTGTTAGAAAAAGGAGCAGAAGTTTGTGGTTGTAGGATGGTGGGTGCAGGAGGACATAGGAGTGATTGGTGGAATGATGAGGTAAAGGGTGTGATAAAACAGAAAATGTTGCATGAGAGATTTCTACAGAGCAGAAGTGATGTAAGAAGGGTGGAGTATATAGAGAGGGGAAGAGTGAGGGAGTGCAGAAGGAGAACGAATGATAGTGTGGGTGATAATAAGAAAAAAAATTGGAGAAAAATAGGTTAAGAAAGCCTAGGGAACAAATGGATTTGACAATTAAAAACAAAATAGGGAAGTTAGTAGATGGGAGTTGAAGGTATTGGGAAGATGGCAGGAATATTTTGAGGAACTGCTAAATGTTGATGAAGGGAGGGAGGCAGTAATTTCATGCATTGGCCAGAGAGGTATAACATCTTTCAGGAGTGAAGAAGAGCAGGATGTGAGTGTGGGGGAGGTGTGTGAGGCATTAGGTAGAATGAAAGGGGGTAAACCAGCTGGAACTGACAGCATCATGACAGAAATGTTAAAAGCAGGGGAGGATATAGTGTTGGAGCAGTTGGTATTTTTGTTCAGTAAATGTATGAAAAAGGGGAAATTGCCTAGTGATTGTCAGAGATCATGTATAATTCCTTTATATATAGGGAAGGGGGACAAAAGAGACTGTAAAAATTATAGGGGAATAAGTTTACTGAGTATACCAGCTTTTGGAGTGAGATTAATAAGTTGAGGAAGCCTAGGGAACGAATGGATTTGTTAATTAAAAATAGGAGAGGAGAGTTATTAAACGGAGAGTTAGAGGTATCAAGAAGATGGAGGGAATATTTTGAGGAATAGTTATCCCTTTCACTGTTGGTGTCATAGTATTACCGACTTACAAGCCAGTGTTGGTGCCGTAATACTACGCCAAAATTCTAGCAGCTTCAAATCTAGCGGGAGAAAGCTGGTAGGCCTACATGTGAGAGAATGGGTCTGCATGGTCAGTGTGCACAGTATAAAATAAATTGGGCCACCCTCATTGCATTGTAGGAATGCCATTTCAGTAGTCCTTGTGTACCATGCCTCACAGAAAATAATATCTCAACCCCTCCTACCCTGGCAAATTGGGACTCTTCCCAAGTGATAGTTCTAACACAGATGGAAGTGTCAGTGAAGGTGAATTTCATGGTTCTGAGGAGTTTCTGACCGAAAGCAATGCCCAGGATACCAGATACAGATTGTGAAAAGGGAAGGCAGCTTGGGAGGTGGAGAAAGCAGCTTGGATGGTGTGGGTAGTTGGGAAGGCGGTGTGTAAGTTTATTCAGGCACAGTATACACAAATATAGTTACACAGATTATCATACTTAGCAGCATTTGTAGAGAACTTAGGATAACCCAAAAAAGTCAAAGTGACTTATTTCCAGCATGGGTAGTGTGGGTGGTGGGTAAGACAGCATGGATGGTGGGGATGATGGTGTGGGTGGGGAAGGCAGCGTTGGATTGGGTAAACAGGTTTTATAAACAATAAAGATAACTATGTTTGCGCAGTTATTGTGTTGCATATGAGTGGATATATATACTTTTTTTTTTTAACAAGTCGGCAGTCTCCCACCGAGGCAGGGTGACCCAAAAAGAAAGAAAATCCCCAAAAAGAAAATACTTTCATCATCATTCAACACTTTCACCTCACTCACACATAATCACTGTTTTTGCAGAGGTGCTCAGAATACAACAGTTTAGAAGTATATATGTATAAAAATACACAGTATATCCCTCCAAACTGCCAATATCCCAAACCCCTCCTTTACAGTGCAGGCATTGTACTTCCCATTTAGAGGACTCAAGTCCGGCTATATAAAAATAACCAGTTTCCCTGAATCCCTTCACTAAATATTACCCTGCTCACACGCCAACAGATCGTCAGGTCCCAAATACCATTCATCTCCATTCACTCCTATTGAACACGCTCATGCACGCCTGCTAGAAGTTCAAGCCCCTCGCCCACAAACCTCCCCTACCCCGCCTTCCTTCCCCTACAGATTTATACGCTCTCCATGTCATTCTACCTTGATCCATTCTCTCTAAATGACCAAACCATCTCAGCAACCCCTCTTCAGCCCTCTGACTAATACTTTTATTAACTCCACACCTCCTAATTTCCACACTCTGAATTTTTTTGCATAATATTTACACCACACATTGCCCTTAGACAGGACATCTCCACTGCCTCCAACCACCTCCTCACTGCTGCATTCACAACCCAAGCTTCACACCCATATAAGAGTGTTGGTACTACTACACTTTCATACATTCCCTTCTTTGCCTCCATAGATAACATTTTTTGTCTCTACATATACCTCAGCCCACCACTCGCCTTTTTTTCCTCATCAGTTCCATGATTAACCTCATCCATTATAAATCCATTCGCTGACACGTCAACTCCCAAGTATCTGAAAACATTCACTTCGTCCATACTCCTCCTCCCCAATTTGATATCCAATTTTTCTTTATCTAAATCATTTGATACCCTCATCACCTTACTCTTTTCTATGTTCACTTTCAACTTTCTACCTTTACACACACTCCCAAACTCATCCACTAACCTTTGCAATTTTTCTTTAGAATCTCCCATAAGCACAGTATCATCAGCAAAAAGCAACTGTGTCAATTCCCATTTTGTATTTGATTCCCCATAATTTAATCCCACCCCTCTCCCAAACACCCTAGCATTTACTTCTTTTACAACCCCATCAATAAAAATATTAAACAACCATGGTGACATTACACAAATAACCTGCACATTTACGACGACGTTTCGGTCCAACTTGGACCATTTAGAAAGTCACACTAACCAGACTTGGAGCAGGACGGGTATATATAGGCAGGAAGAGGTAGTGGTGGTAGTAGTGGGGAATTAAGGAGGAGCCAGTCAAATACAAAGAAAGGGGAGCACTGCAAGGCAGCAAGGTGCCCACAGAGGGAGAGCAAGTGCACAGAGGTGGGAGGAAGAGGAAGTGATGAAATAAATAATGAAGGAACAGAATCACGAGACAGAAGAAAGAAAGATAACCCAGAGGAGAAAAAAGAAGGAAAGGGTTAATCCAAAAATTATAGATAAATTTTTAGATACCATTTCAGTACATCTTGTACTATTATATTACATTATATTGAAAAATTAAGTTACATGAAGCAATTACATGTAAAGAAATATGTAAGATGTTTTAATTGGTAATTTTTTTTTTTCTTTACAGGCAAGATCTACAGGTTCCCTCTGCTGGGCAAGAGACTATTCGTATAGCTTCCTTCACTTAGAAAATATGTCAGAAAGAGTCTCATTAACTTTAACACCATTTGTGGAAGAAGATTCAGAGGATGAGAGAGAGGGTGAACTGTTGTATATGAAGACATAGATAACAGTTATATCAGAAATTAGAATTTATATAAATTTTATGAAATAAGTTTATGAGTGCAGAGGAAACCATGAATTACAGCACATCCTAATTGTACCTGTCACTATGATGTAGAACTAAATCCTTTCCATACTTAAGTATCCTCAGGTCATGTTTGTGGATCAAGTCAAATTTTTGTGTAATGTGCCTCAAAAATGAGGGTGTTATTTTTTCTAAGCATGAACTTTTTTTTTTTTTTTTACAACAGTTTTCAGAAAAGAATGATGCATTTTCCTTGTTAATGCTCAGTAGCAAGTACTGTATTTATTTATACAGTAATACTAACGTGCCATGATGCTGGAGCATATCATTGAAGGCGTTTCCACATTGTATGTAATGGACAGTATTTTAATTAGTTACTTTTCTTTTCTGTCATCTTTATTCTATTTTAAGATATGGCATTATTAACTATAGTCTTCAAAATTTATGGTTAATAATGCCATATCTTAAAATAAGATATGGCATTATTAAATATAATTATCAAAATTTCAAGTGTATGGAAACAAACCTAGAAAGTTCAGGCATCTGTGGAAAATTTTATCAAAATTTCACGTTATGCTAAATTTAAATGACTGTTTGGTGGCTTTTTATAAACTGCTCTGTAGTCAAAAACACGTTTAATCATGACATAATAATAAGACAGAAGTGTACTTTACAAAAAATCTGTTTTTAAATTTATTCTTTGCTACTGATAATAACAAAATACAATATATGTAAATGAAAAGGAGAAACATTATAGCTCCTGTATATTTATTAGTAATGAATGAATCTATTATTGATATGCATTATGAAAGTATTCTTAAAAGCATAAGTATGAATTCCCTTAGTTCCTAAACTAATGTTCGATGAAATTTAACTTTTTTTTTTTTAATAATTCCTTCAGTGCTTTAAATATTTACTAGTTAAAGCTATTTATGTCATAATAAATTTTGTATGAAAGCTATTACAATGTCACAAATTAATTATTAATCTTTTTACAATGACTGATTAAACTTATATAAATAGTAATACCGTGCTAGAATACTGTAAAAAATAAGAGGCACTATGGTCATGTGAGCAGTTCTCTACTGGTGAAAGTAGAGGACTGGGAATGATCTCAGACCTTGGTGAAAATAAGGAGAGTAATGAAGCCAAGGTCAGATAAGTTGCCATACTGCTTAGCAGCTATTAAAGTATACATATTGCCAGAAAACTATTTTCTTAAAACCAGAACAAATGCAGCTCAGTAAAGGCTCTCTTAACCAAATGTATGATTGTTGTGAAAATATTAATATGTAGGATTGATTTATGGTACAGCCTTTCCTCACTTAACGACAGAGTTCCGTTCCTAAAACCATGTCATTAAACAAATTCGTCACTTAGTGAGGAGCATACTATAATGGTAATGAGTTTGTGTCAACCATCTTTAATATTATTTTAATGTCACCTTTGCACCATTTATAACATTTCTGGTATATTTTTAAATGTTTATACAGTAGTGTACTGCATATTGAAAATAAACAGAATAGAGGAAATCAGCTCTAATATACATAATTTAGGTATGATTACTGCTCAGAGAGCCCATTGTAAGTCCGAGGCGTTGGTAAACAGGTATGTCGCTAAGTGAGAAGAGGCTGTATTTGCATTATTTGAGTAATTAAAAATTAAAAGAATAATCTTGAAAAGCTAGAATTATCATATTATACAGGGCAATATACAACAACTGTGTTAAATTTTATCATTAAAATATTTGTAATAAGGTACAATACCACATATATTACTTAAAAAACAATATATACATAAAAACATTAATAGGAATACATACCATAAAAATAATTTGCTATTGATTTCAAATCCTAGTTTAATCTCAGATTATCATGTTAATCAACTGTAGTATAAAAAACTATTTAAGTACTGGTGTAATAAATATATCTGTTTTACCTCAGGTACCATAAAGATCCAGTAATCATGTGATACCAGCTATTAGTTTAACTTTGGTTAAGAGATATTTTACTGGATCTTTAACTTTTAATAGGGATCTTTTTTTTTATATTCACTATTCATTAATTTTGCAGATAATTGCCTGAATACCTGACAGGTACATTGTCAAAAACTTAAAAGCTTGACTACTATTAGGTTCAATAATAATTAGGCAGTACAGTAGTGATAGTACTTGAAAAATTTGCTAAAAAGCTGCATAATTTTTAGCTTAGAATAAACTAAGATCAGTTACTTCTTCATTGTGATAGAGCCAATATTATTTCTTAACAGGTGTCAGGTCATTAATGTATAGATTATGAATAGCTGAGAGAATCTGGTATTTGAAGGAAGTATGGTGCTGTTGCAATATTAGATACTTACTCATGTGATAAAATACTGGGCATCACTATGCCATTTTGACTTATGAAACAGTGATCCTGTCTTCAGTCATTTTATACAAACTGCCTTTCTTAAGGGCTTAAAGTGAAAAATAAAATTTCCATACCTTAGATGCGAGAAACTGAACATGTACAAGCTATAGAATTTCAAATTATTGTGATAACAAAAGGATATGGTAAATCTGTCATGACAGAAATTATTGAGTGACACATGGAAAAGTTAAATCATAAATGACAGACTTCAAGATGGTGACATTAGGAAACAGAGAAAAAATAGACAGTGTATTTAAAATAGTGATTACCAGAGACACAATAATAATGTTTTCACCATTTTTGGGTATACATTAAAGATTACTTCATATCTAACGAAGTTACCAGAAAATATGCATGCAGAGTTTTTCATGTTCTATTCATGACATCTCAAAAATTTCATTCTAGTCATGAAAATTCATTTCTGAGGCATTTAATGGTGACTAACATTCACAAGAAACTAGAAATGAATCAAGTTTAATGACTTGCAAAAGGAACAGTGAACAAGGTATGCATCTAAACAAATCAAGTTTAATATATTGTGAAAAGAACAGTGAGCTAGATATGCGTCTTAATGTCACAAACAAGGACATAATGCCTTGTAATAGGGTGGCCTTAATGTTTAAAAGTAGTTAGTACTTTTATATTGCCCAATATAAGAGTTTATGCATACTCAGTCTTATTTTATAAATGCTTTTGTATTAAATTTATTATTGGCAAAATTTATTATTTCTGTATTTGTAATGTGTCTTCCTTCATTCATTTTTTAATAGAAGTAAATTGTGATACAGTAATGATGTTCAAGTCTGAAACTGGATGATCCCCCCATCAAAGTTTGTATTTTATGAGAACCATATAAAACCTTAATAATTACTGAAATCTCCTTTAATGTCCATAGAATAAATTTAGACAGGTTTAACAGGCAACCACTAGTGTCTTGTATGCCAGCAGGTCCAACCCAGATTACAGAAAAGTCTTTTCCTGTTCTGACATACATATTACTTTAGGGCAAACATTTAATTACAGTCTTTAATTAATTGTTTTAAAAAACTGTCTACTGTATTAGGTTCTCATTGATTTATTAGTACATTTAGCTTTTTAGTTTTATGTATACTACTTTTTGATGAGCAGTCAAACACTGAAACTTCAGAGTATGGGCAGAGGTGTCTAGAACTTTTGATCTAACCAGTCATGAAAAAATCTAAGGGAAAATTTACAATTTACAAATTAAAGCACAAACAAAATATAAAATAATATAGTACTCACTAATGTCTGTTGTCCTTGTACTCTTGTAAATATCTTAGGACACTATGTACAAGGGGTGTTTGATAAATGCATCATATTCAGTTGAACATAGTGTAACCGTAGGTATAGGATGTAACTGCATCATATTGAGAGTAAGAATATAATAAAATGGAATTGAATGAAGATTCTTAAGACAGAAATGGTACCAGTATCCATATCCAGGTTGCCATGTGAATCATCAGTAGCACTCAGGGGTGGGGCTGGTACTGCAGATTTGAATAAGGACAACAGTATGGACTACTATACTACAAGAGTGAATCTCTTATCTTAATCATCATGATCTGCTGCTTGGCAATGAAATTATGCTTTATGCTCTGAAAATGAATGTATTTACCAGAGGGATTTTGCTCACCTAAGTTGTCATCGCTAAAATTACTTGGGGTGCATCACTGCATCAACAATGTCTACATCTCTTTATCGTCAATTCATTTTTAAATATACTGTGGTATCTTGCCTAGTTGCACTAGAAATTCTTTCAAAAAGTTCTTTGGCATATGACACTGTACTATATTTTTTCCACATCAGCCATATTTGTTAAGATGGAAGCCTTCAAAATAACTCACTGTCTGAATTGTAACTGATGAACAAGCTTTCAGGCTATATCTTAAATAACAGCATTGTTAAGTAACTTAACACTTTACTCGTTCCATGACTCTTGTTATAAAGGCCGTATTTCTTGGTTTATTTTTGGAGATGCTTTATATTCCCATATAAAAATGAAAGCTAAACATCATAAGCTTGAGTCATGTGGGTAAACATTTTCGGTCACAGTATATAAATGAGCAAGGAGCAGTATGGAAACTGGTAGTTAAAAAATACTGGAGTTGTGCGCCACCTTTTTGCCTCCTTTCACTTCCAACATAAAATTACCAGAACTGTTGCTAAGTGGCATGTGGGGGGCTGATGACCAGACTGCATGCCAAGCCAAGTAAGGAATGCTAAAATTCATCTGTACTAAATAATCATATTTTCAGAATACTAAAACTTCCCAATTCCAAAGTTTCTGTGGTTAACTGTAGTTGTCAAATAATAAGTATTTGCAAGATTAATTATCAAGTACAGTACTAAAATTCAGTTTTCTCCCACCCTGAATAATGCTTATTTAAACATTACTGTACCTGTAAAACCATATCATTAGAAAAATTACTATTGCTATCTACTTTTCTTAGAAGACTGCTAATTTTTGTAAATAGACTTTGTTATTTCTGTACTGTGTTACTAAAAAAAAACATTTCAATTAAGAGGTTGCAGTCTCATAAATACAATAATGAAGTGATTGGGGAGTTTGGTCATTCAGTAATTTTACCAACATAGTATACAGTATTATAAAATGTAAGGTTCAAGTCATTATTTCTTAGTTATAAAACTCCAAAATTTGCTCTGCAGCAAAAACATATATACACCATCTTAGGTTGTTTTCTTTAGAAAGGAAGATATGAAATACCATATCATTTATTAATAAGTTTTTAGGTGTTTATATGAAGGGAGCTGTGACCAAATGATACAATCCATGCAGCTTCAAAAAAGATTCAAAATATGCCTGATAATCTTATTTTTAATGTTGACCTAGTTTACTAGTCATTATCACCCTGCAAGGTGATGTCGAACCCGTCAATAGGTCTAACCATACTAAAGGATATGTTTGGTGTCAGGGAAGCATGTAATGGCTTTTATAAATCGAGTAGTATGTACATTTTCAACAAACCATGCACAATGATAATATACTTAAGTCATTTATAGATTTTATAGTTAATGAAGGTTGACTCAGTTCACAATGACATGAAGCTAAGAATTGAAATCTTGAGTACTTACAGGGGTTTGAAATGTGGTGTGGAAGGTTTCCAGGACCACATGCTATCAACTATGATGACCAAGTACTGGTCATGGTGCAGTGGTTAGTTTACTTAACTATGGTTCAGGGGAGAGTACTGTGGCCCAATAGCCTTTCAAACCCCAGTTCAAATAACACAAGTACTTCTAGAGCTCAATTAATGAAGGATGTATGAATGTGATATATAAGGTGTAATGATATTATTGCCCATTTGTAAAAAAAAAAATCTTCGTGACTTTTTCACTCTGAGTGATATAGTACTTTACAAAATTTATGCATACTTAAGTTTACTTCATCTTAAGCATATACAATTTGTTTTTGCAGTTTGCTCCTAATGTCAAACCCTGAGCATGTAATTAGCATTCAGCAGTCTCAACAAATGGGATCTCTCCTATATTCTGTACAGGAAATTTGTGAATTTTTAAGAATTTTAATTTTATTTTTATTGGCTTATTGGATATGTCCATACAATAGGTGATGATTTAAGTGTAGGTAAACAGCATTTCAGTTTGATGCATATGTAGTATATTCTCACCCTTTCACTGTCGCTTGTGTAGATCTGTCTCATTGAAGCTAGTGTCGCAAATGTTGCCCTGCTTCTTAAATTCAAATTCATAACATCATCAAATATGCTATGAGCGGCACATTTTGCCGTAGACATGAGAGAATGTATGTGTGGTGGTGGTTGTGCACAGTATAAAAAAAATCTTGTCCCATGCAATGCATGATGGAAAAACTACCCTCCAACCTTGAGTTTAGGTCGAAATAGTGACTTTGATACATTTCCTAGGGTGGTTTTCATGCCTTTTATTGGTTGTTTCTTGGAGATGGAAATGATTTTGTTCAGTTTCAGATTGAACATACCTGAAATAGACTCAAAGTGACAGATACTATACTGTATATGATTTTTGCTGATATTCCTGAAGTGGGGTAGGGGGATGCCTCCCTTAACCTCATTGATCTGTTTTATTGGTTTTTATTAGGTCTGCTTCAATAACTGGGATGATCTAAACCATGCTCAAGCATTCTTGGTTATATTTCATTAGCCAAGAAATAGGGAAACCACTTTTTTTTTTTTTTAAAGTGATGGATTGAAAATGTAGGACAAGTGTTATATTGGAGACCTGGAGATGTGATTAAAGAATAGCAGAAAAGCTGATTTTGTGGCTGGAATGCCTACAGTGTATTTTGAGCCTTGTTTTTTAATTGGAATTTGTTCAATTCTGTGTAATATTTTGGGTGCTTCAGTGGGTAATTCTGAGAGTTAAATGGACAGTTTCTTGCATCAATCAGTAGTACAGAAAGCATGCTAGCAAATTAGCCATGAACTGGGTCAGTTTGAGCAATGTAATTGGCATAAAATGTAATAATGTAATTGGCATGCCTGTATGATTCCATATTTTATACTACATAAAATTTTACATATTTGGTGTCACTACCTTTAGAATAAGATTCTCTATAATTTTAGAAGATAAAATTATCTTTTATATTGAAAAATTGCAGCAGTGAAAGGGTTAGTTTCTTTTCCAAATTTTATGGTTTCTTTTAGAATTCATATCTCTTAGTCAATTACACAATATTTAATAATTATAATGGAGAGAGAACATTGTGGTGTGCACAGTACATGTGTATCTTAGTCTGAGTGAGAATGCATCTACAAAAGAGTAACTTTTGTGGCTGCATATATGATCCCTTTATTTTTAAGGCTTGTGGCTTGTTTTTCTGTTTAACTATATATTTCTGAGTCATGTCAATGAATAGAAATCTGAAAACTCAGAAATATGTATTCATTTAAAATATTATGGAGCTTTTATACAAAACAAATTACATTTACAACCATGTTTTATGTTCACCAAATTGTTGCCATGCTATTTATTCAAATTGTATAAAACAATGACTCTTAAAACAGTTGGGCTTACTTAGCCAAATCGTATAGGAATATCAGACTTATTAGTATCTTTAAACAGTGGAGGCCATACAATCTAGTGGGTGGTTGGCTGTGAATATCATTTTATTTACTGTTACATAGGCACCTAGATTTTTCATTTGGTGCTCAATTCAGTAGAATATACCATGTAAGAATTGTGGTGGATTGTACATTAAGGCATATACATACACATTATATGTCAAGATGTTCAGTGATATCTCTTCTATACTTCACCTAAAATTATATAAAGTGAATATACTCAGCTTTAAAGTTTGGGGATCTTCTATTTGTGCATAATACATTATGCACTGTACAGTGGTAGCAGCATTTGGCTCACAGTTAAATATATAGTGTCAAACCCTGGGCGAGGTGGGACATATGGGCAAATCTTCTAACATTTTTCTTCCCATTATCAAGCAGAATTAGTCAACTGTTGTGAGTTGTATCCTTGGGAAAAACTTAAAAGGACCCCAATAAAAAAAAAGCATATTATAGTCATCCTTTATTTACAAAATTTTGACTTGCTATTTACCCCTCATAAATAAATTTAGTTTTGAGTTATGATGAAAAATTTGAGATAGGACATGTATGGGTGGGTCTCAGCCCAAAGATGAGATAGGTTAGAGGAAGGGACGGGAGTGGTGGGTGGGAGTGAGGAATGGTGGAAGGGAAGAACACAGGCAGAGGGAGGGAGGGAGGGAGAGAGAGAGAAGGGAGACTGTGACAAAAACTGCAAATATTAATTGTTAAGTTTATAATTCTTTACTAATCTCTGCCTGCCTTGCCCTGCACTACCTGCTTGCCTTGCTCTGCACACACTGCTTCTGTCCCTGCCTGCCTTGCCCTGTCTGCTCTGCCCAATCCTGTCTGCTTTGCCTGCCTACCCAGCCCTGTCCTGCATTTCCTGTCATGTTAAGTAAAAGGACACAATGCAACTAATGTGACATTTTATTGTGGCTTGATAAAGCTCCTGGAGAGCAAAGCATTGCTACAATAAAATGTCACATTAGTTGCATATTGTGTCCTTTTACTTAACATATTGTCGGTAATTCTACCAATATTAACCCCTTGACTGTCGCAACCCCCAATCCTGAGGTGTCTCCTGGTGTTGCAAAATTTAAAAAAAAAAAAATATTTTTTCTTATGAAATGATAGAGAATCTTTTCCAGATTGTAATGACACCAAAAAAACGAAATTTGATGGAAAACTGACGGAATTACACTCTCGCGAAGTTAGCGACCTTGGCGATTTTGCCCACTTTCCTCTTCAAGGGGGGCTCCTTGGCGTGGTGAAGAGGCTCTTGGTCTGAGGAATTAGACCTGTCGGTCTCCTTCCTCAGACCGAACCTAATTACCCCCCAATCCCCTGTTCCCTATCCCATCCTCCCCTTTTTCCTTCCTCCTCCTCCTCCTCCCCACCCCTCCCTTTTGCCCTTCCTTTTTGGCCTTTGGTTTTTTTTTTTTTTTTTTTTTTTTTCCCACAGGCACGCTAGTTCCTAGGTAGGGGAAAGGGTACCGGGGTCCATCCCATTCCGTTGAGATTCTTGGCGGTGGCGTAGTTTGCCGTGGAATCTGGATTGCCTGGGGAAGTCCCGATCCCTCTCCGGTATCCCGGAGGGTGGCTTTGGGTGTCTCTCGGGGACGAGGTGTATCTCTGGAAGCCACCTTTCGGATTCCGGGGGTGGTGACCAAAGGAGGTATGCTTTGTGGTGGATTTCCGGCCGCCCTCTCTTTTGTCCACCGAGGTAGCTCGGCAGATGTGAGATTGCTATCCCGGATTGCCGGTTTACTGGCATGATGGGTAGGGTATGGCACGGGTTCCATGCTGCATCTGCGCTACTTGCGGTGCTGAGATCCTCTTGGGCACGGAGGGAGATTTCTGGCCCTTTCATTCCTCCTAGGAACTATCCCTCCCCGGTCCCCCCTTTTTTTATTCTTTTTTTTTATTTTTATTTTCTTTTCTTCTTTTTTTTTTCTTAAAAACAAAAAGAAAGAAGTAACCTAACCATGGCAGCCCTAGTCTATGAACCTGCTACCCCTGGGCCCCTTCTTGATACCGCACCCCGTTCTGACCCCGCCTCGTCTTTGGACCACTCTTCGGACACTCCTCATGCCTCTGTACCTCTTGCCGGTGCTGTTTCCTCACCCGCTTCAGGTACTAAGGCCTCGACTGACTCCTTCGATTTATCTGACCTTCGCTGTCCTCTGACTATGCTTCCGGCCTCTCCCTCTACGGTGCGGCAATTTTCGAATCGCCGACCCGTTTCACGTCAGACCAACTCTGGTCCCACGCCTAAATGCCAACGACAATTACCTGCTGATGATACTTCTCCACCTTCTCGTTCTTCTCAGAAAACATCGACACGTCCTTCACTACCTTTCCATGCTCAGTTTCAAACTGCACAATGGACTAAATTCTTCACTTTACGACCGACTTCCTCTACTGCCTATCTTTCTGACCACAGTATTGGCAAGGCACTCCTACGCCATGTTGGTAAAGATATTTCTTTTCATGCTCTTAAGAGCGGTACGCGCATCATCACCATACAGAATGCTACCCAGGCTCATGAGTTTCTCGTCTTTCCCATATCGATACTGTTCCTGTCACTATTGAAAAACATCATTCCCTCAATTCTTGTAGTGGTACCGATCATTCTGCCCCATACCATAGTTCAACAAAATTTCCAGACATGTGGCACTGACATTCTTGAACAGCTGAACTCCAAGATCTCCAACCTCGAGTGAATCCTTGTGTTAGCGCTCTTTTTGATTTAATAAATAACCCAATCCTCAAGGTAGACACTTACAGTTCTTCCTGCCCGTGGGCGGAGACGATACCCTAGCAATGTGGCTCGTTTAACTTTTGACAGCCGTGAACTCCCATCCTCAGTTTATGTAGCAGGACATCGGTTACAAGTTCGAAAGTGATCCCTACACCGCAACAGTGTAGAAATTGCTGGCGATTTGGCCATCCAGCGAAATATTGCAGATCTATCGCCGAATGCCCAGTCTGTGGTGCCGATGACCATTCTAATACGTCTTGCAATCGACCTCCCTCTTGCCTTAATTGTCATGAGGCTCACCCTTCGTACTCTCGCCGTTGTCAAGTCTACTTAAACGAGCGGAAAATCCGTTACCTCAAAGAGGCAGAAGGTCTCCCTTATGCCATGGCAGTTTCTCATCTCGCCTCCAAGGGAGACTACCTCGTGTTTCTTATTCCCGTGTTTCAAAACGTCCCCCCACTTCTGGTATCCCATCTTCTGCACCCACCTCTGTGGTTACCTCTCCCATAGTCCACTCCTGTATCTAATTCTTTTGCTGTCCTCGGGCTCAGACGTCCCTACTTCAACGCCTCAGTCTGATCTCGCTTCTTCATGTTCTCTCTCACAAGCCTCAGTAGCGACGAGATCTCGTATGACACCTCCTCCCAATCGTCAATCTACTTCTCAAAAGTCAAAAAAAGGTCCGTTAACACCTCCTACCCATTTTCTACCTCCTCATTTTACCTTCCCTGTCTCTGTACCTGGTTCTCCCCCTCTCACTGGCTCTGTTACAAGTGTAGAGGTTCACCCTCCTCCTCGTACTGTACCTTCCTCCCCTGTTCCCTCCCAAGTTTCTTCCTCTTCTGCCACCTCCCAGGTTTCTGCCTCTTCTGTCCCCTTCCATGCTTCTCCAGTTCCCTCCACCCTTTCGCCCCTCCCCCTACCTTGGTAGAGTCCAATACAGTTCCAATCTTTACTCATCCTCCCCCTACCATTTCCAATATTGTCTCCCATACGACATCTCTGAATATATTGCAGAGACCAAACCATCAATGGACACTGATCCACCCTCCACTCTTTCTCTCTCCTCTGCTCCATCTGCGCAACTCCTTTCTTCACAGCGCACCATTCCTTCACTGCTTGAACGTTTTCCACTGCCTCCGCATATGGACTTTTCTAACCCCTCTAGTCCGTAGGAACCCTTACCTGCGGATTTCAGGTATTTTTATCATTGCCAATCATGGCCTATTTACAGTGGAATATACGCGGCCTCAGGGGTAATCGGGGTGAGCTTCAGATGTTACTCTCCCAGTTTTCCCCTGTTGGTGTTTGCTTACAGGAACCAAAATTACACTCTGCTGTTATCTCTCCCATCTCAGGCTATAATTTATTGTATTCTTCAGATCCTTTTCCTGATGGGACCTTTAATGAAAGTGCCCTTCTTCTACGCACTGATATTCCGTTCCATCAGCTATTTGTTCGTACTTCGCTGCATTACACAGCAGCCCATATCCACTTGCATAGGTGGTATACGCTCTGTTCTTTATATCTCTCTCCTTCTCGGGCATTATCTATTCCGGATATTGCCTTTCTTGTTTCGTCATTACTGCCACCGATTCTGTTACTTGGTGATTTTAATGCCCAACATTTCCTCTGGGGGGGATCTCACTGTGATTCCCGTGGCATTCAGTTAGAGGCTTTTCTTGCCACCCACCCCCTCCATGTTTTAAATACAGGTACTCACACCCATTTTGATCCTCGGACTCGCACTCTCTTGCATCGATCTCTCAGTCTGCTCTTCCTCTGCCGCATTAGACTTCACTTGGTCTGTTCTCCCGGACTTACATGACAGCGATCATTTCCCAATCATTCTTACTTCCCCTTCTTATTCACCACCTCTTCGCATCCCACGCTGGCAATTTGATCAGGCAAATTGGAACCTTTACTCACACCTAACTGTTTTTAGAGAGGTTCCTTCTTCGTCCTCCATCGATGAGCTTTTACACCTCTTCTCATCCCCCGTTTTAACCGCAGCTTCTCATTCTATACCCCAAACTTCGGGCAGGCATTCTCAGAAATGCGTGCCTTGGTGGTCTCCCTGCTTGTGCTCGTGCAGTACGTTTGAAACGCGCTGCATGGGGCAGGTACCGGTACAATAGAACCACAGACTTCTTGATTTTAAGCAGAAGCGTGCGATCGCTCGCTGTGTCATCCATGACGCTAAACGCACTTGCTGGTGAGATTATGTCTCCACCATCACCTCTGCTTCCTCATGAGTGCAGTCTGGAAAAAAGTACAAAAACTGAAGTGTAAATATTCTCCTGACCCGGCTCCTGTTCTGCGGGTTGCCGGTGTTGATATAGCAAACCCACTAGATGTTGCCAATGAAATTGGCAATCATCTGGTCCGTATTTCTCAGGGACTCCATCTATGCCCCTCATTTCTTTCCTCAAAGTCTGCCAGAGAGTTAACACCCTTGGACTTTTCTTCTCTCAGAGAAGAACAGTATAATGTGCCTTTTACACTTCAAGAACTGGAGGCAACACTCTCAGCTTGCTGATCATCGGCAGCTGGGCCCGACGACATTCATATTTGTATGCTACAACATTTACATCAGTCAGCCCTTGCAGTCCTATTACGCCTTTACAATCTCATTTGGTCACAAGGAGTTCTTCCACAGCTGTGGAAATCAGCCATTGTTCTCCCTTTCTGCAAACCAGGCACTACGGGACATGAAACCTCCCACTATCGTCCCATTGCTCTTACCAGTGCAGTTTGCAAAGTGATGGAACGCCTAGTAAAATAGACTTTAGTGTGGTATTTAGAGACACACAACAGTCTCTCCACTCGTCAACATGGCTTTCGTAAGGGACGTTCTACCATGGACCCCTTACTACGCTTGGATACGTATGTTCGTAATGCCTTTGCGAATAACCACTCAGTTATTGCCATATTTTTTGACCTTGAGAAGGCATATGACACAACTTGGAGGTATAATATTTTAGCCCAAGCCCACTCCTTAGGCCTTCGAGGCAATCTACCATCCTTCCTTAAGAACTTTTTAACTGACAGGCATTTCCTGTGTTCGGGTTAATAATGTGCTCTCCCTGGAGTTTATCCAAGCTGAAGGTGTCCCCCAGGGATGTGTTCTGAGCACAACACTTTTTTCTCCTTGCTATTATGATTTGGCCTCTAGTCTTCCATCAAATATTTGGTCATCACTCTATGTTGATGACTTCGCTATTGCCTGTGCAGGCGCTGACTGTCACCTCATTACAGTTTCTCTCCAGCATGCAGTCGACCGTGTTTCCAATTGGGCCACCACACGTGGGTTTAAATTTTCCAGCATTAAAACCCACCAAATTACTTTCACTAGACACTCTGTCATCTCAGATCATCCTTTGTACCTCTATGGCTCCCGTATCCCTGAACATGATACAGTCAAGTTTCTGGGCCTCCTCTTTGATCGTAGGTTATCCTGGAAACCTCACATTACCTCTCTGAAGGCAACTTGTCACAGCCGGCTGAACTTTCTTAAAACCCTTGCTCATCTTTCATGGGGAGCTGATCGTCGAACCCTCCTTCGCCTACATTCCACCCTATATTTATCGAAACTTGATTATGGTGACCAGATCTATTCAGCGGCATCTCCTGCTACTCTCTCTAGCCTTAACCCCATTCATCACCAAGGATTACGTTTGTGCCTTGGTGCTTTTCGCTCTTCCCCTGTTGAGAGCCTCTATGCAGAAGCGAACGTTCCATCCTTATCCGATCGCCGTGATGCCCATTGCCTTCGCTACTATGTACTCTCTCATTATCTCCGCAATCCTTCCATTTATAGAATGGTCACTGATATTAGTAGACATTCTTTATTTGTTCGCCGCCCCTGTTTACTCCGTCCCTTCTCTCTTCGCCTTCATTCGCTCTTGTCTTCTCTTCAGTTACCACCTTTCTATGTTCATGTAGCATCTCACTTTTCCCTACCCCCCTGGGAAGTTCCAGCTGTTCGAGTCTGTTCTTTCTCTCTCCCTTGCTCGAAAGCCCAACTGTCTACGGTCGCTTCCCGCTCTCTTTTTCTTGACCACTTTCACTCTCATTCTCATGCCATTGCTGTGTACACAGATGGCTATAAGTCTTCTGACGGCGTAGGATTCGCAGCAGTGTTTCCAGACAGTGTTGTACGAGGGCATTAACTATCTTCGGCTAGTATTTTTACTGCTGAATTGTATGCCATCCTTGCAGCACTTATCCGTATTGCATCTATGCCTGTGTCATCATTTGTGGTTGTCTCAGACTCCCTTAGTGCTTTACAGGCTATACAGAAATTTGATACACCTCACCCCTTAGTCCTCCGTATCCAACTTTGGCTACACCGCATCTTTACCAAGCATAAAGATATTGTTTTTTGTTGGGTCCCAGGTCATGTTGACGTACAGGGCAATGAACAGGCAGACACTGCTGCGCGGTCAGCAGTACATTGACTACCAGTTTCATATAGAGGTATTCCATTTACGGACTATTTTGCTGCAATATCTTCCCACCTTCACACCCGTTGGCAACACCGTTGGTCTACTATGCTCGGCAACAAACTTCAATCTATTAAACCAAGTATAGGTTACTGGCCATCTTCTTATCACCAGTGTCGAGGTTGGGAGACTACTCTCTCCCGTCTTCGCATTGGCCATACTCGTCTTACTCATGGATATCTCATGGAGAGGCGCCCTGCTCCTCTCTGTGAGAATTGCCAAGCTCCATTATCAGTCAGCCACATTCTGTTGGACTGCCCACTTTATCAACGAGCACACAGAATTTACCTCCGTTGTCGCCTTCGCTCCGCTGCTCTCTCTTTACCTTCCCTTCTCGCTGATGGACCCACCTTTCATCCGGATTCTCTCATTGACTTTTTGACAACAACTGACTTACTTCACAAATTCTGATACCTTCAGCCCTTTCTACTTCAATCTCTTGCTACCCTCTACCCCCGTACTATCCCCTGCCCCGCTGTTTTGTGTAACCTACTGATCATCCCTCCTCCCTTCTGCCATCCTATACCCTCGCTTCCTTCCCTACCCTGCAGCACTGTATAGCCCTTGTGGCTTAGCGCTTCTTTTTGATTATAATAATAATAGTAATTCGCCCACTTTGAGCCCTATTTTCGGCTAATTCCATTGTTCCAGCTGACCAAACTCATAGCTATTTCTTTAGAACTCCGTTTTTTCTATCGATTGAGTACAAGAAACTGCCCATTTACCAATTTCAACTACCCAATAACGTGGTCAGAAATTTGCAATTTGGCCAATTTCACAAAATTTAAAAAATATGACAATTTCAAAATAAGGTCCAGAATGAACAATGCAGACATTCCTGGCTCTAAACTACCATTTTCTTTGTTCATCAGTCATGCCTTCAGGCCCCTCTGATATTACTCTTGCTTTCTATTTTGAATTTTTATTCAAACAAAAAAATAGAAGATTTACTATTATGCAGACTACTCCAATACTGTAATAATTGTATAAATAACATCAACCCATTCATGACTGCATATTAGAATGGCTAGTTGGACATTTATTGGACAATGATGTCATTTGTTTACTTTTGAACATCGGCAAAAATCAAACATTTCCCCTAGTTTGAGCTCCATTTCCAGGTTCTTTTTATAGTAAAATCAATCAACATCATCTCTTTTTCTATAATATGTTTACCATTCTATCAAACGAGACAAAGAAAACGAGAATACAACCATAAATACTATACAAAAATAGACCACAAAGTTGGCATTTTAATTAAAAAAAAAACGGTCGGAGTTTTTTTTTTATCATTATGCACTGCGTGCTCCAGGATTTTTTTTGTGTGGTGCACACTGACCACACAGACCCATTCACTCACATGTGGGCCTACCAGCTTTCTCCTTCTTGATTTGAAGCCGCTAGAATTTATGAGTATATATATGTCAAACACTGGTACCTCATAAGACGTATAAATACGGCCGCGACAGTCAAAGGGTTAATACAATTCCTGTCATACTCTGCCTGCTCTTTCTTGCCCTGGCCTGCCCAACACCACCAGCTCTTCAAGCCCAAGGTACAGTAAAAGTTGCACTTCCAGGGCCTTGAACAAATTACCATAATACCTCATTTTTTGGATTTTGGGTTACAGTAATTTTGAGGTATGATATATCTTTTGGAATGGATTAATATCATAACTTATGGGACCACTGTATCTGGGATTATTAAGTTGAATAAAGTCCTCTTCTTCTCTTTAAAAGTTTTAATGTTTAGTTGGTTGAATATTTTATCTACTGATTAAGCATTTACATAATTAGTACAGTACTTGACTTATTCCTCTTCTTTCAACAAACCGGCTGTATCCCACCGAGGCAAGTGGCCCAAAAAGAAAAAAAAAAAAAAAGTTTCTCTAACTTTAGTAATGTATACAGGAGAAGGTGTTACTAGCCCCTTGTGTACTCGACCTATCAAGTACAGTGGACCCTCACCTAACGATATTAATTGGTACCCGAGAACGAATATTGTTAGGCGAGTTTTTTAGCATTAGCCGAGGCAAAATGTTAGAGTTAAAATGTATCGTTAGGTGAATTTAACGTTATGCGATGCGTTCGTTAGGCGAGGGTCCACTGTATTAATCAATTAGATTCAGTGCAATGGGAAATTTGGATGTTATAATTGTGTTATTTTTCAATTTCTTTCACTATGAAACACATGATGCTGTTTCTTCCCTTTTCTTTTTTCAGTAATACAGTACTGCAATATTATGTTATGTACAATCATTATCAAAACACATTACACTGTTAAACTTTTAGGCATTATATTAATAAGGAAAACAGTCAGTTTACAGAATGATTTTTGAAATATGGTAGCAGAATAATAAGGATCACCAGGAAACCACAAATGTGTGCTAGTGTTTTTTCCCCATTTGATGCTCTTAGGTGCATTTTTGTAGTATAAATATAATAAAATTCCAGTCAATACTGCATTCTTAACAACAATGAAGAGATAAGACTAGGTAGCTGTAAATAGATCTTAAGATCTCCTTCAAACAAAATTCTCGTAAATACTACTGTATATCAAAATAGAAAGTGCAGTGGTTCTAGAATTTACAAAACTGAACTTGGACCCTTAACTTCATCTACTGAAGGTGACAAACCTTGTAACTCTTCAAGTTACAGGTTTATTCTATTCATGTTTTTTTATATTAAGCAAATTATTTGCAGTATTGGTGTAGAGGGAGGGGAGATGGCAACAGTATTGTATGTACAGTATGTATTTTGAAATCTATTTTTATTAACTAAGCTCAAGTGATTTTTAGACATGCACCCTTTCCATCTCATAACTACAAGATGCTGTAATAGTTATGCTCATGGGCTCTGTAGTGGACAAGGGGTTGGGGAAGGTGTATATATCCACATATATCAAAGCGTTTTTATACTCTAGGAACCACTTCGTTTTCTTCCAATTTTTCCGAGATAAGAATTAGAATGGATCCCAAGGGTAATTTGGAACATCAAAAATGATAAAGTTCAACTCAAAGAAATAAAGTTGTCTGTTTGTTCTTAATACAGGTCCTCCAGTAGTCAACAAACCAATGGAAAAGTTTCCTAAGATTACCTGCCATCTATTATTTTGTTATTATTACATTAATGGAGCAGCATTAAACCCATAAATGTTATACAGAACTTGACTGAATAGGAGGCAGTCAGGTTCAGTCTAAGGAAAGGGAGGATAAGTTCATTTCCTTGGATCAAGAGATCCCTTTCTGGAAGTCCCCTGAGAGGCCTGGCATCTACCACAGAAGTAAATAATAGTTTTTGCAGAACCCATCACAGTGTTCCCCACAATGTTATCCAGGTGCTCTAAAACCAATAAGAAATGGTCCCTAACTTTCTCAGAATCATTTCTGCTGGACCATTCTACCATTTCCAAATACCTTTGAGCCTAAAATGTAGACAAAGTTCTTTTCTTTACACTCCAGACAAATGAAGATGTACACTTAAACATGGCTCCTAACCTTGGTTGGCCAAAATGCCTCATTCTGGAAGGGAAGTGGGGTAATTTTTGTTGGAAAAAAGATAGAAGTTTTAAAGAAAAAACTGAACCAGCACCTGTAAACAGTGCCATTTCAACAAGCCTGAGATGAATAAGTAGAACTGCAGGCTGCTGAGAGCAAGAGCCTGATTGAGTAGGCAGTCAGTAATGAAGCTTTACTTAAGGCTGGACTTTGAAAGCAAAACTCTAGAAACTGGTTACAGGCATTTTTCCTTGCCCATGATATTACCCAGGTTGACAGCCTATCAGAGCTGTTAACCTGAGTAATCTCTCACTGTGCATTGACATGCCCAACTTAACTCAAAGTCGACCCCTTCCTTTTGTTCAGCTTCTGTTCAACCAGATTTTCCCATTACCACCAGGGTTATGCTGCCCCAACTTCATTGGCAATGGAGGTTTGTTTATCCTCACACTCTACATCTGTCAAGTGTGATATTTTAGCTGAGTTGACTAAATTTTCACTTTTTTTCTTTTGCCATTCATGTGATCAGTCTGGCTTCTTCCCTTGTCATTCCAGTGACTCTACCCTTCCTCATCTACCCTGTCTCTCACTCATCACTGCTTTTCTTGGAAGAATAAGACACTTGTGCAACACATGGATTTCTTTATTGCCAAAATGCTTTGCCTACACAACAGGCTTCTACAGTCGAATACAGTATAGGGTATTACTAGAAACGGTAGTAGTAGTTTTGACTTAATCAGTCTGTCAGCCTTAGTAGGTGGTGGTCAGTTCCTCTCCCATGGATGTTGCAACATTTGAACATAGAACTGCATGTATTACTGAGTTCAATCCTTTCATGATTTTGGTTTATCAAGATCCATTCTCAGATGCAGACCATTTTCTGAACACTTCCTGTCCTTCATTCTAGGCATCTAAATTTTTTTTGTGAAATGACACTAATATTGCTACAACTCTACTAAGTCTGACACATTAACGATCCACTTCAGATTGCAGTACTTAATGATCCCATAGGTTTAGAACTTTCCATATATTTTTGTTCATCCTAGATTATACCTGCATGTTTCCCTATACCAGTACAGTAGTCCCCCCAAATTGGCAGGAGTTACGTTCAAAGAACACTTGCGACTTTGGAAAAACTGCAAATTCTGGACATTGTTAAAAAAATGCCTATTTTTATAGTTTATATCCTAAATATGCTCCCAAAACACTTTAATTTCAAACTCAGCTTCATACATCACCCTTAAAAAAAAATGTAAAGATAAACCCATATAGAATGTAAAATACCAATGTTACCCCCATATGTACTGTAATTCATGCAACCCCATTTTCTTTGGTTTATGTACAGTAAATCTACAGTAACAATTTAAATGATATTTTTCTTAATACAGTGGTACCTTGACTTATGAGTGCCCCAACTTATGAGTTTTACGAGTTACAAGCCGTCACTCGGTCTATTTTTTGCTTTGAATTGCGAGTCAAAATCCGAGTTACGAGCGAGCTTCAGATAAGCTACCACTAGTTGGCGCAGCAAATGCCACAAATTCCGCCCAGCATTGTAAGTACATAAGTAAGTTTATTCAGGCATACACAAATACAGTTAACATAGATTATCATACATAGCAGCATATGTGTAGAGAACCTAGGATAACCCAAAAAAGTCAGACAGTATATGGCTTGGGCTTACCATATATGATTTTTGGTAAATATTTTTTCAGTCATTTGTTGAGCTATCTTATTGAAATTTGGAAAATGTATGATGGAAAGATGCTTCTTAATGTACACTAAAAATGAAAGAAATTGGGATATACTGGCATGAAAAAAAAAAATCCACAATTTGTGGGGATTTCCATGAACAATTATTAGTTAGGTTCTAAGGAAAAATCCACAAATTACTGAAGTCACAAATTCGGAACCGTGAATTCGCGGGGGTCCACTGTATATGATAATAAAATTTTTGGGCCTTCTCTTTGATCACTGAATATTATGGAAATCTCACAACCTTAAATGCTGCTTGTCTTAATAGGCTGAAACTAAATAAATTTTGGCACACTTTCTTTGGGAGCCAAGAAGCAAACCCTTATTTTCATTCAGTCCTAGTCATGTCTAAACTAGACCGTAGACAGGTATATTCCTCAGTCTCGTCAGTTACTCTCTAAATTTAATGCCATTCACCATCAGGATTGTATTTGTGCATGGGGGCTTTTTAATCTTCCCCATCAGGAGCCTATATGCAGCGGCAAACATCTCTTCTTTGCAGGACTGCCATGATCCTTTCATTATTTTGTTTGCTTTCATAACCTTAGCATTCTTTATGTATGTGAAATAAATATGAATTAGGATGACAGCAGTAATAACTTTAATCAGCGTTCCTATTTATTATACGTATTTTGTCAATCTACGTGATTTGAACTCTGGTAACATTCTCAGTTTATCCCCACTTTACGTTCACTCTATATCCTACTCTACCCTAGCTCACTAGAAAGTCTCATTGATTTGTTCGCCTTCCTCTGTTTCATGCTCTACTCACTCTTCAACACTTATCAGTCACATTCACATGCTACAACAGTATACACTGGTGTCATCTACCCAGATGTGGTATGATATGTGGTTGTTTTTCCAGATTGAATCAGCCAATACTTTTATGGCAAAGTTGTATGTACAGATGTTTACTAACTCCCAAGGTGGATTATAAGCTGTCCATAAATCTGACTAGTTACATCAAATTGCAACAATGGCGTGTCACATTTCTAGTAAGGACAAAGTCGTTTTTGCTGGACATTCTGATAAGGGAAACAAACACAGACTCAGCTGCCAGTTTTACAAGTCACAACCTAGTCGTCTCACTTGGGGCTCTCTTTTTCAAAATATTTTCCAGTATTCAATGAATTTAAGATGGCTGGTAATAGGGGTGGCCTTAGTGACTTAACAAGTTGTCTTAACAGCCATTGCTGCCAGGTATGTGAGACTGTGCTCTCACATTTATGTATTGATGTAAGGACACTTCATGGAAAGATACATGGAACCTCTATTAAGGACTGCAAAGTCTTGCTATTAGCCCACTGTCAGGGCCCTGATGCACTCAATCTAAATACCTTCCTTGCCAAAACTTTGGCCTTTCACACTGAGACTAGTCTGTTGCATCAGCTATAACTTCCATTTTGCATTCACACTAAACCTCTACTTGTCTAATCCCTACCATATTCTGTACAGCCCCTCCTGACTTGGTGCTCTGTGATCCATATGAGCTTGGTGCTTCTTTTTTAATATTGTATAATGATCTTCATTAATATTTAAATAAATACATAATCAGAGGGTACACCAACTTGATTTTCAATTCCCTGATATACTTACTTGGGTCTTTCTGAATATCCCATTTTTATTGTATATATAGTACCTTATTATTTTTTTATCCATAGCTGTTCTCGTGCACCAGCAATCAATTCCTCAGCTTACTTTACTACACATCTTCTGAACTAGTATTGTTATCTTCAACCTGATATTAGCCCCTTGCCCTATACATAAATCAACCCCACAGGTTTAGCACTTTTTTTACCTATTAAAATACAGTAATAATCTGAATGTTGTTACCTGTTAGGTGTGGTTCTGTATGAAATGATGTATGTACTGAATTTAAGTCTGTATATTTAGAAGATGATCATGATATATACTGTACTGTACAATAGCTGAGTTGTTATAGATGTGAAATTTAACATGCTATACATACTGTATAACATGTTAAATTTCACATTCTTTTAATATGGGTGCTAACACTTTAGCTGTGAACCGCTAAAATAATCACCCCATCATAATATATCTCTGTTGCTATAACAAAAAAGACCTCCAGGCACCCCTGTCTCAATGTGAAATAACATTCTGTATACCCTTTATGCATCACCAGATTTATACCATATGTAATTCTCCATATTCCCTTTAAATGCCCAAAGCAAATTCCTAAAACCTGCTCAATATGGTATTTTCTTATATTTTATCATGACTGTGCACACTCAATAAATATTTTGTAAGTTAAAAGAAAGTATCATGAATAACAATTTGAGTTTATCTCTAAACATCACACCAATATTGTTGCTTTGACCTAGGCTGTGACTCTTTAATCTAACAGGGCTATCACAGTCATTCTTACATTACAATTTTCAATATGTGGTGTTTTGTATCATTGGGTACCACTTTGTAATCACAGTGGTGGTTCTTGCAGAAATTCAACACTGCAGTGTACAGTATGTCCAATACCATTTGCATGCCCCTCCTTTACACAAATATATCAAAATGTGTAATGTGTAGGTTTGTGCAGTATACTGTTCAAAAGTATACATACACTGCATCGTCCTCATCTAACATGCATTGGTTTCAATATTTTTTATTTAATTTTCTTAACTTGATTATTATTATTTTTAAGACTATTGTAGTGAAAATACCTGTCATAAAAATGCAAAGAACTATTGTATGGTCCATTATGTATTAAGTTTGATGATTATTTAGCAGAATGTAAAATATATAATGCATAAACAAGATTTTTATACAAACCAGTTGATCAAGTTTACCTTTGCAATAATTTTCTAAAATACCACGCAAGAAATTATTTTATGCTGCAACATTATAAAATTTATTTAATCATTAAAGATGTTTTCATATTTTACACAAACATTTGTAAAAACTTCATTTTTCTTAAATTGTATAGATTACCAATTACTATAGTCTACTCCTCATCAATATATTAATAATAATAATACATACTATTAGTTTGTATATTTGAAAGTTGAATGATTGATTTTCAATTTGTTTAACTACTGTACACTGTATATAGCAACCATGAAATTTTATTTTGCACATTTAGTCATTAGATTATTCAACCTTTTGTGTTTAATCTGATTTAATTACTGCACCTTAATAACAAGAATAATTTATAATCAACCAACTTAAGGTCACAATAAAGGTAAATTATTATTGTATGTCTGAACCTAATTTATCACAATTTAAATTATTATCCACAGTGGATAATATCCCCCTGTGGCATTACAATAAACCTGCCAAGCTGCAGACACAAGACTCCCAATTGTCCTATCACTGTAAATACTGTACATCAGCCCCCCTTTAAACCTTATAATCCTTGTGTGGGTTTCTTCTTTCTTTTCATATGAAATGAAGCCTTACAGTGTTAATAGTAAGGTAGATACAACTGCTGATACTCGTGAATTTAGACCATCAGCTCAAGGGCAGTATTATTATCACACAATGAACTTAGTGCACTGTTCACAAGCCCTGTACATTAAGATCATGAATGCTATGTAATAACGATATACTTTGTACATATCTTAGGAATATATATTTAATAAAAGTGTTATACATTAAAAGCTTCTCTATTTCCATAAAGTCAAATATTGGTTTACAGAGAGTGTTTCTGCAGTACATATATTTTTATACTATATAGTATTTTAGTTACTTTATATAATGCATTGATTTAGAGCCATAACACAATCCTTCATGGCATATTTTTGTTGCGAATATGCCTAGTAAATATATACAATATAAGGATTCAGATACCATTATAAATGTGGAAATTACACTAGACCTCATCTTCACTAACAATGATGATCTGATAAGAAATGTCACCATATCAAAAACAATATACTCAGATCATAACATAATCGAGGTTCAGACATGTATGCGTGGAGCCCCAGACCGACATAATGAGACTAGTCACGAGGGAGCATTCACCAAATTCAACTTCAATAACAAAAACATAAAGTGGGACCAAGTAAACCAAGTCCTGTGCAAAGAAAGGCCGAGGGACTGATTACCTCATCTTTTGTATATAGTTCTACTGTCTTCCTATTATGTCCTAGAATCTGTATTGATAAAGCCACTGGATGGCGAAACGTTACTACAATAAAGATATCCAGATGTTGCACATGTGTCTTAACTTTCATAAACCAAGTCCTAACCGATATAAGCTGGGAAGATATACTAAGCAACACAGACCCCAACTTATGCCTAGAACAGATTAACTTGGTGGCACTCGATGAATGCACAAGGCTTATTCCTCTAAGAAAAAGGAGGAGTAGATGCAAAATAGAAAGAGGCGCTCCCTTTACAGGCGACGGAAAAGAATAACAGAGCGGCTAAAAGAGGTAAATATACCATACCCCCGGCCGGGATTGAACCCGCGGTCATAGAGTCTCAAAACTCCAGCCCGTCGCGCTAGCCACTAGACCAGCCAGCCACAATAAGATTCATCCAACTAGGTATATTTCTACACCATAGGAAAGTTAGCACAGGCACCTCTGTGACCACAAATGCAAGTTTTTACAGACGAATCTCCAGCTAGCGTGGCCGTGGCGAACTCTAGCTCAAGTCCCTTCACTGCCGTCAACATGACTTAAGAAATCGTAATGACACGATTGCAAATAAACCATACCCCCGGCCGGATTGAACCCGCGGTCATAGAGTCTCAAAACTCCAGCCCGTCATTACGATTTCTTAAGTCATGTTGACGGCAGTGAAGGGACTTGAGCTAGAGTTCGCCACGGCCACGCTAGCTGGAGATTCGTCTGTAAAAACTTGCATTTGTGGTCACAGAGGTGCCTGTGCTAACTTTCCTATGGTGTAGAAATATACCTAGTTGGATGAATCTTATTGTGGCTGGCTGGTCTAGTGGCTAGCGCGACGGGCTGGAGTTTTGAGACTATGACCGCGGGTTCAATCCCGGCCGGGGGTATGGTTTATTTGCAATCGTGTCATTACGATTTCTTAAGTCAGAGAGGTAAATATATCTGAAATGCGTAGGGAGACACTGGTCAGAGAAATAGCAAGCATCGAACTTAAGCTAAAGGAATCTTATAGGAGTCAGGAATCGTGGGAAGAACTAAAAGCCATAAATGAAATCGAAAGAAACCCAAAGTATTTCTTCTCCTATGCCAAATCAAAGTCGAGAACAACGTCCAGTATTGGGCCCCTACTTAAACAAGATGGGTCCTACACAGATGACAGCAAGGAAATGAGTGAGCTTCTCAAGTCCCAATATGACTCAGTTTTTAGCAAGCCGCTAACCAGACTGAGAGTCGAAGATCAAAATGAATTTTTTATGAGAGCCACAAAATTTGATTAACACAAGCTTATCCGATGTTATCCTGACGCCAAATGACTTAGAACAGGCGATAAATGACATGCCCATGCACTCTGCCCCAGGGCCAGACTCATGGAACTCGGTGTTCATCAAGAACTGCAAGAAGCCCCTATCACGAGCCTTTTCCATCCTATGGAGAGGGAGCATGGACACGGGGGGTCGTCCCACAGTTACTAAAAACAACAGACATAGCCCCACTCCACAAAGGGGGCAGTAAAGCAACAGCAAAGAACTACAGACCAATAGCACTAACATCCCATATCATAAAAATCTTTGAAAGGGTCCTAAGAAGCAAGATCACCACCCATCTAGAAACCCATCAGTTACACAACCCAGGGCAACGTGGGTTTAGAACATGTCGCTCCTGTCCGTCTCAACTATTGGATCACTACGACAAGGTCCTAAATGCACTAGAAGACAAAAAGAATGCAGATGTAATATATACAGACTTTGCAAAAGCCTTCGACAAGTGTGACCATGGCGTAATAGCGCACAAAATGCGTGCTAAAGGAATAACAGGAAAAGTTGGTCGATGGATCTATAATTTCCTCACTAACAGAACACAGAGTAGTCGTCAACAGAGTCAAGTCCGAGGCAGCTACGGTGAAAAGCTCTGTTCCACAAGGCACAGTACTCGCTCCCATCTTGTTCCTCATCCTCATATCCGACATAGACAAGGATGTCAGCCACAGCACAGTGTCTTCCATTGCAGACACTGCAAGGCTCCAGGCGGACATCAACCAAATCTTTCAGTGGGCTACAGAAAACAATATGAAGTTCAACGATGAGAAATTTCAATTACTCAGATATGGTAAACACGAGGAAAATAAATCTTCATCAGAGTACAAAACAAATTCTGGCCACAAAACAGAGCGAAACACCAACGTCAAAGACCTGGGAGTGATCATGTCGGAGGATCTCGCCTTCAAGGACCATAACATTGTATCAATCGCATCTGCTAGAAAAATGACAGGATGGATAATGAGAACCTTCAAAACTAGGGAGGCCAAGCCCATGATGACACTCTTCAGGTCACTTGTTCTATCTAGGCTGGAATATTGCTGCACACTAACAGCACCTTTCAAGGCAGGTGAAATTGCTGACCTAGAAAATGTACAGAGAACCTTCACGGCGCTCATAACGGAGATAAAACACCTCAATTACTGGGAGCGCTTGAGGTTCCTAAACCTGTATTCCCTGGAATGCAGGTGGGAGAGATACATGATTATATACACCTGGAAAATCCTAGAGGGACTAGTACCGAACTTGCACACGAAAATCACTCATTACGAAAGCAAAAGACTTGGCAGACGATGCAACATCCCCCCAATGAAAAGCAGGGGTGTCACTAGTACGTTAAGAGACCATACAATAAGTGTCAGGGGCCCGAGACTGTTCAACTGCCTCCCAGCATACATAAGGGGGATTACCAACAGACCCCTGGCAGTCTTCAAGCTGGCACTGGACAAGCACCTAAAGTCGGTTCCTGATCAGCCGGGCTGTGGCTCGTACGTTGGTTTGCGTGCAGCCAGCAGTAACAACCTGGTTGATCAGGCTCTGATCCACCAGGAGGCCTGGTCACAGACCGGGCCGCGGGGGCGTTGACCCCCGGAACTCTCTCCAGGTAAACTCCAGGTATGCAAAGTCATGGAGCAGATCATCAGGAGGAGAGTGGTGGAGCATCTGGAAAGAAACAAGTGTATAATCGACAACCAGCACGGTTTGAGGGAAGGAAAATCCTGTGTCACAAACCTACTGGAGTTTTATGACAATGTGACAGAAGTAAGACGAGAGACAGGGGTGGATAGACTGCATTTTCTTGGACTGCAAGAAGGCCTTCGACACAGTTCCTCATAAGAGGTTACTGCAAAAGCTAGAGGATCAGGCACACATAACAGGAAAGGCACTGCAATGGATCAGAGAATACTTGACAGGGAGGCAACAACGAGTCATGGTTCGTGACGAGGTGTCAGAGTGGGCGCCTGTGACAAGCTGGGTTCCACAGGGGTCAGTCCTAAGACCTGTGCTGGTATACGTGAATGACATAACGGAAGGGATAGACTCAGAAGTGTCCTTATTTGCAGAGATGTGAAGTTAATGAGGAGAATTAAATCGGTTGAGAATCAGGCAAGACTACAAAGAGATCTGGACAGGCTACAAGCCTGGTCCAGCAACTGACTCCTTGAATTTAACTCTGCCAAATGCGAAGTCATAAAGATCGGAGAAGGGCAAAGAAGACCGCAGACACAGTATAGTTTAGGTGGCCAAAGACTGCAAACCTCACTCAAGGAAACAGATCTTGGGGTGAGGATAATACTGAGCACATCTCCTGAGGCGCACATCAATCAGATAACTACTGAAGCGTACAGGCATCTGGCAAACCTAAGGATAGCGTTCTGATACCTCAGTAAGGAATCGTTCAAGACTCTGTACACCATTTACGTCAGGCCCATACTGGAGTATGCAGCACCAGTTTAGAACCCGCACCGGGTCAAGCACGTTAAGAAATTAGAGAAAGTGCAAAGGTTTGTGACAAGGTTAGGCCCAGAGCTAAGGGGAATGTCATATGAAGAAAGGTTGAGGGAAATCGGCCTGAGCATGTCATTTTTCCCAATACACACATCTACAACAGTCAGACGAACAACACACTTGTAGCAACCCCCCCTGGAAGCTGGAGACGAGTCAGATGCACAGGACCTACCTACAATGAATGATGAGACATTTGCCACAGGCACCATCAGAGAACACTAATGTAAACATGGTACCTGTTAAGGTGATAGGTGTTACAGAAAGAACTACCTCAAAAGTGCCATCCATTGGAGGGGCACTGGATTCGCCTGACCTTCCTCAAATTATAACAAACTTGCAGGAAAAAATTGAGCAGCTTGAACAGATGCTGATGAGTTTAATAAATATATGTAGTCAGGATGATGCTCTTGAGTACGTTGATCATGTAACAAGTGGGGCAATCTCTGTTCAGTTTCAAGCAATTTGTAAGAAAGCCCATGACTCATGGCTTCAAGACTTGCCTTGGAACTGGCTGCCAAGATGCCGAAAAATGCTTAAAGAAAAAGGTTCTGAAGATAAAGACGTACAAACTATGCTATTTGCTCTTAAGTGTCTGCACACTGCAGCCAAAGCATAATAGTCTTACCGTCTTATGAACAAGAAATTGCAATAACTCACTACAATGGATACATTACAAATCTTTTCATGGAACATTGCTTCCATCAGGAAGCGGTTGCTTGACTTGCGTCATATTAGTGCAACCAAGAATATTGATGTCATCTGTTTGCAGGAATGTAGACAAAGATGGAGCACCACCACCAAAGTTGCCTGGATATGCAGCTTATAACTTAAGGTCAACCAACTGTTGTGTGATGCATGTCAGAAAGAACTTGCCACATTCACTCCTTGCCCTGCAGAATCTAGTAAACATGCAGTATCATGGAGTCAAAGTATATGCAGGCGATTTTTCCTTAAACATTTTTAATCTATGCCCCAGTGAACCAGCTTCGACCTGATGCCTTACCAGATCGCATCAATAGTGAACCTACCCTCATTCTTGGAGACTTTAATGCCAAACATAAGAATATTGGTGGGTCTATAACAAACACCAATGGCAGCTAAACTAGTGAAATTTCTAAATGAGCATGATAATGTTCGAATGCGAAAACCATTCTGGAGAAATACCCTGACTTTGCTAGCTGTAAATAATGCATTACCATGTGTGTGTGTGTGGGTGTGTGTGTGGGGGAGGGGGTGTACTCACCTATTTGTGGTTGCAGGGGTCGAGTCTTAGCTCCTGGCTTCTGTACTCACCTATTTGTACTCACCTATTTGTGGTTGCAGGGGTCGATTCACAGCTCCTGGCCCCGCCTCTTCGCTGATTGCTCCTGTGTGTGTGTGTGTGTGTGTGTGGGTGTGTGGGTGTGTGGGTGTGTGTGTGGGTGTGTGTGTGGGGGTGTGTGTGAGGGTGTGTGTGAGGGTGTGTGTGAGGGTGTGTGTGAGGGTGTGTGTGTGGGTGTGCGTCCTTGTGTGTATGCATATATTTGTACGCTCGTGTGCACATGTCCGTGCGTGCGCCCTCGTGTGTGTATGTGCGCGCGTGTATGATCCACTTAATATTTGTATTTATAACTCATTACAATTGTGACCAGGTGTGGACGTATCAGTGGTTCATTACTTTGTAATTTGTTTTTTACTGTAACCATGTATAGGAGTGGGGCTGATTCATTCCCTCTGTAATTTCCCATGATTGGCCCAATCAACCTGGGGGTTCTTTTACCTTTGTAGCTATTCACTATCATAACTTTGGGGTCCAGCCCTTTGGCCCCATTATGTCCCCTTTGTAATTTTTTGCCCTCCGGGCCCACAGGATGGGTATGGGGTCATAATAAAGATATTAAACTAAACTGTTGTGTGTGTGTTGTGTGTGTGTGTGTGTGTGTGTGTTTTTGTTGTTTTTTTTGTTTTGTGTGTGTGTTGTTGTGTGTGTGGTGTGTGTGGGGTGTACTACCTTTTTGTACTCGCCAAATTTTTGGTTGCAGGGTTCGAGTCATAATTTCCGGGCCCCCGCCTCTTCACTGATTGCCACTAGGTTTTCCTCTCTCCCCCTGCTCCATGAGCTTTATCATCCCTCGCCTTAAAAAATGTTTTGGTTCCCGCCTCCACTACTTCATTTTCTAGGCTTTTCCCACGGTTTTTGACTACTATAGATGAAGAAATACTTCCTAACACCCTTTTTGATTCATCGGAGGCCCCTCAACTTCCAAATTGTGACCTTTTGTGTTTTCGTGTCCCATCTCTGGAACATCCGGTCTTCGTCCACCCGTCTTTCCCGCGCAGTATTTTTATATGTGGGTTATCATGTCCCCCCCCTGACCCCCTTTTTCTCCAGGGGCGTAAAGGGCCAAATTTCCCCCCCAACCTTTTTTCTTTAGGACAACCCCGTAGTTTGGGGACTAGTCTTGTTTAAAACCTTTGCATTTTTCCTCTAATTTCTTACGTCCCTTGGGAGTAGGTGGGGGATTCCAAATTTGGTCCCTGCATTTTTTCCAAAATGGGGCCTGACAAAAAGGGTATACATTAAGCTTGAACAAAATCCTTACGAGGTACGGAACGAAAAATCCGTGGGGTTTCCAGGGCCCGTACCTGCAGCAGTTATCTGTTGATTTTGCGCCTCAGGAGATATGCTCGGGTTTACTCACCCCCAGATTTTTTTTCCTTTGGGTGGGGTTTTTTGCAGATTTTGGCCATCTAAACTACATTGTTCTGCGGTTTTTCTTTCCCCCTTTCCCCCCAATCTTCATCACTTTCCCTTTTGGGCCGGGGTTTAAAACTCAAGGAGCCCAGTTGCGGAAACCAAAGGCTTGTACCTGTCCAGGTCTCTTTGTAGCCCGCCCTAAATCCTCATCCGTTTTTGATTTTTTCTCATTAATTTCACATCACCCGCAAACAAGGAAAACTTCTGAGTTTTACCCCTTTCCCTTTAATTCATTCACATATACCAAAAAACGCACAGGTCCAGGACTGCCCCTGTGGAACCCCGCTTGTCACAGGCCCCACCCCGGGACACCTCGTAAAGAAACCAGACTCGTTTTGCCTCCCTTTTCAAGTATTTTTCTGATCCATTGCAGGGCCTTTCCTGTTATGGGTGCCTGATCCTCTAGCTTTTGCAGTAACCTTTTGTGAAAAACTGTTTTGTGTGTTTTTTGTTTTTGTGTGTGTTTTTACTACGTATTTCCCCCAAAACCTATTTGGGGGTTGCAGGGGTCGAGCCCTAGCCCGGGCCCCCCGCCTCTTAAACCGGTTGCAAATGGGCCCCTCTCTCTCCCCGTCCATGAGCTTTATAAAACCTCGTTTTAAAAAAACTGTGTAGGGTTTTCCTGCCTCCATTCCCCGCATTTCTGGGGCTTTTCCCACTCCCCTTACAACTCTATGACTAAAGGGAAAATTACTTCCTACTATCTCTCTGATCATTTTTTGCCCTTCAATTTTCCCAATTGTGGCCTCTTTTTTTCTGTGTCCCCCCCCGGGAACACCCTGTCTTTTTTCCCCCTTTGGGTCTATTCCACGCAGTATTTTATAGGGTCTTATAAAGGGTTCCCCCCCTTTAAACCCTCCTGTCCTCCAGTGGGGTTTAAAGGCCGATTTCCCTTAATCTTTCCTAAATGGACTTTCCCCCTTAGCTCTGGAACAAACCTTGTCCAAACCTTTGTACTTTCTCTGGGTTTCTTGACTTTGGCTTTATCAAGTGGGGGTTTTAAAAACAAGGTTGTGCATACCCCATAGGGGCCCTTTAAACAAAAACCCCGGTCCCCCAGTTCTTAAATGTTTTCCTTACAAAGGTACGGAATGCTTTTTCTCGGGTTTTTTGCCAGGCGCCCATATGTGCACAGTTATTTGTTTGATGTGTGTTTTCCGGAGACATGTCGGGGGGTTATACTCCCCCAAGATTTTTCCCTCCTTGAGTGGGGTTTTTGCAGTCTTTGGCCCCCTTTCCATACTCTGTCTGGGGGTTTCCCTGTCCCCCACCCCCAAATTTTCCCAATATTTTGGCTTTTTGGCAGGATTAAATTCGGAAGCCCATTTGCTGGACCAGGTTCCAGTTTTTCCAGGTCTCTTTAAAGCCCTCCCATGGTCCTCATCAGATTTAATTCTCCTCTTTAACTTCACATCACCCTGAAAACGGGGACACTTCTGAGCAAACCCCTTTCCGTCAGGGCGTTCACATTGGTGGTGTGTGGTGTGTGTGGGGTGTGTTTTGTGTGTGTGTGGTGTTTTTGGTGTGTGTGTGTGTGGGGGGGGTTTTGTGTGGTGTGTTTGTGTGTGTACGGTACCCCCTTTTTTGTGGTTGCGGGGTGGGGTGAGGGGTGGGGTTTTGTTGCCCTCAATCAAAAATTTGAAACCAATAACTCATTACAGTTGTGACCGGGTTTTTGGAAGTGTAAATTGCTAAATTCCCACTAAAATATGTTCTTGATTGTAGCCAGGGTTTAAACGTAAGTCCCCATTCTTACAGAATTCTTTTTACCTTTGAAAAACTTGTAGTCTTTAAATTTTTGTACCTATTTCAGCTATAAAACCCCTTTGGGAGTCCAGCCCCCTGGCCAATAATGTCCCTCAAATCTTTTGACTCCCACCCCCCAGGATGGGTTTGGGGGGCAAAATAAACATTTTAAAACTAATTAAAACTAAGTTCAAAATTGTGGGCACAACTAAACCTACCCCTAATATAGGGGGGGGGGGGTGGCATACTGGGAATTCTGGCCTTGAATTTAATACATCATAAACGATGCTTGACTATCAAAATTTGATGATCTATCTGATAAATTCCCCCTAGCCCTAAAACGGGGTCAATAAAGGGTGTAATAAAGGGACCCAAATACAAAAGGGGGAAAAACTTTTCTAAACCCAGAGGCACAGGGGACAATTTTTATTAACAACTTGCATCAATGGTATAATTTTTTACAAAGGCCCTTGGCACAAAAATTTTCCAACGATAAATTTAGTTGCCACTATTGAGATTGCCCTAAACAGTTTTCAAGTGGGCGGGAAAAGAAAACAAAACCTTTCCACTAAAAATGAAAATTAAAAAACCCAAATTTTGTAAAAAATTTATAATGATCCAGGGCTACGCAATCTAACACATGCAGCTAGGAGGTTTGGGTAAAGCATACCGTAAATGTAGAACCCCGCCCTGCTCAGAACGTTCCAAGCTGCACTGGATTTTACCTGGAGTTTCCCCTGGAGAGAGTTTGGGGGGTAAACCCCCCCCCGCGGCCCGGCCCTTGGGGACCGGGGCCTCCTGGTAAATCACCCCCTGCCCAACCCCAGGTTTGTTGCTGCTGGCGGGCACGAAAACCCCAACGTACGAGCCACACCCCCGGTGATCAGGAACTGACTTTAGTGTGCTTGCCCCAGTCCGGGCTTGAAGCCCCCAGGGGCTGGGGTTTAATCCCCCTTTATGTGTGCGGGAGGCAGTTGAACAGTCTCGGGCCCTGACACTTATTGAAAAATTTTTGGTCTTTTAAAACGTGCTAGTGACACCCCGGTTTTTTCATTGGGGGGAGGGTGCATCGCCCTGCCAAGTTTTTTGCTTTCGTAGTGAGTGATTTTCGTGGCAATTTCTTTCCCTAGTCCCTCTGGGGTTTTTTCCAGGTGTATATAATCATGTATCCTCCCTCCTGCTTTTCCAGGGAATAAACGGGTTTTAAAAACCCCTCAAGCGCCCCCAGAAATTTTGAGGTGTTTTATTCCGTTATGCGCGCCGTGAAGGTTTTCTGTACTTTTCTAGGTCGGCAATTTCACCTCCCTTTGGGAAAGGGGGGTTTGTTAGATTTGCAGCAATATTCCAGCCTAGATAGAACAAGTGACCTGAAAGAGTGTCAAATGGGTTTGGGGCCCCCTATTTCTAAAGGGTTTCCCCCCTCCATTACCCAATCCGGTCATTTTTCAGCAGATACGTTTGATACAATTTTTTATCCCCCCCCCCCTTTAAAAGGTTTGGAGATCCCCCAAACTTAATCACTCCCGGGTTTTTTTGACTTTGGTTTTTTTCGCTTTTTTTTGTGGCCAAAAATTTGTTTTGTACTCTGATGAAGATTTTTTTTTCCCAGGGTTTACCATATCGGATTTAATTAAAATTTCTCATCGTTTGAACTTCATTTTTTTTTCCCGCACCCATTTGAAAGATTTGGTTGATGTCCGCCTAAACCTTGCAGTGTCTGAAAGGGAAGACACTGCCCATGCAGATTCGGGTGTCATCTAAAAGGAAGACACGGTGCTGTGGCTGACACCCTTGTCTATGTGGGATATGAGGATGGGGAAACAAGATGGGAGCGGGGTATGTCCCTTTGTGGAACAGACTTTTCCCCCGTAGCTGCCTCGGACTTTCCCTCTGTTAAACGATCCTCTCTGTGTTCTGTTAGTGGGGAAATTATAGATCCATCGACCGACTTTTCCTGTTATTCCTTTGGGCACGAATTTTGTGCCCTATTACCCCATGGTCACACTTGTCGAAGGGCTTTTGCAAAGTCTGTATATATTACTTTCTGCTTCTTTTTGCCCCTTCTAGTCTTTAGGCCCTTGTCGTATTTGATCCAAAGTTGAGACAAAACAGGAGCGACCTGTTCAAAACCCCATTTCCCCGGGTTTGTGAAACTGAGGGGGTTTTAGATGGGTGGTGATCTTGCTTCTTAGGCCCCTTTTCCCAAAGTTTTTTATGATATGGGATGTTAGTGCTATTTGGTCTGTAGTTTTTTGCTGTTGCTTTACGACCGTTTTGGGGGAAAGTGGGGCAAATTTTCCGGGTTTGTTTTTAGTAATGTGGGCGACCCCCTGTCCCCAAGTTTCCCTCCCCTTTAGGAGGGGAAAAGGCTGTGATGGGGGCCCTTCTTGCGTTCTTGATGAACACGGGTTTCATGAGTCTGGCCCTGGGGGCAGGGGTGCATGGGCATGTCATTTATCGCCTTTTTCGAAGTCTTTTCCCGCGTCAGGTTTAACATGGGAATAGGCTTGTGTTAATAAAATTTTTTTGTGGCTCTCTCATAAAAATTTTTTTTGATCTTCGACTCTCAGTTGGGTTGGCGGGTTTTGCAAAAAAGGGGGGGCTTATTGGGCTATTTTAGCTCATTTTTTTTCCCTTTCTTAATCTGTGAAAGGGCCCATTTGGGTTTAATTTAGGGCCCCCAATAGGGGAGTTTGTTCTCGATTTTGATTTGGCATGGGGAAAGAAATATTTTGGGGGTTTTCCCCTTTCGATTTCATTTATGGTTTTTTAGTTTTTCCCCGCGTTTCCCTGACTCCTAAAGGATTCTTTTAGCTTAAGTTCGATGCTTCCCTATTTTTCCTGCCCAGTGCCCTCCCTACGAAATTTCAAGATATATTAAACCTTTTTTAGCCGCTCTGTTATTCTTTTCCTTTCCCCTTTGAAAAGGGGAAGCGCCTGTCTCTTTCTATTTTACTTTAACCCCTTTCCCTTTTTCTTAGGGGGAATAAGCCTTGTGCATACATCAGGGGCCACCGAGTTAATCTTTTCCCTGGGCATAAGTTGGGGCCCTGTGTTGCTTAGTATATTTTCCCCAGCTTATATCGGTTAGGCCCTTTGGTTTACATGGTCCCACTTTATGTTTATTTATTGAAGTTAAATTTTGGTGAATGCCCCCTCGTGATAATCTCATTATGTCGGTTGGGGTTTCCGCGCATACATGACTGAACCTAAATTATTTTTGGATCTGAGAAATTTTGTTTTTGATATGGTGACATTTTTTATCAGATCATCATTGTTAGTGAAGATGAGGTCTAGTGTTTTCCTCCAGTCTAGTGGGCTTTTATTTTTGTGGTTTAAATTGAATTTTGGGGCAGAGATTTAAAAGCTCGCTGAAGTTTTGATTTTTAAATCAAAAGCGCTCCTGGTTTTTATTACTCCCAAAAATATTATTTGCTTTCCCCCCCTTTCCATTTTAGGTGGCCTTAATTTTTGAAATCCCCCGGGGAAGAAAGGGAGGGTTGGGCAGGGGGCCTGGAAGGTTTTCCAGCCAGTGGCCCAATTTTTTTAACGGGTTTTGTTCCTAGAATTGCTGGGATGTTGCCCCCGGGGGTTTTGTAGCTACCACAATGACTGGGTTTTTTGGTTCTCGCCCTTTTTCTGCAAAAAACTTCCACTACGTCTTTTTGAGGCATTTAGAAAGTTCTGTGCAAACAAGTGCCCTCCTGAAATGTACGGGGCCCCCAACCCCCCCCCCCTTTTGCCTGTTCACTCGTCACATCGTATGGGTTTTTGTAACCTGGGATCCATATTTTTTTGGGTTCCAAGTGATCCTTTTGTGGGTCTCAAAAAAAGGCCGCAAAACATTCCCTTTTGGGGCCCTCTGCAAGCATCCACGGAGGGAAAGGGGTTATTTTTTTGGGTTTTTTTCCCGGGTTTAGCCCCCTGTATATTTGCAAAGAAGAATTTTATCGGACTGGGGGTTATTGTTGGTACTGGGGGGGGGAATTTTTTTTTCCGGGAAATTATATCTGTTCTTTTTGGGTTTGGAGTGGGGGCCATCGACTGGGGGTTTCCACTCCAGGAATAAACGGTTTTTGGGGGGTACGTTTTCGCCATTTCCTGCCATTTTTTTTTTTCTTTGGCAAAAAAAAACCTCCCCCCTCTTGGGTTGCTGGGGTTTTCCCAGGTTTTCCCAGGCCCTGGATTTTTTTTTATCTTTTTGCCCCCCTTTAGATGGTTTCCCTGGAAATTTAAAAGTTAACACAGTTTTTCCCTGTACTAAAAGAGGTACACAGTTCAGGGGGGAAAAACCCCTTTTAACGGGAAGGGGAAAGTTTGCTTTTTTCCTTTTTCCCATAGGGGGCATGGCATTTTCAAAAGGGTGGTAAATAGTTGCACGTCCCATCTTTTTTTTCCAGTTTTCCCCATGCCACAGAAAACCGAGTGCATAGAAATGTGCCCCAAGGGTTTTTTTTCCGTTTCCCTTTGGGGTTTCTGTGACGTTTTCCCCTGTTGGTGCTGTTTCCCTGTCTTACTTCTATCCCCCCTACCCACCAAAAAAGGGAGCTCCCACCAGTTTTTTTTGGGTAATATATCCTCATTTCACTGAGACCCATATAAAGGTCATTTGGGGAAAACGAAATATGGACCCCAGGTTAAAAACCCTTATACAGATTGCCCAAAAGGTAAAACAGGAAAAAAAGGGGGGGGGTTGGCCTTTTTTGAGCAGGTCCCTTTTTTGGGCACAAAACTGCTTAATGCCTCAAATGACGAAAGTGGAAGTTTTTAGAAAGTAAAGGTCGAGAACCAAAACCTGCCCATTTTTGGGTATTTCTCCCAACCCTCCGGAATGCAACATCCCACCCCAATTCCAGGAACACTGCAAAAAATTTTGACCACTGTCGGGAAAAAATCTTCCAGCCCTGCACCCCAAAATCTTGCTCCTGGGGGATTTCAACTTAAAAGGGACCTAAAATGGAGGGGGAAAAATACAAAAATTTTAAAATTGTTTTTCAGTAATAAAACCCCGGAGGGAGTCTGATTTAAAAATCACATCCCACGAGCTTTTTAAAAAATTTTGCACAAAAATTTAATTTAAAACCCGCAAATAATAGACCTACTAGACTGGGGAATACACTAGACATCTTTACAAAAATGTGACTGATAAGAAATGTTTACCATATCAAAAAACCCAAAATACTCAGATCACAACAAAAATTGAGGTTTAGACATGTATGCGTGGAGCCCCCGACCGCAAAATGAGATAGTCACGAAAGGGGGCATTCACCCCAAAATTTAAAATTCAATAAAAAAAAACATAAAGTGGGACCAAATTTAAAACCCAAATTTCCAAACCCATATAAGCTGGGGAAAATATACTAACAACAAAAGACCCAAACTTTTTTGCCTAGAAAAAGATTAAAATCGGGGGGCACTCCCATGTATGCACAAGGCTTATTCCTCTAAGAAAAAAGGAGGATAGATGTTAAAATAGAAAGAGACAGGCGCTTTCCCCTTTTCAGCGGAACCCGGAAAAAGAATAACAGAGCGGGTAAAAGAGGTCAATTTTATCTGAAATGCGAGGGAACACTGGGCAGAAATAGCAAGCATCGAAATTTAAACTAAAAAAAATCCTTTAGGAGTCAGGGAAACGGGGAAAAACTAAAAGCCCCTAAAAAGGGAAAACGAAAAAAAAACCCAAAGTATTTCTTTTTCCCATGCCCAAAACAAAATCGGGGAAAAAAGGCCATTTTTGGGCCCCCACTTAAAAACCCAAAATTTGGGTTTCCCACACCGATGACCGCAAGGAAATGAGGGGAGCCTTTCTCAAGTCCCCCTATGAAATCAGTTTTTTGCAAGCCGCTAACCAGACTGAGAGTCGAAGTTTAAAATTTAAATTTTTTTAGAGAGACCAAAAAAATTTGATTAACACAACCTATTTCCATGTTACCCCCCGACGCCAAAAATTCGAAAAGGCGGAAAAAATGGGCCCTGGGCCCCTGCACTCTGCCCCAGGGCCCAAAAATCATGGAAAACCCGTGTTTATCAAGAAAATGCCCAAGGGGAAACCCCCATACGAGCCTTTTCCCCTCCTATGGAGAGGGGGGGCATGGACACGGGGGTCGTCCCTCCCGTTACTAAAAAAAAACAGACTAGCCCCACTCCACAAAGGGGCATTAAAAACCAAAAAGCAAAGAACTACAGACCAAAAGCACTAACATCCCCTACCCTTTAAAAAACTTTGGGAAAGGGGGCCTAAAGGGAAACAAAAAATCCCACCCAAACTAGAAACCCCTAATTACACAAAAACCCGGGCAAATGGGTTTAGAACAGGTCGCTCCTGTCCCGTCTCAACTACTGGATCAAATACACCAAGGGGCCAAATCAAGGACCCCAAAAAAAATGGGAGATGTAATATAAAACAAAAATTTGCAAAACCCCGACAAGTGGGGACCATGGCGTAAAAGCGCACAAAATGCCGCTTTTAAAAGGGAAAAACAGGAAAAAAATCGGTCATGGGAAAACTTCAATTTCCCCCACTAACAGAACACAGAGAGTAGTCCGTCAACAGAGTAAAGTCCGAGGCAACTACGGTGAAAAAACTCTGTTCCCCCAAGGCACAGTACTAGCCCCATCTTGTTCCTCATCTATATCCAAAATTAGACAAGGATGTCAGCCCCCAGCACCGTGTCTTCCCTTTCAGATGACAAACCCCCTCTGCTGACAAATGTTTCCTTGCAGGGAAATGCAAGGCCCCCAGCGGGCATCAAACCCAAAACTTTTAGTGGGCTGCAGGGAAAAAAATATGGGAAATTCCCAAAAAAAGAGAAATTTCAAAATTTCTCAAATTTGGTAAAAAATGGGAAAAATTTTTTCTTTATCAGAAAAATTTTCAAAACAAACTTGGCCACAAAAAAGAGCGAAACCCCCCAAAGTCAAAGGGCCTGGGGTGATTTATGTCGGAGGGGTCCACCTTCAAGGACAAAACATTGTATCAATCGCATCTGCTAGAAAAATGACAGGATTGGGTAATGAGAACCTTCAAAACTAAGGGGGGGCCAAAACCCCATGATGAACTCTTAAAGGTTTACTTGTTCTATATCTAAACTGGAAAATTGCCCGCCACTCTAACACACCTTTCAAGGGAGGGGGAAATTGCCGACCTAGAAAAAGTACAGAGAACTTTCACGGCGCGCATAAAGAGATAAAAAAAACCTCAATTTCTGGGAGCGCTGAGGTTTTTTTTAAAACCCGTATTTCCCCGGAACGCAGGGGGGGAGAGATACAATTTATTTTACACCTGGGGAAAAACCCAAGGGGGCTAATACCCAACTTGCACACCCAAAATCATCACTACGAAAGCAAAAAAACTTGGCAGACATGCACCATCCCCCCCAAAGAAAAGCAGGGGTGTCACTACACGTTAAGGGGACCCCTACAAAAAGGTCAAAGGGGCCCCAGAAATGTTCCCAAATGCCTCCCCGGCCCCACATAAGGGGGGATTAAACCACAACCCCTGGCAGTCTTCAAGCTGGCATGGGGCAAGCACCCAAAAATCGTTTTCCGATCAGCCCGGGTGTGGGGTCGTACGTTTTTGGGTTTTCTGCAGCCACAGCCAACAGCCCGGTTGATCAGGCGCTGATCCACCCGGGGGCCTGGCCCCAGACCCCGGGGCCCCGGGGCGTTGAACCCCCCGGGAAATTTTCCCAGGTAAACTCCCCGGGGGAACTAATTTTCTATGGGGTCCCTTTTTTGCTATTTCCTCGGAAATTTTTAGTTTGCCCAAAATTGGGTTTTTTCTTATCTTTGACTACACTTTTTTTCCCTACTATGGCTCCCGTCCCCTATTTAGGGATTTAATGTATTCCTTCCTGCTATAATTTTCCCACTAAAATGGGCAAAATCTCCAGCTTTACCCTTACTGGTTCCCCAAAAAAAAGCATCTCCAGCTTTCCCCCTTATGGTCTCCCGGACAGCATTTTCCAGCTTCCCCCATTTCGCTCCCAGGACAGCACCTCCAGCTTCACCATTTTCTGTCCCCCCAGGGGGAGCACCTCCCGCTTTTACCATTACTGTCTCCCCAAAAAGCACTATCGCCCCCCCATTTTCTGCTACCAAGGACATCATCCCCCAGCCTTTACAGTTTCTGACTAAAATGGCCAGAAAACCAAAGGGCCAAATACCATTCAGCCCAGACTTTTTTTTTTTTCCCCTCTGTTGTGGGAAAACTTCCAGGTTTTTTTTATGAAAGCAGCTTTTATGTTTAAAACCCCTTTTAATACCCTTGTGATTTTAATTTCCAAGATTATCTCATTTGGGCATAAACCCCAAAAACCTTTCCCCCCCGTTTTAAAAACCCGATTTTAGTTTTGTTCTTGGAAAATCTGCACAAGGGGCGTGACCCCCAATTTTTTCCCCAAAAATGACAAAATTTTTGCATGTGGAAAGGGCCCCTTTTTTTTTACATAAGAACATAAAAAAAGGGGGGGAACACCCCCCCGCAGGGAGGCCTGTGGCCCCTACTAAAGGGAAGGGCCCTTAAAAATTTATCCCCTAACAAAACATTTTGGGCCCCAAACCCCAAATTTTTAATGCCCCCAAGAAATAACCCCTGATGTGGGAAAATCCCCACTCAATCCAAACCCCCCCCATCATGTACTTATCCAAAATAGATTGGAAAAATAAACCCCAAAATCCTTTTTCCCCAAATAACCCCAAATAGGTAGACTGTTCCACTCATCAAACCCACCCTATTTCCCCAAAACCCAAAACTTTCCTATGCCTTTCTAAATCTTAAAAATTATCTAAATTTTTAAAACCATTCTGGCCGCGTTCTTCTTTGGGGGGGAACATTCAAGACCTTATTTAAAATTTCCCCTTTTTTAATTTCCTAACTTCCACTTATTTCACTTTGATCAGGGCCCCCCTCATTCTTCGTCTAAAATGAATGTAACTTTAAGAGTCTTCAAAAACTTTTTTTTCAAAGGAAAATTTCTGATGCTATGTATTAAAATTTTGTCATCCTACGCTGAAAGTTCTCAAACGAATTTAAAGTCCATTTTTTTAATAAAGGGGACCAGAACTGGGGCTGCATAATCAAGGTTTAGGGCCTTACTTAAAGATGTATAAAGCTTTCAGTATGACCCCCCTGGAAAAACTGTTGTTACACTTCTTTATATAAATCCCAGTAATTTTTTGCCTTATTAGTACGCTTAGGCTTGCTGTCTTGGTTTTAAAAGGGTTTCCCGCTCCCATAACCCCCCGTCCTTTTTGCAAACTGTATGGCTAAGTTCTACATCAAATTTTAAATTTAAAAAGTAATAGGGTTATGGGGGACCCCCAAACTTCAGAAAACCTTTCATTTAAATTTCAATTTAAAATGCACTGCCACTTTTTTGACCAAGAATAGAGTTTTTTAAATCCTCCCCGAAAATTCCCTAAAATCTAATTTGAATCCAAAATTAAACCTACCTATCTTTGGGGTCATCGGCGAATTTGTCATATCACTAGTAAATTCCCCCACAAGGGTTTATTGAAAATATATTATAAACAACAACGGGCCCAAAAACTTTTATCCCTTTGGGGAAAGCCACTTGTTTTTTCAGATCCCCCCTCGGATTTTAAACCCCTTTTGGACACTCTCGCTTTTCCCGTCAGTGAGCCATGACCCCGATCCACGAGAGCACCCTTTTTCCCCCCAAAGCCTGAGCTGCCACTTTCTTTTAAAAGGCTTTTGGTGCGGACTCTAAACAAAAGCCTTACTAAAATCTAAAGTAAAAAAATATCAAAAATTCCCTTTTTTGTGGTCAACACCTCAAAAGCTTTAAATGAAAAAGTTAAAAAAATTAGTTAGACAAGACCGGGGCCCCTTTTGAATCCATGCTGATATCATTAATCAAGCTTTGCTTTTTCGGATGGTTCTTAAAAATCTCAGCTAAAAATTGACTCTAGTTAAAATTTTCCTACAATTTAGGTCAGGCTTTTTGGGGGGTTTAAATTTTACGGTAACGACTTGTCCCCTGTTTTAAAAAAAAGGAGTTTTCATTAGCCATCTTCCAAAAATTCAGGGGGCTTAAAAACCTGTTTTTAAGGATAAATTAAAAATATTAGTTAATGGGTTTACAGAGTTCCATTTGGGATTCCTTAATAACCTTGAAAAAAAATAAAGGGCCCGGGGCTTATTTGCTTCAGTCTGTCTATCTGCCTCAAAAACCATATCACTTTGTTTATGTGATGTTACAAAAATTTATCTTCTTCTAAACCCACTGTAAAAAATTTTTCGGAATATTTTTTTTTGTGGTTTTTTTTTTCCCCCCCCCCCCCCCCGTTTTTAAAAAAATGGGAGAGAAAATAATTAATTTAAAAAACAAGCACATTTCATTCTCATTTTCGTAAAGGGGCCCATAGTTATTTTTTAAAGGGGACCCATCTTATTCTTAAATTTTGTTCTAAAGACCTGGAAAAAAAAATTTTTGGGGGTTTTTTTAGGGAAACCCTTTGCAACTTTTAAATTTTATAGTCCCCTTTTTGCTTTTTTTTTTTCCCCCCCCTTTTAAAGTCCCTCCCTTTAAAGTCAATTTATGAAATTTAAAGATGACCCTCACCTCTTTTTATTCCCTATAAATTCCCCTTTTTTATGCCCTTTGAGATATTTGAGCCTATTATTCATCCATTTTGGGTTTTATTTTTTTATTTGATCAATTTCTTTTTATGGGATAAACCTCTTTGGGGCAGCATTATAGTGTTCAGGGGAAAAAAAGTTTATAATTGATAGCTCTCTTCGTTACCCCAGTCAAAAAGGGTGTTTAAATGTTCTCTAAGCCCATCGTAATCTGCCCCAAGCGAAAAAACTGGGACTGTTTTTTTGGGGTTAAACGCTACTATCGTACTTTCCAAAAAATTTAAAAACTAAAGAAAATTTATTTTTGGGCGCTAGCACCCAGTTCCCCTGAAATTTTTAAATTTTTAACAAAGGGGTTCATTGTTTGCCAAACTAAGTCAAGCAGGGGGTTTTTCCCTTGTAGGTTCTGTCCCAAACTGCTTTTAAAAAACAATCCTGAAAAACTTTCCCAAGAAGTCGTACGTTCTAAAATTCCCCCGTCAAAAAAATTCCAATCAACATGAATAAAAAATTTAAAATCTTCCCAGAATTCCCACATTTTTCGGGCCTTGTGGGGCCTTTAAAAATTTTCCCCCCCATAGAAATTTCCTTGGTCCCCCTAAATTAGGGGGGGCGGTTTTATCAAAATCCCCAAAAAAGTTTTTCAAGCCCCCCTCTGAAAATTCCCTTCCCCAAAAAGACTCTGTAAGTGTTTACTTCAGACTTAAAACCCCGTTTTTTAGCCAAAAGTTCAAAAAACCCCATTTTTCGGACAAAACAAAGCCCCCCCCCACCCCCCCCTCCCAATACTTTTATCTTCTTGGAACAATTTAAAAAACCCCGAAAAATGACATTCCCCAGGCATGTCCCGGGGCTTTTTTTATTAAACCACGTCTCCCGTTAAGGGAAATACATCCCAAGTTACCTTTCACTAGCAACTAATCCAATTTGTCCCTTTTTATTTCCTTGACTACGGAAATTTTGCCCTAAAAAAAAATTGAAAAAACCCCCTCCTTTCTCTTTTACCCTTCCTGCCTCATTTCTATTTTTTACTTAAACCTATTCCTGTCCTTATCACCCAAGGTCCCTGGCTTTTTTAAAAATCTATCTCCCTTCTTATTATTACTAGTTTTCCCCCAGAAACCCTAATATTTTCTTTCACTGGGGGCTTTTACTGTTTTCCCCGCCAAAACCCATACCACAACTTTTTCCTAGTTTTTTAAAATCCCCAACTGCTTTCCCCCCACTGCAGTTGCCAGTGCTCCCACCCCCCCCCCTAGGGGTAAAAATGAACCCCATCCCTAGCATACTTTTCCCCTTTCTGCCATAGAAGAGGTCCCAGGGTGTCAAAAGGGGAAAGTTCCGCATTTTCCCCCTTTTCATATTTGTCCCGCCAAACAATTGACACCAATTGCCCTGGACAAAAAAATTTTACTTCCCCAAATCCCCTCCTTGGCCAAAAAACCACATATGAGAGGGTTCCCACCCCTTTTTTTTTAATTATTTCTATTGGGTGACCTATACCTGCTAATCAGGTCCCCCACTCCTACCGTCTGCCAACATCCCTTGCCCCAGCACTGAGACAGATAATAGGATTTCTCCCATTACCTCTCAAAGATGGGCATCCCCCGAGGCTAACAATATCCTCCCTCCCCGCCCCAGGAAAGCAAAACTCTCTTCTCCTACTTCCCGTCCTTTTAAAAGAACGCCCTATTTCCCAAAAACCTAACTTGGGTATCCCCCAAAAACAACCAATTATTCTTTCCTTCCTTAATGTCTTTCGTGTTTTCGTTTCCCCCCTAGTCAATCACATTCGTTTGACTGACCAAGGGCTACACACAAACTCCATAATTTATTTGAAAAGGTTGGGTTTACGCAAATTTTTTACTAGCAAACCCCTTTAATATTCTTTTTAAAACCTCCCAGGGAGTTTCACAACGAAACCGGTTTTTAAACCCGTCCCCGGGTTTGGGCCCCGTCAAAGGGGTTTGGACCAGGGCTATTTTGATTTGATTTTGTGGGTCAAAATTATTTAAACCATACTGGGCGGTTTATTTGAGCAAACCCCATGAAGGGTCTTTCTGGAAATTATTACCCGAGTTTAAAATTGATTTTTATTTTATACAAAAGTATAACTTGCGTGATGAAGAGCCGGGACTGCTGGCACTCCTACAATGACCAGGCCCTCGAAACCCCCCCCTTGTTTATCAATCGCTGTATCTAGCCCTTTTTTTTTTTTTTTTTTTTTTTTTTCTCCCCCGTCTCCACCACAATAAAAAGCATTTTATCAATATAGTTTTTTGGTGCAAATTTTGGAGGAAGGACCCTTTTTCTGTATAATAATTGCTTCTCTTTGTGTATATTGTGACCGCTGGTAACTACAGGTTATATGAAATTCACAGTAACGTCTGGTATTTCAAGAAAAAAGTAACTAATGAAAGTCACTCCACTCCACTAAGTACCATTATAATACTGGATAGTTGCTACTACAACACTGTATTCTGCTATTCACTGGTATCACTAGATTATATGCGAGTACACTAGCAGGCCAGGAAGATTATTAAAAACAGCTGACCTGTGGTAAGTTTCTGGCGACTTCTGGCACCTGCCTCTATAGGCTTATCACTTCATTTACAAATTCACCTGTTTTCAAATGACACTTTAGCCTTTATCATCAATATACTAGGGAGCCACTGTAGTATACACTATACACTATGTATACTCAATGTTTTCAGGGAGACTTTCTTTCCTCTGACACAAAGTTCAATTTTTTTTTTTTTTTTTTTTTTTTTACATGGGACAGGCCTATGATTCCCCTCTGGCAGTAAACTCTGCTAGGTAGTGCACACTAATTCTCCTTTTTGACTCAGTATATAATGTTTTCCGCCCAAGATTGGTTCCAGGCGCTAGAGGGATGTATCGTATAGGATTGATGACACAAATTAAAGTTCTAGCACGTAAGAGCGACCGTGAAAACACGAGATAACCCGGAGCACAACGAGGCACGCTGACACTGTCACGCTACTCACATGTAAGTGAACTTTGAGAAGAGACTTGAATTTATAAACAGGTAGTGTTTCTTTTATATTTACAGGTAATGAATTCCAGATTTTAGGGCCTTTTATGTGCATTGAGTTTTTGCATAGCGTGAGATGGACACGAGGAACATCAAAGAGTAATCTGTGCCTTGTATTATGGTCATGTGTTCTGTTGAGGTTGGCAAGGAGATGTTTGAGGGGAGGGTTAATATCAGAGTTAAGTGTTCTATGTATGTAATAAGTGCAATAATAAGTATGGATGTTTTGTATGGTGAGTAGGTTGAGTGTTTTGTATATTGGTGGGGTGTGCTGCCTGTAGTGAGAATTTATTCTAACTGCAGCCTTTTGTTGGGTAATTAGTGGTCTGAGATGGTTAGTTGTTGTTGAGCCCCATGCACAAATTCCATAGGTGAGATAGGGGTAAATAAGAGTGGTAAAGGGCCAGGAGGGCTGACTGTGGAACATAGTACCGTATCTTCGACAGTATTACCTGGAGTTTACCTGGAGAGAGTTTCGGGGGTCAACGCCCCCGCGGCCCGGTCTGTGACCAGGCCTCCTGGTGGATCAGCGTCTGATCAACCAGGCTGTTGCTGCTGGCTGCACGCAAACCAACGTACGAGCCACAGCCCGGCTGATCAGGAACTGACTTTAGGTGCTTGTCCAGTGCCAGCTTGAAGACTGCCAGGGGTCTGTTGGTAATCCCCCTTATGTGTGCTGGGAGGCAGTTGAACAGTCTCGGGCCCCTGACACTTATTGTATGGTCTCTTAACGTGCTAGTGACACCCCTGCTTTTCATTGGGGGGATGGTGCATCGTCTGCCAAGTCTTTTGCTTTCGTAGTGAGTGATTTTCGTGTGCAAGTTCGGTACTAGTCCCTCTAGGATTTTCCAGGTGTATATAATCATGTATCTCTCCCTCCTGCGTTCCAGGGAATACAGGTTTAGAAACCTCAAGCGCTCCCAGTAATTGAGGTGTTTTATCTCCGTTATGCGCGCCGTGAAAGTTCTCTGTACATTTTCTAGGTCGGCAATTTCACCTGCCTTGAAAGGTGCTGTTAGAGTGCAGCAATATTCCAGCCTAGATAGAACAAGTGACCTGAAGTGTGTCATCATGGGCTTGGCCTCCCTAGTTCTGAAGGTTCTCATTATCCATCCTGTCATTTTTCTAGCAGATGCGATTGATACAATGTTATGGTCCTTGAAGGTGAGATCCTCCGACATAATCACTCCCAGGTCTTTGACGTTGGTGTTTCGCTCTATTTTGTGGCCAGAATTTGTTTTGTACTCTGATGAAGATTTAATTTCCTCATGTTTACCATATCTGAGTAATTGAAATTTCTCATCGTTGAACTTCATATTGTTTTCTGCAGCCCACTGAAAGATTTGGTTGATGTCCGCCTGGAGCCTTGCAGTGTCTGCAATGGAAGACACTGTCATGCAGATTCGGGTGTCATCTGCAAAGGAAGACACGGTGCTGTGGCTGACATCCTTGTCTATGTCGGATATGAGGATGAGGAACAAGATGGGAGCTAGTACTGTGCCTTGTGGAACAGAGCTTTTCACCGTAGCTGCCTCGGACTTTACTCTGTTGACGACTACTCTCTGTGTTCTGTTAGTGAGGAAATTATAGATCCATCGACCGACTTTTCCTGTTATTCCTTTAGCACGCATTTTGTGCGCTATTACGCCATGGTCACACTTGTCGAAGGCTTTTGCAAAGTCTGTATATATTACATCTGCATTCTTTTTGTCTTCTAGTGCATTTAGGACCTTGTCGTAGTGATCCAGTAGTTGAGACAGACAGGAGCGACCTGTTCTAAACCCATGTTGCCTGGGTTGTGTAACTGATGGGTTTCTAGATGGGTGGTGATCTTGCTTCTTAGGACCCTTTCAAAGATTTTTATGATATGGGATGTTAGTGCTATTGGTCTGTAGTTCTTTGCTGTTGCTTTACTGCCCCCTTTGTGGAGTGGGGCTATGTCTGTTGTTTTTAGTAACTGAGGGACGACCCCCGTGTCCATGCTCCCTCTCCATAGGATGGAAAAGGCTCGTGATAGGGGCTTCTTGCAGTTCTTGATGAACACAGAGTTCCATGAGTCTGGCCTGGGGCAGAGTGCATGGGCATGTCATTTATCGCCTGTTCGAAGTCATTTGGCGTCAGGATAACATCGGATAGGCTTGTGTTAATCAAATTTTGTGGCTCTCTCATAAAAAATTCATTTTGATCTTCGACTCTCAGTCTGGTTAGCGGCTTGCTAAAAACTGAGTCATATTGGGACTTGAGTAGCTCACTCATTTCCTTGCTGTCATCTGTGTAGGACCCATCTTGTTTAAGTAGGGGCCCAATACTGGGCGTTGTTCTCGATTTTGATTTGGCATAGGAGAAGAAATACTTTGGGTTTCTTTCGATTTTAGTTCTTCCCGCGATTCCTGACTCCTAAAGGATTCTTTTAGCTTAAGTTCGATGCTTGCTATTTCTCTGACCAGTGTCTCCCTGCGCATTTCAGATATATTGACCTCTTTTAGCTGCTCTGTTATTCTTTTCCGTCGCCTGTAAAGGGAGCGCCTGTCTCTTTCTATTTTACATCTACTCCTCCTTTTTCTTAGAGGAATAAGCCTTGTGCATACATCGAGTGCCACCGAGTTAATCTGTTCTAGGCATAAGTTTGGGTCTGTGTTGCTGTTTTCAAATGACACTTTAGCCTTTATCATCAATATATATACTAGGGAGCCACTGTAGTATACACTATACACTATGTATACTCAATGTTATCAGGGAGACTTTCTTTCCTCTGACATGAAAAGTTCAATTATTATTATTTTTTTCCACACGGGACACAGGCCTATGATTCCCCTCTGGCAGTAAACTCTGCTACGCAGTGCACACTAATTCTCCTTTTTTGACTCAGTATATAATGTTTTCCACCCAAGATTGGTTCCAGGCGCTAGAGGGATGTATCGTATAGGATTGATGACACAAATTAAAGTTCTAGCACGTAAGAGCGACCGTGAAAACACGAGAAAACCCGGAGCACAACGAGGCACGCTGACACGCTGGTGGAGGAGGGGGCAAATTTTCTTAGAAATTTGTTGTATATGTGTATGAAATTTGAGTCTATTATCGAGGTGGATTCCTAAGAATTTTCCCTCTGTTAGCTTTGTGATAGGTGATCCGTTTATCGTTATGTTAAGAGGTACATCTGTAGCTCTGCTACCAAACTGAATGAAGTAGGTTTTGTCAATGTTTAGTGTAAGTTTGTTAGTCCTCATCCAGGTAGATATTTTCTGTAATTCGGTGTTTACAGTATTGGCTAGCGTGACTGGGCTCGGGTGAGAGAAGACGTAAGTGGTGTCATCTGCAAAAAGTGTGGGTTTGAGTAATTGCGAAGCATTTGGTAGGTCATTTATGTATAGGAGAAAGAGAAGAGGGCCAAGGACACTTCCCTGTGGGACACCAACTGTAATTGGTTGTGTGGAAGAGCTTGCCCCATTTGCGTACACATATTGGCTTCTGTTGCTGAGGCAAGACTTGAGGTAGTTGAGGGAGTGCCCTCTAATACCATAGTGTGACAATTTTACGTGGAGCAAGTCATGGTCAACTGTATCAAAAGCTTTACGTAAGTCAATGAAGATCCCCAGTGGGACTTCTTTTTTTCTCTATTGCAGTGTATATATGTTCTAGCATGTGTATAATAGCATCATTAGTATTTTTATTAGGCCTGAATTCAAATTGGCAGGGGTTGAGAATGTTATGGGAGATGAGGTAGGAGTAGATTCGTTTATGAATTAATTTTTCGAAGATTTTTGAGAGAGGGTGTAAATTGGATATTGGCCTATAGTTATTCAACTCTGGTCTCCTCCTTTATGGATCGGGGTGACCCTTGCTATTTTGAGAACTGTAGGGAAGGTGGAGGATTCAATGGATTTGTTAAAGAGTGTTGCAATGATTGGTGATAGTACAATAGTCTCAGTGTGCCTATCCCTAAGCCCCAACAGCCTGATACATTTAGACCGATCTCCTTAACTAGTTGTCTTTGTAAAACTTTTGAAAGAATGATACTTAACAGACTGAACTACAGAATCACACACCAACTTTCCCCCTACCTCTATGGGTTCATAAAAGGTAAAAGTGTGCAGAACTGTATTTCCACCTTTCTCACTGCACACACCTCTACTAGTTTTATCACATTTCTTGAACTAAAATCTGCATTTGATATCGCAAACAGAACCGTTATACTACATGAACTAGCCAAAATGAATATTGGTGGTAGCTTACTCTGCTGAATAGGATACCTGTCAAATAGATTATTCTCTGTCCTTTATCAAGGCTTTATAAGTGAGCCTAAAGAAATGTCTTTAGGTACACCGCAGTGAGGAGTTCTCAGTCCCATGCTATTTAATATTCTGAGTAATGCTCTCCTAAATGCTCTACCTGCCTCACCTAAACATATAGCTATAGCTATGCTGATGACATGATCAACAACAGGGCATAAGAAGATGAGTACCATTCTTAATGAAGTTCAAGCAATTTGTAATCGACTAGGCCTCATATCTTCCTCTAAAACAAAGATATTTGTCGTAGGGGTTCTTAAAGGAGATTTGAGGGTTGAAGGTAGACACTTCTTGGATGGTAACGCTATATTGTCAGACTGTGGTAATGGGAGATGGAACCCAGCCTGCTGTGTCACTGCCTAGCAGGATGTAATACGCCGACTGAGAGGGAGGCAGAGGTACGAACGTACACATGCGCATCCCGTGACGTCACACAAACAGTTACTCGGCCTAAAAGGGATCTTCTATATAAAGCACATGGATGATACTATAATGCTCAGTTAATCTATACAACACATGTAAGGGGATTCAGCAACTATGATGACATATTAACAAGCAAACGACATTCCCCACCCATCTATTTGCGGGGTGAAAGCATTAGCTACGTTAAAACTTACAGATATCTTGGTGTAGATGTACCCTTTAACAAATCCACTATACCACAACTAAAGAAATGCAAAGATAGGCTAAATGCTCTCATAGCTGTTGCTGGCTACAACTACTATTGTGCTAATGTGAGAATCATGAGAATGATGTACATAGCCTAACACATGCATGGATCGAAAAAACTGGAACCGACCTCCGCATGAACCAGCTACGTGATCTATGTCAAGTTAGACAAAAGAGACATTTCCCTGCTCCATGGGATATTACCCCATTCCAAACTACCATTCCTCCATTTCCCCCCAAAACTCTTCTTAAATCACAACCAAAGCTTCGTCTTGAAGCCAAACATGATGCCTTAAGCTGTATTGATAACTTAAGTCACACAGCACACTTTCACAAATTATTTACGTTGATGGTTCTGTTCACCAGTCCACTGGTGCAGCTGGTAGTGCTGCTGTTGTCATACAGTGATGGCTCTCAAAGAAATTAGAGCACGCATCAAGAACTGGGCCTCTACACTTCAAACAGAACTGTTTGCCATACTCCTTGCACTCAAATGCGTCCATGTATCTAAGGTTGACACTAATTGTAACTGATTCTCTGTCATCCATAAATGCTCTCAACTCGTTAAGTATAAATTGTGGCATGCTTGTGTCAGAAGCCAGACATAAGATTGTGGACAGTGGAGTCAGAGTGCACATGCAGTGGACTCCATCTCGCATTGGTCTTCAGATGCATGATAGAACTGATAATTTGGCTAAGCTGTATGCTTTCAAAGAGGGAGTAGATTATAATCTTGGGTTGTCAGTTAGCAGTTTGAGAACACTAATACGAAAAGAACTTCAAATGAACTTTATTGACTTAAGACTTAGGGAGACTGACACAAGTCAGTCCATCTATCATCATTCCATCATGCAGGAGGAGCCATCATGCAAGAGGAGCCACATGTCTATGGTGCATCCAACAAGATAAACAGACTCTTGTATGTCACTACCGCCCGGCTCCGGCTGGGTTACAAGTATCTATGGCAGGTTAGGATAGGATAGGATAGGATTTCGTTCGGATTTTTAACCCCGGAGGGTTAGCCACCCAGGATAACCCAAGAAAGTCAGTGCGTCATCGAGGACTAACTTATTTCCATTGGGGTCCTTAATCTTGTCCCCCAGGATGCGACCCACACCAGTCGACTAACACCCAGGTACCTATTTGCTGCTAGGTGAACAGGACAACAGGTGTAAGGAAACGTGTCGAAATGTTTCCACCCGCCGGGAATCGAACCCGGGCCCTCCGTGTGTGAAGCGGGAGCTTTAGCCACCAGGCCACAGGGTTAAATCACCACCATCAGATGTAGATCAAACGAAATGTGAACTTTGCCAGATGGACTATTGTCACACTGCGTCATTATGTACTGGAGTGTGATCAGATTAATGAATTTAGAAAACTCACTCAGAAATGCTCAAGAAATGGCAAAGTATTTTATCCACAGTTGTATATTACAGACCATTCTGGAGAAATACCCTGACTTTGCTAGCTGTAAATAATGCATTACCATGTGTGTGTGTGTGTGTGTGTGTGTGTGTGTGTGTACTCGCCTATTTGTACTCGCCTATTTGTGGTTGCAGGGGTCGAGTCTTGGCTCCTGGCCCCCGCCTCTTCACCGGTTGCTACTGGGCCCTCTCTCCCTGCTCCATGAGCTTTATCAAACCTCGTCTTAAAACTGTGTATGGTTCCTGCCTCCACTACGTCATTTTCTAGGCTATTCCACTCCCTGACAACTCCATGACTGAAGAAATGCTTCCTAATATCTCTGACTCATTTGTGTCTTCAACTTCCAATTTTGGCCTCTTGTTTCTGTGTCCCCTCCCTGGAACATCCTGTCTTTGTCCACCTTGTCTATTCCCCGCAGTATTTTATACGTCGTTATCATGTCTCCCCTGACCCTCTTGTCCAGTGTCGTCAGGCCGATTTCCCTTAACCTTTCTTCATAGGACATTCCCCTTAGCTCTGGAACTAACCTTGTCGCAAACCTTTGTACTTTCTCTAGTTTCTTGACGTGCTTTATCAAGTGCGGGTTCCAAACAGGTGCTGCATACTCCAGTATGGGCCTGACATACACGGTGTACAGTGTCTTGAACGATTCCTTACTAAGGTATCGGAATGCTGTGTGTGTGTGTGTGTGTGTGTGTGTGTGTGTGTGTGTGTGTGTGTGTGTACGCGCTAGTGTGGGTGCATGACCCACTTAATATTTGTATTTATAACTCATTACAATTATGACCAAGTGTGGACATATCAGTGGCTCGTTACTTTGTAATTTGTTCATGACTGTAACCATGTATAGGAGTGAGGCTGATTCATTACCTTTGTAACTTGCCATGATTGTGACCAGATCTACCTGGAGTTCATTACCTTTGTAACTAGTTCATCTATCATAACTTTGGGGTCCAGTCACTGGACCCATTATGTACCTTTGTAATCTTTTGACTACCGCCCACAGGATGGGTATGAGGTGCATAATAAAGAGATTAAACTAAACTAACATAGCCTATGTTACGTCCTTAATTGATTATACTGCTCTCATGTTGATATTAGCTAGAGAAAGTTCTCTCCGGCCCTTGGAGTTAATACAAAATGAAGCTCTCAGAATTATTATTGGTTGTCCACAAATCTACAAAGGTTCTTAATACGAGGAAGGAGCTTGGTATTTCTAGTATCAGTGATAGGATTGTTGAGATTAACACTGTACTCTATTAAAATGTTAAGAAATGAACCAGACACTGTCACAATGAACCTTACTAAGTGTCTAAAAGTAAATACTACACACATCTAAATGGATTGTGAAAACTTGTAATTGCATGAAGTTTTATAACCTGCATGAACTGTATCACTGTAGACAAGAGCATTTCACTCCTCCATGGAAGATGTGTTCATTTAATATCACATACCTGCAAGTCCCTCCCAAGAAGCTCATTGCTAGTAATCCCTTCCTTAAATCACTTGTTAAAGCAACTGTTCAAGAAGAAATTTCTCGCCCAGCTGGTTGTAATAAGTTATCACGAGTAATACACATTGATGGATCTTAACAGCAGTCTTCTGGCAGGGCTGCATCTGCTCTTGTTGCCACCTCCCTAGTTAATAACGTTAAACTTGTTGAACTAGGCATAATTAACAACTGGGCGTCTACATTGCAAACTGAACTGTTTGCAATCCTAATGGCGCTTAAGCTAACTTATGACACTAAGCTTGACTATCATCATTACTGATTCTGTGTCATCACTGAATGCTCTTAACTCATAATGACTCCAACATGCTCTTTGGAGAAGCCAGGTATAGATACTCAAAAATTCAGGACAAAGGAATTAATGTACAATTGCTATGGATCCCATCACACATTGATTACTCCTTCATGATGAAGTTGATATGTTAGCCAAGAATGGTACCCAGAAGGAAAATGTAGAATATAAGTTCGGTATATCTGTCTAGCATTAGGAATAATATTAGGAGAGAAGTAAATAATGAAAATTATTGCAACAGGAATGCAGTTAGAAGCCTGAGTAGATCTATAACCCACTATGATAACATGAACATAGATAAGTATGATAATTAGACACGTGCAACTCTTGGGTATCTTTATTGAGGAAACGTTTCGCCACACAGTGGCTTCATCAGTCCATACATAGGAGAAACTTGAAGAACAGGAGGAGAATGAGGTAATCAGTCCCTCAACCTTGAGTCGATGTGTTCAGTCCATCAATCTTGAGTAGAATACGGCAGATGAGCGGAGAAGCAGCTTATAAACCGTATGGCAGGAGAGGTGTAGCAGTCATAGGTAGTGTCACATTTGTTCAATGTGGAAGTAGGTTGTGCCCAATAATTCATCTACAAACCTGTCAGACACTGCAACTTCTTGGGATCTTAATACTTAGGAATTCTTCGCTTGCCTAATTCTTGGGCACAGCCTACTTCCACATTGAACAAATGTGACACTACCTATGACTGCTACACCTCTCCTGCCATACGGTTTATAAGCTGCTTCTCCGCTCATCTGCCGTATTCTACTCAAGATTGATGGACTGAACACATCGACTCAAGGTTGAGGGACTGATTACCTCATTCTCCTCCTGTTCTTCAAGTTTCTCCTATGTATGGACTGATGAAGCCACTGTGTGGCGAAACGTTTCCTCAATAAAGATACCCAAGAGTTGCACGTGTGTCTAATTTATCAACATGTCGGTTCTCTGAACCATTCATCTACAAATAGATAAGTATGTTTATGGAGCAACTTGCAATGTGAACAGTGACTGATGTAGTGGCCAGGCTTAGGCTTGGTTACAAGTACTTCTGGCAGTTTGGGAGAAAGATGATCAGACTAAATGTAAATTATATGATCAAGGTATATGGTCACTGTCTTGAACACTGCTTAATTGTCCATTATTGAGGAATACAGAGACAGTATAACAACCTACGTGACATGTCAAGATGTCTTATTAATGAAAATAAGATAACATTCTAAGCAAATTTCCTAAATTTGCTTGTAACATAAGTGAACTATAGATATGTAGATATAAATTCGTATGTATTCCTGTTAACCCTTTGGGACCTAGTTCCTAGGCCTTTTGTGTATCCATATGCTCTTGCGCTACCGTCCACAGGATGGATATGGGATGCACAATAAACCTAGCCACTTCGGTGGCAAAATCTAATCTGCATGAAAACAGCAGCACTACCAGCCTCACCAGTGGACTGGTGAACAGAACCATCAACAATTTGTGTGAGTGTGCTGTGTGATTAAGCTATCAATACAACTTAAGGCATCCTGTTTGACTTCAGTGCAAAGCTTTGGCTGTGATTTAAGAAGAATTTTTGGGGGGAAATGGAGGAATGGTAGTTTGGAATGGGGTAATATCCCACTGAGCAGAGAAGTGCCGCCGTTTCCTTACTTAACGTAGATCATGTAGCTGGTTCATGCGGAGGTCTTTTCTAGTTCTTTCGATCCATCTGGAGGGGTGTTCACCAGTGCTGAGGAAAGTTTGGAGTGCTTCTATGCAAGGGTTTGAATGGGCTTGCCTGAGCATATTAACCCCAACTAGGATGTTTCAGTAACACGATCTCTGATGCTTGAAATATCAAGTTCTTTCTGCACATTTAAAATTTTGGCAGTACGAGGGCATCCTAAAATAATCCTCATTGCTTCGTTCTGCAGCTTTTCCAGTCCTCCAAGCTTCCAGTGAGACGAGCAAGTAGTGGCGCAGCATAATCAACCAATGACCTAATATAAGCAAGATACATCATTTTCACGATTTTGACATTAGCACCATACCTGGGGTGAAACCCTGCCACGACTCTAAGTTCTCTCAGCCTTTCTTTGTATTGTCGACAGTCTCGTTACAACAGGTCCAAGTAGTGGGACCTCAAAGCCTAGATACCTGTATCTGGTTACATATTCTAGAAGAGACTCCATCATGCAACTGGATCTGGCGAACTGTGCCTCTGTCGAGGAGGACGCCTAATGAGTATTTGTTTTATCAGTAGAGATTATCAACCCCAGGTCCTGACAAGAAGCTAGTACATGGTTAAGGATGTTTTGGGTGTTGGAGAATCCGGTGGTGTTTACCTGGAGAGGGCTTCGGGGGTCAACGCCCCCGGGGCCCGCTCTGAGATCAGGCCTCATGGATCAGGGTCTGATCAACCAGGCTGTTACTGCTGGCCGCACGCAAGCTGACGTACGAACCACAGCCCGGTTGGTTAGGTACAGACTTTAGGTGCCTGTCCAGTGCCTTCTTGAAGACAGCCAGGGGTCTATTGGTAATCTCCCTTATGTATGCTGGGAGGCAACTGAACAGTCTTGGGCCCCGGACACTTATTGTGTTCTCTCGGTGTACTCCTGGCGCCCCTGCTTTTCATCGGGGGAATGTTGCATCTCCTGCCGAGTCTTTTGCTTTCATACGAGTGATTTTCGTGTCCAGGTTTGGTACCAATCCTTCAAGGACCTTCCAAGTTTACCTGGAGTTTACCTGGAGAGAGTTTCGGGGGTCAACGCCCCCGCGGCCCGGTCTGTGACCAGGCCTCCTGGTGGATCAGCGCCTGATCAACCAGGCTGTTGCTGCTGGCTGCACGCAAACCAACGTACGAGCCACAGCCCGGCTGATCAGGAACTGACTTTAGGTGCCCTTGTCCAGTGCCAGCTTGAAGACAGCCAGGGTCTGTTGGTAATCCCCCTTATGTGTGCTGGGAGGCAGTTGAACAGTCTTTGGGCCCCTGACACTTATTGTATGTCTCTTACGTGCTAGTGACACCCCTGCTTTTCATTGGGGGGATGGTGCATCGTCTGCCAAGTCTTTTGCTTTCGTATGAGTGATTTTCGTGTGCAAGTTGGTACTAGTCCCTCAGGATTTTCCAGTGTATATATCATGTATCTCTCCTCCTGCGTTCCAGGAATACCCGGTTTAGAAACCTCAACGCTTCCCAGTAATTGAGGTGCTTTTATCTCCGTTATGCCGCCGTGAAAGTTTTGTACATTTTCTAGGTCAGCAATTTCACCTGCCTTGAAAGGGCTGTTAGAGTGCAGCAATATTCCAGCCTAGATAGAACAAGTGACCTGAAGAGTGTCATCTGGGCTTGGCCTCCCTAGTTTTGAAGGTTCTCATTATCCATCCTATCATTTTCTAGCAGATGCGATTGATACATTTATGGTCCTTGAAGGTGAGATCCTCCGACATAATCACTCCCAGTCTTTGACGTTGGGGTTTCGCTCTATATTGTGGCCAGATTGTTTTGTACTCTGATGAAGATTTAATTTCCTCAGTTACCATATCTGAGTAATTAAAATTTTCTCATCGTTGAACTTCATATTTTTTTTCTGCCCCCACTGAAAGTTTTGGTTGATGTCCCCCGGGGGACCCCTTCATGTCTGCAAGGAAGGGACACGTCATGCGATTGGGTGTCATCTGCAAAGGAAAGACACGGTGCTGTGGCTGACATCCTTTCTATGTCGGATAGGGGATGGGGAAAAAATGGGAGCTATACTGTGCTTGTGGAAAGAGCTTTTCACCTAGCTCCCTCGGACTTTACCTGTTGACGACCTCTCGTTTTCTGTTAGTGGGGAAATTATAGACCCCATCGCCCAATTTTTCCCTGTTTTTTCCCCTTTAGCGCGCATTTGTGCGTTTTCGCCATGGTCACATTTTGCGAAGGCTTTTGCAAAGTTGTTATATTACTCGCTTTCTTTTTGTTTTTAAGTGCTTTTAGGCCCTTTGTCTAGGATCCAGTGTTGAAAAGACAGGAGCGCCTGTTCAAAAACCCATGTTGCCCTGGGTTTGGGGTTAAACTGAGGGTTTTTTTTCTAGGGGGTGGTGATCTTGCTTCTTAGGCCCCTTTTTAAAAAGATTTTTATGATTGGGATGTTAGTGCTTTTGGTCTGTAGTTCTTTGCTTTTGTTTTACTGCCCCCTTTGTGGAGTGGGGCTATTTTGTTGTTTTTAGAACTGGGGGGCGCCCCCTTTCCCCGGGGCTCCCTCTCCTAGGAGGAAAAGGCTCGTGAAGGGGCTTCTTGCTTTCTTGTGAACACAGATTCCTGGTCGGGCCCTGGGGCAGAGTGCAGGGCATGTCTTTTATCGCCTGTTCAAAGTCATTTGGCGTCAGGATAACATCGGATAGGCTTGTGTTAATCAAATTTTGTGGCTCCCCTCATAAAAAATTCATTTTGATTTTCGTTTCAGTCTGGTTAGCGGCTTGCAAAAAAATGAGCATATTGGGAAACTTGAGTAGCTAAATCATTTCCTTCTGTCATCTGTGTAGGACCCATCTTGTTTAAGTGGGGGCCCCCAATCTGGCTTTTTTTCTCGTTTTTTATTTGGCTAGGAGAAGAAATACTTTGGGTTTTTTTCGATTTCTTTTATGGTTTTAGTTCTTCCCGTTTCCTGACTCCTAAAGGATTCTTTGCTTAAGTTCGATGCTTGCTATTTTTTGGGACCAGTGTCTCCCTGCGCATTTCTGAATATTGACCTCTTTAGCCGCTCTGTTTTTTTTTTTCCGTCGCCTGAAAAGGGGAGCGCCTGTCTCTTTCTATTTTACATCTACTCCTCCTTTTTTTTAGAGGGAAAAAGCCTTTTGCATACATCGAGTGCCACCGAGTTAATCTGTTCTAGGGATAATTTGGGGGCTGTGTTGCTTAGTATATCTTCCCCGCTTATATCGGTTAGGACTTGGTTACTTGGTCCCACTTTTTTTTTTGTTATTGAAATTTAATTTTGGGGAATGCTCCCCCGTACAGTCTCATTTTCGTCTGGGGCTCCACGCATACATGTCTGAACCTCAATTTGTTTGATCTGAGTATATTGTTTTTGATATGGTGACATTTTTATCAGATCATCATTGTTAGTGAAGATGAGGTCTGTGTTTCTCCAGTCTAGTAGGCTTATATTTGCTGGGTTTTAAAATTTAATTTTTTTTCAGAGATTAAAAAGCTCGTGTGAGTGTGAGTTTTCATCAGAGCGCCTCCTGGTGTTTTACTCAAAAATATTATTTCTATATTCCTCCATTTTTAGGGGCCTTAAGTTTAAATCCCCCCGGACAAGATGTGGGTGCAGGGGCTGGAAGATTTTCCAACAGTGGTCAATTTTTAAAAGCTGTTTCCCGAATTTCTGGGGTTTTCATCCGGGGGCTTGTAGACTACCACAATGACTAGGTTTTTGGGTTTTCCCACCCTTTACTGCTAAAAAATTTCCCCTACGCATTTTAGGGATTAAGCATTCTGTGCAAACAATGACTCTGCAATGTACAGGCCAACCCCCCCCTTTTTTCCCGTTTACTCTTCACTCTGTAAGGGGTTTTAAAACCCGGGGTCCCTATTTTCCCCCTTGTCCAAGTGATCCTTTTAAAAGGGGTCTCAGTAAAGCCCCGAACATTGCCTTTGCCTCTGCAACGTCCCGGATGAAAGGTTTTTGTTGTTTATTGCTGGGTTTTTGACCCGAATTTGCAAAAAAAATGTTTCGGAATGGTGGTATTGTTGGTACTGGGGGGGGGGAGTTTATGTATAGTATTATGTATCAATCAAGGACCTTAAACCCTTTCCAGTAGTTTAGGTGCCCCTTTTCGCACCTGTTGTGCCGTGAAAGTTTTGGGACACTCCCGGGCTGCAATGTCGCCAGCCCTTTAAGGGAACCATTAGGGACAGCGATTTATCCTAAGAGCAAAAAAGCGATTTTAAGAATTCATGGGGTTGGCGTCCCTTTTTTTTTGAAGGTTCTCATTATCCTTCCCACATTTTCCTACAAAGGGAAAAATACATTGTTGTGGTCTTTGAAGGCGAGATCCTCTACACTATCACTCCCGGTCCTTCACATTACTTTTCCACTATTGTTTGGTTAGAATTTGTGGTATACCCCGACATTTTAGTTCAGTTTTCCCTATCTGAGTAGTTGAAATTTCTCCTCACAACTTATGTTTTGAGTGGCCCATTCGAAGATTTTTTGTGTCCACTTGAGTCTCGCGTGCTTCGTGGGGGTCACTGCCAGGGGATCCCAGTGTCCTCCGCTAAAGGAAGACACGGGGCTATGGCTTACTCTGTCAGAAGTAGGAGAGGAATAGAAAGGGGGCGAGTACTGGCTTGTGGAACAGCTTTTTACGTGGGCCGCCGGGGCTTTACTCTGTTTCTTTACTTTTATTTGTCAGGGAATTTTAGATCCTAACCAAATTTTTTCCGTTATTCCTTATCCCCCATTTTGCGTGCTATTACATCATGGCGACACTTCAGGGCGCTTGTTCTATCAGGCTGGAATATTGCTGCACACTAACAGACCTTTCAGGGAGGTGAAACTGCGACCTAGAAAATGTACAGAGAACCTTCACAAGCACGCATAACTGAGATACAACACCTAAATTATGGAGCCTTGAGGTTTCCTGAACCTGTACTCCCCCGGAACAAAAGGGGGGAAATCCCTTGCTGAGGCGATATTGCGGGATACGAGGGCACGCTAATAAATATCTTATGGACTCACTGAATGGTGGGCACACATTTTCGTCAGTTCCGGCTGAGCAGACATATACAACATGGTGGCCAAGTATCAGGACGTGGTTAAGACGGTTACCCCTGGCGTTAGTGTCCGTCTTCATGACGTATCAAGATTCTACACCTGGGTCAAGGTGCATAATGTACCTTTCTAGGCGGATGAAAGTGATTTACGGCAGGTGTTTGGACGATATGGGACGATCCACATGGCGACATTGGGACGTTGGCGAGATGGGCCACTAGTTGGCTTCCCTGAAGGGAAGTTTTCCCTGAAAATGTCCCTTAGGCATCCTATTCCATCTTATGTGGGAATGGAGGACCTCAGGACTCAGGTGTACGTAACATACACAGGTCAGAGGAGTACGTGCCGTGTGTGTGGGGCGTACGACCACATAGCGCCGACTTGTCCAACGAGACGTGGGAAACCTGAAGCTGAGGCGGGATCTGATGGTACTGCGGAACAACTGACTTATGCAACAGCAACGCAACGTAAGCCTTTGTCACGGGAGGCGTGGAGTGTGGAGGTGGAGAGGGAGGAGGCGTCGTCGCTGGACTTGACGAGGACGTAGGCTTGGTGTCGGTGAAGAGTGGTGAGGAGTCTGCAATTGCACACCATGTTTTGGAAGCTACAATTCAGGAGGCCCTGGACGGCTTACTGGATGTTTCGGTCAATGCTAGCTTGGATGATGTGAGTGTAGAGGCTGAGGTGGGTGGCCTCAATGAGAAGGTTGTGAGTGATGAGGGGAGGGTCCAGAGTGTGGCAGTGGAGGTTCACAGGGAAGATGCCCAGGAGGAGGCGAAGCGTGAGAAGCGTGGCTCTCGCAAGAGGACGGCTGTCATTTCTGATAGTGAGGATGTTTTGACGCCTGGGCAAAGGACGGGGAAGAAAACCTGGCATGATCTAACGCCTAGAGAGAAAGGTGGTTTAAAGAATGTAAAGCGTGAGCAAGGGGAAGGTGTTGGGAAGTGTGGGGGGCGGGGTGGGGTTTCTCGCCAGGGTTCTAAGTGTGTTAGGGTGTCTAAGGAAAGCCCTCATTATGGCCTTCAGGTGTCTTACTTTAAATGTTAATGGTTGAAGGTGGTGGGCAAATGTAAAGTTCTGGAGGGTTATTTGAGGAGATATGTGCCAGACCTTGTGTTCTTTCAGGAGCATAATTATAAATATTTAGGTGAATTGTCAATTACCGGATATGACGTGTACATGGGTTGCTCTACACGACTGAAAGGTGGTGTGGCGCTATTAATTAAGGAAGCCAGCCTGTTTCTTTTGCATAGGTGTGAGGTAGGGGAGGAGGGACGGGTGGTTAGGGTCGAGGGTATGTGGGGAGGGGTTTGGGTGGGTTTCATTGGGGTGTATGGGCCGGCAGAAGGGGACATGGGTGTTAAAAATAGATTCTTTAGGGATGTCCTTGTCTACCATTTCAGATCGCTGCCAGATATTACAATTATAGGGGGTGATTGGAACTGTGTTGTCCGACATAAGGATGTAGAGCCTAGGGGGAGGTTTTTTTTTTTGGGGGGGGTTTAGGGGATCTGTTGAGAGGTGTGAATGTAGTGGATGTTGGAGGGGAGGTGAGCGCAGTGATGCATACGTTTATTAAGCGTGATTATGTGGCGAGGCTTGATCGTATTTATGTATCTCAGGGGGTGAGGGTGAGCAGTGTGTGTGTGTTGAATGTAAGCTTCTCTGATTATCGTGGGGTTCTGGTGGATTTAAATTGGGAGGGTTTGCCGAAGCGTTTCAGAGGTTTCTGGAAGTTGAATGTTGGGTTATTGAAAACAGGGGAGGGGAGGGAATCTTTTGCACGTGCTTGGAAAAGGTGGTGGGCTGATGGGAGGGGGGGGGTTGATGTCATTGGGTGGTGGGACTCGGTCGGTAAGGGAAGGTGAGGGATTTTTATCAGAAGAGGGGAAAGGAAGAGAGGCGGTTTCAATATGGGATTTTAAATTACCTTGAGGGTCAACTACAGGAATGCTATATGGGAGGGGGGGGTGCATATCCGATGGGTGAGATTGAGGGTTTGAAACAACGGATTAGGGATATTCAAAATCGCAATTTTGATGCTGCAAGGGTTGCAGGGGGGCCTTGATGAGGTCTTATGGGACCACCGTTCGTCGGTGTATGTCTTGCGGGAGCAGGGGACACGTCGTAGGGCAACAGAGGTGATGAGTTTGCGGGTTTACCTGGAGCAATTGGTGGGATATTGTCAGGGGCAGGTGCTTTTGTCTACAGAGGGTATGGATTATGTGGATGCATGGTACGAGAAGAATGGTAAAAGTGTGGGGGTTAATTGTGAGGCGTTAGGCACAATGGGCGAATGGGTAAACTGTAATCTAGTGCATAAGGATCAATTGAGTTTGGGTGGGCCTATAAGTAAGGAGGAGATTAGGGTGGCAGTGGACAGGATGAGCATGGGTAAATTGCCTGGTATTGATGGCATCCCTTGTGATTTTTATAGGGAAAACTGGGAGTGTTTGCATGGGTTTTTAGTGGAGTTATTTAATGCCATGAAAACCAGGGGTAGGTTGGGGGAACAGCAGAGAACGGGTGTAGTGGTCATGGTCCCTAAAAAAAACTCTTGTGAATGTGTGCATGACTACCGTTCGATCACCTTAATGTGTGGCGATTATGAGATCTTTGCTAAAGTGTTGGGAAATAGGTTGAAAGGTGTTCTTGCCAGCGTTTCGGACGAGGGTCAATATGGAGTGCCTGGGCATTCGATGTGTGTGGGGCAGGGGATTATACGTAGGTTTATAGATGAAAGTGGGGAAAACATCAAGGGTGGGGTTTTAGCATTAGATTGGCATGCAGCGTATGACTGTGTGGAGCGTGAGGCATTGTGGAAGTTTATGCAATGGCAGGGGTTGGGGAGGGAAATCGTCAGTAGGACTAAGGTGTTGTAAGAGAAGGCAATGGTTAGGGTACAAGTGAATGGTAGATTAGGTCAACCTGTTAGGATGGAAAGGGGCTTAAGGCCCTGTGTCGCAGCTTCTCTTTGCATTACTTCAGGACCCGTTCTATAGGGCTGTGCGTTGGAGTGTATGGGAAGGGATGGTGTGGGATGGGGTGTCTGTGGAACTGGGGATCGTTGGATATGTTGATGGCACCACAGTGCTATTTAGAAGGTCTGAAGATTTACCTAGGGTTAGTGAGTTGGTGGAGAGTTTTGGCAGGGCAACAGGGATGATGCTTAATAGAGACAAGTCGATGTTATTGAGGGTGGGGGATGGTGTGGGTGGGGTATACGAACAGGGTGAAGGTTGGTCCCTGGTAAGTAGACTTAAGGTATGTGGGTTGTTCACATAAAAAATATCCTGGGGGCACGGAAGGTGAATTTCAAAGAACTGTAATAATTTTGGGTAATTTAGGGGGTTTGGGTACAGGGTTTGAGCTGCACCAGCGGCATTGTGGTGAATGTGAAACTGTATAAAAGCTAGGCAGGGATATATACCCCTTTGGGAAATATTATGAAAGTGTCTGTTAAACTGTGTATCACAAATTTTTGGGGTTGGGGTTGTGTTTGGTTTCGAGAGAGGTTTTTCGGTACGCCAGGGAGGGCGGGGGTTAAATGGCGCTACATCTAAGGTTTTGGGTTTACGTTAAACATATTATTTGGGGAAGGCAAAATCACGGGTACGGGTTTTGGGCATCGGTGAGAAGGGCTTGGTACTTGGGGCGAGGGGTGGGGAGTTCAGGTGTGTGGGAATTTTTTGAGGTTTTTGTTTTATGCAAGGGAACCCTGCGGGGTTAAATAGGTACACTGGCTCGGGGGGATTTGGGGAGGAGTTGCTGGGGTTGTGGGTTTGTATGTGTATGCAGGGAGGATATATGGGGGCACCTGCGGGTTTTCGATTGAAGGCGTGGTGGGGATAATGTTCAAACTCTCCCTAATACATTGCCGGGGGGAGGGATTAGGGAATAGGGTGGCAGGAAAAGGGGGTGTTGGAGTATGGGGTATTACACTTTTTCCATGCATATATTTTTGTGAAAGGGTTTGGGAAACCCGTGAGAGAGGGTTTAGCAGGGTTTATCTGTTAGCCGACTTGGTGTTCTTCGTGGGTTTTACGGGAGACGCCGGTGGGGAGCGAATTAGGGCCCTGGAAAAATATTTTTTGGGGCACAAAGGAGGAATAAAGGGAAACCTGGGGAAAAGATGGTATTTCAAATTTTCAGTGGAAACGTAGCTTTCGAGTGGAGGACTTATGGGCATTACAAATTCAGGGGACGTGACGAGGCTGGCTTCTTGAGGAAGGCGCGGGTGTGATTGGTGCATTTGGAGGACAAGAGGTGTAATGCGAGTTGTGTGGGTCAAGTGAGTGGCTTGGTGTCAGGGAATTTTTAATGACATGTGTTATGCGAAGTGAGGGGTTGAGAAACTGGTATGAGTAAAATGGAGCTTTAATTTCGCAAGGTATGAAGTCTGGTACTTTATGTGACTGTGAGCCTCTTGTGTGCAAGATGACTGTGAAGGTTCTTATTATGCTAATGTATCATTTTTAACAAATGTACTTCCTGTGTCTTGCAGGTGTGTGGCTATGTATGAAGCGTGTTTAAGGAAGCTTCTGTATTAAGATGTGTTGATTTTTTTTTTTTTTTTTTTTATTTTATTGGATTTTAATTTTTAGGAATTAATGTACAATTGCTATGGATCCCATCACACATTGGATTACTCCTTCATGATAAAGTTGATATGTTAGCCAAGAAGAGTATCGAGAAGGAGAATGTAGAATATAACTTTGGTATAACTGTGTCTAGCATTAGGAATAATATTAGGAGAGAAGTAAATAATGAAAATGATTGTTATAGGAATGCAGTTAGAAGCCTGAGTAGATCTATAACCCACTATGATAACATGAACGTAGATAAGTATGTTTATGGAGCAACTTGCAATGTGAACAGACTGACTGATGTTGTAGTGGCCAGGCTTAGGCTTGGTTACAAGTACTTCTGGCAGTTTGGGAGACACACAGATGATGATCAAACTAAATGTAAATTATGTGATCAGGCATATGGTCACTCTCTTGAACACTATGTGCTTAATTGTCCACTTATTGAGGAATACAGAGACAGACAGTATAATAACCTATGTGACATGTCAAGATATCTTATTAATGAAAATAAGATACCAGATATACTAAGCAAATTTCCTAAATTTGCTTGTAACAGATAAGTGAACTATAGATATGTAGATATAAATCCATATGTATTCCTGTTAACCCTTTGGGGCCTAGTTCCTAGGCCTTTTGTGTATCCATATGCTCTCGCGCTACCGTCCACAGGATGGATATGGGGTGCACAATAAACTAGCCACTTCGGTGGCAAAATCTAAAAAAAATATATTATTATTAATACTTAGTACTTCTATGAAGTGATGGTATGTTTCTGTAGACTATTTTATTATGCTGTATTGTTATGTAGGGGTTTAATTACGCTTTTGGAGAGGTATGCTGTGTCTGTGAATACCGCTGTATTCATTGTGGTTTTTGTAAGTATGTAATACATGTGTTTATGCATTTTTCTTTCCTGGGTTATGCAGGAATGTGGTAATGTATGAAGCGTGTTTCAGAATGTTTCTATTTTCAACCATGTTAATTAATGTTATTTTATAGTTTTAGTTATGATGGTGACGGCAGATACAGCTGTTGGGAATAGGGGAGGGGGTTGTAGTGTGTGCTGTATTCTTATAGTAACTTTTTGCACAGGGATGTTGCATACGGGTTGTTATAATGTTTCATTTCTAGTTTTCCATGAACATCTGTTTTATGTCTGCATGTTAAACTATATGCTTCCTTGTGTTAGCGATTTACGTTCTATGTTTTGTTTTCATTTATATATTGTTATTATGCTTCGGCATGCTGCTCTTACCTGTATTTTTTGTACCTCTGTTTGTATGCTTAAATTACTAAATAAATAAAAAAAAATAAAAAATGGGTTTGAACCACTGTAATGTGACATTTACATATTGTTATTGTGGGTTTGAACCACTGTTATGTGACATTTATATATTGTTATTGTGGGTTTCAACCACTGCAATGTGACATTTATATATTGTTATTGTGGGTCTGAACCACTGCAATGTGACATTTATATATTGTTATTGTGGGTTTGAACCACTGTAATGTGACATTCGTATATTGTTGTTATGGGTTCGAACCACTGTAATGTGACATTCGTATATTGTTGTTATGGGTTCGAACCACTGTAATGTGACATTTATATATTGTTATTATGGGTTCGAACCACTGTAATGTGACATTTATATATTGTTATTGTGGGTTCGAACCACTGTAATGTGACATTCGTATATTGTTGTTATGGGTTCGAACCACTGTAATGTGACATTCGTATATTGTTGTTATGGGTTCGAACCACTGTAATGTAACATTTATATATTGTTATTGTGGGTTCGAACCACTGTAATGTGACATTTATATATTATTATTGTGGGTTCGAACCACTGTAATGTGACATTTATGTATTGTTATTGTGGGTTCGAACCACTTTAATGTGACATTTATATATTGTTATTGTGGGTTCGAACCACTGTAATGTGACATTTATGTATTGTTATTGTGGGTTCGAACCACTGTAATGTGACATTTATATATTGTTATTATGGGTTCGAACCACTGTAATGTGACATTTATATATAGTTATTATGGGTTCGAACCACTGTAATGTGACATTTATATATTGTTGTTATGGGTTCGAACCACTGTAATGTGACATTTATATATTGTTATTATGGGTTCGAACCACTGTAATGTGACATTTATATATTGTTATTATGGGTTTGAACCACTGTAATGTGACATTTATATATTGTTATTATGGGGTCGAACCACTGTAATGTTTAGTTTAATATGTTTATTATGCACCCCATACCCATCCTGTGGGCGTCAACAGAGTAAAGTCCGAGGCAGCTACGGTGAAAAGCTCTGTTCCACAAGGCACAGTACTCGCTCCCATCTTGTTGCTCATCCTCATATCTGACATAGACAAGGATGTCAGCCACAGCACCGTGTCTTCCTTTGCAGATGACACCCGAATCTGCATGACAGTGTCTTCCATTGCAGACACTGCAAGGCTCCATGCGGACATCAACCAAATCTTTCAGTGGGCTGCAGAAAACAATATGAAGTTCAACGATGAGAAATTTTAACTACTCAGATATGGTAAACATGAGGAAATTAAATCTTCATCAGAGTACAAAACAAATTCTGGCCACAAAATAGAGCGAAAACACCAACGTCAAAGACCTGGGAGTGATCATGTAGGAGGATCTCACCTTCAAGGACCATAACATTGTATCAATCGCATCTGCTAGAAAAATGACAGGATGGATAATGAGAACCTTCAAAACTAGGGAGGCCAAGCCCATGATGACACTCTTTAGGTCACTTGTTCTATTTAGGCTGGAATATTGCTGCACACTAACAGCACCTTTCAAGGCAGGTGAAATTGCTGACCTAGAAAATGTACAGAGAACCTTCACGGCACGCATAACGGAGATAAAACACCTCAATTACTGGGAGCGCTTGAGGTTCCTAAACCTGTATTCCCTGGAATGCAGGCGGGAGAGATACATGATTATATACACCTGGAAAATCCTAGAGGGACTAGTACCGAACTTGCACACGAAAATCACTCACTACGAAAGCAAAAGACTTGGCAGACGATGAAACATCCCCCCAATGAAAAGCAGGGGTGTCACTAGAATTAATTTCCTCGTGTTTACCATATCTGAGTAATTGAAATTTCTCATCGTTGAACTTCATATTGTTTTCTGCAGCCCACTGAAAGATTTGGTTGATGTCCGCATGGAGCCTTGCAGTGTCTGCAATGGAAGACACTGTCATGCAGATTCGGGTGTCATCTGCAAAGGAAGACACGGTGCTGTGGCTGACATCCTTGTCTATGTCGGATATGAGGATGAGGAACAAGATGGGAGCGAGTACTGTGCCTTGTGGAACAGAGCTTTTCACCGTAGCTGCCTCGGACTTTACTCTGTTGACGACTACTCTCTGTGTTCTGTTAGTGAGGAAATTATAGATCCATCGACCGACTTTTCCTGTTATTCCTTTAGCACGCATTTTGTGCACTATTACGCCATGGTCACACTTGTCGAAGGCTTTTGCAAAGTCTGTATATATTACATCTGCATTCTTTTTGTCTTCTAGTGCATTTAGGACCTTGTCGTAGTGATCCAATAGTTGAGACAGACAGGAGCGACCTGGTTCTAAACCCATGTTGCCCTGGGTTGTGTAACTGATGGGTTTCTAGATGGGTGGTGATCTTGCTTCTTAGGACCCTTTCAAAGATTTTTATGATATGGGATGTTAGTGCTATTGGTCTGTAGTTCTTTGCTGTTGCTTTACTGCCCCCTTTGTGGAGTGGGGCTATGTCTGTTGTTTTTAGTAACTGTGGGACGACCCCCGTGTCCATGCTCCCTCTCCATAGGATGGAAAAGGCTCGTGATAGGGGCTTCTTGCAGTTCTTGATGAACACAGAGTTCCATGAGTCTGGCCCTGGGGCAGAGTGCATGGGCATGTCATTTATCGCCTGTTCGAAGTCATTTCGCGTCAGGATAACATCGGATAGGCTTGTGTTAATCAAATTTTGTGGCTCTCTCATAAAAAATTCATTTTGATCTTCGACTCTCAGTCTGGTTAGCAGCTTGCTAAAAACTGAGTCATATTGGGACTTGAATAGCTCACTCATTTCCTTGCTGTCATCTGTGTAGGACCCATCTTGTTTAAGTAGGGGCCCAATACTGGATGTTGTTCTCGACTTTGATTTGGCATAGGAGAAGAAATACTTTGGGTTTCTTTCGATTTCATTTATGGCTTTTAGTTCTTCCCGCGATTCCTGACTCCTAAAGGATTCTTTTAGCTTAAGTTCGATGCTTGCTATTTCTCTGACCAGTGTCTCCCTACGCATTTCAGATATATTGACCTCTTTTAGCCGTTCTGTTATTCTTTTCCGTCGCCTGTAAAGGGAGCACCTGTCTCTTTCTATTTTACATCTACTCCTCCTTTTTCTTAGAGGAATAAGCCTTGTGCATACATCGAGTGCCACCGAGTTAATCTGTTCTAGGCATAAGCTGGGGTCTGTGTTGCTTAGTATATCTTCCCAGCTTATATCGGTTAGGACTTGGTTTACTTGGTCCCACTTTATGTTTTTGTTATTGAAGTTGAATTTGGTGAATGCTCCCTCGTGACTAGTCTCATTATGTCGGTCTGGGGCTCCACGCATACATGTCTGAACCTCAATTATGTTGTGATCTGAGTATATTGTTTTTGATATGGTGACATTTCTTATCAGATCATCATTGTTAGTGAAGATGAGGTCTAGTGTATTCTCCAGTCTAGTAGGCTCTATTATTTGCTGGTTTAAATTGAATTTTGTGCAGAGATTTAAAAGCTCGTGTGAGTGTGAGTTTTCATCAGAGCTGCCTCCTGGTGTTATTACTGCAACAATATTATTTGCTATATTCCTTCATTTTAGGTGCCTTAAGTTGAAATCCCCCAGGAGCAAGATGTTGGGTGCAGGAGCTGGAAGATTTTCCAGACAGTGGTCAATTTTTAACAGCTGTTCCTGGAATTGCTGGGATGTTGCATCCGGAGGCTTGTAGACTACCACAATGACTAGGTTTTGGTTCTCGACCTTTACTGCTAAAACTTCCATTACATCATTTGAGGCATTAAGCAGTTCTGTGAAAACAAGTGACTCTGCAATGTACAGGCCAACCCTCCCCCCCCTTTTGCCTGTTCACTCTGTCACATCTGTATAGGTTGTAACCTGGGATCCATTTTTTCGTTGTCCAAGTGATCCTTTATGTGGGTCTCAGTGAAAGCCGCGAACATTGCCTTTGCCTCTGCAAGCAGTCCACGGATGAAAGGTATTTTGTTGTTTGTTGCTGGCTTTAGACCCTGTATATTTGCAAAGAAGAATGTTATCGGACTGGTGGTATTGTTGGTACTGGGGGGGGATTTTTTCCGGCATTAGTATCTGTATCTGTTGGTTTGGAGTGGAGGCCATCGACTGTGGTTTCACTCCAGGAATGACTGGATTTGGTGTACGATTTCTGCCATTTCCTGCCAGTTTTTTTTCCTTCCTGGCACTAAAAAACCTCTCCCTCTTGAGTGGCTGTGGCTACCCAGGTTTTCCCATGGCCTGGATGTTTTGTATCTTTTTGTCCCCTTTAGATGGTATGCCTGGCAATTTAAGTTATAGCACAGTCTTTCCTGTACTGAAGAGGTACACAGTTCAGGGTGAAAAAGCTTACAGGAAGGGAGTTTGCATTTTCCTGTTGTCATATGGGCATGGCATTTTCTAGGGTGGTCATAGTTGCACATCCCATCTGTTTTTCCAGATTTCCCATGCCAGCAGATACCAAGTGCATAGTATGTGCACAGGCTTGGTTTCCGTTTGCCTTGTGTTTCTGTGACTGTATTCCCTGTTGGTGCATGTTTCCCTGTCTTACTTCTATCCTCCCTAGCACCAACAATGGAGCTCCCACCAGTTGTTTTTGGTAATATATCCTCACTATTGCTAGTGGAGTCCTCTTGTTTGCTATTTCCTGTGGTATTTCTAGTTTGCAATATTGGTTTTATCTTATCTTTGACTACACTTGTTTCCCTACTATGGCTCCTGTCCCCTATGAGGTCATTTATATGTATTCCTTCCTGCGTATAATTCCCGACTACCTGGACAAAATCTCCAGCTTTACCATTACTGTCTCCCAGGACAGCATCTCCAGCTTCACCATTACTGTCTCCCAGGACAGCACCTCCAGTTTCACCATTACTGTCTCCCAGGACAGCACCTCCCGCTTCACCATTACTGTCTCGCAGGACAGCACTATCAGCCCCACATTTACTGACTACCAGGACTTCATCTCCAGCCTTACAGTTTCTGACTACATGGCCAGTATCAAGGGCAGTACCATTCAGCCCAGACTTTTTATGTTCCCATCTGTTGTAGAAAGCTCCCAGGTTTTCTATGAAAGCAGCTTTGATGTTGTCCTCTTTTAATACCCTTGTGATTTTAGTCCACAGATTTATCTCATTTGGGCATACCCAAAAACACTTCCCTGTTTTAACACTGCTTGTGGCTAGTTCTTGGATATCTGCACAAGAGGCGTGACACCAATTTCCACAAAAATGACAATTTACCCATGTGGAAGCCCGTTTGTTTGACTGACCACAGACTACACACAGCTTCATAATGATTTGAATGGTTGATTTACTGCAATTCTACTAGCAACCTCTTGAATATTCTATTAATAACCTCCTTAAATGAAGCTCTAGCTATTTGTATTTCTGTTTCTAACTGTTTTTGTTTATTGGACAGCTTACCGTGCACGTTCCTGATTTATATTTAATGTTTGTGTTTATAAGGGCGCCTACAACCCCATCCGTTTACATTCTGCTTTATTGTCCAACGAAACCGTTTGAAACCTAGTTTCAAACGCTAGTTATTATTTTATAAGTTTAAGTGAACAAATGTAAGATGTTGTGACGTCCAGTGCAAGTGGCATTTATCTTGCACTGGGGAAAAGGGGAAGTGTAATTTAATTATGACTGGATCATAACGACATGTCATTGAATGTATGTACACTGTATTTAGAAGATGGGAAGGATTGTGAGGATTGTCAATATATGTATTAATTCTTATGTAAATTGCATGGAATTCAGCGTAATAACAATGTACACCTATTAGTTGGATGATAAGTATAATTGATATATTTATGCTTATTGTAATATATTTTTGATTGATGAAATGTATAATCTGGTACTGAGCATTGGAGTAAATAGATAAAAAGCATAGGGGATGGAGGATATTTTGTGTCAGCACAAAGATGAACCAGCAGTGTGTATCTAGAAAATGGAAAAAATTTATTTTTTCTGTGGCGGAGTCGATAAGGGGTTCTTTTATTCTTTTATTTTAATGTATTGTAATGTATTTTTAAATAAAATAAAAAAAACTGCTCCTTCATGCTGTTGCATCGTTACACGTCTTCTAGTCAGCCATTCTCGAGGGTAAGGCCAGTAAGCCAACCCAGCTTCCTAACCCAGCTGTGAGAGAAAAGTAAACCACGCAAGTTCCTCTGAAGTCTTATCTCCGATATTGCTTTGTGCTACCAGTTGGATGCTGGTAAGAGTGATGGTCACCATCTCTGTGGCATATTGTGGCTTAGTTTAAGCTCCAGGTAAACTCCAGGTAAACCACCTGGGTTTTCTTATGAGTGGTAAGAGTGTGTGCCAGTGAGCGCCAGTGAGTTGTGCCAGGCTGCTCCCACCGCCACCATCACCACCCCCCCACTAGACTACCTGTGGTGTTCTTCACCTTTCTACTGCTCACACACGCTGGATCAAGAGCTGTACTTCACCTGAGCACTGCCATTGAAATCTAAGTGTGTGGGTCTCCAAGTTATGCGCATTTCTTCGAGTTTCTTCAGTTGTGGGGTATGGTGTTCCCCCTGACAGCTGTCACTCCTCTCGCAGTCTTCTTCCTCTACCACCGTCCACCACTGATTCCAGACTTCAGTGATAATTTTCTGTTTAGAGACGTTTTTCTTTGCATTTAAAGACATTTGCGTGTGTGAGACATTTACAGTGAATTTCTTGTGTACTCTAAGTCTTGTGTTTTCAGTGTAGACTCATTGTTTTCTTTGACTCATTATTTTTGCATTATTTTTCAGTGTTATCGTTCATCTTTCCTGTTTCATTTTTATATTTTTATCAGTGTTTTTTTTATGCTATTCTCTGCCTGTGGTAAGTATTATTTTGTAGTGTAGTGTGAAGTAATTCATTCATTTTCTTTTATCTTGTGTTCTTTCAGCATTGTAGTCTCCAGTATTTGTCATTATTGCAATTCATGCAGTGCTATTCACTACAGTATACTAAATTACCCATTTATTTCTGTGTGTACCATTTTTTTCCTATGCCCAGCAGTGTCTCATTCCCTTGATTTTTTGCAGACTCATGTACCATTTTGCATACCCAGCGAGTGTATTCGTATCTATCACAGCAAGATTTTATTGTAAGAACAATTAACCTATGTTGTGTTTGCCCCGCCACTTGTAAGTGTTACACTCCCAGTTCTGTATTTTGTGTCATTTTTATTCATATTTTTCATATTTCTTTGAACAAATTTACTCTTAGTGTAATTTACCCTTCTTTTTAACATAAAGTGTTTTCTTTACTCTGAGTAAATTGTTTTGCTTAGTTTACAATTAAGAGTTCAAGTGTTCAGCAAGTCTTTCTTCATATTTTTATTTTTATTATTTAACCTGCATTTTCCCATTTTCCCATTGCTGCATTGATTATTTCTGTGCCTTATTTTATTGCACTTGTTCTGCAGTGAATTATTTTCTTTTATTGATATTTTTATGCATTGTTATTCTCAGTTCATTACTGTTTAAGTGTCCTGTTTTTCTCATTTTATTATTTTTTCCTGATGTTGTCTTTGCATTATATTTTAATTTTGTTTATGCACTCTTAGAAAACATTTAAATTTCCCAGTTATCTCTCTTTGCATACAATTTAGTGATTTTATTTTATACTTTTTACATTGATTTACAATTTTATTAGTTAATATTCAAGATTTTTTTTGTGTGTGTTCACGTTCTCTTCGAATTCTGAGATTTAACAGTCTAGATTTGAGTGTACCAAGTCTGCCTTTCTGTTAAACACTTCTTTCTTTGTATATATCCTTTCCTCAGAATCCATAGATCACATGAATACAGATCGATCGATTAAATTTTTTTTATCACTTCTATTGTGTAATCCCAATTTTGAGTCTCATTCTATGAGTGGTGCTATATCATACCTTGTAATGCATTACAGTAAGTTACATTAGCTTCCATTCCAATATTCTCCTTATGTATGTTATAGTGTTCAAATGTTGTGTACTTTGATATTGTATAGAATCAGCCCAAGCCATAAGCCTGTCATCTCTAGTTTGTATTAGCTGTATGTTGGGACGACATACATTAGCATCGCCGAGCTCTCAGTAGTACCATACCAGTAACCAGTTACCAGTGTCAGTAGTGACTCACTACCAACTGTCTGTGTGAATCACTGTTATTCAATGTTACCACTGACCCTAGCATGATTTGAATGCTGCTTGCCCTCCAAGGCACTCAGCAAGCCAGTTCAAGTAGAGACATTAGGGCAGATAGCAGGTCAGGCTGGGCGCTTCCCATTCATTCTGTTTTAATTATACTCCATTATTGCCTATGTGAGTATCCTTTACCCAGTCCACGTTACGAACCCAACAGGACAAGTGGTCCAGTAGCTGGGACAGGCAGGAGTGACCTGCTCTAAACCCATATTGCCCTGGGTTGTGTAACTGATGGGTATCTAGGTGGCTGGCTATCTTGCTTCTTATAACCCTCTCAAAGATTTTTATGATATGGGATGTTAGTGTTATCAGTCTGTAGTTCTTTGCAATTGCTTTACTGCCACCTTTATGGAGTGGGGGCTATGTCTGTTGTTTTTAGTGTGTGTGGGATGACCCCTGTGTCCATGCTCCCTCTCCATAAAATGCTGAAGGCATGCAATAGGGGCTTCTTGCAATTCTTGATGAACACGGAGTTCCACGAGTCTGGGCTGGGGCAGTGTGCAGGGGCATGTCATTAATTGCCTCTTCAAAGTCTTGTGGAGTTAGAATAATATCCGAGATTTTTGAAATAACATTATATCATCATCATCATGAATCATTATATCATCAGCAAACCTAATCATATATTGATGGGGCTGGTTAGGCATAGCATTAAGTAAAGTATTAATTAGAATACTGAATACAGTGGGACTGAGCACACTTTCCTGTGGGGTTCCTAATTCAAAATCTTTAGTTACACTTCTGTGTCCCTGGAACAACACAGACAACTTTCTATTGGACAGGTAGACTTTAATGCAGCGGAGAAGCCATCCTCCAACATCCATTCTGTCAGGTTCCCTTATGATTACATGTCGGTTGGCTACATCAAAAGCAGATTTAAGGTCAAGGAAGGTTGTGGAAACTTATTCGGTCCTAAAGTTCCACAAGGCAAATACATCGTATGAAGGCCCTAATATTCCACGAAAAGGCTGTCTGAATTTTGCAGACCCTCACATCTACTCAAACACATACATGCACCCAGGTTGGTGAAGGTGGTTGGAAGATACATTTTAATTGATAGATTTACCCTTCAAGGAAGGGTAATATTAGGATTATTGAGGCAACTATAGGTAATTATAATGTAGACCTAAGACCTTAACGTAGATAGGAATAGGCCGTTAATATAGGCAAACACTAGGTTACATTAGCTAGGGAGAACTGGCAGCCCAAGCTTGAACGACGAGGCACCGGTCGAAAAGATGCCAGAGCTTCCTTCTACAACAAGATGGCAAACTTGGCACACCGCCATGAACAGCAGGGCGGTGCCCCCATGTGTCTTCACATACTAGACCTGGGGAAATCTGGTGGAGGCACCTCGAAGTACCGTAGATGCCCTCCTCCGTAAGGCCCATACAGTAAGACAAGACCTCCCTTTCTCAGTATTCTGGCCAGTTTCTGGGGGAAATTGCAAGGGAGTTGAACTGTGGGTCTTTGTGCAGTCGGACGCCCGGAGACCAGTATGTACCGGCGTCCCCTCTTGTTGACTTAGAAGCTAGTGTCACTTCCTGCATAGTTATAATAGGGGATACACAGCCCCTTGGAATCAGGAATTTCTGAGGTGCAGGCAGGTCACTAATACCACTGAATATTGCAGGAATTAAATTCCTGGTTGCATGTGGTCTTGAAGGGGAAATGCTCATTGGGGAAGCCAGGTATAGATACTCAAAAATTAGGGACAAAGGAATTAATGTACAATTGCTATGGATCCCATCACACATTGGATTACTCCTTCATGATAAAGTTGATATGTTAGCCAAGAAGAGTATCGAGAAGGAGAATGTAGAATATAACTTTGGTATAACTGTGTCTAGCATTAGGAATAATATTAGGAGAGAAGTAAATAATGAAAATGATTGTTATAGGAATGCAGTTAGAAGCCTGAGTAGATCTATAACCCACTATGATAACATGAACGTAGATAAGTATGTTTATGGAGCAACTTGCAATGTGAACAGAATGACTGATGTTGTAGTGGCCAGGCTTAGGCTTGGTTACAAGTACTTCTGGCAGTTTGGGAGACACACAGATGATGATCAAACTAAATGTAAATTATGTGATCAGGCATATGGTCACTCTCTTGAACACTATGTGCTTAATTGTCCACTTATTGAAAAATACAGAGACAGACAGTATAATAACCTATGTGACATGTCAAGATATCTTATTAATGAAAATAAGATACCAGATATACTAAGCAAATTTCCTAAATTTGCTTGTAACAGATAAGTGAACTATAGATATGTAGATATAAATCCATATGTATTCCTGTTAACCCTTTGGGGCCTAGTTCCTAGGCCTTTTGTGTATCCATATGCTCTCGCGCTACCGTCCACAGGATGGATATGGGGTGCACAATAAACTAGCCACTTCGGTGGCAAAATCTAAAAAAAATCTTGAAGGGGAAGTCCAGAGGGGCTAAGGCTGAGGGAGGTTGAAGACCGGGATATATTCTCCAACACCAGGTAAGTTAGTCCTTTATTCGTGCATGCAAGCGAGATTTCTTGCAACATCAGTTATTTATCGAAATATGTCATATAAGCCATTTGTGAGGCTGAGGTACCAGCCTCAGGGCTCGGTATCAACAGAGCTTGCTAGGGTAGACAACTTATATGGAGGCAGTCCAGACAAATTTCCACAAAGGTAGTGTATAAGCTGTCAGTGTGCAGGGTGAGAAAGGTGGTTATGCAATGATACACGCTCGTTCCATGCATGAAAACATGTAACCGGGGAGAAAAAAAATTGCTTAATTCTTTGCATGAGTCTATTAAGAATCATCCTCTCGAATGTTTTACACAAGTAGCTAGTAGGAGATATTGGGCGAAATGAGTTTTATTGATCGGGCTTTGGAAGGGGAATGATGAGGCTGTTGGTCCAAGATTTAGGGAGTTCCCCAGTTACATAGCTCATGTTCTATAATTCAGGTAAAGGATTACCTGGTACTCGACATAGTAGTCTGAGTATGTTGTAAATAATATCATCTTCTCCTGGCGACGTGGAGTTGCCCTTCGTGCTGCATCGAGTTCAAAGTTAGTGAAAGGAATGTTACACCATCTTCCTTGCGAGCATAAAACAAATCAGTCTCTCCCTTGCATCACGTTTGTCCATTAATTTCGCCTGTGTGATACTGGGAAGATTGTCACAGCTAGATGTAGCAGCCCAAGCACTAACTCATTCGCCCTATGTAAGGGATGAGGGTCAGCGATAAGATAAATAAGTTTTGGTACCCTTAATTTTGTTTATGTCCCTCCATGCCCGGCTAAGGGAGAGGTTGAGCGTACACAGCGCAAATAAATCGAAAAATATGAAAAATGAGTCACGAAATCGTAATGACACGATTGCAAACAAACCATACCACGGGTGGGTATAGAACCCACGATCGGAGAGTCTCAAAACTCCAGACCATCACGTTAGTCACTGGACCAGCTAGCCACAATAAGATTCGCCCAACTAGGTATATTTCTACACCATAGAAAGGTTAGCATAGGCACCACTGTGACCACAAACGCAAGTTTTTACAGACGAATCTCCAGCTAGCGTGGCCGTGACGAACTCTAGCTCAAGTCCCCTCAAAGCCGTTAACATGACTCACGAAATAGTAATGACATGATTGCAAACAAACCCGTGATATATATATATATATATATATATATATCGATCAGAGAGTCTTAAGACTCCAGACAGTGGCGTTAGCCACGTGGTATGGTTTATGAAAAATGTGTTTTGTTGGTGAAAATCCCATTGTAATACGATGTTTCTACAGCAAATTATAGCTATTTCAACATGTGACGACGCGCCACGTAAATATATGTGACCGCGAGGTTAATTTTTTTTTATTTTGTCTGTTTTTCTTTCTAATACATTAAATTTACCACTTAACATTATTACAGTGTGGGAGAAGCTACAGTATAGTAGGAGAGTCAAGAGTTGAGACAGGGACGAGACACAAATAACCCGCACATAGAAGGGAGGAGGTTACGACGACGTTTCGGTCGGACAGAAACGTTGTCGTAAGCTCCTCTCTTCTATGTGCGGGTTATTTGTGTATCGTTCCAGTCACGTTATTGTGCTTTTTTTTTTTTTTTTTGTTATTACAGGGACGAGAATTTGCTTGGTCAGCAATCTAGTCCTCGGCCACAATATGTCTTATACTGACGCTATTATTACTAATAAACTGTATCTGCTTATACCATTTATTCGGAAATGATAGCAGACAAGATAAATAAGATAAAAGCATAATAAAGACGGACAAAAATATAATATTTGGCATATTATACCGGAGGGTGGTTGCCCGCGGTCAATGATTTACTTAAGTTCCTGACTATAAAAGAAAGGTTTTCTCTTTTACCTCTGGTTTTGTACTAAAGAAAACGGTGTAATATACAGAGGAAACAATAAGAAATCACTTACAATGCATTCAAATTCAAATTCAAATTCAAAGTTTATTCTCTATAAGGATTACAGCGCGATTTTCGTGAATTTTTTTTTATATATGCAGGTGTGCGCTCTTTCCCCAATATCTCGGAAGTAAGATTTTGGCCTATTTCTTAAGACAGTCGCATTATTAATGATTAAATTGAAATGATTTTCACAGGGAACATAAAACAAAGTGTAATTAAGTAAGTTTATTCAGGCATACACAAATACAGTTACATAGAATTATCATACATAGCAGCATATGTGTAGAGAACCTAGGATAACCCAAAAAAGTCAGACAGAGTGACTTATTTCCATTGGGGTCCTTTTACCTTATTATTATATTTTTTTTCTACTTTTTTTATTCTTTTGCTACCTTAACTTGCATATTTTATCTTGTCAATTTAAATCTAGTTATACTCTAATTCTTGTAAACAACTTATATAACACCTTAGTGCAATTACAATTGAGAGTCTTGTGCCTTTTTTATATTATTAGATTAAACTCAGTTGTACTATAGTCAATACCAAATTCATTATATTAGACCATATTGCAATTACTAGTGAGAGACTGGTGCTATTTTTAATTTGATTGTTATATTTATAGATTAAATCTAGTTGTTCTATAGCTCATTCTAGCTCAAAACATAGACTCCACAAAAGTCATTATATTAGACCTTAGTGCAATTATTTGATTACCACTTTATTGTTCACCACAACTTATATTAGTCCCTTTTATATTATAATTTTATATTAATATTCTAACTTTAAAGAATTACCTTTAAAGTACTACCTACTATCATATTCCCAGCTCCATTATTTGATCATTAACTTTATTTGTTCACCACAAATTATTTTAGTCCCTTTTATATTGTCTCCTTTATTTTAGCTTTAAAAAACCTTTTAAAA